>LR990622.1:16013404-17213404 GCA_905147815.2 Phalera bucephala
GTTTATTCATTTTAAATAAATAGGCGAGCCACCAATGGGCGATAAATCTTTGAATTGTCATAAATAAACACAAGATTTTTTTTTGAATAAAGATCGATGACGTACCGGGCTGCCAATGCCAATCCTCTGAATTCCCCAAAAATCTAGGTCAAATTCCTCAAATTTGGGGAGAACAACATTCCGATTTCCCTGAAATTCCCCACTAAATTAGTTTGTTTAGCGGTAATAAAGCGGTAATTTTAGTAATATCGAATGGCATATTTAATTCAGCTCTTGTTAATTTTCCAATCATAAGGTTTATAAATAATAGATTAGTTCATTTAAACAAATGAGTCATTGTAGCACATTCATAAATTATATTTATGGCCAAAATAGGCAATTAGAAAATAAATGAAAAACATTATTGTATTCAAATTCATGGATAAAATATAAACACAACTCAAGTGGCTCCTTGTCAAATGTCACCTAATACTTAGTTGTGGAAAGGTAAATACTCTGTAGAGGTCCTTGTTTGAGTAAAATAAGAAAAATATATTTTCCGAAATCTCTTAGCCATATAGCATAAAAGAATATTCTCAGATAATTAAACCTCTTCCATTTATTTAAATTGATCCCGCGTGACAAATCCTCATCTTTTGCCCAGGAGGTGGCATCCAGATCGCTGCTAGTAAATTGCCAGGACATAATATGGTTATAGATTAGAAAAAATAAAAATAATTTTCATTTTTAGCCTAATATTTTTTTATTTTTCTTAAAACGTAGCCCCACACTAGGATTTATTCCTGTATCGTAGGTGCGTTTACAAACATGAAAAATCACATACACAAATACCCAGACCGAAACAAATAATTGTGGGTCACACAAAGATTTGTCCCGTGCGGGAATCGAACCCGCGACTATAAGACACAGTGGGAAAATGCGGGGAATATGTCATAATCCCCGTATTTTCCCCACATAATGCCAATCCCCACAAAATCCCCAATCGACTTGAAATGCCCCGTGATTTGGAGAATTCCCCACAAATTGGCAACGCTGGACACGTAACCGATATTGTCTATGCGTAAGCTAAAGTAGTGTTGCCCTATTAATAGATTTTTAGTTCTCTTTTTTGCCAAACTATACATCAATTCATTTCCCTTGGGAATTTTGTCGCCAAATTGAACAAACAAAAGTATGTAGGTACCTAGCAGGTACTAATGCAATATCTATGGTACCTAGACTAGAAGAAAGAAAGTAGATAGATGTACACATGATATATAATGTAGAAAGCTGAGATATAAATATTTTCGTATTATACTATATGGCATTTGTTACTTTAGAATTATAAAGCCCAACATTTTGCGCCAACACCACATTTCAAATGCATCTATTCTCGATCGGATACGGGTCTTGTCAATCCAGGTCTCAGAAGCGTAACATTCTAATGGGTGGTAGAGTCTTAAGTAATCACTAGCTTCATTCTTTTTTAACTATGCATCAGTACTTTTTGAACTGTAATCTACATGAATAAAAATTTTACATGTTGAGTATTATTTTAAACAATTGCTACTGGCGATAGTAGCGACGTTACCGATTGTGAGCAATCAATAGTATTGGCCAATTTGTACTTTCGATTGAGTCCATACTATCGACTGTATCGATACTGTACTATTTTATAGGTTGAACATCGATAGTCAAACTATCGATAGTTTCGCAACTCTATTCTCATTTTTTATGTATTTTCTAAGGTCTTGAGTATTAGTCCTTTACAGCTATTCTGTTCTTTACGTAAACTGTTTTAATTAATCAGCAGCGAAACTTTTTTATTCGTGTAGATTATAGAACTTTTATAAGAGAACAATGCAAAACGAACTAGGTAGGCCTACATATAGATTATCTTCTCCATATTAACGTACGCTTCTGAGACCGGGATTTACAAGGCTCGTATCCGATCGAGAATAGACGCATTTGAAATGTGGTGTTGGCGCAAAATGTTGGGCATACCGTGGATTGCACGCCAAACAAATGCATCTGTTCTGTCGGAAATAAAGATCAGTCTGCATACAGAGACCCTTTAAATACTTCGGACACGTCGCCCAACGAGAACAATAGTAGTTAACCACGTGGAAAGAAAGAGGAGTAGAGGAAGATCACGAATCAGATGGACAGACGTCATTAGAGAGACCACGAGTATTCCAGCTGCCATTTAACAGGCTGAATGCCGGGAAGCCTGGAGAACGCTCAAAACCTTGACTGTGGTGGTCACGACCTTCAGTCATGACCCTCCCGATGCCCTTACATCCCTTCTTTCGGATACAGATACCGCACTTAGGATCAGACACCGACCTCCCCGGCGAGGTCGAAGAATCTCTTGGCCGCCGGCCGGTGCAGAGCACCACGGCGAGACATCTTGTATACGTCCATTGCGACTGCCCAAGCCGAGTCCGTTCCTCTTTGAAGAGCCCTTGAGCTAGTAGCCCCCTTGCACTTCTGGCTCGAGCGTAGTGGTTGCACGCTCGTAGTAGAAAGCTGTAAAGGCCCCGGGGCCAACAACGATCATTCACACACATACACTTACACAAACCCTTAGTCATAAGGAACCGACAAAGAAGAAGACGTATAGATTAAACGAAAATTTATGAACTTACATTCATGATATCAATCAGTGTCTACATAGAGATTATCTAAAGATTATTATATAACTTTACAAATTCTTTATTTAGACTGTGTAGAGATTAGAGGTAATCGTAATAATTAGTAGAAAAAATATAAAAAAGTGACTCAAAATAAAATTTGTAATGAGTGCAAACAAAATACTAGGTTGATTGCTCCAGTGCCGAACGAGACGGGATACAACAGTAATACAAGTAATCTGTCGAAGGAAAGAGGACCAGGCACCACCAGCACCACCAGTTCACGAGTATGACTTGAGAAGCAGCCATCACTCTCCTGGGCGATACAAAACATACTACCGATAGTATCGATAATAACAAAAGTATTCGTGTAATTATCGCGGGATACAAGCTGCACTTAGTGCGGGGACTACTGTGAAGCCACGATACACGATTTACACGATATTCTTATTATAATAAATGAAAACTCTTTATGGATAGTTATATTTTCAATAGTATTGTATTCTCAATAGTTTAACAAACTGTGATAATATTTACTTTCCATTTAAATTAATGTGGAAAATGATTGATATATGCTTTTATATGCATGCACCTACGTAGATTATAGAGACACTAATTAGTAGTAGTTAGTGGTAAAATAATCAATGATAATGTAATAATTGAAGATAAAATAAATTGAAAGACGATACTATCGCAGTTTGTCCAACTATCAATGGTGCAGTCCTATTGATAGCATTAATACGATATAGTTTCGATAGTTTTAATAGTATTGGTAGACGGCTTGGTCCACTGGTTAACCTTTACACTCGGAGTTGGGGAGCGGTTTTTTTTTCCTACGTTTGCAAAAAAAATGATAATTAAAAAACTGTAGCGACTTTTCAATTGAAATAAAAAGTAAACGACTCTATGATATTGACGTGTTTTATTGACGTACAATTTTAAAAAGTTTGTACCCTAGCACTATTTACATTATTAGCTCAAACATAAATACCCGGATAATCTCAAAAAAATACCCTGTATATTACGTAATCACAAACACAGACTACCGACTATTATACATCAACAGAACGTAAATTTTATCCTCTATATTTCGTAAAAACATTGTCTATGGCTCTAATTTAGTGTTGGCCCACAATAAATCGAAAACACCATCGACTACCTCAACGTATGAAATCATACGTTCCCGAGAGGAAGGGTTAAGAGCTTAAGCCACTCCGCCAACTGAATGAAGTAGTCGCGGGTTCCATCCCTGCTGAGGACAAATCTTTGTGTGACCCACAAATATATGTTTCGGTCTGGGTGTTTGTTTCAGTGAATTTCATGTTTGTAAACGCACCCACGACCTGAAATAATTCATAATGTGGGGATTTTTTTATATTAAAAAAAAATTGACCAAATTTTTAATGTACGTAGAATCATTACTATCGATATAGTAACTATTTTTCGAGGTCACGACAGCATCGATAAGCTATCAATAATTTCACTACTGCTGTACGACTCTACTTAGGAACAACACTGGAATATCCCTATTTCAGAATATTGCAGATCAATTTCATTCAACTATCATCTTTTACCTATTTCTTTGTCCTGCACGTGATTCTAAAACTATTAAAATATTCCTAACGTTTATGACAATACCTACTTGTTGTGTTAACGTGCCATCCAAATTGTGTACACATATCTAATTAAATTAAGGACATCCGAATATTGGTGTCGTTAATTTTACGATAAGATGTCTTATTTCAATTTCTGTATCTATTTGTGTTTGTTTACTGTAACATGTCTTATTTTATATAGCGACAGTTACGTTCGAGCTGATGAACATGATGCCGAAAGCATTACAAAAATTGGACAAGGAGTCGGTCATATTATGAACATTTATTATTGGTAAGGGTTATATTTTTTATTTGATGTACTTACAGTAGGTAATGTATAAATAATTTAAGTTTGTTTCCACTTGGTCTACTAAACAGTTATAAAGTAGTGTTCATATTGATGAACTAATAACCTATCAAATATTCCAGATTTAGAGATACTTTTTATCTGCCAAGATATCTATCTACTTACAAACATGTTCTTTTGTATCCACTTTATCTAAACTATTTGTTTACCTATTTACAACGAGTGATAAACTACAATTACTTTATCATTGGCGCTGTAAAAGAATCTGAACTTGTTCACTGGACCATTTCAATTAAGTTAATCTAACTGTGTATTCCTAACATGCATTTGTAGTGCAACTTGTAAGTTATGATACTAGCTTTTGCCCGCGACTTTGTCCATGTTGAGTTTAGACCCCACATTTTTTTGGGATAAAAAGTAAAATAATCTATCTGTATGCCTAATTTCATCCAAATCCGTTCAGCCGTTTTTGTGTGATGATGTATTTAACATCTAAACATACAAACTTTTCCATTTATAGCATTAGTAGGATTAACATCACTACTATTAGCAAGAAAGTCAAGTAGAGTGGTATTCCTACAACAACATGCACTTGATACTTATATAAAACTACTTAAAACATGTTGAATGTATATTTTATATGGATTCTGTTTTCAACAGCATTATCAGACCCGTATGTTGTGTATCAAAATTTATAACAAAATACCATAAACTATAAAAAATATTGTTAAAATTAATAGCTTTTAAAAAACTCTATCAAAATGTCTATTGGAGAAATTCTACTATAGCCTGCAAGAGATTTTTGATGAAAGAGCTTTTTAATGCAATAGTACAAGAAGGAATTAATTTGTATCAACCTCAAATATATTTAAACTTATTCTCAATGTATCAAATCTATTTAAAATTATTCTCAATTTTTGTTCCTTATCTTAGTTTTAAGTACTTTTTTCTGTGCCCTGACAGGGTTGAATTTATAATTAGTATTTCATTTTAAAATAATGTAGCTCCACACTAGGAATAACTCCTGTGTTATGAGTATTTTTACAAACATGAAATTCACATACACAAACACCCTCATCAAAACAAATATTTGTGTCACAACGATTTGCCCCATGTGGGGATTGAACCCACAACTACTTAATTCAGTAGGGAGTGTGACTTAAGCTCTTAACAACTGGGCCAAAGTCTTCTGTGAAATAGCTCATGAGGATAATTGGGTTAAGGATTTGTAGATGCCCAACACATTCTCCTTAGTGTCATGATAAGTAATACAAAGAGGAGATAGCCCCAGCTATCAAGCCTCTTGAATTTCTTAAAGCCTTGAAGTACTTGTTCCATTTACACATCCAATCTTGTTTGCATAGCTATTAAATCTTATCTTTTTTACTAAAAATACAACCCTTAAAATGAAGTGATGTATCTTAACATGCAAAAATTACTTGAATCAACATTCTGGTCGGTCACAAATAATATCACATTTCACTTCTATATTAAAAATGCCATCTTTTATGATATCCATAATTGAAATTACAAGTCACATTGACATGGACGAATCGTTGAGTTTTTACCAGTCTCCGCCAGATCATCATCATCAGCCCATGTTAATCCACTGCTGGACGTAGGCCTCTCCCACGGCACGCCACTGAGCTCGATCTTCAGCTCTCCTCCTCCAATCCCTGCCCGCTGCCTTACGAATATTGCCAGATGGCAAATACAAACATTAATGTCCCTCTCGCCCTGTGCCAGCGCCTGTGCAGTGCCACGCTTAAATTGTATAGGAACATTTTAATACGCCATCTTCTTATTTGCTTCGTGAATAATACAGCGGCACAACATAAATTTGAAACTGATATTATCAGTTTTAACTTATCTTTTTATTTAAGTCTACATGTCTATTATAAGCTTAGGCTGCTATGTTGTTTAAGTGTTATTATTTTTTCAGCTACTCTTGTGGATATAAAAAAGTATTTGAAGACTATGCAGGAATAATACAACAGAAATACCCAGAAATATCAGTTCTTGGTGCAAACTATGATCCTCCAGGAGTCAATATGTACCTGTCCAGGCTTATTGTAAGATACTAATTAGTATAAAGTACCTATTTTCTTTAAGAATGTGATCCCTCGTTGGTCTAGTGGTAATGATCC
Source organism: Phalera bucephala (assembly GCA_905147815.2). Lineage (NCBI taxonomy): Eukaryota > Metazoa > Arthropoda > Insecta > Lepidoptera > Notodontidae > Phalera > Phalera bucephala. The sequence continues at coordinate 16,020,066 of LR990622.1, forward strand.
GCATTGGGATCATGAGGTCCTGGGTTCAAGTCCTAGGTCGGACAAATGTAGTTTTTCTATAGAAAAATTTCTAGTATCAGTCCAGAGTCTGGCTTTGTGCCCAATATATGGCAATAAGCTCGCCCCCTGTTATATGGGACCTTTTTAATAGTACCAGTGGTTTGCTGTCATTGTTACTGAAGAAATGATATTGGTATTGTCAATGGTAAAAAATCTCAATTAACATAAGGGACATTGACACACTATGTTCCTTAATCTTAATAAATTGAGATTTCTACTTACCATCTATATAAAACTGATCATGCATGGACTTTACAGTGTTATCCCAGCACTGTATACTAGAGATGGGTGATATTAGGTAAATCAGTTACTAAGTACACCTGTTCCTAGTCTGCATAAATACCTAATCCAAATACCTATTCCACCTAATCTCAATGATCTCATATACATACCGTTACTTAGTGATCCCAATCCGCCTATTCTATAACAAATCCCGATATCGAATTATCGATATTTGAATTAATTGAATGTTAAATTGTTTTGTTAGTTAAGAACCGGTACAGTCATAATAACACTTTTAAGAAAATGGAAGTTTTAAAATGGAAATATTTTTTTGATTATGTTAGATATTTCTGCACGAAATTGGTTGAATAAACTAATAGTTGTTTTCTATTTTATCATTTAATGATATATTAGTGATGAATTGGTATCTTCCCTTCATACTTTTTACAGGCTTAGGACTGTTAATTTACGAATGTATGAAGTTTTAAGTCTTGCGATATTAAATATTCCGCAAAAGGTTAGCGTTCGCAAGATGGCGTATTTAAAAGATTTTAATTCATAATATTTACATTTGTTTTATATCAATACGCGTTGTATAGCGCTGTCTCGCTCCCTCCACCCTTACACTTAAGCGGGATAGCAAAGCGATAAGCATATGAGTGAGTGAGAGAGCGCGGGAACAGGTGTGAGTGAGCGCGCTAAACGGCTAAACATTAGTTTATAGTTTTTATTGAATATGAATATTAGGTATTGTCAGAATTGGATTAGGTGCCTCCTATTCTCGTAAAATACCTGTTCTTTGGATCTGTTCTAATAAATACGACTCATCTCTATTGTATACCATTTGTGAATCTACCATCCCCTTATTATTTGTTACCTCATACTCAATCAAATTATGAGAGTAACTCCTGGAGTCAGCTTACTTGCAGTAGTCGATACTAGTGGGCATGGAACTGGCCAGTGCTACAATGTTAACCATGACAGGCAAATGAGAAGTGAATATGAAAATTAAGAGCATGGATATGTAAACTTCATAGGCTTCTTATTTTCATATTGCACAAGTTGGCTGTATATAAACCAGAGCTAATACTACATTATCAAAGTATTTAATGATTATCAAAGTATTTAATGATTTAAAATTAAAAGTAACTGAAGACTTATGGGGAATGTCTGTAAAAGTGTGTAAATCCATTATACATACAATCGCGCCACACTTAGCTGTTATTTTTAATATGTGCGTAGATCAAGGAGTCTTCCCGAATTTAATGAAATTTAGTAAGGTAATACCACTGTTCAAATCCGGCGATAGTAAAGATGCCAACAACTATAGGCCAGTGTCTGTCTTGCCAGTGCTCAGTAAAGTGTTCGAAAAGATAATGCTCATGCAAATGCTAGATCATTTTAACGCAAACAACATCCTGCACGATCAGCAATTTGGTTTTACCAAAGGGCGTTGTACTACTGACGCCGGTGTAACTCTAATAAAGCATATCTTCGATGCCTGGGAGAACTCACAGGACGCCATTGGCATTTTTTGTGATCTTTCCAAAGCATTTGATTGTGTGAAACATGAAACACTGCTGCTTAAATTGGAGCACTATGGTATCCATGGTAAAGCACTTAATCTTTTAAAATCTTACCTAGAGGACAGACAACAGTGTGTTCAAATAAATCAAACTAAATCTCTAGGCTCTTTAGTTAAAATGGGCGTTCCACAGGGATCGATACTGGGTCCGTTCCTATTCTTAGTTTACATAAATGATCTACCTGAAGTAATTAAAAATCGAGCGAAGATAGTGTTATTTGCTGACGATACCTCTTTGATTTTTAAAGTAGGTAGACATGTTAATAACTTTGACGAAGTAAATGACGCTATTCTTCAACTACATAACTGGTTTACATCCAACAATTTAGTGCTCAATAACAAGAAAACTAAATGTATAAGGTTTTCTTTGCCAAATGTAAAAAGTACTTTACATGATATTATACTGAACAATGAGAAACTTGAGTTCATAAATGATACATCTTTTTTAGGGATTACGCTTGACTCCAAGTTACAATGGGGTCCTCATATTGAGAATTTAGGTAAGCGGCTTAGCTCCGCTGCCTATGCCGTAAGGAAGATCAGACAACTAACTGATGTGGACACCGCGAGGATAGTCTATTTTAGCTACTTTCATAGTGTCATGTCTTACGGTATATTATTGTGGGGTAGGGCAGCGGACATTGAGTCTGTTTTTATCTTGCAAAAAAGGGCTATTAGGGCCATCTATAACTTGAGTAGTCGCGACTCTTTAAGAGAACTGTTCAAAGTAGCTAATATCATGACGGTCCCATGTCAATATATCTATGAAAACATTATGTATACTAGAAAAAATTTAGATCTTTTTAATCAGCTAGGTGATAGACATTGCTATAACACACGACATAGAAATAAATTAGACCAACCGCAGTTTCGTCTGTCAAAAATTCACACGTCTTTCATGGGGCACTGTGTTAGATTTTATAACAAAATTCCCATTGACGTCACTAAACTTAGTGAAAATAAGTTCAAAGCTTGTGTAAAACGAACACTTTGTAAGCAAGCTTATTATTCAATAGAAGATTATTTAAAAGATAAAAATGCTTGGATAGATGCTATTCCAGCTTCACTGGAGTCATAACAACCTATTCAACTGTTGTTAGTTAACATTACCTCTCTTCCTTCTATTAATTTAACACAATATGTACTTTTTTTTGTAAATGAGGGAACCATGTAGCCATTCTCATAAATAGTATTATTCGCTTTTTTAACTTAGACTCACCTGATGACCAACCTACATTGTTCTCCCATACCCCACAACAGAATGTAGATGAAAAAGTTTGTAATTTCTTATTTTAAAAGAGTAACCGTGGAGTTTCTTGCCCTTCTTCTCCACAGGAATGACATTCCGAAGTGGCGGTAGAGTCTTTGTTACTTTTCTGACGATTCATAAATACTGTAATGGTTTACATGAATAAAAAATATTCTGATTCTGATTCTCCCGTGTGACAGTTGGTTAGTTAGATTTTTTAACATAGAAATATAGGTCTGATCTACTGTATGAACAATGGAGGTGTGTTTCTTTCTATAAGTATTATTGAATAAAAAACCTTTAAATAATTCATCAATAAATTATTACTTTCTGGCTATTATTTTTGACAATATACTGGATTTTTCATTCATTTTATATTAATAACAAAGAGAAGAGAAAAGATCATTAAAACTTGATTCAATTTAGGGCTCTATATGACCCAAGAAAAATATTGATCCCCCCTATTTTTAAAAACAGGCTGACACTGAATTTTTCCTGTATTGTGTACTTTATGTATTTATCTGTTACAACCTTTTTAATACAATTCAATATTGCAGGGCTTCGGCAAAATGATAGTCATAATGTGCATACTAAGTGGAGTCAACATTTTCGCATGGTTAAACAAACCACAACCTGCATGGTGGAGCTGGTGCCTTGAGAACAAACTGTATGCCTGTATGATGATGTTTTTCCTGGCCAACATGATTGAAGGCCAACTGGTCTCATCTGGAGCCTTTGAAATATCTCTCAACAACATACCACTGTGGTCGAAACTGGAGACAGGAAGAATTCCTCAACCACCAGAGCTCTTCCAAATTATTGATAATACTTTGCAGTTTTCTAAAATGGACTTGCCCAATAATAATTTTGCACAATAATATTAATTGCATTTCTTTGCAAATTGTTAATAATTGAGGGACTGTGGTGTTAGGTTAATAGGGTTATATAATATAGATAAATGTGAAATTAAATGATGTAATATTTCTGCAATAATTATTTTCAATCAGCATGTTAATGTGTTTATAAAACCAACATACCTTTATGTAAGATTTAGATTAAACAATTTCTTCAGCAATAAAACATACATATTTTATCCTCTACCACGAGAACTGCTGTACTGGTTGTAGAGGAAACTCTTTATATAGATGCAAATTAATATTTTTAAATATTTATATAATTTAAGATTTTAATAATACATTTTGTAAAATATTTCCAAAAGAGTTGTTTATTTTCTAGTCAGGATAGTTGACTTCAGTAAAGATCGAGGTGATCTTGTTATGTGAAACCCTATTTTAAATAAATATTAGATTGTATTATATTCTTTTATTAATAAATAGCTGGTACTAGCTGATGCGCACGCGTTTATTTTGTAATAATTCTATAAATTGTAGCCTATGTGTTATTCTGATGTATAAGCTATATTGCCGTTTAGTTTAATCAAAATTCGTTCAGTATATTTTACGTGAAAACCACGCCTGAAAAAGTAACAAAGAAACATCCATCCTCACAAACTTTCTCGTTTATAGTAGTAGGATTGTATCTAGTTATTTTAGTATATTCATTATTTAGACGCGATTAATAAAATCTGTATTGTGATTGTTGTTGGCAGTCCACTGTGTATATAGTTAGTATTCGGACAAATGGCCATCCGATATCACAATACAAATTACAGTTTATCGATTGTCCTCTTTCGCCCCTATTGAGTTGTTTTTAGGGTTCCTTACCACAATCTGTAAAAAACCGAACCCTATTAGGATCTGTGTTTTCCGTCTCTCTGTCCGACGATTAAGACCCTTTTTGTCAGGAATGAGTAGAGATATAAAGAATTTCTGGCCGTGTACAAAATTGAAGCTTCCAACGCAATCGAAAGATACAATTATCACCCATCAATATCTTTACGTTGACGTAATAACATGAGATAGCTTGGGAAACCTAGCTATCAAAAGCAAGGTTTCCCGAAGTATAATATAAATTATTTTATATTTTTAATATAGACCGTGTCTTATCTGAAGGACAAGTCAAGAGTTCGTAACTGGCGAGCGTGTATGAGACAAACTGTGGAAGTAGCCAGAGAGGTATGTAAATAAAGAACCTGTTGAATCTCTGTACTCTCTGCCTACCCCGCAAGGGATCTGGCGTAATGATATAGATAGATAGACAAATTTATTAATATATGTTGTTTATATCACATATAGAAAATATTGAATTCGATTAAAATTTGAAATAACGACATCTAGCGGCACTTGTACGGAACCTTCAAAGTGCTAGTCCTACTCGCACTTGTCTGGTTTTTTATTTGATACAAATACCGTAAATAAAATTGTTTACGTACTTGATACTCTTGGTAAAAATAACGCATAGAAATACAACAAGTTATTGGAATGTTTTAATTGACGTCTTAATAAACGATAGAATATTAGATATTTTTATGAAAGTTGTGCATGGCACATGGGGCAAGAGTGACGTAACACGAGCTCATGCTGTTGCGCTGTCGCTCCACAAACGCTGCACGTCCACACCGTGTGCGGCGCCACTAACGCTCGACCCGATACTACGCACTCGGGAAACTGGCTGCCGCATCCCGGACAAATCGACATCCTGAATTCAAGTAACGTTTATACTATAATATTATTATTGTCTTTAAGTGAGAACATAAATATACCCATAGAAATAAGAGTAACAATTCATTTTTTTTCTACAACAATGTTAGTTACACAGTTTTTAGTAAAACTATTTAATGAAATTTCTTGCACGGAGTCGACTGGACTGGTCTATAAGGGTAAAGAACCACTGAATGTAAAACTATAAGTAGTACCTACTTGTATTTATCTACTTTATTTATGCGGATTTATTTTTTCTTAGGGTGTACCACAGAAATCATAATAATTTCTTTGGGTGTATGGCACTCCTTATATATAATTATTGAGTCCATGAACTTACCATTCTGGCATGCTGACTTCGCAGGTCGGACATTCAATTTTGTTTCCTTTGGCGTCTTTAGGCTTATATCTTGTAAATATTTCTACTGCTAAGTTTTCAAATGTATTGGGCTGGAAATAATATTTCAGTTTTATTTTGTGACTATACACGACCACACAGGGGATGCTTATATAAATAGTGTGTTAGCTAAATAGTGGTATCTAAAGTCAGTTAACTTTCAAATGTTAAGATTTAAATAACATTTCTGTACAACATTGTAGAACACGCCTTTATTTTGGAATGCATCCGTATTGGCGAATGCGATTGGACTCGTTACGAAATTCCAAAAGTCCTAACTGACAGAAAAGAAAGTAGGTACTCACATCAAGTGCTTCAAGTTGAATTAACGCTTTGGAGCATAAATCAAATGCTCTTGATTGAATGGCTATCGACGCAATAGTGCACCAAGTCTGCAATCGAATTATTATTATAATAGTTTTAAGTAATCCATAATGAAAGTGGAAGAAACCAGAGACGTATTTAAGGGAAGAACTTGTTGAAACTACTCCGCCAAGGTCTAGCGAGATGATTACATAGGTAAGTAATTCATGACGTGGCAAGATTGCTAGACTGATTATAATTGTTTATGGCATCACGACGATCGCGGTACACTTTTAGCTGCGTAGAACGCGCGTGAGTGTGTGTGCTTGATTTTTATTCAGACCGCTAGTACTAAGATATTGAACTGTTTACATATTATGGTTACTGAGGCATAGTCACAAAGCAAGTACGAAGAGTAGATGGCCTAAGCTAGCGAGCCTTTTGAATTCCTAAAAGCCTTGACGTCATCGTGATGGGTGTGGCTAACCTTAGTTTGCTTTCGCTACTCGCTCCATTCACACGTCCGCTCGAGTTCGCATAGCTATTAAAAATTATCTTTTTAGACTAGCCCTTAAAATAAAGTGATGTGTAATTTATTAGAATACTCTAATTCTACATTAAAAGTTCCATCTACCGTAGTATAATTGAATTCACGAGTAACATTCACATTCAACGAACTGCTGATTTTCGTATTTTCTTCGTGGTTACAGCCCCACGCTGGGGTTCTTTCTTCGTTATGGCAAAAAGGGTACATACCTGTAGATGCTGCGCGGTGTGCAGGTGTCGTTGGTGGTCGCGCAGGCGCGCGGCGGCGCGCAGCGCGGCGCCGGCCCGCGCGGGCCGCTGCGCCGCGCCGCGCGCCGCCGCGCCCGCCCAGTGCTGCGCTGCCGCTAGCCGCCAGCACCGGACCGCGTCTCGACTACGACTACCCTCTGTCACCGCAAAAAACTCACTGTGTATATCTAGAACCAGGTATAGTCCGTAGTCTAATCTTTTAGACACTCTTTACAAATAACATTAAATTCATTTCTCGGTCGTTAGGCATCACACTGGAGCTAGATCGTAAACTATTTAATTGTAACCTAAATATCGTATCCACACAATATGATTGAAAAAAAAAGAAAAGAAAAAAGAGGAAGAGAATTAAATAAAAAAGACAAGCCCCCCAAATTCCTTTGCCGGATCTTCTAGTAGTTAAATTAGATTAATAAAAAATGTAAATTGACTATTTGTAAGCGCCCCGCAGGGTCTATACAATCTATCTATCTATCTATATCATCACGCCAGCTCCCTCGCGGGGTAGGCAGAGAGTACAGAGTTCTTTCCTTACATACCTCTCTGGCTTCCTCCACTCTCATAGTTCGTCTCATACACACTCGCCGGTTACGGAGACTCTTGACTTGCCCTTCAGCTAAGACACGGTCTATTTGGTCATGATAAGATAGTCTAGGTCTTCCCCGGCACCTACATCCTTCCACTTTCGCATTGTATATCTGTTTTGTCATTCTTTTTTCTGGCATTCTTTCTATATGCCCGAACCAACGGAGCATACCCTTTCTCATTTTTACACCGATACTATATTTCATACCTACTCGCTTTCTTACTACGCTGTTGCGAATACAAAATAAATTATTTACCTTATTATAATTATACTACCAAATGTACCATGTACCTCTGGTAGTATAGGTTGGTATGATTTAATTTGCCGGTCGGTGCAGAGCACCACGGCGAGACACCTAGTATACACCCTCCTCCATAGCGACTGCCCAAGCCGAGGCCGTTCCTCCTTGAGGCGCCCTTGAGCTAGTTGCCCCCTCGCCCTTCTGGCTCGAGCGTAGTGGTTGCACACTTGCCCTCTTGTCCGGTGAAGCTGTAAAGGCCCCGCGACCAACAGCGTAGATCATTCTCACACACACACACCCACAAAAATGATTTTATTTGGTGCTTTCAATGCACATAAAAGCATATATCCCGAATAAAGGGGAAATACGGTAAAAATGGGAAAAACATATCTATTACAATAATCCATTCAAGATGACTCTAGAAATAGAGTTATATCATCATACCGAAGGGTAGTAGAACGTGAAACGGGCTTTATATAGCTGTATTCACATATCCACGGAGGAAATGGACGTTTATTCCTCGTTCGCAAGCTCGCTTTTTCAACGCGCGAGGCTGATGTGCTGAAGAGCGCTTTAAAAAAATGTACTGGTTGCCCTTTAATTAATTACAGCATTTTACTAACGCGCGTTAAAGCGCTCGTGCGAACGTAGGGTTACAGTATTATCAAGATTTGATACTTTATAAATTAATAGGTGTGCACCCACAATATATTTTTGGCGATTATATAGAAATAAAAAAATATTTAATTTTGTACAAGTAAGGGCTTGTCTGGGCTGAGTGTGGTTGGAAGGACACCACTCTTAGGGATGGCGGCATCTATGGCATCCATAGCCCCAGTCAGATGGGTTACTGCTGGCAATAACTTTCGTTTCCTGAAGGTACTAGACATTCAACATACACCAGAAAAGAGGGTGGGCAGCAGCGTCCAGCTCATCTCATATAAAATGCCATACTGCAATCGCCAACCCGCCTGCCATGCGTGGCGATTATGGCAATTACCTCCCAATAAACGACACTAAAATTAAACGGTCCCGCGTCCCTGGCGGTCCTGGCTGCTGTCCTGGCTAAGGTAGCGGTCATGGTAACGGCGGGCAGAGGATGCTAACAATCTTCGGCAGAGACCTGGCTACCACAAACGACGACCATTGGCCCTGGCAACCTACAACACGCGCACACTGCGGACCGACGAGAAGATCGACAACCTGGGGGAAGAACTGAGCAAGTTACACTGGGATGTTGAAGGGTTATCCGAAGTCTGAAGGAAGGGCGAGGACTCGATAACACTCAAATCAGGTAACTTGCTCCATTTGCGGGAGAGCGATCATCTTATATGGTGGGCTGAAAAGTTCGTAGGCTGACACATAAATGGCGCTACTAGTATTAAATCCACGTGATTTTTAGTTAGCCCTAACCTTCAAAAGACACGTGTATAAATTTGACAGCTGTCGTACTATTAGTTTGTGATTTATAGCATTTTAAGTGAAGCAACTTTTGTTAGTTTGAAAAAATTGATAAAAAGGAATATCGTGTGTTAATAATAAAGCATTGCTTTTTGGCGAAAAAAATACTATTGAAGCCAAGGCTTGGCTTGATAAACATTATTCGGACTTTGCACCATGTTAAGAAGTGGTTTGCTAAGTTTAAACAAGGCGAAATGAGCACCGAGGACGATGCACGCAGTGGACGCCCCAAAGAGGTTGTTACCGACAAAAACATCAAAAAAGTCCACAAAATAATTTCGGATAATCGTAAAGTGAAGTTGATTGAGATACCTGAGACCCTAAAGATATCAAAGGAACGTGTTAGACATATCGTGAATGAATATTTGGGTATGCGAAAGCTCTGTTCAAAGTGGGTGCCGCGCGAGCGCACAATCGACCAAAAACAACAACGAATTGATGATTCTGAGCAGTGTTTGGAGCTGTTCAATCGTAATAAACCCGAATTTTTGCGTCGATATGTGACAATGGATGAAACATGGCTCCATCATTTTACACCGGAGTCCAATCGACAGTCAGCCGAGTGGACTGCACGTGATGAACCGACTCCAAAGCACGGAAAGACGCATCAGTATCAGCATTTTGGGATGCGCATGGTATAATATTCATTGACTATCTTAAAAAGGGAAAAACCATAAACAGCGACTATTACGTAGCGTTCGTTATTGGAGCGTTTGAAGGACGAAATCGCGGAAAAACGACCCCATTTGAAGAAGAAGAAAGTGCTGTTTCATCAAGACAATGCACCGTGTCACAAATCAATAAAAACGATGGCATAATTGCATGAATTGGGCCTCGAATTGCTTCCGCATCCACCGTATTCTCCGGATCTGGCCCCCAGCGACTTTTTCCTGTTCTCAGACCTCAAGAGAATGCTCGCTGGACAGAAATTTTGCGCCGATGAAGAGGTAATCGTCGAAACTGAAGCCTATTTTGAGGCTTAAGGCAAATCGTACTATAAAAATGGTATCGACAAATTGTATGACCGCTATAATCATTGTATCGCCCTCGAAGGCAACTATATTGAATAATAAAATAAAATCTTTAAAAAAAAAGATTGATTGATTGAGAGATATTTCGATGTTAGCCTACGAACTTTTCAGCCCACCTGTTATTGTTGGCTTAGCGGACTGAGGAGTAGTGTTGTAAAAACGCTCGAGTCGGCGCTCAAAACGCTCGCATCTTCTACGTGCTTCAACGCTCGAGAGCGTCGACTCAGCGCTAAACGCTCGACTTCAGCGCTCATTTTTACAAAACTACTGAGGAGTCCTCAAGCGCACTTCGACCCGATGTGATCTTTTGTGCTGTCCTTGCCCTGTTATCCCTGAAGATCCTATGTGGATCTTGTAGATTCCAGCAGAGGGGAAGAGCCGCAATGCCTCTGGAGTTGGATAGGCCACTCCCAGTAGCTTCATTCGCCGCGCCGCTAGTGTGTCGCAGTTGCAGAAGATGTGCTTCATGGTTTCAGTTTCTGTACCGCAGTTCCTGCATACCACGTCGCATGATAGTTTAATCTTGTGTAGATGTTCTTTTGTGCCATAATGACCAGTATATGCTGCAATTGATTGCCTCAGTTGAAGTCTACTGTGTCTTAGTACTCTTTTGCTATCGCTGTCATTCCATGTGTTGATATATTCCTTGGAATGTCTCAGCCCTGTGTTTCTATCCTATTCTAACCTGTGTTGTTCTTCGGCATATTTGAAGAGCTCACCGCTGTAGGCGCCATGGGTTTTTCCTTTGATCCCTTTCTGGCTAAGTAAGCCATCCGCACGCTCATTGCCATCGACCCCCGTGTGCCCAGGGACCCAGTCCAATCTGACCGTATTGCGCGCTCCACATCTATCATCAGCGCAGGCTGCCCTCAGGCTTTGAGGGCAGCCTGACTGTCACTACAAATGTAGATGTTCTTGCCTGTAATTCGTTTGTCCAATATCTCTTTTGTACAAAGATTAATCGCATAGGTTTCTGCTTGGAATATCGACGCATATGTGCCCATGCTTTGACTTAGACTGTATCATTCTGTATAAATACCGGATCCTGTTCCAGACTTGGTTTTGGATCCGTCAGTATACCATATCATGTGTTCCTTGCCTTGCTTTTTTAGACCGATTTTCCATTGATCCCTGGAAGGAATGTGGGTGCTAAATCGTTTGTGGATCATGTGCGTGGTCAAGATCTTTTCCCTTATATAATCTAGCTCATTAATTGGTACTAGCCTGGTGCGTTCAAGGCTTGGCATTGCTGTACTCCACTGTCCAATATTCGCTAGTCTGTAGAGTACCATCCTCGCCTCAGTTTCTATGACTGTATGCAATAGGGTGAGATTGAGTAGCCACTCCATTGCCGCCGTCGGTGTTATTTTGAATGCAGCTGTGGGGCGACCGTCAGTCCCAGGGTGGTGTTGGGTTTATCGTTCACAAGTCCCTCGAAAACAACGTCCTTCAGATCGAGTGTGTCGACCAGGGTAGCGTACCTGATACTCAAAATGACCGAAAGGTATTTACTGAAAGTTATACAGGTATACGCACTAACTTCGACACACCCTGACGACGAGTTATGTGTGAGGATATATCTAAAGCCATACATAGCTCGAAATCTCACTACACAGTTGTTACGGGGAACTTTAACACGAAGCTGGGAAGACGAGGCGATAATGAGCTGAGAGTAGAGCGTTTTGGTCCTGGTCAGCGGAACTCCCGGGGGCAGATGCTGGCGGACCTAATGGAGAAGGAGGGGCTCAATATAATGAACTCCTTCTTCCAGAAGCGGGAACACCGCAAGTGGAACTGAGTGAGTCCCAATGGCGTCTCAAAAAATGAGACAGACTTCATCATGTCGACAAAGCGGCAAATATTCAATGACGTTTCTGTGATCAACTTCGTCCAAGCAGGTAACGATAACCGAATGGTAAGAGGCACATTGAATATTAACTTCAAGCTCGAAAGGTCCAAACTGATGAAGTCAGCCCCCGACCAGACCCTGTCCAAATCTAGAACCACGATAGTTTTCAGCTCCAATTGCAAAATCGCTTCGAATGTCTAGGCGAGTGCGTAGACTTTGACGATTACAATAACAACATCGTGGAAACTGTCCATGCGTTAGGGAATAAGTTCTACAAAGCCCACCGTTCAAAAAGAACCAAAAAGTTCTCAGATCATACCCTGGAGATAATGGAGGATAGACGCAGGATGGTCCTCCGATGCTCCTGAATGCCGGCGGCTCAATAGGCAGATCTCTCTGATTAGTGACACTCACGATTACAACACCAACATAATAAAAGAGGCTATAGAGCGGAACTAGGGCTCCAAAGTGTTTGCTAGAGATCTGTATATGGGACAAAGCCGGTTGAATAAGGTGAGGGCCGGAGACGGCAGAATTACATCCAAACCTGAACTCCTGAGGGAGGTCGAAAAGTTCTACGGACAGTTATACATGTCAACACGCCGACCTGTTAACAATCTTGCCATAGACCCAAGAGCTAGATTGACCCGACATTACGCCGAACATATCCCGGACATCAGTCTGTACGAAATTAGTATAGCCCTCAAACGGTTTAAAAACAATAGGGGGCCAGGCGATGACGGTATGACAACTGAGCTTCTTAAGACTGGTGAGAAGCCGACATTAAAGGCTCTCCAGAAGCTATTTAATTCCGTCATTGTCGAGTGTAAAAACATGTCATGGCACAGAAGTGTGGAGGTAGTCTTCTTCAAAAATAGCGATAAAACCCCATTGAAGAACTATAAACCCATATCACATCTGAGTCATGTCTATAAGCTGTTTTCGAGAATCATTACAAATCGTCTCACACGCATACTCAATGACTTCCAGCCTCCCGACGCAGACTCGATGACTTCAAGCCGGTTTCCGAAAAGGCTTTTGCACCATAGACCACATACTTACGCTGCAGCAGGTAATACAGAAGACAGAGGAGTATAACGTTTGTAGACTATGGAAAAGCCTTTGATTTGATTGAGACATGGGCTGTGCTACAGTCTATCCAACGGTACCAAGTGGACCACCATTATATCGAAGTGTTAAGGAGTATATATGATAACGCCATGATGTCAGTCCGTCTCCATGGCCAGAACTCAAACCCCATCCAAATGCAGCCAGGTCTGAGACAAAGAGACGTTATATTTTCGAAACTATTCTCCCTCGCACTAAAAGACGTTTTTAAAGTTTTGGACTGGAGAGGACATGGCATTAATATCAACGGCGGGTGCATCTCTCACCTTCGATTTGCCAACGATATCGTGGTCATGGCTGAGAACCTGGAAGATCTCGGCACAATGCTTGATGACTTCAGCGGTCTCTCAACAAGTGGGTCTTAAAATGAACATGGACAAGACGAAAATCATGTCAAACACTCATGTCGTACCCACTCCTGTGAAGGTTGGAGACTCTTCACTCATAGTTGTAGACCATGTGTGCCTGGATAAACAGTCCAATTAGGTAGGTCCAACTTCGAGAAACAGAACAATCGTCGAATCCAACTCGGCTGGACAGCGTTCGGGAAGCTACGTAATATCTTCTCGTCTCAAATACCGCAGTGTCTCAAGATAAAAGTCTTTAACCAGTGTGTGTTGCCAGTGATAACTTACGGCACCGAGACATGGTCACTCACGATGGGCCTCATAAGAAGGCTCAAGGTCACCTAAAGGGCAATGGAAAGAGCTATGCTCGGAGTTTCTCTGCGAGATCGAATCAGAAACGAGGAGATCCAAAGTCACCGATATAGCCCTCAGAATTGCCAAACTTAAGTGACAGTGAGCGGGGCACATCGCTCGTAGAACTGACGGCCGTTGGGGCAGAAAGGTTCTCGAGTGGCGACCTCGCACCGGAAGACCTAGACTGGGCAGCCACCCCACAAGGTGGAGCGATGACCTGGTGAAGGTCGCAGGTAAAAGCATGATGCGTACAGCACAATGCCGGTCGTTGTGGCGATCTTTGAGGGAGGTCTTTGTCCTGCAGTTGATTGACGTCTTTCGGCTGATGATGTGCAACTAAAACTTATAACTTCAAATTAGTTTTATAAAATAAACTATAAATAACTTAAAAATTCTTAAGTAAAATCGTTATTCATTTCCAAAACAAATTTATTTACTACACTATTTATTGTTTAAATGCACAGTGAGTAATATTCAACATTAATTTAATGAATACAACAAATATTTTTACATGTCATTAAATTACATAGATTGATTTAGTTCACTAGTCAAGCTTGCATCATTTTGTTTTGTTTTGACATGTGCACTTGTCAAGTTGTCTGTGAATTAGTGAACACGAGTATATGTTATCTTTATCATAGCGTTTTGACGGCAAACATTGTTACGTCGTAACAAAGTTTTAAAAATATAAAATAAATACAAAAAATCATTACACACAAACAAACAAAATAACTAGTTGTTACAATCGAATGGAAACCGCGCGCTTTAACTAGTGATAGCATCATAATGACCATATAAGGTATTCGTCGGTACCGGAAATCAAATTCTTTCTAGAACATCTGATAAGAAACGCCCACAACATAGAAATATCTAGAAATATAAAAAAAATACAATAGCGAACAACGGGACAATGATCCCATCTCGCTCGATTCGATTATTGCTATCTTAGTCCCACAAGAATTTTATGGAACATAGACAATAGTTTAGGGCGTGACTTGCTTCGGTTGAGCCGTTCTTTCCATATCTCTCCTGGTTTCTTGTGGGGGCTGGACTGATTTGGACGAAATTAATACGATAATAGAATGTTAATGAAGAAAAATACCGCGGTGAAACATATTCAAAACTTATCGGAATGATTAAATAGATAAGGTTATATTTTACCAATTTTTAAGATACTCGCTGTCATATTTTGTTACGTTGTTAACCCACTATGAAGAAATATATATAGCCATAGAAAAAATTTTACACTGTTAAAAGGTAGTAGAAATCCCTTGTTGAATAGTAATCGAATTAATCCAGACACGAAAAATTAGTTAACAGCAACCAAACCAATTGGAATTATTTATATTATACTTACCAAGGGGGTTGAAAAATGTTACTAATCTAAAATTTTATTTTTTTATTTTAATATAGCCCTGTTTTTATACAACAATCACTTGTCGTTGTCGTGCGAACTCTGACGTCGAAAAAATTTGTTGTGCCTGCGCGAATTCGTCTTTATATACTGATATCGGGACGGCCTACTTCCTGCCTGAGGCAACAGTGCGCACTGCCCCGATTTCTAGATCCTTCGTATGAAACGAAGACAGGGATATGGAAAGAACGGCTCAACCGAAGCGAGTCACGCCCTAAACTATTGTCTATATTTTATAGAATTCTTGTGGGACTAAGATAGCAATAATCGAACCGAGCGAGATGGGATCATTGTCCCGTTGTTCGCTATTGTATTTTTTTTTATATTTCTATGTTGTGGGCGTTTCTTATCAGTAGTTCTAGAAAGAATTTGATTTCCGGTACCAACGAATTGTGGTATATATAAATATATATAATGTATATGTATCGTTATATATAATATGTATTTACTTAGTGTTATAAATAGGTAATTAGTTGTTATTTATATTTATTAATGTAACTTTTTTCCACTTGTATAATCTCGCACCTACCACACTTGTCTCACACCACCCGAAGGTAGACTGGCAGAAAATGCCGTAGGCATTAAGTCCGCCTATGTACATTAGTGCATTAAGTATAAATAAATAAATAAATAAATAAATAACGAATGCCTTATATGGTCATTATGATGCTATCACTAGTTAAGGCGCGCGGTTTCCATTCGATTGTAACAACTAGTTATTTTGTTTGTTTGTGTGTAATGATTTTTTGTATTTATTTTATATTTTTAAAGCTTTGTTACGACGTAACAACATGATATACCTAAATATATGAATGCAGTTATCCATTCTGACTCGGTCTCGAACCTATTCGCGCCTTTATTAAGAAGGCGACAACTCGATATTTCGTGAACGCGTCCAATCATAGGAATCCGCTTATCGTAGCCACTGCCGACTACGAACCTAACTCCCCTCCTATCAGCGGTTACCGCCTTCCGCGGCATATTCTCATCGACTCTCCCGATTCTTACACCAATTCTTTCGGATCCAGATACCGCACACAGGATCAGACACCGACCTCGCCGGAGCCGGCCGGTGCAGAGCACCACGGCGAGACACCTAGTATACGCCCTCCCCCATAGCGACTGCCCAAGCCGAGGCCGTTCCTCGGTGCCACCGAGGTGCCCTTGAGCTAGTTGCCCCCTTGCCCTCCTGGCTCGAACGGAGTGGTTGCACGCTCGCCCTCTTGTCCGGTGAAGCTGTAAAGGCCCCACGGCCAGTAGCGTAGTTCATTCACACACACACAAATACATGGGGATACGGCCCAGAAAGCGGCCACATGAACTGCATTTTCAGGTGCAGACATCACGTCTTGCTGCGTGCAGGTGTTAGGGCATGCAGAGCGCGATATATAGTGAGACATCTTTTGGGTTACACCACATAAACATTCCAGATTAGTACTGTCCGTGAGTCTCCACCTTAACATGTTTTCCTTGCTCCAGCCGACCTGGGTCCGAAGTCTATATAAAGACTTCCAGACCGGCCATGGTAATTTATATCCAGGTGGAAGACTCTCAGCAGGTGAAACAAAAGGATTTGGTAGCGATGCTTCTTCCCATCAAAGATTGCACCTCGCTTTTTTGGCTCCAGGGTTAATAGGTCGACACACTTTAAATAATATCAGCTTATACTGTCCCACTGCTGGGCAAATGCCTTATCTCCCAAATTAAGGTCAGAGAGATTACGTCATATACCACTACGCAGACTCAGTGCGAATTTGTGGAAGCAGGCTTGTGGCCACCTGCTGTTGGAACTTATCAAACCGCTTGTACAGCTGCCAACTCGACTTAACGACTACTACATTAAATGGTAACCGGGACCGGTTTAACGTGTCTTCCGAAGCACGGAAACGCTCGAATATGAAAATGCCACAACAGTCACCCATCTCAGACCGACCGAGCCAAACGCTACTTAACCTTGGTAATCGCTAAGAACACCTCCGTCGCACAGCGCCGCGAGCGTATAATTAAAGATATTTATGACATTTATGTACAGCAAGCGCAATTTCACTCGGCTGGATTGAAATCAGCTTCTCCGAACATGAATAGTCGCTAAGAAAAAAAATATCTCACCTCATCATCATCAGCCCGTGACAGTCCACTGCTGGACGTAGGCCTCTCCCATGGCACGCCACTGAGCTCGATCTTCAGCTCTCCTTCTCCAATCCCTGCCCGCTGCCTTACGAATATCGTCGCCCCACCTAGCTACAGGGCGCCCTACACTACGTTTGCCGACACGCGGTCTCCACTCAAGAACCAGTCTGCCCCAACGGCCATCGGTTCTGCGGCATATGTGACCTGCCCACTGCCACTTCAGCTTGCTAATTCGCTGAGCTATGTCGGTAACCTTGGTTCTCTGACGAATAACTTCGTTCCGGATTCGATCCCTAAGAGAAACTCCGAGCATAGCTCTTTCCATAGCTCGTTGAGCGACCTTGAACTGGTGGACAAGCCGCACAGTGAGTGGCCACGTTTCGGCTCCGTATGTCATTACAGGTAGGACGCACTGATTAAAAACTTTCGTTTTTAAGCATTGGGGTATGGGCGATAAGAAGACTCGACGGAGTTTCCCAAATGCTGCCCAGTCCAGCTGTATCCGTCTCTTAACTTCCTTGTCGAAGTTGTTTTTACCCAGTTGGAGCACCTGCCCTAGGTATACGTACTCAGAAACAACTTCAAGGGGGGCTCCGTTTACGGCGATCGGTCCCGGGTCAACATGCTTGTTGATCATAACTTTAGTTTTATCTAAGTTCATCCGGAGACCGATTCGCTGAGACGAATTAGCAAGGCTGTCCAGCATCTGTTGTAGGTCTTGCAACGTTTCAGCCATGATGACGATGTCGTCTGCAAATCGCAGGTGAGAGATGTATACGCCATTTATATTGATGCCGCGACCTTTCCAGTCCAGCGTCTTGAACATATCCTCCAGTACATTGGTGAACAGTTTTGGTGATATGACATCACCTTGGCGCACTCCGCGGCGCAGGTGGATATGTTCAGTCCGCTGGTTCTGTACTTGGACGGTCATCGTTGCAGCATCAAAAAGGCATCTCATCACCTCGATGTATCGCCAATCAACTTGGCATCGTTGCAAGGAGTCCAGAACTTACCAGGTCTCGACAGTGTCAAAGGCCTTTTCATAGTCCACGAAGGCTAGACATAGGGGCAGATTATACTCTGCAGTCTTCTGTATAATCTGCCGCACTGTGTGGATGTGGTCTATGGTGCCGTAACCACTTCGAAACCCGGCCTGCTCCGGGGGTTGAAACTCGTCGAGCCTTCGCGCAAGACGGTTCGTGATGACCCTTGAAAACAGCTTGTATACATGGCTCAGAAGCGATATGGGTCGATAGTTTTTCAAAAGGGTTTTGTCACCCTTTTTGAAAAACAGGACGACCACGCTTCTGTTCCATGCCTGCGGAGTTCTCCCAGTGTAGAGGACAGTGTTAAATAACTTCCGAAGCTCCTTAAGTACTGGGGTACCTCCTGCCCTCAGAAGCTCAGTCGTGACGCCGTCCTCACCCGGGGCTTTTCCATTTTTAAGCTGTTTAAGGGCCAACTCGATCTCATCCAGGTTGATCTCGGGCAAGTCTTCTGTGAAGTGACGTGTTAGGGTGGCTCTGGGATCTCCTCTAAGAGATTCGGGTCGAGGTGCGTGTGAGGCGTAGAGCTGGCTATAGAAATTCCTGACTTCCGAGAGGATTTCCGGCCTAGAAGCGATCACAGTACCCGCTTGTGTAGTCAACCTTGTCAAGTGGTTCCTCCCAAGTGGCTGGACGAACACTTTCGAACCCCGGTTCTGCTCGATGGCTTTCTCAATCTCAAGATTGTTGAAAGCTCGGAGGTCGCGTCGGACCAGCTTTGTGATCTTTTTATTTAAGGCCCGGTGGTCTGACAAGGTTGAGGCTGCATTTCGGCGCCGTTCGCTCATAAGCTCCAGAGTCCCCCCCGAAAGCTTAGATTTCCTGCCTGTACGCCTCGTTTCGCATAATTTAGTACCCTCTTCTCTAAGAGTCTGTACCACCTGCTCGAATTTCTGATCAACGCTGTCAGTGGTTTCCAAGGCAGCGAAACGGTTTTCCAATTTTAACTGAAAAGCTTGGGAATCCATAGCGGCTTGGAGCAAATTCGGTCGGAGACTGGACTTCATCAAGCGGACTCTTTCGCGCTTCCATTGTATATTCAGAGTGCCCCGTACGAGCCGGTGGTCGCTTCCGGTTTTAAACCTTGCGATCACTGAGACATCTCTGAATATGCGCCTCTTGTCCGCCATGATGAAGTCGATCTCATTTTTTATTTTACCATCGGGGCTTTGCCACGTCCACTTTCTTTGGGGCTGTTTTTTAAAGAAAGAGTTCATCATAAACAGCCCTTCTCTTTCGAGAAAGTTGACGAGCGTTTGCCCCCTGTCATTTCTGCTGCCATAGCCGTATGGTCCTACTGAGGATTCGCTGTCAGTTTTTACTCCCACTTTGGCGTTGAAATCTCCCATGACGACGTTGTAGTGTGCCTTAGGGGTATTATGAAGGGCCTTAGAGATGTCCTCGTAGAGTACCTCTATGTCCTCGTCCGAGTGTGCCGAAGTCGGTGCATAAACCTGCACGATCTTGAGGGTGTACCTCTCGGTCAGCTTAATTATGAGGTATGCTACCCTTGTCGACACACTGGACATTTCTAAAACGTTGTCAGCGAAGACTCTATGGACCAGAAACCCGACGCCACCCTGGGAAAGTTGGTCTCCCTCTCTAAAGTACAAAAGATGGCCAGATTCTAGGGTTATGGTGTCTTCTCCCTCTCTTCGAACTTCACATAAACCTAGAACGTGCCATCTTATGCACTTCAGTTCTTCTTCCAACTGCAGAAGATGCTCATCCAGTCGCAGCGTGCGTCCGTTATACGTAGCCAGGGTCAGTTCATGTTGGCGGCCTACCGTAGCCCGGAGATTCTTCGCACCCCCTGCCCCGCCGGAACCGTGACCGCCGCCGTGGTCAGGAATAGCGGAGCGACCGGGAACTGGGGGCCGTGGTATATTCCGACTTGCCATAGAAGGTTTTGCCCATAATCGCCACGCTGGGCATGCGGGTTGGCGATCGCAGGGCGTAACTTCTCGCACTAGTGACGCTGCTGCCCGTCACCGGTCTGGTTAAAAATTTAGTTACGCCATATTTGAGTGGTTATACCGCCATTGTCGGTCGTCAGAGCCTCGTCCGTTGATCAGCAGGATGCACCGCGGGCAGGAGAGGTTGACTTGGTATGGAGATACTCGATAAGGATAATTATGGGATACTAATAGTACAACACAAATATGTGATGCGTGTATCTGTGTTGTGTATCACGCGCGGTATTGTTATATAAACGAGCACACGGCATATTTTGTAATTTAATTTACCGACTGCACCCTGGCTGTATAGATGGCCGGCTAAGATGTACAGCTTCTTAATCCGCAATGGTGAAGCTTTCTTAGAAGCTTCTATATTCGCTAACTGGAAGTGAAAAAATAATATTTTAAATAACGAATCAGTAAATATTTAATGGTTCTATTTTGGAAGTGTAATCTACATATTTTGGAAATAATCGTTGTGATAAGAAGCCAACTGAAGACTGCCTAATTAAGTGGTCAGAGCGTAGCCAACTTACTATATTGAGTAGTAGTGGATTCGATCTCCGCACGGGACAAATCTGTACGCGTCCCATAGACGTTTATTTCGAGCTGGGTCTTTCAGTATGTGAAATTTAGCTTAGTAAGCATCCATTAAATAATAGCAAGGCGCTATATTACTTTTTAAATGTTAATGTTACGCCTTGCTATTATCGAATCTGCCCAAAAGAAGTAAAAAAAAAAACAAGAAGCAAGAAGCGCTACAAAATGTAGTAGTAGTAAAAAATAAAGTGAATGTCGTATTTTGCTAAAAAAAAATATAATATATCAATTAAACCAATGTCTTACCTACTTAATGTTAATTTATAGTCTGAAACCAAATAGGTTGAATACAAGTTACCCCATATAGGTACACACATCGTCACGCTTATATTCCCCAAGCGGGGGTGGCAGAAATGTACGGAGTACCCACTTTTCGCATACGATGTTAGGTCCCATGTAATAGGTGGCGAGCCTCTTGCCATATACCGGGCACGATTCCAGGCTCCGGACTCATATTGGGAAGTTTTTCGTTAAAAAAACTTCATTTGTCCGACCTAGGATTTGAACCCAAAACCTCGTGATCACCAAGCGATGCGCTTTGCCACTAGACCAATGAGGCAGTCAATATAGGTACCATCATTAAAATGCAGTTAACCTCAGTAACCCTCAGAGAATGCACTCATGAAGGTAATAAAATTATAGATATCATCTACTTGCCTGAAATGCCATCTCAGCTGCTTGCATTAGTCTACCACTTTCCTTTAGTTGCATAATGCCCTGAACAGATGGAACTTGGTCAACACTGTCAGTAATGTCTTCTAAAACTTGTTGCTTTACCGAGTTGATCTCCTGAAAGGATTTACATTAGATTTTGTCCAAAGGAAAACATAACGAATTGAAAATAAATAGGTACATATCACGATGCGAATACGAAGAAAAGATGGCGTAATAAGATATTCTTATACAATTTAAGCGTGGCACTGCGCGGGGTGGCCCATGGCGAGAGGGGCGTTACGCCTTACTCACATTTGTATTTGCCATCTGGTGGAGAATGGTAAAAACTAAACAGTTCATGGATGTCAATGTTACTTGTAACTTGAAATATATTACGGTAGATGGCATTTTTACTATAGAAGTACAAGTGAAATGTGATATCATTTATGTGTCCAGAATGTCGATCCAAGTAATTGTTGCATGTTAAGATACGTCATTTCATTCTAAGGGCTTTATTTTTAGCAAAAGTAGATAATATTTAATAGCTATGCGAACTCGAACAGACATGTGAATGGAACGTGTAGCGATGACAAACTGACGCAAAACCACGCCCAGCAGGATGGCGTCAAGGCTTTTAAGAATTCAAAAGGCTCGTTAGTCTAGGCCATCTCCTCATCATATTTGCTTCGTAGAACATATACTAGGTCTAAAATGGGTTGATAAGAATAGCCCGACGCTCCAGAATACGTTGTGGTACAGTCGAGTTTAATATTGATAAGGTCTTAAAATGTTATAAGAGTTGTAATGCCCAAAATATTACAAAGTACAATCTATAGATCATTAAAATTTATATTATATTTATAGTATCTATCTATCTATAACCTCACGCCAGATCCCTTGCGGGGTAGGCAGAGAGTACAGAGTTCCAACAGGTTCTTTCCTTACATACCTCTCTGGCTTCCTCGACTCTCATAGTTCGTCTCCATAGTAATTAAATATATATTATATTAAGCTATTACTTAATGTGTTACCTATTACATGTACATTTAGCAATAATATTGATGTATATTTATAGATATGTTTATTTGTAACGAACTTGAATTATTTCAAAATATTAGACAAACAACATTCACTTAGACATAATAATTAATATGCTATAAGCTGTTGTGAGTGTCCAACGATATAATGTACAAACTTATTGTCTAATTTGTTTTACTATTCAGATTTCTGTGTTACAAGTCCCATACTTAGTGCCTGCCTTGTAACTTTGTAATTTTTAAATAAATAAGTATCCCATAAAATGTGATGACTATCTACTAATAAACGAGGTAATATTTACGATGAACCGTACATACTTTAGGCATTTTGAGAATTGGACCATTTATCAACAAGGCCACATTGCAAGCGAGGCGGATAAATATGATCACAATAGAACTTTGATATACAGATGGTAAAAAGTGAAAATCAAAAAGGAAAAATATGGGCATGCCTTCATTCCTGATGTAACATATTGAAGTATATGTAACCAATAACGGCTATAAGCGGATTCCATTAATTTTATCACACATTTTAACAAAGGTCAGTCTGTTAAAGAAATCGCATGTTTTTTACCTTCGAAGTCCTTGGTGATCCGGTAAATATTTTAGACAGAGACTCATTGTCCTCTAATGCCATGTAACATTTCTTCAAACCTTCATTATTGTTTGACATGGAATAATATTCTAGCGCACTATTCCTGTGAATAGCCATGAAGATAATGACAATAATACAATATAATGTACACAGAACATCTCTTTCAATTCTGTAACGGTGTTAATGTTTTTTTTATTGCCATATTATACCAACAATAAGATCCAGGGAACAGTCTTCAAAGAAGATACATAGGTTCTTCAAAGAAGATAGATAAGGGTCTTACAATCATACGGTACGTACATAATTCCGCCGCTTCAAAAATTGCCCCGGGATGGTCTAGTGTTTAGAGCGGTCGAGGTCGCTTCTACTTACTGGATCTAATCGCAGGTTGGATCCCCGCGTAGAATAAATCTTTGTATAAGCCATAAATGTTTGTCTCGAAATGAGTATTTGTGTATGAGTATTACATGTTCGTAAACGCACCCACGATACAGGAACTTAAACAAATCAACCGTTATCGTGACGTAAGTACATAGGTACAAGTTGGACTTGAGAATTTGTAGTTTTCCACTGTTTTTACATCAAAGTGCCAAATAATAGAATCAAAAACAGAATACGAAAATCTATTCTTGTTAACCCTACTTATGATTACATGATTAATTTTGGTGCAATCCTCTTATGCAATGAAAAAAGAAATTATTATATTTACCAAATATTACCAAAACCTACCAGTTTTGTCTGTCAATGTAATAATCACCAATGTTGCTGTAGGCCTGCTTGATTTGTGCGTCGGTTGTGCTTGCCGACATTTTTAATAGTTCTACAACCCGAAACCAGTGACCTAAGCGTTTTCTTAGCGCTATCGCCAGGTCCCTGTAGAAATATCGAATGATTTAATGTTTGTAATGTTTCCTTCGTAAACATGTGATACACACACACACACACGCGCGTACTATGTGCTTTTGCCATTCACGCTCGCTTCTTCCCCAGTAAAGCTGAAAAGGCCCCACTGGCAACAGAGAAGACCTACACACACACACGCACACGCACTCACACGCACGCACGCACACACACACGCACACACACACACACACACACACACACACACGCACGCACGCACGCACGCACGCACGCACGCACGCACGCACGCACGCACGCACGCACGCTCGCTCGCTCGCTCGTACGCACGCACGCAATTTGTCTAAAATATTATTTTCTTACCGTCTATCTTCATTATGATATATCTTTTCAGCAGCATCAAAATCTTTGAAATATGCCAATATTTCAGCCTTTTTAAGTGCATTTGAGTGTAGTGCGTTTAAGCGTGAAACGAACTTAATGCCTGCATAATCATTTCGCCTCACAAACGCAGCTTCTGCGGTTTCTAATGCGGATTCTGACTCGAAATTTTTCAAAGCTGCCTCTGCCAATAATAACCTATAAATTAAGAATAGTGAATCTAAATAGAAAGAAAAAATATCACTTCGAGTGGTCACTTCTATCCGGTAAATACCCACGAAAATACCCGATCGCGTAAATAAAAGGTAATAGCTAAAAATACCTGGGAATTTGCCCAAATCACGAGTAGATAATTCTTAAACATCTTTAAATACCGTTCACTTTAATGTTATTTATTTAACGAAGGATAGTATTTAGAAATATTTTACAAACATATATTATGTTCGTAACATAAGAATAAAGCATAAACCGCATACTTAATGTTAAATTTATAATGTTCCCTGTTGAATCTACTAATCACTACCAAGTAGTAGTCTTTATATTTTCTAGATGGCGATGTTCGATAAACCGTTAGCTGAGTAACTTTAACTGGGCTTTCCGTATTGACAGGACGGCCGTTTCACTGATTAGTTTTTAATAATATAGGCATATTACATAATCAAGGGTTTTTTACAAGCTATGATTTTTCATAAAAATGAAACTTATTAATTATGTTTATCGTATCCCCTTCCCCCAAATACTTTGAAATAACTTTACTAATACTAGGAGGAATCAAAAAGTAGTGAGAATGAAATAGAATATAATGACTAATGA
The DNA here is from genome assembly GCA_905147815.2 of Phalera bucephala. Taxonomy (NCBI): domain Eukaryota; kingdom Metazoa; phylum Arthropoda; class Insecta; order Lepidoptera; family Notodontidae; genus Phalera; species Phalera bucephala. The sequence goes on from LR990622.1 coordinate 16,045,763, forward strand.
TAACTTAATAATTTATTTTTCTAAATAGTTTCCGAGTCTCTCTACACACCGAGTCCAGCGCTTTTCCAAGACTTCAATCGCTTTCACAAAAAAAGTTTTGTGTTGGTCCTGCAAAAAGCTCTCCACGGCATCCATCACCTCGTTATCGTCTTCGTACCTGTTTCCCCTTAAGTATTTTTTCAATTTGGGGAACAGATAAAAATCGCTAGCCGCCAGATCTGGTGAATGAGGGGGGTGGTCAACCAATTCGAAGCCAGCTTGCTGAATGGCAGCCATCGCAACTGCCGACCTGTGCGCGGGTGCGTTGTCGTGATGAAACAGCACGCCCCTTCGAAGTTTCCCTCTCCTTTTCTCTTTGATGGCATTCCTCAACTTGGGAATTAAAGCTGCATAATATTGGCCTGTAATAGTGGTTCCACGCTCCAGGTAATCAATCAACAATATTCCTTCAGAGTCCCAAAATATTGAGGCCATAACCTTGCCAGCCGATGCCACGACACGAAACTTCTTCGGGGTCGGTGATGATGGCCGTTTCCATTGCGAAGATTGCTGTTTTGTCTCGGGATCAAAATGAGGGACCCATGTTTCATCCATTGTTACGAAACGAGACAAAAAGTTTTCAGAATCTTCTTGAAACTTGTCCAACAATATCTTCGAAATGTCAAGTCGATTTTGTTTCTGACTGTCTGTTAACATTTTCGGCACCCATCTTGCGGAGACTTTTCTCATATTCAAAGATTGTTTCAATATGGATTGAATACTTCCATATGAAATGCCCGTTTCTTGAATTAAGTATCGGATGGTAACTCTTCGATCGCTCAATACAATTTTCTCGACTTTCGCAACATTTTCTTGGATGACTGACGTCGATGGACGGCCGCAACGATGTTCGTCTTCCGTGCTCGTTCTCCCTACTCGAAATTGAGAAGCCCACCTTGCGACAGTGGAATACGGCGGAGCAGACTCTCCTAATGTTGCCTCCAAATCGCAATGAATTTCTTGCGTCGTTAACTTTTTTAAACAGAGGTATTTAATAACGGCTCGCACTTCGTTTTTCTCCATTTTCGAGAACACGTTCCGACACAAAGCAAACAAATGACTACATTCAGAAAAAAACAAAAGAGAATCGAAGATTTTTTTTTTATTAATATTACAAATATGTATCTGAGCTATGCCTGCCAGTATTTTTTTTTCACTTAGGAGAATGTCGTTCTCACTACTTTTTGATCCCTCCTCGTAAATTGAGTCCTTATGAACTTACAGTGCTACTGCTCTGCAAAATCTAAACATTATATACCAATAATAAATACCCACACAGGCATTTACCCGGGTATTACACGACGGGTTTCCCGCTGCCCATCTTTATTCTAGTAAGAAAAAACCATTAGTACTACCATGCAACTGTTTAGTAGAACAAGTGTAACGATCCCTATGGTAACTTATTTTTCTTTCTATTACGATATGCATTAAAAAGAAAACAAAATAGTATGTTACGTATCTATTACGTATATTATAATATAATAGAGAAGAAAGATTTGTTTGTAATCCACTGAACCGATTTTATTAATACTTTCACTATTAGAAAACTGCATCGAACTTGACCGAGCCGAGGAAAACTGATAGTAGGTATTTAATATTATGACTATTCGTTTCGAAGTATTCGACGGAGCGCGACGGCAGCGCTCGGCTACGTTCGGTCGTGACGTTTGCCGTCGCGCCGAGCGGGGCTGCGCTGTGTGACGTCTCCCGTAGAAATCATTACATTACAACTCCACAAGGCGCGCCACCGTCGCGCTCCCGTCGCGCTGCGCTGGCTATGTGACGAAACCTTTAGTTAATTTGAAAGCATACCATAGTTGAGGATGTGGATTATCTTTAATAAAATTTTCAGCTTCCTTTAAACCAACTTTTTCTATAAGTTGCCTCGTGTCTCTCAGCGACTTCACTTCAACTTGTACGATATGCTGAGGCGTACATTTATCATCAATGCTATCAAGAAGTGCAGTTGTAATTTCCAATTCCTGCATAGGATAATAAGTATTAGGCATAAAACCGTCTATATTAACAGACATTATAACGTTATACAATAGTCCATATCAACACCAACAGTTTAAAAGCCGAGATGATAGGTAAAAGCCATGATGTTACCAACTTTAATGTATTTCCTGTTGGTTATACAATACACGGCTTAGCGATTTGTAAGTAAGTTGGTTTATTTAGCTACTGAGAAGGTCATAGCTAAGTAGCAAATACCTATTGTCCATTAGAGAGCGCCGACTTACCACACGATGATAGCAAATACAACAACGAGTGAGGCACATTCTATGTCACTCTTGTCTATTCTTTATCTGTATGCCTATATCATCACGCTAGATCATTCGGGGATAGGTAGAGAGTCCAGAGTTCCAACAGGTTCATTTCATTTATACACCATTTCATATATAAGAGGTCTTCCATTACTCACCTGAAGTTTTTAACAAGTTTTTAACGTCCACTCCCCTCCCCCCTGCTGATACGTGGTGAGGTCTTAGGCTAAATACCCAAAATTTGGTGTACTTTTTGGTATGAAGAATTTTAAAACTCGTCAAGGCAAGTCTAGGTCCCGCGCCGCTTTTCGGTTTAGAAATCGTGCGTTCAACGAAAAAATAAACACACTCAATATCTCACTACACACCACCCTTGGTATATTGCCTGATTTTTTCCGAACCTCTCTCCCCACTTTCGAGCCTCCCGTGATTAATGGGCCTTACCTACATAACTACAATTTAGAAGGGCATATATAAGTCCTTCTAAAAAGTAGTTAGTAGCTAGGAGGCTACTAAACAATTCAAAAGGAAAGAGATCTGATCGTCACTTACTTTAAATTTGCATAGATAACCCTGCATAGTCAAAGGTTCTTCGGGTTCCACGTCTCTCATTACGTAAAGCCTCGCCTTCTCCGCCACCGCCAACATCTGCGGGTTGTCAGTCGCCCAGATCGCACTCCACACGTCTTTCCGTAAAGCTTGACCTATACTTATGTTATTCGCCATGTCAGTATCCAAGAGGTATAGGGAACCTGGTTGATCGATTACGTAAAATTTACTGGAAAATATACATAGTACTTATAAGTCATTTATCTATCTATCTTCAGCCGAGAGACGTCCACTGAAAAACAAAAGTCTCCCCCAAAGGCTGCTCCGACGACCGGCTTTGTGCTGTATGTAATGGGCGTGTAATTGTAGGGGGCCTGCCCACTCCATTTCTTGTAGTACGTTAACGCCACTCGAGAACTTTTCATAGAGTAAAGGTTTGGTCAAATAGCCGACGAAGCGGCACGGGAGCGCGACGGAAGCGTTCGGGTGCATTCGGTCGTGACGTTTGCCGTCGCGCCGAGCGGGGCTGCGCTGTGTGGCGTCTCCAGTACATTACAACTCCACAAGCCGCGCCACCGTCGCGCTCCCGTCGCGCTGCGTCGGCTACATGGCGAAACCTTAAGGCATTTAGTCACATCGATTTTATTTCTATTGAGTAGGGCAACCAAGATTAAAATTACTATAGGTAGTACTGTAGTCGTAGAGTTTTCTAAATGCAGTGGTAAACCGGAACTTAAAACAAGCCCCCATTTATATTTTAGATAAAGAGGATAAAAGTTATTCGTTAGTGACTTCATTACTTGGCTATGAATTAACTAAAAACATTTCGTTTAATTACCTTGAATTAGAATTCAAATCTAGCTTATAAGGTTTAGAGTTCATATTTAATGAAGTGATTTTCTTGAAATTTACTAATGAAAATAGTAATATAGATCCAGAATCTCTTCCAATCAACAAGTGGGTGTCAGAACACGCAATGCAGCTGATTGTATCATCTTGGAAGCCTGCATCGTGAGAAGTTACCGGGGAACCATCTGCATGGTACATTTGATCTGAGGCTCCTGTTGCATTACGAAAAGCATGGTATATAATATAAATAATTAAAGTATTAAGCGTAGTAAAAAGTACAAGTTGATTAAGTAGCAATTATAGTGTCGCTAGTAAGTAAGATTAGTCAATAATTTTCTTATTAAAATACACTACGAACCCATATAGACCGAGATGGGCAAAAAAAAATGTAATCAGATTAATGATTAACCACCCCCGCTTGGGAAATATAGGCATGATGGTGTATTAATGATTAACGAATACAATTTCCTTTTTCGTAATATTCAGCGAATATGGTTACACTTTTAATCTTAAATCTTGTAATCATTAATCTGATTATATTTTGCCCATCTCTGCATATAGCCGGCAGAGTTCGACCCGTTATAGTATAATAGTACTACTCTAAGCGTAATATACACTTTTACCCTTACTTGGCCTGGAAGGAGTAGAGAACTTCCAAATAATAAACGTATCTCTTGACGCTGCTACTACAATAGCTTTGCTGTTTATCGCCACGTAAATCACTGGAATATTTACTGTTTTAGCTGCAAATGAAAAAGTTATACATGATTTAAACCACAACGTTAAATTTTATATAATTTTTAATAGATTTATTTAAGCTAACCATCACACTGGATGCCCTGTTGGTTCGATATAATGATTGTCCCGAGAGTAGCTATAACGCAATATTCGTCAACTCCACACATATCAATGACATCAGGAATGTGGTTTACCCAGGACTGCAAAAAATATACTTATATGAAAACTCCTTATAAAAGTAATGTGTCAAGCAAATATAATAATCTCTACCGAAGCGAAAAGTACATACTGTGGACTTTTCTCACATGCTTCGTTGGGAAATGGTATGAATGTGAATTAAGCAAAAGGTGAGAGAGGTGAGAGACGTCATCACAAGTGGAAAGCCGGTACTTAGTTTCTACCTACACTCGTGAAATACAGTCATAAAAGTATGTATACAGTTTTTTACAGAAACAACTTTTTAATGCCATAATACAATCACAAAAAAATGAAAACCTTTTTTAATAAACGTTGCCTCACACTTGGAGTTATTCCAGTGTCGTAGGCACGTATATACATGAATTTTACAAACACAAACACCCAGACCGAAATAAAACATACAAGGGTCAGACAAAATTTGGTCTCGTGCGAGATCTGAACTGGCGACTACCCAATCCGGTGAAGCTAGCTAACTCCCGTCCTATTTAGCCTATACACGAACGATATTCCTCGTTCGAGTAAGGTACATCTAGCCCTGTTCGCGGACGACACCGCTCTCTATGTCTCGCACAGGAATAAGGGCTTCATCACCAAAAACCTTTAGGCAGCCGCCAATGCCCTAGGGGATTGGTTCAGGAAGTGGCGTATTAAGTAAGATACACCCGGACAAGAGCGCTGCGTTATTCTTCTCCAGAGGTGCCACCCCGCGCCCCTCTCTGCGCCGCCCAAGAAGTAATCTAGGTGTGTGTGTGAATGATGTACGCTGTTGGCCGCGAGGCCTTTACAGCTTCACCGGACTTAAAGGCGAGCGTGCAACCACTACGCTCTAGCCAGCCAGAAGGGCAAGAGGCGACATACTCGAGGGCGCCTCGAAGAGGCGCCCTCGGTTGGGACAGTCGCTGTAGGGGGACGGGTGCACTACTAAGTGCACCGGTCAACCGCCGGCTATGGGAGGGGATCTACTACTACGTCGTCGCCCGTATTCTGAGCGGAAAGAAGGGATGACAAAGCATCGGGGGGGTCGGTGAGAACATGTCGCGGCCGGCGGTGGCGGCAGGGGTCGGGGGGGAGATCGTAGTCGGCGGTGGCTACGATTAACGGATTCGCATGGGTAGATGCGTTCGCGAAGTGACGTGTTGACGCCTTTTTAATAAAGGCGCGAATAGGTTCGAGACCTAGATCGGAGTGGAGGTCGACGTTCCGTACGAACCAGGGGGCTCCTACGGCTTTACGGAGGAAGCGGTTTTGAACCACTTGGAGTTTATCGATGTGAGAGGGGGCCGAATGCCCGAACACAACACACGCATAAGTCATGATGGGTCGAACGCAAGTTTTGTAAAGTGTCACCTTATTTCTAAGGGACATTTTACTCCGCTTGCAGATTAACGAATGGAGACGACCGAGCACAAATGATGCTCGGTGACGGACCCGCTTGATGTGCGGCCCGAAGGACATGGTACTGTTTAGGGTGACCCCTAGATATTTGACCTCTTTGACCCAGGGAATGGGTCGGTCGAACATGGTCACTTGGCCGAGATTACTTCTAGGGCTGCGCAGGGAGTGGCGCGGGGTGGCACCTCTGGAGAAGAACACCGCAGCGCTCTTGTCCGGGTTCACCTCAATACGCCACTTCCTGAACCAATTCCCTAGGGAATTGGCGGATGCCTGAAGGTGTCTGATAATGAAACCCTTATTCCTATGCGAGACGTAGAGAGCGGTATCATCCGCGAATAGGGCTAGATGCGCCGTACTCGAACGAGGAATGTCGTTCGTGTAAAGGCTAAACAGGAGCGGAGAGAGAACTGAGCCCTGTGGGACTCCAGCACTGATGGAGTGGGAAGTGGAGCGCGTCATTTCGAGGCGATACCGTTATCGCGCGTTATTAAGGCGCGATTCGACAAGAAGTCTCGTAAGATGAGCACGAGTCTGTCCGGCACACCCAATTGGTAGAGCTTGTAGATCAAGCCGTTGTGCCAGACTTTGTCGAATGCCTTCGCGACATCTAGGAAGAGGGCGCCCGTGTAGATGGGTTTGGGTCTATTGAGACCGGAGAGGATGTGCTCCGTGATGCGGTGCACTTGGTGGACGCAAGAGTGTTTGGCTCGAAAGCCAAACTGCTCGTCGATAAGGATACCCCTGGACGTTACGAAGTCTTTGAGCCTCGCCAGAAGTAGGCGCTCGTATATCTTGGCCAGGGAGTTGAGGAGACTGATAGGGCGGTAGCTCGCGGGGAGATTGCGAGGTTTGCCGGGCTTGGGAATGCCTATGTCGTCCGCCTCCTTCCACTTAGCGGGGAAGGTGCAGTTCGCCATGGCGGCGTTCAATATGGCCACTAAGAGGCAGATGAGTTGGGCGGGCAGGCATTTCAGAACGCGATTCGAAATGCCGTCAGAGCCGGGGGCTTTTTTAGTTTTGAGACCCATAATTAGATCTTCGACCTCCGTTTGGGTGATAGGAGGTAAGGAATCGACGGGGGGGAGGGATGCCCTACGCTCGACTTCCCTGTCGACCGCGTCGACGTGGGACTGGTCGACGGACTGAGAGCTGGGGGCGCACTGGCTCTCGAGGGAGTCGGCGAGAAGCTCGGCCTTTTCGTCGTCGTCGAAGGCTGGGGGTGCGCCTGAAGGGCGGGACAGCGGGGGCATGTCAGTCGTGGAGTCGGACTTGAGGCTACGCGCCAGCTGCCAGTAGGCCAGATGCGATGGCGCGATGCCCTCTAGGAAGTCACCCCACCGTTCCTCCCGGACCTCCGCGACACGACGCTTTACCTCTCGTTGTAAAGCGCGCATCCGGGCCCGATTGGCTTCGGTGGGGTAGGAGTCGTACGCTCGGATAGAAGCATTCTTGGAACGAATGAGATCCCTAACATCGTCCGGCAGTCGAAAGCGGTTCAGGTAGAGATCTTCCGCCTCGACTTGCTTGGACGATCGACTGACAGCCGATCGGATGTGCTCGGTGAAGGCATCTACGGCCTGATCGGTGTCCTGAGGGGACGGGATGGAGTCCGAGCTGAGAGGCAGGGGGGGAGGGTCGGCATCCGCCAAGGCCGTGCTTAGCGCATGCCAATCCACCACCGTCTTTTTGGGTCGCTGAGGGGCGGAAGGGGGGGAACCGATTCTCATGACTACAGGTCGATGGTCAGAGTCGAGTTCCTGGACTACTTCCAAGGAGTGCAGCCGCAGGGTGACACCCTTCAGAAGCGCCATGTCCAGGACGTCGGGTCGGTGGTTGGGATTGTTAGGATAGTGGGTAGGGTGCATAGGTGCGATGACGTCAAAGTCGAGAACGTCGACCAGGGCGTCAAGGCTCCTACCGTTAGGGGAAGTGGTGAGACCGTTCCAGGCCACGTGCTTACTGTTGAAGTCGCCCGCCAGAATGACGGCTCTTCCCAGATTGAGGAGTGCTTCAAAGTCACTCCTGAGAACGGATTTAGTGGGGGAAAGGTATACGGAGGCGATCACGATGGGCTGGTGCCCCGTGAGAGAGACGCGACAGACCGAGGCTTCGATGTTGGTGAGCGCGGGGGAATCGAAAGGGATGCAGTGAAGGGACCTCCTGTAGTAAATGAGAGTACCGCCTCCGCGGGAGCCGATTCTGTCATTACGCACGAGGTTATAGTTTGCGATCCTAGGATCGCGTTGTGCGGGCTTCAGGAAGGTTTCCTGCACGAGGAGGATATCAAGTTGGTGATCTCGGAGGAAATCAGCAACCTGATCTCGCTGGGAGCGAAGGCCATCGGCGTTAAAGAACGCCAGGGATAGGTTGTGGGGCTTATGGCGGGGAGATCGTAGATCCATTATTGGGTGCGGGGGGGTTGGGTTCTGAGGGACGCCAGGACGTCATATACGTCCCTGTATTCCGCGGCCAGGAGAACCTGGTCCGCCAAGTTGGTGGCGGCGCGGAGTCGAAGGGCGAGTTCACGGACTCTGGGGAAAAGTGCGGGGCTTATCACCGCCGAGACGCTCATGATGAGGTCGACGTCCTGACTGACGTTAGTGGGCGGAGGGGGACAAGCCGCCACCGGCTGGATCGCCGGCGCGCGCTTCGGGGGGCGGGGGGGCAGGGCCCACTGACGTAGGGTGGGAGGCCGCGGTGTAGGGCAGCGGCTTCACCCACGCGTTGGCGCCGAGGGACGGCCTGAGCGGCGGGGGAGGGGGGGTCAGCTTCAGTGGCGCGGGAGCGCGGGGAGCCGTGGTCGCTGGCGCAGAAGGCACCGAACGAGGGTGCGCTGAGGGCGCGGGGGGGTGTTGCGCTGAGGGCGCAGAGGGGGGGGCAACCGCGCGGGGGCGGCGGCGGCCGCCGCGCCTCGCCCGGCCGCGCTTCCCCTTCGGGGCAACCGCGATGTGCCCCTTGGTGCCGCAAAGGACGCAGCTGGGGGGCTCGGCCGCCGTCTCCTTCGAGCGGGCGCACTGGGACGTCGCGTGGTCACCGATGCACTTAACGCATAGAGGGCGCGCGTGACAGTTACGGGCAGAGTGCCCGTAACTGCCACGCGCGCCCTGGCAGTTGTGGCACTGCCCGGGCGTGCCACGTTTGTGGGGGACCTCCACGGAGAGGCCAGATATATGGCACACGGCCTTCAGGAAGACCCTACGGCCGGACTCGGTGCGGTCGAGGACGACCAGCACCATGTCATACGCCTCCTTGGAGCGCCCATTGACCATTCTGTGCACCTGGCGCACAGAAAGGTCCTGGGACTGGAGGTCGGCCTTGATGACGGCGGTGTCCAGCTCCCTAGGGACACCGCGGATTACTACCCTGAGCTCCCTTTCCTCCTCCAGGGTGTATGTGTGATAAGCGATCTTGTTTGATCGCAGGAACGCGGATAGCCGTCGGTGGTCGTCCGAGGACGCCACCTTGACGGCTATGCCTTGCGCGGTGGAACGCGCGTGCGTGTAGTTGATTTGGCGATTATAAATCGCCTTGGAGATGCGCTCCCAGACGCTCTTGTCCTGAATGACAAGCGGCGGGGGAGTGATGTTCGGACGTGCGGGGCGCGCGAGGGGGGAGGCCCTCGCGGCCGCGTCGGGAGACGGAGACGGCCGGGGGCCGGAGGGGCCGGGAGAAACGGAAACGTTTCCGGCCTTTTGAATTTTGGGCGGCGGCGAGTCGCGCGGTTTGCGCGCCCGCTTCCCATTAGCAATGGGAACGAAATCGTCCTCCGACGAGAGCGACGGGGACGGGGACCGGACGGGGGCGGCGCGTCGCGCGGACGCGCGCGCGACCTCCATATCCGAGTCCGAGAGAGGCTCGGACCCGCATGGCGAGACGGGGCGGTCGGCGGGGGTCTAGGGCGGCGCAACTAAATCAGTTCGCGGCGCGGCGAACGGAGTCGCGGGGCGCGCAGAAGGCGCGGGGTGCGCGGGGCCGGGGGCCGACGCGCGCGCGGGCGACGCGTCGGGCGAGGCGGGCGAGTACGTCGCCCTGAATTCCCGGACTATGTCCGGGCAATGCCGGACGATGTACCTGGTTAGGTCCCGGACGAACTCAGGAGGGAAATTTTCGGCCATTTCCAGAGGGGAAATGGCAGGGCGAGTGAACTAAAATAGGGCCCTAAGACCCGGGCGTGAGCGATGTGCCCCTTCGCCTTAGGGGCGAACGGGCGGCACCAAACCCTAACTGCTCCGGGGCGAAGAGAACCGCCGCACGGAGAATAGGATAGCGGGATGGGTTAAGGTAGGGTCCTGGCGTAATCAAGAGCCCTGACTAGGGAAGCCCCCAAGGCCAGAGCTCAAGCCCTTCCGAGTTGGCCGCCCTCTGAAGGAGGGAGGCGAGCACTCAGGTCCCGCTCAAGCCCGGCTTACGACACCGCTAGGCGTCTACCGGACTTACCACGAACGGACAAAAGACGTGGATTTACAATACAACACTAATATTGAAAACCGTTATGAAAATAACCGTTGAGAAAAAACCGCGGGAGGGCCGGCCGCGCCGTTAACCGACGCGGCTGCCTAGCAACCCACGTAATTGGTCACACCGGGCGATACGCGAACCGTACCTACACGAGCCGCAAAAGCATACGCACAGCGAATGCAATTGCGTAAACACGCAAGCACAAAACACGTAAGCACAGCCACGACAAACCACGTAGGTCTCGGAAAACGACCGTTACGAAAACGCGGGAAGGCCGACCGCCGTCAGAACGGCGTGTCTACCTAACGGCTCGCCTTGTTGCTACGCGCGAGCCAGACGCGGAGAAGCAAAGTCGCAAGCCCGTATATATGTACGTATACACGTATATCGAGCCAACAAGATCACCACTCCACGCAAGCGCAGGCGCTTCCAACAGAGCAAGTCGAAATCTAATACGTACGTGAAAATACGAAAATAGCGAGCGGGCGGGCAGCGCAGCGACACGACCGAACGCGCGCAAGGCATAGCCAGAACTGAAGTAATCTAGGTCAAGTCACAGTCAAATATCAAGAGGTCACCCTAAATAATACCATGACCTTCGGACCGCACATCATGCAAGTCCGTAACCGATCGTATTTGTGCTTGGCCATCTTTACTCGATGATTTGCAAGCAGAGTAAAATGTCCCTTAGAAATAAGGTGACACTTTACAAAACTTGTGTACGGCCCATTATGACGTACGCTTGTGAGGTGTTAGGGCACGTCACCTACTCACATAGATAGACTCCAAGCTATCCAGTCCCGATTCCTCAGAAGAGCCGTCGGTGCCCCGTGGTACATACGGAATGTCGATCTTTATTCCGATCTTGGTCTCAAACCTATTCGCGCCTTTATTAAAAAGGCCCGCTACTTCGCGAACGCGTCCAACTATCAGAACCCCATAATCGTAGCCGCTGGCGACTACGCAACTTACTCCCCTCCTATCAGCCGCTACCGCCAGCCGCAGCACATTCTTAGCGACCCTCCCAATGCCCTTACTTCCCTTCTTTCGAATACAGATACCGCACCCAGCCGAGGCCGTTCCTCCTTAAGGCGCCCTTGAGCTAGTTGCCCCCTTGCCCTTCTGGCTTGAGCGTAGTGGTTGCACGCTCGCCTTCTTGTCCAGTGAAGCTGTAAAGGCCCCGCAGCCAACAGCGTAGATCATTCACACACACACACACACACACATTCACACGCACATCTAGACCAAGCTATCTTGGAATTACTAATGTTACTATTATTCATTTTATTTAAATACCTGATGAGTGACAGTATCCCAAAATGTAACAGTCTCCGTACCCGACACATACGCCAACGTGTTGCCATAATACGCGTACTTATGATCCATCTTTACGTTGGCAAAATATATAAAAGAATCAATAGCTATAGCTAGTCGCAACGACTTTTTTTCCCAGGACAAAGCTCTCATCGAACCGCCCGGCACTCGTAGCGTTCTTATATGCTAAAAACATGACATAAAAATTAATTTATTTCTTCAAGCCATTTCAGTATTTCTTTCACTAATTTAAAAATATGTGTGATACCTCTCCATAAGCACTGAAAAATTGCACCACATTTGTTTTATCTACAATGCAACCTGCTGCAGCTAAAATGCTGCCATTATGATTCCAGTGGCAGTCAATTATTGACATATTTGTTTCTACAACTACACTATCTAAAACAAAAAAAATATTAATACATATATGTACTTACAAAACAAACTCAATTAAAAAGTTGTACCTACAACAGCAAATACTAAGGCGGGTCAATAAGTCCGTGACTTTTTGAACATCCCGCCTCTTAATTGAAATGGCAACACTACTCCTGTCAACAGGCAACTGTCAGTTGACTCCTGTCAAAATTTGAACAAGCTGCGTCATTTAGTTTGTGTTTGGCAGCCGTTGATAGCAGACTACCGCGCGTTTTGAGAAGAAAGTGGAAAAAGTGAATTTCGTGTGCTCATTAGGCCATCACTCAAACCAAGGCTAAGCTTAATAAATATTATGGGGACTCTGCACCATCCATTTCCATGGTAAAGAAGTGGTTTACTGAATTTCGATGTGGCCGTACAAGCACGGAAGATGCCGAACGTTCTGGACGCCCAGTTGAGGTCTCTACATGCGAAACAATTGAAAAAATTCCCGATATGGTTTTAGCCGATCTGAGATTGAAAGTAAGAGAGAATGTGGAAGCCATAGGCATGTCACATGGCTCAGTGGTTTCAATTTTGAATGATTACTTGGGTATAAGAAAACTTTCCGCAAGATGGGTGCCGCGTTTGCTCACAAACCGTGTGACAATGCGCAGGAATGTTTGGCGTTGTGTGTGTGTTTGTGTGAGTGATGTACGCTGTTGGCCGCGAGGCCTTTACAGCTTCACCGGTCTTAAGGGCGAGCGTACAACCACTACGCTCGAGCCAGAAGGGCAAAGGGCGACATACTCGAGGGCGCCTTGAAGAGGCGCCCTCGGTTAGGACAGTCGCTGTGGGGGGACGGGGTGCACTACTAAGTGCATCGGTCAACCGCCGGCTATGGGAGGGGATCTACGACTACGTCGTCGTCGCCCGTATTCTTAGCGGAAAGAATGGATGACAAAGCATCGGGGGGATCGGAGAGAACTTGTCGCGGCCGGCGGTGACGGCAGGGGGGGGGGGATCGTAGTCAACAAACCGGAGACCAAACAGCAGTCAAAACAGTGGGTTTCTCGGGATGAATCGGCGCCAAAGAAGGCAAAGGTGGTTTTGTCAGCCAATAAAGTCATGGCGATTGTTTTTTGGGGTGCACGCGGTATAATCCACATTGACTACCTTCAAAAGGGGAAAACAATCAATGGCGAATATTGGGTCGATTCAATGAGGAATTGAAAAAAAGAATCGCATTTGGCCAAGAAAAAAGTTCTTTTCCACCAGGACAATGCAAGGGTGCACACATGTGCAGTTTCCATGGCAAAAATCCATGAATTGGGCTACGAATTGCTCCCTCATCCGCCCTATTTTCCAGATTTAGCCCCAAGTGACTATTTCTTGTTCCCAAACTTGAAGAAATGGCTCGGCGGAAAGAAATTTGACCCTAACGACGAAATCATCTCACAAACAAATGCCTATTTTGATGACCTCGACAAAACATATTTTTCGGAAGGAATAAAAAACATGGAAAAACGTTGGACTAAGTGTATAGAACTCAAAGGAGACTATGTTGAGATATAAAATAGCTTTTTATCTAAAAACCTGTGTTTCATTCAAAAAGTCACGGACTTATTGACCCGCCCTCGTAAGCAGGCGTAACGTCTTGACTATTAATCCTGGGGTGTTCCTTCAATGAACAACACAGACGCTGATTGCTTTATCAATTAATTTCAAATTCTCTAATCTTACCCTTATTTTACCCAGAATGTGACCAGACAGTTAGTGCCTGTCTAATTTCCGAAACCCAACAAGCCAGATAATAGGTATTAGATTCGGATTGTTTATAATACGTACCTTCTTCATTACAATTTTTCATCAACAATATCACACCCGACCTGTAACATATCGCCAGTACTGGCCGGTTTGCTGGTGCATTACCAGAATACCAATCCATTGTAATAATCTCCATTGATCCGGACACTCCATTAATAGCAATGGGCATCTGGAAAATTATGAAATATTTGAGTAATCTAACCAGTACTTCTTGTGTATGGCTGGTAAAAATGATGCGAAGATTTTTAACCCTCTGTGTCAGGACTTATACCACAATCAAAATCCTCCGCGATCGCCTTCTAGAAAAAAGGTAACACAGCTACGGGAACCCCAAAAGAAATGCAACGGTACACCTCTCATGCGCCTCGTTCGTGTGAGCAAATCTTGGGGAAACAAAATCACTTCCCTCGCACTCTCGCCGAGCTCAATGTGTCCACCATGTTTGCCCTCGGGATAGCCTCGTCAGCTGGACGCCAGGGCTTTCCGCACATGTCTTCTATCGCTGGGGCAGTCCATTCTCTTAAGCCCCAGGAAGCAGGGATGGAATCTAACCAAACCTAACTTATAAAATTAAATTAGTTTAAAAAAATGTTTCTATTGTGAAGGATGTTTTAATAACATACGCCAACTAGAGGTACAGTAAAGCCACTCGACACTTACAGTAAAATTTCCTTGGTCATCATACAACTGTAATTCTCCATTGGTTAAAGCAAAAAGAAGTTGCATATTATCAGGTGACCACTGTACAGCAGCGAGCCCTGGGCCTTTGATGTCCTTCCCCCAAACTCGAGAACCATCTACGGATCCTACTATAACAGCACCTTAAACAATATTAAATTGGTTTATCCGATTTGTACAATACACCACTTGATCCACTACACTAAAGCTGGGATGCACAGGATAGATATTTCGTATATAACTAATAGTATGCTGTTATTGCCACATCTTCTTTCTCCTTCTGTAGCTTTACAGACTGCAGGTTAAATTAAGAGGAGTGAATGAGTGAAGAACCTGTTGGAACTCTGTACTCTCTGCCTACCCTGCAAGTGATCTGGCGTGTTTGTTCAACCATGTGAGCCCTTTGTAGCGTGGGTGGCTTAAAAAAGATTTTATAAAAGCATTAGCCAATCTTGTCTGTAACACTTCTCCCGTAATATGGTACAGTAGGGAGATGTTTGAATGTGGCAATTTAACTCGGTCACTCAGTCACCTGGTTGGCACCTATAAAACTCGAATTATATACAGTACTAGACTTGTTGAAGTATGTTGGTAACTTAACATTAAGGATAATTTCAATTTACTTCTCAAGAACTTTTTACTGAAAACAATAGTTTACTTTTAAATAAAATTAGGGTTTACCATCTTCATAAGCTATGCAGATTTTTTGCCCATCAGATCCCCATGCCATACTCGTAACAGTTGATTTGTTTCTGTTATTTATCATTTCTTCATACCATGATCCCTGTTAGCAATAATTTTTATTAATATGATGAGTTATATACAAGGTGACATATTAAGAATTCTGCAGATACATCTAATATCTGGTAAAATGAAGCTGCAAATATTACCTTATAAAGCATCCACACAATGATAACACCATGTTCATCACTTGTGGTCAGTTTTTGGAACACTTCATTCCAAATGGCCACACATAACTGGCCAGTGTGACCTTCTAGGCTAAGGTTCATTGACAGGTTTCCACCACCACCTACAAGTAAAGGGTCAATAGTATTTTCTATGGAAAAAAACTTATTATAGACACTGTTTTGTCTATTTTCTTAGGACTACTACTAAGAATATAAGTGCAAAAATGTAATCCTTTCATCGGCAGGGATGTTTGAGATTATCATGACAAATTGGTCAATTGAACATTAAGAATTCTATCTCCACACATTAAAGATACATATTAATAATATTGATATAACAATGTTAGCCCAGTCAAGAACCAGTCCCAAGGCAGCTATCGCAAACAGCCAGGTGCTTGTTGTGTGTGTGTGTGTGTGTGCCGAACGTTCTGGACGCCCAGTTGAGGTCTCTACATGCGAAACAATTGAAAAAATTCCCGATATGGTTTTAGCCGATCTGAGATTGAAAGTAAGAGAGAATGTGGAAGCCATAGGCATGTCACATGGCTCAGTGGTTTCAATTTTGAATGATTACTTGGGTATAAGAAAACTTTCCGCAAGATGGGTGCCGCGTTTGCTCACAAACCGTGTGACAATGCGCAGGAATGTTTGGCGTTGTGTGTGTGTTTGTGTGAGTGATGTACGCTGTTGGCCGCGAGGCCTTTACAGCTTCACCGGACTTAAAGGCGAGCGTGCAACCACTACGCTCTAGCCAGCCAGAAGGGCAAGAGGCGACATACTCGAGGGCGCCTCGAAGAGGCGCCCTCGGTTGGGACAGTCGCTGTAGGGGGACGGGTGCACTACTAAGTGCACCGGTCAACCGCCGGCTATGGGAGGGGATCTACTACTACGTCGTCGCCCGTATTCTGAGCGGAAAGAAGGGATGACAAAGCATCGGGGGGGTCGGTGAGAACATGTCGCGGCCGGCGGTGGCGGCAGGGGTCGGGGGGGAGATCGTAGTCGGCGGTGGCTACGATTAACGGATTCGCATGGGTAGATGCGTTCGCGAAGTGACGTGTTGACGCCTTTTTAATAAAGGCGCGAATAGGTTCGAGACCTAGATCGGAGTGGAGGTCGACGTTCCGTACGAACCAGGGGGCTCCTACGGCTTTACGGAGGAAGCGGTTTTGAACCACTTGGAGTTTATCGATGTGAGAGGGGGCCGAATGCCCGAACACAACACACGCATAAGTCATGATGGGTCGAACGCAAGTTTTGTAAAGTGTCACCTTATTTCTAAGGGACATTTTACTCCGCTTGCAGATTAACGAATGGAGACGACCGAGCACAAATGATGCTCGGTGACGGACCCGCTTGATGTGCGGCCCGAAGGACATGGTACTGTTTAGGGTGACCCCTAGATATTTGACCTCTTTGACCCAGGGAATGGGTCGGTCGAACATGGTCACTTGGCCGAGATTACTTCTAGGGCGGCGCAGGGAGTGGCGCGGGGTGGCACCTCTGGAGAAGAACACCGCAGCGCTCTTGTCCGGGTTCACCTCAATACGCCACTTCCTGAACCAATTCCCTAGGGAATTGGCGGATGCCTGAAGGTGTCTGGTAATGAAACCCTTATTCCTATGCGAGACGTAGAGAGCGGTATCATCCGCGAATAGGGCTAGATGCGCCTTACTCGAACGAGGAATGTCGTTCGTGTAAAGGCTAAACAGGAGCGGAGAGAGAACTGAGCCCTGTGGGACTCCAGCACTGATGGAGTGGGAAGTGGAGCGCGTCATTTCGACGCGATACCGTTATCGCGCGTTATTAAGGCGCGATTCGACAAGAAGTCTCGTAAGATGAGCACGAGTCTGTCCGGCACACCCAATTGGTAGAGCTTGTAGATCAAGCCGTTGTGCCAGACTTTGTCGAATGCCTTCGCGACATCTAGGAAGAGGGCGCCCGTGTAGATGGGTTTGGGTCTATTGAGACCGGAGAGGATGTGCTCCGTGATGCGGTGCACTTGGTGGACGCAAGAGTGTTTGGCTCGAAAGCCAAACTGCCCGTCGATAAGGATACCCCTGGACGTTACGAAGTCTTTGAGCCTCGCCAGAAGTAGGCGCTCGTATATCTTGGCCAGGGAGTTGAGGAGACTGATAGGGAGGTAGCTCGCGGGGAGATTGCGAGGTTTGCCGGGCTTGGGAATGCCTATGTCGTCCGCCTCCTTCCACTTAGCGGGGAAGGTGCAGTTCGCCATGGCGGCGTTCAATATGGCCACTAAGAGGCAGATGAGTTGGGCGGGCAGGCATTTCAGAACGCGATTAGAAATGCCGTCAGAGCCGGGGGCTTTTTTAGTTTTGAGACCCATAATTAGATCTTCGACCTCCGTTTGGGTGATAGGAGGTAAGGAATCGACGGGGGGGAGGGATGCCCTGCGCTCGACTTCCCTGTCGACCGCGTCGACGTGGGACTGGTCGACGGACTGAGAGCTGGGGGGGCGCACTGGCTCTCGAGGGAGTCGGCGAGAAGCTCGGCCTTTTCGTCGTCGTCGAAGGCTGGGGGTGCGCCTGAAGGGCGGGACAGCGGGGGCATGTCAGTCGTGGAGTCGGACTTGAGGCTACGCGCCAGCTGCCAGTAGGCCAGATGCGATGGCGCGATGCCCTCTAGGAAGTCACCCCACCGTTCCTCCCGGACCTCCGCGACACGACGCTTTACCTCTCGTTGTAAAGCGCGCATCCGGGCCCGATTGGCTTCGGTGGGGTAGGAGTCGTACGCTCGGATAGAAGCATTCTTGGAACGAATGAGATCCCTAACATCGTCCGGCAGTCGAAAGCGGTTGAGGTAGAGATCTTCCGCCTCGACTTGCTTGGACGATCGACTGACAGCCGATCGGATGTGCTCGGTGAAGGCATCTACGGCCTGATCGGTGTCCTGAGGGGACGGAATGGAGTCCGAGCTGAGAGGCAGGGGGGGAGGGTCGGCATCCGCCAAGGCCGTGCTTAGCGCATGCCAATCCACCACCGTCTTTTTGGGTCGCTGAGGGGCGGAAGGGGGGGAACCGAGTCTCATGACTACAGGTCGATGGTCAGAGTCGAGTTCCTGGACTACTTCCAAGGAGTGCAGCCGCAGGGTGACACCCTCCAGAAGCGCCATGTCCAGGACGTCGGGTCGGTGGTTGGGATTGTTAGGATAGTGGGTAGGGTGCATAGGTGCGATGCGTCAAAGTCGAGAACGTCGACCAGGGCGTCAAGGCTCCTACCGTTAGGGGAAGTGGTGAGACCGTTCCAGGCCACGTGCTTACTGTTGAAGTCGCCCGCCAGAATGGCGGCGCTTCCCAGATTGAGGAGTGCTTCAAAGTCACTCCTGAGAACGGATTTAGTGGGGGAAAGGTATACGGAGGCGATCACGATGGGCTGGTGCCCCGTGAGAGAGACGCGACAGACCGAGGCTTCGATGTTGGTAAGCGCGGGGGGATCGAGAGGGATGCAGTGAAGGGACCTCCTGTAGTAAATGAGAGTACCGCCTCCGCGGGAGCCGATTCTGTCATTACGCACGAGGTTATAGTTTGCGGCCTGAGCGGCGGGGGAGGGGGGGTCAGCTTCAGTGGCGCGGGAGCGCGGGGAGCCGTGGTCGCTGGCGCAGAAGGCACCGGACGAGGGTGCGATGAGGGCGCGGGGGGGTGTTGCGCTGAGGGCGCAGAGGGGGGAGGGCAACCGCGCGGGGGCGGCGGCGGCCGCCGCGCCTCGCCCGGCCGCGCTTCCCTTTCGGGGCCTTGGGGCAACCGCGATAGTTCGCGGTGTGCCCCTTGGTGCCGCAGAGGACGCAGCTGGGGGGCTCGGCCGCCGTCTCCTTCGAGCGGGCGCACTGGGACGTCGCGTGGTCCCCGATGCACTTAACGCATCGAGGGCGCGCGTGACAGTTACGGGCAGAGTGCCCGTAACTGTCACGCGCGCCCTGGCAGTTGTGGCACTGCCCGGGCGTGCCACGTTTGTGGGGGGCCTCCACGGAGAGGCCAGATATATGGCACACGGCCTTCAGGTCGAAGACCCTACGGCCGGACTCGGTGCGATCGAGGACGACCATCACCATGTCATACGCCTCCTTGGAGCGCCCATTGACCATTCTGTGCACCTGGCGCACAGGAAGGTCCTGGGACTGGAGGTCGGCCTTGATGACGGCGGTGTCCAGCTCCCTAGGGACACCGCGGATTACTACCCTGAGCTCCCTTTCCTCCTCCAGGGTGTATGTGTGATAAGCGATCTTGTTTGATCGCAGGAACGCGGATAGCCGTCGGTGGTCGTCCGAGGACGCCACCTTGACGGCTATGCCTTGCGCGGTGGAACGCGCGTGCGTGTAGTTGATTTGGCGATTATAAATCGCCTTGAAGATGCGCTCCCAGGCGCTCTTGTCCTGAATGACAAGCGGCGGGGGAGTGATGTTCGGACGTGCGGGGCGCGCGAGGGGGGAGGCCCTCGCGGCCGCGTCGGGAGACGGAGACGGCCGGGGGCCGGAGGGGCCGGGAGAAACGGAAACGTTTCCGGCCTTTTGAATTTTGGGCGGCGGCGAGTCGCGCGGTTTGCGCGCCCGCTTCCCATTAGCAATGGGAACGAAATCGTCCTCTGACGAGAGCGACGGGGACGGGGACCGGACGGGGGCGGCGCGTCGCGCGGACGCGCGCTCGACCTCTATATCCAAGTCCGAGAGAGGCTCGGACCCGCATGGCGAGACGGGGCGGTCGGCGGGGGTCTGGGGCGGCGCAACTAAATCAGTTCGCGGCGCGGCGAACGGAGTCGCGGGGCGCGCAGAAGGCGCGGGGTGCGCGAGGCCGGGGGCCGACGCGCGCGCGGGCGACGCGTCGGGCGAGCTGAATTCCCGGACTATGTCCGGGCAATACCGGACGATGTACCTGGTTAGGTCCCGGACGAACTCAGGAGGGAAATCTTCGGCCATTTCCAGAGGGGAAATGGCAGGGCGAGTGAACTAAAATAGGGCCCTAAGACCCGGGCGTGAGCGATGTGCCCCTTCGCCTTAGGGGCGAACGGGCGGCACCAAACCCTAACTGCTCCGGGGCGAAGAGAACCGCCGCACGGAGAATAGGATAGCGGGATGGGTTAAGGTAGGGTCCTGGCGTAATCAAGAGCCCTGACTAGGGAAGCCCCCAAGGCCAGAGCTCAAGCCCTTCCGAGTTGAGGTGCTTGTTATCTAATATTATTAGTACCTAAATAGATAATATATAATAATAATAATAGCCCTGTTTAGAACTGCCCCACCCTTGGGCACAGGCCTCAAGCTGAGAGGGTTTTAGCCATAGTCCTACCTACTACCTCGCTGGACAAGTGCAGGTTGGCAAACTTCACACACCTTTGTGAAATTCTTAGGTATGCAGGTTTTGTCAAGAGTTTTTCCTTCCCTGTGATTCATTAAAGATTCATAATTTTCTTATATTTAAGAAAAATATGAAATGACCCTTTAAAAGAACAAAAAAACTTAGTCCAATAGTAATCCAGTGGGTGGAGTGGCTTAAGCTCTTAACCACTGGACTTAGCTGTCTGTCAAAGAGAGCCAGTCCGTCCTTTGGAGATATGATTGTAGCAATTCCTGGAAGGATTTATTTATATTGAATAAAATTACCAGATTCCAGCTTTAAAACTTTTAACATTCCATCTTCTCCACCAACTGCAATGTACCCTGATGAATGGTTCCATGATATGCAGGACACATTTGATTGTTTTGGAATCGCTATCTGTAATCAAAATGCATATTTATATGGTTTTAATAAACTAGATCAAGTTAATAAAAAGACCTACTACATGAAATGAAATTAACTTAAAACAGAATACTTTTTGTATCTATATCATTATGCCAGTTCCCTAGGGCTTAGCAAGAAAATGGGCAATTTACACAAAAATCTTTTTGATACCAATCAATCCTGTTTTCCACCAAAATATGGCACAAATTATTTGCTTTTTGGCTTTTTTTTTTTTGGAATTGCTGAAACCATTTCAAAATATTATATTCGATGTAACTTTCACAACTATGAGGAATCTTATGCCCTTAAACTAGTAGGATAAATATGTTAAAATACATCAAGTTGTTTATTTTTTTACTTTTGTATTTTGTAAAGGAAAAGCTATGGTGTGTACTAAAGAAATACACAACATATGTACACTTAAAAATCATTGCCCTCCTTCTGGAGCAAATGGGTAAAATTGGATATAATAGATGATGATTAGGATTTGCGAAAAGTATGTCAGCATTATATTTTTCGAGTGTGCTCTCAACCAAGTACTTAATAAGTTTTACTGAAACTGTCAACATTTTACTGAACGTGCTACAACATGCATACATACATGCTTAAACTAGTGGAAGAGCTAACAATAAAATACTCGATGTGTGTGTGTGTGTGTGTGAATGACTATGCTGTTAGTCGAGGGGCCTGTATAACTCCACCACACAAATATTTACAACTGTAAACAGTCACATACCCTAATGCATCATCATATAGATTACGCAATGCATCATCATATAGGTTACAACTTTTTGAATTCTGTTATTATAAAGGCTATCTATCTATATCTTATCTTATACCAGATCCCTCGGCAGAGAGTACAGAGTTCTAACGGGTTCTTTTCTTATAGACCTCTCTGGACCTGTTTTGAATTCTCTTCAGATAAATTAATACATTATAAGCACTCATCAGACGACGCTGCTCTGCTTTCTGACATTTTGTCTTCATAATGTAAATGAAGCAAACACAGTGGCTCATATTGTCACCACTATATTTTCCAAGCAGGGGTGACAGATGTGTATTGTGTTCACCCACTTTTCGCCAACGATGTTAGGTCCCTGGTAATAGGGGGCGAGCCTATTGACATTGTGGAATAAATTTATTCCATAATGGTCACTGGCCACTTCTGCCCATCCCACATCTAGCGCTCCCAGCGCGTCGGTGCGTTACCATGGAAACGCTAGTAACAACAACACATTTTTACCTTTTTACTCATATAGATAAACATTTTCAGCTGACAATTCGAAATACTTATATAATACGATCCTGATAAACGAAAACATGCAATCTATATGTTAGTTTCTATGAAACAATTAATGTTTGTATAGGTGCATAGTGAATCCGAATTATAGGGGATAAATTCTTATCGAAGGGATCTCTTATCATAGAAAGGTAAATTCATTCAATCGTCAAAACGTTTTATTTCAAACAATATCCCACTTTAAGAGTTAAGCGGTTTCTATTTAATAAAATTTATTCCACTACACCACCAAAGAGAATATAATCACTTGTACATCACAGTTGATAGATCAAACTTGAAACTTGGCACAAACTTAAAAACTTTGTTTATTGACTTGACATTCCTGTCTATTATGTTGGTAGACACACATTACTGTCAATAAAGACCCCCTAGAATAATAGTATGTTCCAATTGCTGTTTTAAAATCGCCTTTAGCGCCCCTTGAGCCATTCTATTTGTCGATCGTGGTCCTTCTGAGCATAGGTAAGCGGCGTAAGGCGTGGGCGAGATGTGCCATCGCCTACGGCCTCGCGGTTGGAAGGGCCTCGCGCCTTGAAGAAGGTAACGAAAAAAACATAATTCGTCATAAAACCATCTCTATAATATTGAAATACCAAATTTAACATTACTACTTTTACGGATTAAGCGCGGTTTATTATAAACGTATTTATACACTTTCATTATCTATATATCTAATAAAAGTTAAGGATTTCTTTTTTTTTATTTCATGAAATTCGTCGTCGTACGCCACTCGAGGACCTCGCGAAATATAATTTGCCCACATCAGATTTAGCTCTTGCCCCGCCACTGTAGGTAGGTAACAAATTCGTCACCAATTTAGTCCATAAAACTCTCAAGGCAACCTATGACACGAAGTAGATCGGCGTGAACGCTATCAAAAAAAATGTAAGCTGTTCCACTTTGATGTACATACGATTGCAATGTTGATAAGGTTGTGAAACTGCAAATGTCACGCTTGTAAGCGTGAGCACTTCGCCAACTACTGGAATGCATTATAAGTATATGAGCTTATAATGAAGCCAAGGAACAATACAATTATGGCTCATAAGAAAATGTTAAAATTCCTACAAATAAATTGTATGTATTAAACCTTACCCCTTGTCTCGATAACGTATAAATTTATACGTGTCAAAACCGCCATAAATCGGTAACGTATAAAGTGTAAATAAACAAATTCGTAATTTTAATTGATGAATAAATCTTATTAGATTTCTTATCAAATTTATGCGTTATACGTTTGTGTATAAAAAATTTTAAGCCCGTGAAAAGTGTGAGTGATAAAAATTTTTTGTTTGATATTCTCAACAGAAAGAGTAACTTTATCTTCGGTAAGTACTTTTGTGTTAATTCAGGTCAATATTTCGCAAAATAAACGTTTATTTGTGTCTATTTTTATCTTGGTGAAATAGAATGTATTCTTTTATTTTTGCCAAAAATTAGGTCGTAAACCTTAATATTATTGTAAAAATTTTTGCCTAGATTTCGGCCTATCTAGACAAGAAATCCAGGCAAGTTTTTTCGATAGCTTACGAGGTATTTTAGCTATTTTTTTTATTTAGATGACCTAAAATTAGATATGCATTCTTATTTATTAGTTATTTACGATTAAAAAGTGCAATAAATCATTTGTCTAAGTTTTATGAAAAAAAATATTTGTTTATGTAAAAACAGGGTAAAAATTATGAGATGTTTGCGGTAGGAATTTTAATAGTAATAGAATACAAACTTTATAAAGTTGTGTGTATATAAAACACGTCATCATCATAGAGTCTTCCACTTTTTATTTCAAGTGAAAATTCGCCATAGTTTTTTTAAACCAAACCTTGGCTAATAATAAACCTTAATAACCACAAATTCTCTCTACGATCTCTCCCACCCTGGATAGTAAAGCGGTGGATACTTTACATACCAATTGCGACGGCCGTTTTGAGGGAAATCGAAAAGGCACGTTTTATCACTTTGTTACAATTACCTTCACTCATGCACATATAAGAACACATAATGGTTAATATTCCATCAAAATTACACATTATTAGTCGAAATAACACAAGTTTTGAAAAATAAAACAAATTGACAACATCACTCTTCGACTTCCCGCCAAAAATCCTAGTTACGAACTTATTCGAGTCAAAGAGTATTTTATTTTCGGTTTAACTCAGTAGTCCGGTTTTGGGGGTCACAACTGTTGACCCCTTGCATAGACAACTTTTGTTTGTGATAGTCCACTATTACCAACATGATAACAACAATCTTTTATTTTTAAGCCCCACTTACATTTTACGACCCCGACTTCGACTTAGGACGTTTAGTGAGCGATCATCGTTATGACAAAACATCAATAAATCTATCTTTTATCCGGACCGAAAAGACAGAGAGACATACGAATAAAAAAGCTTAATAAAAAATTGATGTTTTGATACATAATCAATCATTTTCATTTCCACATCATTTTTTACACGACATCAATATCATTTTATATCAATACATCGATGTTTTTCATAACGATGACTAAACGTCCTAAGTCGGAGTCGGGGTAGGGCATAGACGAAGAATATACCTAGACACCGCATATCGCCACGGTAGCGTGTCAATTTTATGTCGGTTTGTGCATCTGCGTTAGTGTGCGTGATTAGGCAAGTGATTACTAGTACAGGATTTATCGATAAGAAAATGTATCGATAATTTATGATTAACAAATATTTACTTCATGCAAAATCGTAATTGACTTATCTTAATTATGATTTCAAATTACTACGAGTAATTTATATAAGTTCACACATACGTATCATAATACAAATCTTAAAGACGAATCTGTAAACATCGATATTAGTAAATACAATAGTAAAACCTCATTGGTAATGCGCATAACGATCACAAGGTCATCGGTACGAATTATTCGATAAAAAAAATCTAGTCCGGAGTCTGGCACTGTGTTCGGTATAATATCAATAGACTCATCCTCTACTACATGAGACCTTACATTGTTGAACGACAAGTGAGTGTACACAGTACACCACTCCCACTCCCGCTTGGGGAATATAGGCGTAGTGGTGGTAACAATTTTTACATCACATTTATCCTACGTTTGCACGTGCGCTTTTTCAATGCACGATAGTCATGAAACTAGGATGTATGGTCAGCGCATATCGCTGAGGTAGCGTGTCAATTTCATGTGCGAGTGGATCTGCATTAGTGTACTTTAATAGGGAAGTGATTACTAGGACAGGCCTTATCAACGTAAAAGACAATAGATGATTAAAAAACATATTTATTTCACCGAACAGAAAATCTTAAGTTATCTGAGAATCTTTACTAAATATGTTCATTTATTAAATAACATTAGTGTACACTGACACACGTGGAATTATATCAATTCACACCATTTTTAATCTACCCCTGCTGTTTGTGTATAAGGGGTTAATTAAAGTTGAATCATTAATACAGAAAAAAACATTGGAGCACTCAGTTCAGTTCAATTTGTGATAATTAAAGATATATCATCTTACACATTGTTAATTCTGAAAAATCCTTAGTAATAATACTAATAGTTATATTAATATGCACAAAAAAAACTTCTTCATTTTAAGAAACATCAGATTGACAAATAGCAGATTTTTTCTGTTGCATAATGTGTAAATATATCAAAAGTAATAACTAAAATAACTCGAGTTGTATCACCTGAAGGTACAGATTTGCTACTAGACCAATAAGGTTAAGTACCTTATTGGTCTAGTAGCAAATCTGTATGTAATAAGATTTTTTAATCAAAAACAAACAAAAACTATTTTTCGGATTTTATCGCGGTTTATTTTTTTATTTTAAGTTCCCGACGTTTCAAATGCTTTGCAGCACCCATGGTCACGGGAAGAACTGAGGTGTTTGATTTCCAAAAGGCATAGTTGTTCCGGGGTACCCTCAAACTTTTTAATTATTTTTTTCGGTCCAATCTACGCAGAATGAGCTCACGGTATCTTGAGGTCTCGCAGTGCTGTGCTTGGTTTTGGATTTTCTACTTGCTAACCGCAACCGCGTCCCGGCGATAATGAAAGGGGAGGTACCTTTTAAACGTTCTAGCACTCAAACGCGGATTCTAAATCACGATAATCAATAGTTCCATCACACGGATATCAACATGCTTTTCAGGGTTCAGATTTATCTACATATGGGCATGGCATACAACGCACCCTCACGGGGTGGAGGGCACAATGCCAACTCATATAGAGTTCAAACCTCTAATCTTCAGTATAAGCAGTACTACCCAAAAGGCAAAACTTCATTTCGCAACCGAGGGTCTATATGCCATCTCAATATAAAGCTTCCAGTGAGGTAAGTATATAAAGCTTCCAGCGTTTTGACTTCCTGATTCCAAGGGACAAACCCTGCCGTACAGCTACATCTCTCCTTCTTCGTACCCCTCTTCATTATTCCAGTCGTTACGACGGGTCCTTCACTGTGCGTGCTGTGCGTCTATGGAACTTACTTCCTCGTTCCATTCGTGCAAGCTCTTCTCTGGATGTTTTCAGAAGAAGAATCAAAGAACATTTCCTATCTTGATTTCATTTAGATATTTATGTTTATGTATATATTATAATTATATATATTAATATTTGTATCGTAAGTACTAAATATATGTATTTATTTGAAAATACAGTATTTATTTTATATCTTCTGACGTTATATTGTATAACTGCCCTCTTATTCTTCTCTTCATCTCTCAACACTCAAAGGTTCGCTGGAAGATAACTCATATTTGAGTTAAGCTCGCCTTTTTGTATACTGCCTAAATGTAAATTTTTTCTTTCACTTCTAACTGTATACAATAAAGAATAAATAAATAAATAAGTAAGTAGTTTAATAAGTGTTTTATATCAGGGAAGACGCTATAAAGATGAAATAATCATAAATAGGTCATAAATATTCCCCAATCGGGGGCGATTGGGGAATATCCCACTCTCGATTGGGGAATATAGACGTGACAGTGTTTATCTAGATATTCTATCCTTACTAAATTTCATCCAAATTCGTTTAGTCATTATGACGTGAATAGGAATTGTTAATGTTTCAGTATTAATTTATTAATATCGACAGTAAGCGATAGGCGCTGTAGGACATCACTATTGGAGAAGCGTAAAATAATGCATATTTAAAATACAAATTAAAGCTTTAAATTCACAGTTAATTATCACCGTATATTAATTATATGACGTCAATAACGTATATATTTCATGTAAAATCCATAATTTTGCTGTGAAGCTTCCCTATAATATAATAAGAGGCAATAAATACATACGTGTGAAATGATAATTCAGGATTCTTTACTCCTCCTTTGGTTGTCCTTGATTTACAAAACACAGCACAACACGACATATTTTCACTGTATTAAAGTATATTTACTCAACACAATAATTTTCATTCATATTTTAACCACTGACACGGACGGGGCGCATTTGTTATGGCCCAAACATCGGACACAACAGGCTACGAAGCACACGTACAGTGCGACGTTGCCAAACTTAAAATAGCATTCTCATTCACTCAAAATGGTGATCCGTGTAATTGAGAGAGAAAAAAGCGCCTACACCTTTTTTGGACACTTGGTACCATTTTTTATTTTATTGATAATATAAAATAAAAAAAAATCACAAAAAACAATGTTCAGTAAGGTGCAACATAAACTCATTCGAGTTTTACCGTACACCAATGTCGTCGTCGCGTATGTATTTATATATTTATGCTTCTTAACTTACTCATGCATTTAGCAAACAAATTTAGATAACCAATTTAAAAATCTTTGTTTCTACATGGGGTGCGTTCCACTTGAAGCCCACGCCGACCACGCTCCCAATTGTGACAATTGCCGTTCCACAAGGTTGTCAACGCCGCAATCGTTCACGCAAGTGGAACGTACCATGGGACCATAGTGATCGATTTGTCAAATACAAAGGGCGGGATTTTAGAATATTGTTCCTCTAAGTATATTTTTTTGTTACCGTAGTAAATTAACATATATATTCATAAAAAAGCGATCTATTGTAAAATACCTATAAGGTATTTCATATATGATTATAATTTCAGTGAATCTAAATTGCAAAAAAAGGAAGTAGTCATAACATTTAATTAATTGTAATTATAATAATTCATTCTAGCAACCGGTTTCTCCAGTTCGAATCAAGAATTGTGATTTTTTTATTACGAAATCAAGAAGTTCAATAAGAATTATTAAATTACAAAAGTGAAGGACAAGCCTCCAGCTATAAACAATGGCTCAATGAATATCATGCTCTGAATGTGTGTAGTAGGTGCCTACCATCCTTATTATAATTGGTACAAATTGTAAGGATTAACTCTTACTATGGAATACAATAGAAACCACAATGCTATGATGTAATTATATAACATCATAACAAAAAAATGCAATTGATTGTAAGTTTACAATAAAGGATATTTTTAAAAATATTGTTTTAATGTTTTAACTTAAAACTATATAGAATATGAATAGGTAAATACTGAGATGTATGGAAGGTAATTATAATAATATACAGTAATTTTAAAATGTGACTATATAGTTAAATAAATAGCACATATAATGCCCCTATAAAACCTTGTGTGGTGGCTAGACAGGACTGCAGACACATGATAGTAAAACAGACCACTCCTATATCTTGCAATTGTATAGCAGTTGAAAATAGCTTGAAATAAAATCACCACTTAATTTTTGGGTTGTTCGTGTTTATATTGGTGAAAAGTGCATGTTTACAATAGTAGTGTTTATACGGACGATTTAGCGCAGTGGTTAAGAGCTTGAGCTGCTCCGCCCACTGTGTCGAATAGTCGCGGGTTCGATTCCCGCACGGGACAAATCT
The DNA here is from genome assembly GCA_905147815.2 of Phalera bucephala. Taxonomy (NCBI): domain Eukaryota; kingdom Metazoa; phylum Arthropoda; class Insecta; order Lepidoptera; family Notodontidae; genus Phalera; species Phalera bucephala. Next base: position 16,075,225 of record LR990622.1, read on the forward strand.
TTGTGTGATCCACAATTATTTGTTCCGGTTTGGGTATTTGTTTGTGAATTTTCATGTTTGTAAACGCACCCACGACACAGGAATAAATCCTAGTGTGGGGCTACGTTTTTAAAAAAAAAAAAAAAAATTAACATAATAAAAATAATAAAGTATTACTTACTGACTACCTCGTTGGTCTAGTGGCAAAGCACAATTGTAGTCTTTCTAACAAAAACTTCCCAGTATGAGTCCGGAGTCTGAAATAGTGCCTGGTATATGGCAATAGGCTCGCCCCCTATTATATGGGATCTAACATCGTCCGCAATAAGTAGGTGTACACAGTACACCTCTGCCACCCCCGCTTAGAGAATAAAGGCGTGACGGTGTTTATTTTTTTATTTATTACTTATAAACTTAATTACTATGAGATAATCGTGAAATTACAAAGATAATGTTCATTAGATAGCTTCTTCGATACCTGTATACTTAAAGATTTTTAATTCACATTGGCTATTCATGACTTTTTAATTTGTACATCTATTATTGTTATTCTAAGGTACATCTCCCCCATTTTATTCAATCTTTTTCTTAAATAGATGTAAGTAACGGTTGTTATATAGGTAAACTCTGAAATCAAAATGAGTTTGTTTATTAATTCAGTAATTATTAAATAAATACTATTTCCTCATCTATCTTTCTAGGTCTCTGACCCTCTCCTCTAGGGTAACAGTTGTGATAGTATGTTTCACATGTTTGTAAGTATTTGCTGAAATAACTAATTGAATGCCAATCAATATCAGGATTATGAGTTAGTTTGCTGAATGGATAGACACCACACATTTATTGGTAGAAACATACAAAGAAAATTGAGCATGAAAACAACAAAAAGTAAAGACAAAATAGGCAAAAAAAACTATCATTGTAAGGCCAACTACTTGTAAGTTATTGCAAATATTTACGTTGAATATCACATTAAACAATGTTTACTTATTTAACTAATATCATAATATTTTATAGTTTCTATGTATGTTGATATATCTGAGAATACAAGTGTATAAAAATATTTTAAGTACAATCTATCTACTATATCATCATGCCAGATCCCTTGCAAGATAGGCAGAGAGTACAAGACATTTATAAATAATACAACTAAATTTTTGTGCTCATTTTAATAACGTAAGGTGTAGTTACTACTACACATTTCCTACTGGGAATGTAGTATCAAATACCTATATTAAATACTGCTGCTAACGTAATATTATTTAACTTACTGCAACATCGTTTTTCCCTAAAGTTCGTATTATTATCCTCCGATGATTATCTACCCGTGTCGAGTTATTTTTACACAATTACGTTTCTTCTATACATTTAATTTCACCCTCTTACAGCTCATTTCGCGGGTTTTCAAGCTATATTATCTGTTTGATACCGACAATTTATAAAAATAGCCTTGTTGAACTAAAGATAAAAATTCTATAATTATTATTTTAATTATTAATATTTTAATTATAATAATTAATTATTTTCCAAAGTTTAATATTTACCGCCTATTTTGACACTGACAGCACATTGACAGCGCCCACCGCGACCCACCTCTTGAGGTGGGTCACCGTGAGCGTCTTGTGAGCGAAATTCATGACGTCATCTATGACGTCTTCGATGCGAACACATCGATCGCGGGCGCCAAGTGGAACGCCTAAAATGGCGAAAATTTCGACGTTTATACCAAGTGGAACGTACTCATGGTTCGAACTCCTTTTTTATTCAAAATGTATGACTTGTCATTTTGACGTAGGCTCCACGCAAATTTATCGGTTAATATTTGTTTGCCTAGTGACTGTGTTCTCGGAGACTTTAAATTTATGTTTTCAATAAATAAAAAAATATATAATTAAAATGTTTGTGAAAACATGGTGCCACACAACTAAAATACCGTGCTTTATATTGGAATGCAAATCTTTTTGGTCTAGAAAAGCAGATGAAGCTAAATTATGTAAGCTTCGGCCGGTGACTTGGTTTTGCTGTAATATGGTTAAGATAAAATGTATTTTCTAAAAAAGATGAATCTAGTTTGAAGATGCATGATAACTACACCAGATTGACTGTTTTCCCTGAGCATAAATTATTAGATTTAGATAGAATCTTAATAATCGTACTCCCAAAGAGATTAGTCATAATGATTGGAAAATTTACATCGATATCGATAGAATTTTCGAAAATTGGTATATAAATAATTGTTAACGCATGTTATTTTTGTTTTAGTATGCCTACAGATATTGCAACCTAAATGAATAGTGTGTTTATGCAATACTAAGAGCACATTTAGTTTGAACTCATTAAAATGGCATCTTTTCAAAACATCTTACAAAAGAGTGCTTCGATGTTGGACTCCAATAGCGAAGATTACAACCAGTAGCAGTTTCAATGAAAAATTAACTTTAAACTATTATCTTGAAAATTAATTATATTGCAATAGGTTTGTTCTTAAATATTTGTTCGCGCTTATATTGAAATAAATAAAAACGTTATGAAAGGTTCAATTTTATTTTTACAAGCTTTTATTTAACTTACAAGTTGTGTATGTATATATGTCTGACTATCTGTGTGCCTGTCTTTCCGGTTCAAATCTTGTGATCCATTTTTCAAGCACCTGCGGGTATCCGATTGAGCTAAAATTTGGCATACGTATGTAAGTCCGATGACAATGCAATAATATGGTACCATGGAGCTGATCTGATGATAGAGTCAGAAGGTGAGTATAGAAACATGTGAACTATACAACGTAACCCCCTCATATTTAGGCTGATTAGATTGGTATTGAGAAATACCACACCATCACGCCTATATTCCCCAAGCGGGGGTGGCAGAGGTGTACTGAGTACACCCACGTTTCGCCGACGATGTTAGGTCCCATGTAATAGGGGGCGAGCCTATTGCCATATACTGGGCCCAATTCCAAACTGGGAAGTCTTCGTTAGAAAAACTACACTTGTCCGACCTAGGATTTGAACCCAGGACCTCGTAATCACAAAGCGATGCGCTTTGCAACTAGACCAACGAGGCAGTCGGAGATAGGAGAAATACTATATATCCAGATAGTGTTCAGGGTCTGATGATGAAACCGAAAGGTGGCCAATGGAAGCACACAAGTACTCAATATAACCCTGGCGTGTTTAGGCTGGTTGAATTGTCTTGACGAATACTTTACACACAGATAGTGTCCAGGGTCTGATGATGGAGCCGGAGGGTGGACAATGAAACTATCCAACTCCTTAACATATAACGAATGTCAAGATTCTTTAGATACAATTACTATTATTGATTACTACAAAACTTAAGTTTACGTATCTATAATTGGCAATATGAGAAACCGCGATATTTTGTATTGACAAAATATTTAATTTTCGACATATATACAAAATGATTTTATCGATAAAGCTTTCGCAGTTATATGGGAAAGTATCAATACTACAAACATACTTTACATACTTTCACACCTGTGGGAAAATACAAGTATGGTCTATAGTCGAGTACGTTCCACTTGGTATAAACGTCGAAATTTTCGCCATTTTAGGCGTTCCACTTGGCGCCCGCGATCGATGTGTTCGCATCGAAGACGTCATAGATGACGTCATGAATTTCGCTCACAAGACGCTCACGGTGACCCACCTCAAGAGGTGGGTCGCGGTGGGCGCTGTCAATGTGCTGTCAGTGTCAAAATAGGCGGTAAATATTAAACTTTGGAAAATAATTAATTATTATAATTAAAATATTAATAATTAAAATAATAATTATAGAATTTTTATCTTTAGTTCAACAAGGCTATTTTTATAAATTGTCGGTATCAAACAGATAATATAGCTTGAAAACCCGCGAAATGAGCTGTAAGAGGGTGAAATTAAATGTATAGAAGAAACGCAATTGTGTAAAAATAACTCGACACGGGTAGATAATCATCGGAGGATAATAATACGAACTTTAGGGAAAAACGATGTTGCAGTAAGTTAAATAATATTACGTTAGCAGCAGTATTTAATATAGGTATTTGATACTACATTCCCAGTAGGAAATGTGTAGTAGTAACTACACCTTACGTTATTAAAATGAGCACAAAAATTTAGTTGTATTATTTATAAATGTCTTGTACTCTCTGCCTATCTTGCAAGGGATCTGGCATGATGATATAGTAGATAGATTGTACTTAAAATATTTTTATACACTTGTATTCTCAGATATATCAACATACATAGAAACTATAAAATATTATGATATTAGTTAAATAAGTAAACATTGTTTAATGTGATATTCAACGTAAATATTTGCAATAACTTACAAGTAGTTGGCCTTACAATGATAGTTTTTTTTGCCTATTTTGTCTTTACTTTTTGTTGTTTTCATGCTCAATTTTCTTTGTATGTTTCTACCAATAAATGTGTGGTGTCTATCCATTCAGCAAACTAACTCATAATCCTGATATTGATTGGCATTCAATTAGTTATTTCAGCAAATACTTACAAACATGTGAAACATACTATCACAACTGTTACCCTAGAGGAGAGGGTCAGAGACCTAGAAAGATAGATGAGGAAATAGTATTTATTTAATAATTACTGAATTAATAAACAAACTCATTTTGATTTCAGAGTTTACCTATATAACAACCGTTACTTACATCTATTTAAGAAAAAGATTGAATAAAATGGGGGAGATGTACCTTAGAATAACAATAATAGATGTACAAATTAAAAAGTCATGAATAGCCAATGTGAATTAAAAATCTTTAAGTATACAGGTATCGAAGAAGCTATCTAATGAACATTATCTTTGTAATTTCACGATTATCTCATAGTAATTAAGTTTATAAGTAATAAATAAAAAAATAAACACCGTCACGCCTTTATTCTCTAAGCGGGGGTGGCAGAGGTGTACTGTGTACACCTACTTATTGCGGACGATGTTAGATCCCATATAATAGGGGGCGAGCCTATTGCCATATACCAGGCACTATTTCAGACTCCGGACTCATACTGGGAAGTTTTTGTTAGAAAGACTACAATTGTGCTTTGCCACTAGACCAACGAGGTAGTCAGTAAGTAATACTTTATTATTTTTATTATGTTAATAAAATTAGCTAATGCATAAATGACCACCGCCATCACACTGCAAGGGATCGTCAGAGATATATAGAATGGAAACACTACTATTGTAAACATGCACTTTTCACCAATATAAACACGAACAACCCAAAAATTAAGTGGTGATTTTATTTCAAGCTATTTTCAACTGCTATACAATTGCAAGATATAGGAGTGGTCTGTTTTACTATCATGTGTCTGCAGTCCTGTCTAGCCACCACACAAGGTTTTATAGGGGCATTATATGTGCTATTTATTTAACTATATAGTCACATTTTAAAATTACTGTATATTATTATAATTACCTTCCATACATCTCAGTATTTACCTATTCATATTCTATATAGTTTTAAGTTAAAACATTAAAACAATATTTTTAAAAATATCCTTTATTGTAATCTTACAATCAATTGCATTTTTTTGTTATGATGTTATATAATTACATCATAGCATTGTGGTTTCTATTGTATTCCATAGTAAGAGTTAATCCTTACAATTTGTACCAATTATAATAAGGATGGTAGGCACCTACTACACACATTCAGAGCATGATATTCATTGAGCCATTGTTTATAGCTGGAGGCTTGTCCTTCACTTTTGTAATTTAATAATTCTTATTGAACTTCTTGATTTCGTAATAAAAAAATCACAATTCTTGATTCGAACTGGAGAAACCGGTTGCTAGAATGAATTATTATAATTACAATTAATTAAATGTTATGACTACTTCCTTTTTTTGCAATTTAGATTCACTGAAATTATAATCATATATGAAATACCTTATAGGTATTTTACAATAGACCGCTTTTTTATGAATATATATGTTAATTTACTACGGTAACAAAAAAATATACTTAGAGGAACAATATTCTAAAATCCCGCCCTTTGTATTTGACAAATCGATCACTATGGTCCCATGGTACGTTCCACTTGCGTGAACGATTGCGGCGTTGACAACCTTGTGGAACGGCAATTGTCACAATTGGGAGCGTGGTCGGCGTGGGCTACAAGTGGAACGCACCCCATGTCATTCATGTCAAAAAAATGTACAAGGGTGTAACTGGTAATGATGAATTTGTCCCCTTTCTTATCACTGACATGACATAAGTGTAAGCAGTGCAACTATCTAATCTTGTATATACTCCCTCTATGTTTTTATTCTATCTCTATGGGGTAATGTAATCAATACTTCATTATTCTCGATCTTACAGAAATTAATACTTAGTTGCTCGTGAATAAAAGTATCTATGAGATTATCTTGTGTGTGAAGAAATATTATGTGATGAAAAGAAACAGGTGCTCTGGCTCTGACTGAGCGCCAGCGGCTCTGCGGGATATGATTCTAAAGAAACAGAAAACTTGTCGACTTAGAATAGAATATTTAAAATAAATAGGATAACAAATTGCATTACGCCCACTGATATCAAGCAACAGTAAAAATTACGTTTATTAAAATGTTGGGACGTAAACAAAGCCTTAAGGGTGAGCCAGTGCTTGCCGACTATGGGCCTGAAGAATCTTTAAATGAAAGCGCTGATATAGAGTGGGTTAATAAGGTAAGATCAAAACACCTTCACCTCTCATTGTAAACAATCCACCAGGTCAGACTATTCTGAACTTTCTGTAGATGCAATTTTAATAATAGGATAGTAGTGACATGTACCATTTTCTTATTTCTAGTCCAAAATCTTTATTTATCTGTCTAAGCAAATAAGCAGTTATAGCCTAGTGGTTGTCCACTAGTCTTGGTGGACTGCAAAGTCAGAAGTCTCGGGTTTAACCTTCCTCGGTTCTTCGGGTTATATTGACCCGAAACTGAAATTTAACTGGCAATAAAAGTCATAATTATTAATATGATTTATTACGACTTCATGATAATTATTAATTATGCATTCACTATATGGTAGTCTCTTATCTTAAGAAAATTAAGGTTTTTCCATGTTAGGTTCCTCATGTCAATAATGCCCGAGTATGAAAAATATCCTCAGGTCAGAAAAGCCCGTGTTCTGCAAACAATAATGATTTGTTGCATTCTAATAATATACTTAAGCATGTTGTTGTTGAAGGTAGTTTGAGAAAAATTGTTTATTTACATTTGTATGTCATTAGATTACATTACTTAAGCGGCGATATTTAATCGCTTGCAAAATAAGTGTTCAAAGGAGCATTAAAAATCACTTGAAAATGTTATGGTTTCACACTAATTTTAACTGTATTTTGCCAATGTTTAGTGAAATGCTTAATCATGTTTGTATGATTTCTAAAAGAATTCAACTCCCTGATGAACAATAATTGGAGATGATCGACAAACCAATCCTATTTATAATCTATGATTATAAATAGGATTGGTTTGATGAAGTTTAGGAAGGTTAGGCGGATAGGTAAGGATTTGAGAAAAGTGGGCAATATATCAATCAATCAATCAGCCTATCGTAGTCCACTGCTGGACATAGGCCTCTCCTAACACGCGCCATTGCACACGGTCCTCCGCCTTCCGCATCCAGTCTGTCCCAGCGACCTTTTTGAGGTCGTCGGTCCATCTAGCTGGGGGCCGTCCTACCTTACGCTTACCAAGTCGCGGTCTCCACTCTAGGGCACGCTTGCTCCATCGGCCGTTGGTCCTTCTGCAGATGTGACCAGCCCATTGCCACTTATTATGTTTAATAAAAGACAATTTAACGATTCACATGTTTACTGCTAGGTAGCATACACAGTCCTGTCCAGACTCCAGTTAATCTCTATGTACCCTACATTGTAATACTTATTTAAACAAATAAGAACACAAGTACCTACATTATATGTAACATACCTTTCCCCCAAGAGTGTACACTATTCTACAGTACCATTGAAACTACGTTTATATGACAGTTCATCAAAAATACTCCTAACTGATACAAAAGATACTTAACTAAGTGATCTTAAGAAACTACACATTTAATCATTAGCTGTAGGTCTCACATATGGTGATTTAGATAGCCTACATTGCCTATTCCTAAATCGCCCACTAGCATAATTAGGTTCTGCATCCGATGTACTGGGAATACCCAACATCTCCTCCCATTTGCCTGAATTAGGAATTTCTATGATGTCTTGAGTGTCGATATCGTTATCTATTCCTGCTTGTCCATATTTATTATAAGAATCCTCTTCCACCATTTCCGAAGCTTCCTCAGTCCGTTTTTCAGTATGCTGTTCCGTCTCTTTCATTTTAATTAGCTGATCAATATGCCTGTTCACAATGTCTCCTTCTTTAGTTTCGACTCTGTAACTAGATGGACCATCTTTATTCCTTACAATACCTGGTAACCACCTAGGCCCACTACTGAAATTTCTGTACATTACATTCTGACCAACATTAGTTTCCCTGTGCTTCTTCTGCTGATTATTTTCAATTTGTACATCTCTCTTTCCTCGTCTAATATTATCAGGATGTATAGTGTCCAGCAGTGTTCTTAGTCGTCTGTTCATTAAAAGTTCTGCTGGGCTCTTTTGTGTTGTTGAACATGGAGCAACTCGTAAACCTAATAACATATTCGGTAATTTTATGTCCCATGGTATTTTATTCATTTTCCGTAGCTTGTCTTTAACAGTCTGAACCATTCTCTTAGCTAGACCATTCGTAGCGGGATGATGAGGGGCCGTAGTAATATGACGTATTTTATTTGAAGACAGATATTCCTTCATTTGAGCTGAAACAAATGGTGTACCATTGTCTGATACAATTGTCTCACACAAGCCATGGGTAGCGAATACCATTCTCAGGTGCCGGATCACTGTTTCAGACGTCATGTTATTCACTATGAATACTTCAGGCCATCGAGAATAGGCGTCAACCATTATTAAAAAGGTTTTATTCTGAAACGGCCCTGCAAAATCAACATTGATTCTGGACCACGGTTTAGTCGGTGTAACCCATTCATGCGCTGTTTTAGGGGGCATGTGGCGGTTTTCAAGGCATACATTACAGCCATTTACTACAGCTTCTATGTCATTGTTAATGTTAGGCCACCAAACGTAACTTCGCGCCATCGCCTTCGTCTGCACTATTCCACTGTGTGTCTTATGTAAAGTCTGTAATATTGACTCACGCAATGAAGGTGGGACTACAACCCGACAGCCAAGCAATATGCAATCATCCTGTAGTGACAGCTCTGCTCGATGCAGCCAGTAAGGACGTAACTCATCGTCGGCAACCTTGGGAGGCCAACCCCTGAGCATGTGATGTACAACACGCGCTAAGGTTTTGTCTTTCTTGGTTCCTAGAATTAAAGCGTTAATATCGACTGGGAAGTCTGTCGGAGTTTCTGCCATTAATAAAATATCTCCCGTCTGTGGTTCGGGTTCTTCGTCTACCGGCTGGGGCCAACGGCTGAGCCCGTCCGCGTTGCCAATTTGAGTCCCGGGCCTGTATACAATATTGTAATCATGCGATGTGAGTGCAATTGCTATTCTTGTTAAACGAGGTGATAAAATACTAGGCATAGGTCTTTTTGGGTCAAAAATACCAAGCAAAGGTTTATGGTCCGTAACTAAAGTAAATGACCTGCCCATTATTGCTGGTAATTGTGAAACTTTTGAATGCCAAACATTATCGATGTCGCTTCTTTGTCCAGCTGCGAATATCGTCGTTCATGTATGTGAAGGGTTCTGGACCCCATAGCTATCGGGCGCTCGCTACCATCATCCATGACGTGCGCCAATACAGCGCCCACCCCGTATTCGGAACTGTCGCATGTCACAATCAGAGGTTTATCTAAATCGTAGTGCACCAACGTCATGTCAGATGACAATAAACGTTTAGCTATATCAAAGCTTTTCTGTTCCTCATCTGTCCATTTCCATTCCTTGGATCTGTCTAACAACCGGTGCAGCGGTTCAAGTATCGTCGCTTTATGAGGTAAAACCTTTCATAAAAATTGTATAGGCCCAAAAACGCTTGCAGTTCTCGTACATTTTTAGGTTCTGGCGTTTTCATTATAGATTCTACTTTACTAGGAGCAGGGTGGATACCCTCGGCATCAATAATGAATCCCAAAAATTCTACTCGTTTTTTGGCAAACTTGCATTTATACTTGTTGAGCCGCAGTCCGGCGCGTTTAATCCGTTCTAAAACTACCTCCAGACGTTGACCCATCTCTTGCATTGTATGCCCACTGACTATTATGTCATCAATCAGGATTGCGACGCCAGAAATGCCCGCCAGCAAAGAGGACATTAACCTTTGAAAAATTCCTGGACATGCCTTTACCCCAAAGGCTAATCTATGTACTGTGTAGAGGCCTTTGCACGTATTTAGCGTTAACAGCTTAGCTGTCGTGTCATCAACGGTCACCTGTGTATAGGCTCTATTTAAATCCAGTGTGGTAAAGAATTTACCACCAGCAATCGTAGCGAATACTTCACTAGCTGTAGGCATCGTATAGGTGTCAGACTCTGTAGCCTGGTTAACAGTGCAGCGGTAGTCTCCACAGAGACGAATTTCACCTGACTTCTTAATTATTGGTACAACAGGTGTTGCCCATTTCGAATAAGACACGGGACGAATCACCCCCTCGTCCACTAAACGCTGTATCTCATTTCCTACTCTCTCCTTCAAGGCGTACGGCACCGGACGCGCCCTCACAAATTTCGGTGTAGCATTGGGTAATAAATTTATGGTCACAGGGTCCCCACGGTAGGTACCGAGGTCCGCTCTGAATACTTCTTGATGCTTCATAACAATGTCGTCTACTAATGACATGTAATCATATGATACAGTATTTAAACTTAATGTAATATTAAGCGGTTGAAACCAATTTCTTCCCAAAAGATTTGGTCCGGCACCTCTAGCAACAATAATATTTAAATCGCGTATTATATCATTGTATTGCACACGCACAACCGTCTGACCGATCAGTGATACAGGAGACTTGGTCCACGTGTGTAAGTTCAGTGGTGTAGAATGCAGTGAGTCCCGCGATCGCATTCCGCGCAGTATACGCCACGTATGTTCATTTATTAATGAGAAGCTGGCACCCGAGTCTATTTCCATAAACACAGGCGTGCCATTCAATATCAGCTTAACTCTAAATGGTTGTATTAAATTCCGTGAACTACCAAAACAATAAATCCCATTTAAATTATAGTCGCACTCATTCGACGCACAGTAGTTTATCTTGTCCGCTTTCTTTTTTGTAATACATACTTTTTCTATATGCCCTTTTTTCTTACAATATCGACAAATTGCATTTACAAAACGGCATTCATTACTATGTCTATCACCGCAGCGATAACAGAAACGCATCATATTATTAGCTTTAATTTGCACGGCGTTAATATCCATGGGTTCCGGCGCTCTGTCCGCGGCCGCCGCCGCGCTGGTCGCGCCGGGCGCGCTGCCCGCGGCTCGCGCCGAGATCATGCGCACGTCCCGGCCTGCGCTCTCCGCCGATAGCATCGCGTCCGTGACGTCCTTATAGCCTAGGTTGTTCCGCTTCAGCAATTCGTATTGTAATTTCTGATCACTCATGCCACATACGAGCCTATCGCGCAGCATTCGTTCTAGGTTTGGAAAATTGCAACCGGTACTTAATTTTCGCAACTGTGCAATGTATTCGGATGCCGGTTCATTTCCTTTCTGATCACGATTGTAAAACTGAAACGATACCGAAATCTCATTCGGTTTTGGGCTATAATGTTCCGATAAAATAGTTTCAATCTTATTAAAGGTTACATCACATGATTTCCTTGGTGTAATTAAAGCTAAGAATGTTTCAAACACTTGTACACCACACACTGTGAAAAAGTTAGCCTTTTCGCTTGATCTGTCACTATGTTGTTTGCTTCCAAACAATATTTTAGTCTATCCAAGTAACTGTCCCAGTTATCTATGTGAGGATTGAATTCACAAAAGTTTATACACTTGTTACGCTCCATTATCACCAAATTTTCTACGTCGTCGCCACTATTATGTTTAATAAAAGACAATTTAACGATTCACATGTTTACTGCTAGGTAGCATACACAGTCCTGTCCAGACTCCAGTTAATCTCTATGTACCCTACATTGTAATACTTATTTAAACAAATAAGAACACAAGTACCTACATTATATGTAACACCACTTTAGCTTACTGAGTCTGCGAGCTATGTCGGTAACTTTGGTTCTTTGTTGGATTACCTCGTTACGAATTTTATCCTTCAAAGAGACGCCGAGCATAGCTCGCTCCATAGCCCGCTGTGCGACTTTGAATTTGTGGACTAGTCCCACTGTGAGTGTCCACGTCTCGGCCCCGTAAGTCATAACAGGTAGGACGCATTGGTTAAAGACTTTAGTCTTCAGGCATTGCGGTATAGGCGAAGCGAAAACGTGACGTAGTTTGCCAAATGCTGCCCAACCCAATTGGATCCTGCGGTTGATTTCTTTCTCGAAGTTGTTTCTACCAAATTGGACAACTTGTCCAAGGTAGACATACTCCCGAACAACTTCGAGCATCGAACCATCGATGTAGATCAGTCCCGGCGTGACATGCTCATTAAACATGATCTTGGTTTTATCCAAGTTCATGCGGAGACCGACACCTCGAGAGGCTTCATTTAGGCTATGCAGCATTTCGCTTAACTGTTCCAGTGACTCTGCCACGATGACGATATCATCGGCAAACCGAAGGTGTGAGATGTATTCGCCGTTGATGTTAATGCCCCGCCCAGTCCAGTCCAGCGTCTTGAAGACGTCTTCGAGTGCATTGGTGAAGAGCTTGGGGGATATTACATCCCCCAATATTGGGCAATATAAACATAAATTGAATAAGATAATGTAAAAAAACCAATTGTGTGGTTTTATGAAACCACGGTAAAAGTGAAACATATTGGCCTTGGCTGCTCTGGCGAGCGCCTTTCACTTTATCCCTACTCCGCGGCCTACCGTCACGCGACATGCAACACACAGACCCAAAAATTTTGAGACGATCTAATAAAAGTTTCACTTTAAAAACAATTATAGACAAAGTACAAAATTAAATATGGATATCATTATTGTGGGGGGCTAACAGCAGAGATCCATAGATCCTTATTGTTTAACAGGATCAGTTTCTCTGCTCACTCTAATGCGCAGTGTAAGAGAAATCCTTTTTAAGGGAACCTTGAAATAAAAGGCTGGAACACTTCACCATATACACATTGTTAATCCCTTTATACAGTATAGGTATATAAGTTACTACAAAATGTTTATAGTATTCCAAGGGTTTAGTTATGGATGTTCTGTTCATGATGGTATTATTGTACAAAATTATTATTATACTGTTTGCTTTGACTGACAACACAGCTCTTTCAGTTCTAACGAAAATTTTGCCAATCAAAAAATTTTCTCAACTCATTCTGTGAAAATATTTAAATTCAAATTTACATCTGTCATGTGTGCCAGTAGTGAGATTATAAAAAACTGAAACCTAATTGCAAACAACTTTGCTTCAACAATTATGATGTACAATAAACTTTACAATAGCTTACATATATCAAGTTAGATTTGATTTGATTGTTAGATTATGACAGAATAGTTGATAAATTATAAACAAGAGGAGCTTCACATTCAATAAGGAAATGGTGAATGTGATGAAAAGCTTCAACGAGGACAGGAAAATAAAATGTGGCTAAGGTCGCCAATTACTTGCCACACAACTACGGCGAGTTTCTTATATTCATTTTATATGATAATAAAGCACTGTAACAATGATTACATCTAAGACGGAAAAGGATAGAAGTCGTTTTATTAGTCAATTTTAATTTGGAGAACTAGGGTTGGTTTGGACTACGGATTAAATTGTCTGATACAATTTGGCCTTGTATAAATTTGCTTTCACATAATCACGATTCCAATTTTCAAATACCTATATATGTGGAAGTAATAGAATGTACAAAGTCGCACAGCGGGCTATGGAGCGAGCTATGCTCGGCGTCTCTTTAAAGGATAAAATTCGTAACGTGGTAATCCGACAAAGAACCAAAGTTACCGACATAGCTCACAGACTCAGTAAGCTAAAGTGGCAATAGGCTGGTCACATCTGCAGAAGGACCGACGGCCGATGGAGCAAGCGTGCCCTAGAGTGGAGACCGCGACTTGGTAAGCGTAAGGTAGGACGGCCCCCAGCTAGATGGACCGACGACCTCAAAAAGGTCGCTGGGACAGACTGGATGCGGAAGGCGGAGGACCGTGTGCAATGGCGCGTGTTAGGAGAGGCCTATGTCCAGCAGTGGACTACGATAGGCTGATTGATTGATTGAATAGAATGTAATTACAATAAACAGTACTATCTAAACGACCTTGGGGGCTAGCTAGTTTTGCCAGACCATCCACAGATTCATTGCTCTGAATACCCGAATATCCAGGGATCCAGGCCAACAAAATGTTTTACCGGATTCATATGTTTGCTAATTGGATTAGCATGCAGAGATTGCAAGCAACTAAGAGAATCAGTAAATATAATGGAGTTTTATTTCATGTATAATGGAGTAGTTTATACTGTTACGTGGGGGTGGGGGGAGGGGATAATTAAATGCCAACTAACGTGCGAAGTACTTTATTAGGCGCTGTACGTACAAAACAGTTCGTCAAACATTAGTACACACAAGCTCTAAACACACACTATTACTTCTCTCGTTAGTACTCAAATACACAACATCTTGGATTTCAAAAAAAGAATCATCAAATTGATTCATAATTGGATGAATGTTCGATTAACATACATACAAAAAAAAACATACAGTCAAATTGAGAACCTTCTCCTTTTTAGAAGTCGGTTAAATAATACCCTCTATTCTTAATGATCGATATAAAATGAAAGTGATTGGTGATGTTTCCAAACATCAATCTTTTATTAAAGTTTCTTTATTGTCGAGGTATCGATGTATGATTTGAGCTTTTGTAAAAAAAACATCTATCTATCTATAACCTCACGCCAGATCCCTTGCGGGGTAGGCAGAGAGTACAGAGTTCCAACAGGTTCTTTCCTTACATACCTCTCTGGCTTCCTCGACTCTCATAGTTCGTCTCATACACGCTCGCCGGTTACGGAGACTCTTGACTTTTCCATCAGATAAGACTCGGTTTATTTGGTCGTGGTAAGATAGTCTAGGTCTTCCCCGGTACCTGCATCCTTCCACTTTCACATTGTATATCTGTTTTGTCATTCTTTCCTCTGGCATTCTTTCTATATGCCCGAACCAACGGAGCATGCCCTGTCTCATCTTTACACCAATACTATCTTTCAACCTACTCGCTGTCTTACTATGCTGTTGCTAATGCGGTCGGTCAGCTTCACTCCGCACATCTTCCGCAGAGCTCGCATTTCTACCGCATTTATCCTACTTTCATTCTCCTTCTTACATACCCAGCTCTCGCTACCATATAACAGCGTTGGGACAAGAACTCCGTTATGTATGGCCAGCCGCGCCTTATGGCTTAAGTGCCGGCTCCCGAGTAGCTTTCCCATCGCACCATTCACTCTGTTCCCTGCACTCACTCTTCTCTCTATGTCAGCGGTGTATTTCCCATCCTTACTGAAGGCGCATCCAAGATATACAAACTCATTCACTTGCTCCAGCACATCGTTACCAACCACAATCCTTTCATTCGTTCTGGTTTCTTCCCTTTCAAAAACCATAATCTTGGTTTTGGTCTTTCATAACTGTGACTAGTGTTTGCAGATCAGTGGCTGTTGGCGCTATTAAAACCGCGTCATCTGCATAAAGTAGATGGTTTTCCACTAAGTCACCCATTTGTACACCTTCATTCATCGCTTTCAGTCTTTGAAGACTTTTGTCCAGATATATTATAAACAGTCTAGCGGACAACACGCAACCCTGCTTGACGCCGATTTTAACGTCAAACCAGGGTGACCTGTTACCACCCACCCGTACGCATGCCTTGCAGTCCACATAAGTGGACTGGACGGCTCGCAACAGAGTGCCATCTATACCATACTCTGGCAAAATGTCCCAAAGTCTCTTTCGCACAACTCTGTCAAATGCCTTCTCCAGATCTACAAAACCGCAGAAAACCTTCCGGCCCACTGCCAGATGCTTCTCTACGATGTTGCGGAGTGATTAGACTTGATCCGAACATCCTCTTCCAGACCTGAAACCCCCTTGTGCCTCGCACAACATTCCATCGGACTTCACGCGCATTCTCCGTTCAATAATTTTACCATACACCTTGGCTGCCAAGCTGATCAAACTGATGACTCTGTAATTGGCGCAGTCATATTGTGAACCCTTGCCTTTATACAAGGGTACTATGACTGCGCGGCGCCAATCTGTAGGGACTCTACCGGTCCTCCAGCAAAGGTTTGCAAGGGCCCGGAAAGCGTCCCGGACGCAAGTTCCATCATATTTGATCATCTCGGCAGATATCATGTCTACTCCCGCAGCTTTACCGTTTTTCATACTTCCTATCGCCCATTCAACTTCTTCCATAGTGATGTCCTCCGTTGATTCTGGTGCCGCAATCTCGCCTTTGGGCACGTCTGCGGCATCAGCATCCGGGTCATCTCCATACATTTCTCCAAAATATTCACTCCACCGGCTTAGCACAGCTTGTGTGTCTCCAAGAATGTCACCATCCTTAGACTTTATCCTTTCCATTCTGGAGCCTGACGAATCACCTCGAGCCTTTCTCACCTTGCTCCAAAAGAGTTTGGTGTTGTTCTCGAAGTTCTTCGCCAGCCTCTCCTCCTCAATCATACTGGCTCTTTTACGCTTTTCTTTCACTAAAGTTTTAGTGGCATTCTTGCATTGCCGATATATTTCTTTCCACATCTCTGTCATACTGGCATTCAGGTTCAAAGAAGATACATAGTCCTGCCATGCTTTCTTCTTACTTTATACGGAGCTTTGCAACTCCGCATCCCACCATGCATCACCTTTTGCTGTAATATGCTTCTTTGAGCAACCACATACTTCTTTCGCGGATTCCACCAAACTCTCTTTCAGGCTATTCCAGCATTCATCTACATTTGAGTCCGAAGAGCCTGCTGTCAAAAGCTTGTCCCGGACTCTATCTTCATACTTTCTCCTCACGCTCTCATCTTGCAACTTTTCAACCTTTAATCTTTCAAGGTCTCCGAAGGGGATACGCTCTCGCCAGTGCCTCCACTTCCTGAACAGACCACTAAACCGCGCAACTACGAGATAGTGGTCTGATTCCAGAGTGGGACCTCAATACGCACGCGTACAAAAACATCGCTTTAAAAATAAACAAAAACATCGCTTTAAAAAAAACATCGCTTTAAAAATACCGATAAATCGTTATTTTTAAAGATATTATTTTTATTTTTCGGATGTCTGTTTGTCATTCTGGTTCAAAAGTTGTGATCCATTTTTCAAACTCTTGCGGGCGTCTGCAAGCGTTGAAATTTAGCATACGAATATGAATTCGGTGACAATGCAATAATATAGTTCCTTAGAGGTATGTATGCCAACACTACATCTGTTTACTGCATTGTACTAACCTAAAGCGAAATCGAAACAAAAATAACTCGCAATTTAAAACGTCGATGTGTATGTGTGATGTGCCTATTATAATACCGATATATCGTTTTCACCCTTAGTGCTGAATTCGATGTCGCTGCACACTACACGTCCCTCTGTAAAGAAGTGCGCGCGCTGACTGATCTAAAATAATTATTAAAGTGAAACTTGGAATTTATCGATGTGAGAGGGGGCCGAATGCCCGAACACAACACACGCATAAGTCATGATGGGTCGAACGCAAGTTTTGTAAAGCGTTACCTTATTTCTAAAGCCGTGATTATACTTTGCGACCGCGACTCCGACCTGACAGCCTTGAAACGGTCACGTCGGAGTCAGAGTTGGATCCAACCGCCGACACGACCGCGACTGCGACCAAGGTCATTTAGTGATGCAGTCATCGTTATGATAAATATCAATGTATCGATATAATAGGATACTGTTGTCGTGTAAAAAAATAATGTGAAAATGAAAGTAATTGATGATGTATCGAAACATCAATCTTTTATTAAGCTTTCTTTATTGGCGATGTATGTATGTATGATTTGAGGTTTTGTATAAAAACGTCGCTTTGAAAGTATCGATGTATCGATAAATCGATATTTTACAAGTTTTTATTACACTATGTTTATTTGTATCTCTGTTTATCATTCTGGTTTAAAATTTGTGATCCATTTTTCATATATCTCCATCTTTCCGGTCCGGATAAAATAGAGAAATAGGTAGACTGAGAAATAATTATCTTAGATCAGATGGCGCGCGTGCTTTTTCACAGAAGATCGTGTAGCGTGCAGCAACATGGAATGTGTTGCATTCCATGTCACTGCACGCTAAGGGAAAAAACTAAATATCGATGTTTTAATACGCAAGACATCGACGCTTTAAATTGCAAAATATTTATGTAGCGATTTCGCTTAGTGTAGTACAATGCAGGAAACAGGTGTAGTGTTAGCATACATACCTCTAAAGAACTATCTTATGGCATCGTCAGCGAATTTGTGTGCTTAATTTTAACTCATGCAGATGCCCGCAAGTTTTTGGAAAAGGGATCACAAATTTTGGACCAGAATGTGTGAAAAAAGTGTAATAAAAACTTATAAAATATCGATTTCACGATACATCGAAGCGATGTTTTTTTTTTACAAAACCTCAAATCATACATCGATACATCGACAAAAAAAGAAAGCTTAATAAAAGATTGATGTATCGATACATCATCAATCACTATCATTTCTACATTATGTTTTACACGACAACAGTATCATATTATATCGATACATTGATGTTTATCGTAAGGATGACTGCATCACTAAATGTCCTTGGTCGCAGTCGCGGTCGTGTCGGCGGTTGGATCCAACTCTGACTCCGACGTGACCGTTTCAAGGCTGTCAGGTCGGAGTCGCGGTCGCAAAGTATAATCACGGCTTAATGGGTTAAATTTCTTGGCATCCCAAATTTTAACCAGAAAGTCATTGCAAAAAATCCAGCGGCTGCAACGGCTAAAGCCGTGATTATACTTTGCGACCGCGACTCCGACCTGACAGCCTTGAGACGGTCAGGTCGGAGTCAGAGTTGGATCCAACCGCCGACCCGACCGCGACTGCGACCAAGGTCATTTAGTGATGCAGTCATCGTTATGATAAATATCAATGTATCGATATAATATGATACTGTAGTCGTGTAAAAAAATAATGTGAAAATGAAAGTGATTGATGATGTATCGAAACATCAATATTTTACTAAGCTTTCTTTATTGGCGATGTATCTATGTATGATTTGAGGTTTTGTATAAAAAACGTCGCTTTGAAAATATCGATGTATCGATAAATCGATATTTTACAAGTTTTTGTTACACTTTGTTTATTTGTATCTCTGTTTATCATTCTGGTTTAAAATTTGTGATCCATTTTTCATATATCTCCATCTTTCCGGTCCGGATAAAATAGAGAAATAGGTAGACTGAGAAATAATTATCTTAGATTAGACGGCGCGCGTGCTTTTTCACAGAAGATCGTGTAGCGTGCAGCGACATGGAATGTGCTGCATTTCATGTCACTGCACGCTAAGGGAAAAAACGATATATCGATGTTTTAATACGCAAGACATCGACGCTTTAAATTGCAAAATATTTATGTATCGATTTTGCTGTAGTTTAGTACAATGCAGGAAACAGGTGTAGTGTTAGCATACATACCTCTAACAAACTATCTTATTGCATCGTCAGCGAATTTGTATGCTAAATTTTAACTCATCAAGTTTTTGGAAAAGGGATCACAAATTTTGGACCATAATGTGTGAAAAAAGTGTAATAAAAACTTATAAAATATCGATTTGACGATACATCGAAGCGATGTTTTTTTTACAAAACCTCAAATCATACATCGATACATCGACAAAAAAAAATCTTAATAAAAGATTGATGTTTCGATACATCATCAATCACTATCATTTCCACATTATGTTTTACACGACAACAGTATCATATTATATCGATACATTGATGTTTATCGTAAGGATGACTGCATCACTAAATGTCCTTGGTCGCAGTCGCGGTCTAGTCGGCGGTTGGATCCAACTCTGACTCCGACATGACCGTTTCAAGGCTGTCAGGTCGGAGTCGCGGTCGCAAAGTGTAATCATGGCTTAAGGGACATTTTACTCCGCTTGCAGATTAATGATTTACAGGGCTACAACCTTATATGTGATAATTTTTTTACATCTTATGAATTAGCTGAAAAACTTTTAGATTACAAAGACGGTTGTTTCTAGAGAAATTAGGCATGGAATTGGTAAATGATCACATCGAGCGTAGGAAAACTCTTCCTCGGACAAATGCTTCACGGGAATTAGTACAACGAGTGCAGTCAGGTGTTACTGAGACAACGAATACTTCCACTACTCAGAGTTCTAATAAAAGAAAAAGGTGAAGTGTATGTCCATCTTCAATAGATGTAAAAACTTAAAAATCTGTAAAAAATGTAAGAAACATATATTATGTCCGAAACATTCTGAAATTTTGTGCCTTTCGTGTTGCCAAGAAAATGAGTAATATATATATATATATTTTTATATATTTTTTTGAAATCGAGTCAACATGATCGGAAGGCCTCAAGTGTACATAGTATTTGAAGAACCGAGGCAGGTTAAACTTGGGCATGCACCTCTGTCTTAACGAAAGCATGTGTGTATTAAAGATTAAAAAAACTATCACTTGCTTTAACGGTGCCATGCAAACCTGCATGCCTAAGAGTTTTTCGAAAGTGTGTGAAGTTCGCCAACCCGCACTGGGTCAGCGTGGTAGACTATGGCCTAAACTCTCTCAGTTGGAGAGGCTTGGCGCCAAGCACCCAACTTAAGGTGCTCAACGAATATCTAAGCTACCCGGCGCCTCCACCATGTCGCCAAGCACCCAAACTCTTTTGGTGCTCGTCACCAACTGCTCCGATCCCTATAATCACGGAAAGCATTATTATAACATTACGTTAATTAGCGTAAATATTAAGCATCAGTCCCCTTTGGGACCTCTGTGACGTCACGGGCATTAACGCGCACCAACGTACTTAGGCCACCGCGACGCTACGGTCTTGCGGGGCGCACCCCATAGTGGCCTCCAACCTCCCCTTACAGCCACTCCAAGCCTCGCTTGTACTCAACACTGATACTACTACAGATTCCTCCAAATCTGACCGCTATCCTTAAACAACTCGACGCATCGGTCACTAGCTCATATAATACAATTAAAAATACATACCATGCATTGGAACCTTCAAAGTTCCCACATTAAATAAACTGTATACCTTTACCACATATTATAATGCCTCAATGTCCTTTCAGTCTTTTATGCTAGACCATAGTAGAATATTTCTCTTATATCCCAAATCCTTTCCGTTTTTCTTCAAAAGCCGAATAATTTTCATCTGTCATCTTGACTATATACTATACTATATATCATCACGCCAGCTCCCTCGCGGGGTAGGCAAAGAGTACAGAGTTCCAACAGGTTCTTTCCTTACATATCTCTCTGGCTTCCTCCACTCTCATAGTTCGTCTCATACACACTCGCCGGTTACGGAGACTCTTGACTTGCCCTTCAGCTAGGACACGTCATCTTGACTATTATACTTTTTCCACAACCGTAAACTAAAAAAGTTTATTCGCAACCGCAGTTCGCGACAAGGCCTCCTGTCCATGCCCAATGGTGGGAAAGTTTCTTAACATGGCTAATAATTCAGTTATACTACAAATTGTGTCAATTAATCATTATATTTTTGTTTCAGTTATGGGTCAGAAGAATTTTGAGGCTATGTGCACTTTTAAGTTTGATGTCTGTATCATTAAATACACCAAAATCATTTGAGAAGTATCCTTACCTCCAGACAATTACCTTTGCAGTTGATTGTTGTGTTACTCTTTTGTTTACTGCAGAAATGATTGCTAAAATGCACATAAGGGGAATACTGAAGGTTAGTATGTTAATTTACCTGTAAATACTGGTAATACTAGTTCATCTGAGGGAGTTCAGGCAGTTTTCTGTCTGAAGTAGAACAAGAGTTCTGGTGGCATCGATAGCATGCCCTGGGTGTTTGGTTATTGCTATATCTAGAGACAGGTTGAAATCTGGTAATAAAAATGATGGCAAAATTACTAATTTTCTTACAATAGATAATGAATATTATACTGACACAAGTAATGGAAAATTGGAAAACAATATTATGAATGGAGTTATTATAAATTATTGCTCAAGTATCTGACTTGTGAAAAATAAACACACTGCAAATTCTTTTCTTTCTTTTTTTTTTATAAAAAACGTAGTCCCACGCTAGGTTTTATTCCTGCGTCATGATTGCGTTTACAAACATGAAAATTCACATACACAAATACCCAGACCAGAACTAATAATTGTGGGTCACATAAAGATTTTTCCTGTGCGGGAATTAAACCTGCGACTAATAGACACAATGGGCGGAGCAGCTTAAGCTAAGCTTAATTTATATATATCACGGACAATCACTACATTATACTTTATAGAGTCAATAAGGATTCCAGTGTCTTATAACTCCGCCAGCTACTTAACTCAAAGCATGAGTGTAATTTGCTTTTATTTTTTATTTATTTCAGGGAGATGTTGCCTATCTGAAGGATCATTGGTGTCAATTTGATGCTTCTATGGTATTTTTCCTATGGGTGTCTGTATTACTACAGATGTTTGAGTTGACTGGTATTGTGCCAAGATATAGTTACCTGAGTATACTGAGAGCACCTAGACCACTGATTATGATAAGATTCTTGAGGGTATTTTTAAAATTCTCTATGCCAAAGTCTAGGATCAATCAAATATTTAAGTAAGTACTAGATTATGACATTGGACAATTTCAGAACCTGTTAACTATCAGTGATGGGCATTTTTCAATTGTAGGATCAACCAATTGAAATAGTAATTACAATTAAATAATTTCTCCTAAGGCACTTCGGAATAACAAGGACTTGGATGTTAGACGCCTCAGTTGCTCTCGTGACCAAGCATGCTGTTGATCATTTGAAACATTGGGAACTTAAAAACTAAAAATAAGCCGCGACGAAATTCAAAATATTTTAATTGCAACATAATTTTTGCCCAACTCTGTTAACAAGATGTAACATAATAAACGCAAGCCCTGAAAGTAGTTTGTTCTAAATCGGTAACTGAATTGATTCCAACAATTTTTAATGTACCTTACATTTTTATTTATTTGCAAAAAATGCTTTTACTCCTTCAGTGCGCTATAAAAAACTAAATTTATTCTTGATTCATAGCAATAAGGAGATTTCAAATGCATTCCTAAATCGTATATCTCAAAACGCACACACACATGTACAAGTTTCATTGTTAATTGGGGTATAAAAGTGCTTAAAAAAGGGGTTTGCGTAAAAAACTTTTAAATTTGGAAATTTGAATTTATTAAGCAATTCTCTAATCAGGGTGTCTGAGGTCTTGCGTTTAATATGTTACACCTTGTATATATATATATATATTATCACGCCAGATAATATATAGACCCTTGCGGGATAGGCAGAAAGTACAAAGTTCCAACAGGGTCTTTCCTTACAGACCTCTGGCTGCCTCCATTATCATAGATTGTCTCATTCAGGCTTGTCGATTATGGAGACTTGACCTTCAGATAAGACACAGTCTATTTTGTCATTGTATATCGGTTTTGACATTCTTTCTATATCCCTGAACCACCCGAGCATACCCTTTCTCTATATAAAGATTTTATAAGACTGTATTTCTTTTTACGTTTACAGGAGATCGAGCCAACAGATTTATAATGTGACACTATTCTTCCTGTTTTTCATGTCATTGTATAGTTTACTTGGTGTCCAGTTTTTTGGAGAACTAACTCACCATTGTGTACGAAATACCACTAATCCTAAGTAAGTACATATTATTGACCATTATAGAAAGGTTTTGTGAGTCTAATAAACAATGGTTGTTAAAT
The DNA here is from genome assembly GCA_905147815.2 of Phalera bucephala. Classification (NCBI taxonomy): domain Eukaryota; kingdom Metazoa; phylum Arthropoda; class Insecta; order Lepidoptera; family Notodontidae; genus Phalera; species Phalera bucephala. Next base: position 16,099,318 of record LR990622.1, read on the forward strand.
TTGTTTACAGTGCAGTCACCATTAACTCATTAGCTATACCTGACACATTCTGCTCCCCTGATCCCGATTCAGGATACCAGTGTCCAGCTGGGATGAAATGTATGAAACTTAATTTATCCAAATATATCATGGGCTTCAATGGCTTTGAAGAATTTAGTAAGTATTTGAGACTTGAAATTGGATTAATTATAATCAGCCAAATAAGGATCAAAGGAGGAGGCATTATCCATCAAGCTGATGAACTGGTCAGCAAGGTAGCCAAATCAAAATAATGGGTTATATTTGTGGATTTAAGCCATTACTGATTGGTGCTAGTCTTCTTCCTATGATGTTGAAATGATAATATTCATATCTATATTAATATTATAAAAAGGAAAGATGAACTCTAAAACTACTGAACAAATTTTAATAGTTCTTTCACCATTAGAAAGTACAATATCCAGAAGTGATATAGGCTATATTGTTTTCAGTAATAATATGATGATATATAAAGACATTACAAAATAACGTGCGCAGCCACTCATGACAGTTGTTCATAAATCTATGCCTACCTTTTAGTATTTATTTAATGATAACATTTTTTACAGCAACAAGCTTGTTCACTGTATATCAGGCATCCTCGCAGGAAGGTTGGGTCTATATAATGTACCGCGCTATAGACTCGTTGCCCACTTGGAGGTCTGCATTATATTTCAGGTGGGCAATATAATTGTTTTTTTTAAACTGCAGAAATGTTATAATTATTCATGTTATGTACGTATTTTAGGCATTCCTTACTGGAGTTATAGTTCTCTTTTTGTGATACATCAATGCATAAAATACTTTTTATTTAAAGTACATAGTAACTATACACTGTTACACCGAATTTAATGATATCGTCGGTGATAGTGCGAACTGTGTTTATACAAAAAAATTAGCCAGCCAGCGCATCGGTGTGGCATCCATACGAGAGTTCATATACTTTACATATAGAAAAGGTTCAGAAGGCGTTGGTCACGCATTTATATAAACGCATTTTCGGCTGCTACCAAGTTCTTGTTGGGGTCTAGGATACAATTCTTTGCAAGTAAGAAAGAGCATGGACTAAATTGTCACCTCAATGAAAATTTTTCGGGGCAAAATTGATGTCCCTAACCTGCATAATGAGGCGTCTCGACTCTGCGCTCCTATTAACTACTGTCAGAACAGGAAGCATAGATTGTTTTCTGTTCCGACATGTAGAACAGTAGCGCGTGCTCGTTAACCAGTCCCGCGTACCAGCACTGAACCCTCTCCTTGACGGCAGTCCTGGTTGTGATATGTTTGCGGATGCATGGAGTGATATTTTGTCGGAGTGTTTGAGGTATTGTGAGGTACTGGAATGAATGAGCATTTCCATACCTTTAATTACTCTCTTTTTTATATTTTCCTTTATACTAACGTTAATGGTGTACGTGCCGTGTTAGTATGTAAATAAATAAATTAGGTATGGCAAATTTTATAGGAGAACCAAAGAAATAAATATTTAAAAATGTGTATTGTTTACCTTTTTAATATTTAAGAGTTTGCCATACGTAATTTACGCGGTTTTGTCTGTTGTTAGTACGCAGTTTTGCACTATCACCGATGTAATTAGAATAAATAATGTTTTGTTTCAGCACTATGATATTCTTTCTTGCTTGGCTAGTGAAGAATGTATTCATAGCTGTTATAACAGAGACTTTCAATGAAATAAGAGTGCAGTTTCAACAAATGTGGGGGGTTAGAAATCCTATAACAAAAGGTAGTACTACGCAATTCTTTACTGGTGATGATAACGGCTGGAAATTGGTTACTATTGATGAAAATAAACATTCTGGTAAGTTATAACAAAACACATTGGTATCAAACATTTCAAATTGTTTCACATACTGAGTTCTTAGATTTACGCGAATATTATACATGGAATAAAATTAGTCTGTCTGTGAACATACCCGCCATAACATCAGATTTGATAGACCACAAATCCTCGTGAAAGAACACCGATTCCTACCAAGGATGGTTTGCGAGGCAATTGAAATTGAAAAACCTCCTAATTTTAACAGAGAAGATGGCTGGGTGCTTCTATCGATTTGGGATCCGGTAATTAATATTATCAAATCCAAAACCAAGCATAACACTGCAAGACCTCAAGACACCGTGAGCTCATTCTGCGTAGAACGGACCAACAAAAATACATGAAATAAAACTATTTTTTCGGATTTTATCGCGGTTTATTTTTGATTTTTAAGTTCCCGACGGAAAATTAAAAACAAACCGCGATAAAATCCGAAAAAATAGTTTTATTTCATGTGTAATATTCGCGTAAATCTAAGAACTCACCAACAAAAATAATTAAGAAGTTTGAGGGTACCCCGGAACAACTATGCCTTTTGAATGTCTAACACCTCAGTCCCTCCCGTGACCATGGGTGCTGCAAAGCACTCGAAACGTCGGCAACTAAAAATCAAAAATGTTTATTTTTGATTAAAAAAGCGCTAAAATCCGTAAAATAGATTTATTTCATTTCAAATTGTCTCACGTATGTGTAAGGTCGGCCTCAATATCTATCTTTACAAAAAAAATGTAGACAAGTCATCAGAATGGTTATTATCGAGGAATCGGTGGTTAGTGACGTGCTGAATATTATTTATTTCAATTGACCGCTATTCACCATATTTTTATTATTTATTAAGTAAATAAGGGATGAGCCTACTTCCATGGCAGGCGGTTTGATCGATGTTATTAGGTCTTATATATTAGTTTTTTTAAGTTATTCTAAAACCTAGTATGAGTCACGCTAATAAAGAGTATAAATTGACAGAGTACTAACTTATTACGTCTCGTTCGCACAGGTACATCATGTTCCTTGTGTAAGTGGGATGAAATGAGATTGCACGTCCAATTTGAACTTATTTCTTTATTGCTTATTAATTGCTTTATTGTACATATATTTAGGCAATGGAAATGGGATGTCATAAAAGTATTCATAATTTACAGGTACTGCTCCGGAAATCTTCCACAAATTATTAAGATCAGCATACTTCAGACTGTTAATTATGGGCGTGGTTCTGGCTAATGGTATTATTACAGCTACAATGAATTTTAAACATGATGACAATCCAAGAGAATTCTTTTACGAAAAATATTATTATATTGAGGTACCACCTGCTTACAAGTTTTATAATATTTAGCTAGATTGGAAGCTAGAAGCTAGGATAGCTAAAAGAATGACAAAACAGATATACAATGCGAAAGTGGAAGGATGTAGGTGTCGGGGAAGACCTAGACTATCTTACCATGACTAAATAGACCGTGTCTTAGCTGAAGGGCAAGTCAAGAGTCTCCGTAACCGGCGAGTGTGTATGAGACGAACTATGAGAGTGGAGGAAGCCAGAGAGGTATGTAAGGAAAGAACCTGTTGGAACTCTGTACTTTCTGCCTACCCCGCGAGGGAGCTGGCGTGATGATATAGATAGATAGATAGCTAGATAAGGAAATTACATACATTTCATATCATCACGACCAATATGGCGGATAGTTGGTCATAAATATTTGATTATTTGATCATTGTTAAAGTGGTTTTATAAAAGTGGCAATACACCCGCCACAATAAATTGTTTTTTTATATTTTTTTATAATAAAACAGCCTTTAATAGTATTAAAGTATAAATAATGTGGGTCTAAATAAAAAACAACGAAATATTCCGCGGTGATTCCCACATTGACTGTGTTGCAAAAGAAAATAATGTTATCATTTCATGTAAAGTCACTGACATTGTATTTATTTTTTAGGTTGCATTTACCATTTTCTTGGATTTGGAAGCATTAATAAAGATATGGTGTTTGGGTTTGAAAGGATATTTTAAGCATTCTGTTCATAAATTTGAACTACTTCTAGCAGTCGGCACCACCCTACACATAATACCTCAGTTATACATGTCGGGGTTCACATATTTTCAGGTAAAGAGTTTAATTTACGAACGCGTACATCTCTTTGTGTATAGAAATAGGGAAAGTTTCTTCAAAGGCCTGGACGTGGAGAACCACGTCCAGGCCTTTGAAGAAACTTATTTGCAATGTTTCATTTATGAGTAAACTACAAAAAATAAATAAATTACATACATTTTTATATAATAATTTTGTAACTAAAATTTTCAGGTATTGCGCGTAGTTAGGCTGATAAAAGCATCACCATTGCTAGAAGGATTTGTGTACAAAATCTTTGGACCTGGAAAGAAACTTGGAAGCTTAATTATATTCACAATGTGTTTGCTGATCATCAGTTCTTCGATTTCAATGCAACTTTTCTGTTTTCTTTGCGAGTTCACCAAATTTGAAACATTTGATGAGGTAAGTTATAGACTTTGAGTACGGTCAGGAATATAAGTCGCTGAATATTAACAATGTTTCACATCGGTAATTGCTTTATTTTAATACTCTATAAGGTTTGTAACATTGGTAAATATTGTTAAAACCAATTATTATTGAAATATTATTTAGGTCAAGAAAAATGTAAAGATATGATAAAAATAAAGGTTTTGATTAAAACTAAAAGTTTGGAAGTGATTTAAAAAGCTGAGAATGTTTAATGACTTGTGTCGCTGACTGTACCTACTAGTATATGCGAAACATCAATTTCACGTAATTAAAAAGAAATGCCGAAAATGATATGTTATTTACATTTCAGGCCTTCATGTCTATGTTTCAAATACTTACCCAAGAAGCGTGGGTGGAAGTGATGGACGAAACTATGGTGCGGACTAGCCATACACTAACTCCTCTTGTTGCTATTTACTTCATATTGTATCACTTGTTTGTCACATTGGTAAGGGCATTAAATATTCTGGACGTAGGTAATTACTTGGAATTTTAAAAATATTAATTAAGGTTCTCTATTGCAGATTGTACTGTCGCTTTTCGTAGCTGTTATTTTAGATAATTTAGAACTTGACGAAGATATTAAGAAACTTAAACAGCTTCGATACCGTCAGCAAAGCGCAGAGATCAAAGAAAGTTTACCATTTAGATTGAGAATATTCGAGAAGTTTCCAGACAGTCCTCAGATGACAAAACTGCATAAGGTTCCGGGTGACTTTAATCTTCCCAAGGTATATTTAATATGTATGTTATTATCCTCTATTTATTTAGAGATCAGGGAACCTTGACTGACAGACCACGCCCACTCAGTGTAGCCGGCTTAGAAATCTTTTTGGAATAATTGGGCAAAATAATTTCGAAAAAAAAAACTTAAGGATAAAAATCCAAAGGAATATATTAAATAAAGAAATAATGTGAGGATGCTGCATTAGAAAAACCATGAGGCAGTATAAAAAATGCCTTGAGCATATTTTTATAAAAACAATATAAATGTTTGCAAAAACTCCCGACATCAGGTTTTCTTTTTCCCAAACTTATATTTTTTTCATAAAATATCCCCAAGGCAATTTCTATAATAGCTTTCCCACGGTTTTTCTGATACCTTCACATATTTATTGTATTTTATGTATTTCTTTAGATTGTTTCCTGAAGCTTATTTTTAAAATCATTTTTCCCCATAATTGCAAAAAAAAATGTGAACCAGCCACACTAAGTGGGCGTGGCTTGTCAGTCTTTTGACTCCCACTCAAAAAACAACCAACGAAGGGAAGCGTCAGCAGTGATAATGTGGGAAGGTAAGTGGAGCCGGAGTGGCGCGTTTATACGACTAACTTTCCGTCACTTCACGCGAAAGTGAGCAGTATGTAAATTGGGTATAAGAACAATGCAGAGCGATGCTTGAAGTGCGAAGGCAGTATGTCAACAGTCGACGCTGCCGCGGTACTGCTCTTTGCCTTAGGCGGGAAGTGGCTGTAGTAACAGCCAACAGCGTATATCATTTATACACACAAAAGTAGCAGTGCATATAATAATAATATCAGTCTATACTGCCCACTGCTGGGCAAAGGCCTTCTCTCACAAATCGAGGTGAGAGAGATTAGGTCATACTCCACCACGCGGACCCAGTGCGGATTGGTGGAGGCAGGTTTGTGGCCACCTGCTGTTGGAATTTATCAAGCCGCCTTTAAGGCTTCCAACTCGGCTTAACAACTACCACATTAAGTGGTAACCGGGGCCAACGGCTTAACGTGCCTTCCGAAGCACAATGCATAAACCGAGTATTAAGTGAGTTGTGTGGTGTTAGGTGCGCGAGTCGTTCATGCGTCAGTTCGTGTGCGAGGTGGAGGGCGAGGAGGAGGCGGGTGGTGCGGCGCGGCGCGCGCTGTAGTACATGTGCGCGGGCGGGCTGGCCTTCCCCTACCGCAAGCGCTGCCTCGTGCACACGTTGCTGCCCGCGCCACCCGCCGCTCGCCCCAGCTCCGCGCTGCGCAGACACGTCGTCACATGCATCATCGAGTCAGTATACACTTGCACAACTATAATATTTTTCCATAGGATGGGTAGTGACAGTTCTAATTGCCAAACGAAATTAATATTTAATTCAATGGTGTTAAGGCATAAAACCATAAGTATAGAAACGGGTACACCGTCACGCCTATATTCCCCAAATGGGGTGGCAGAGGTGTACTGAGTACACTCACGTTTCGCTGACGATGTTAGGTCCCATGTAATAGGGGGCGAGCCTATTGCCATATATCGGGCACAATTCCAGACTCCGGACTCATACTGGGAATTTTTCGTTAGAAAAACTACATTTGTCCGACCTAGGATTTGAACCCAGGACCTCGAGATCACAAAGCGATGCGCTTTGCCACCAGACCAACCAGGCAGTCGAAACGGTTCATGCCTCTTATTGTCATTGAATAAAGTATAATTTTCTTTGACACAACTGTCACATCGCTCGTAGAACTGACGGCCGTTGGGGCAGAAAGGTTTTTTGAATGGCGACCACGTACCGGAAGACGTGGAGTGGATAGGCCCCCTACAAGATGGACCGATGACCTGGTGAAGGTCGCGGGTAGAAGTTGGATGCGTACAGCACAAAGCCGGTCGTTGTGGCGGTCTTTAGGGGAGGCCTTTGTCCTGCAGTGGACGTCTTTCGGCTGAAGAAGAAGAAGAAGAAACTGTCACAGTACCCACCATACATGAAAAATACTATATCCTTATATACTATATACGTAGTTTGACTATCGACAGTTGACATTGAAAAACAGTACATATCGTTAGTTTCGGTGCTGTTGATAGTATTGGCTGTATTAATAGTAATTGATAGTCTCGATATTCTATACTATTTCGTAGCAATACTATCGATAGTATTACCCTTACTATCCACCCGCAATGTGCAACGATCTTCACCATAAGCCATATACAAGCACACGAACTTCAATAATAACGGAGTTGATGCAGTCGCCGTGTCCGAAAACGGTCTGGATTACATCATATCAGATCAGTATTACCCTTACTAAAGTCGATAGTATCGATATTGCTATCAATATCATTAATATTTTTTAAGGTGACGATGGTTGGTGATGGAACCCAATCATATGTTTTATTTAGCACATCATTTAGTTCAACTCTGCGGACTGTTCTTTTTATTTTATTTTATGTTTTATAATTTTCACTTTGTTTTCAGATTATTACTTAGTAGCTGTCGATCATCTGATACCGCAGGTTTAATTGTTTTTTCTTTTTATTTATTTTCGTCATAAATTTCGTTTTATTTTACTAATAATTTCCTTTTGAGAACGCACCAATGGCACCAAATAAATTCTTTTTTGATTTTTAAGAAATCTTATAATAAGGCTTTTTTTATTCAGAGATTCGAACAATCATCGGCCTCTACTAGGAGATTCGGCGATGTTAGCTACTGGCGGAAAATCTGGACTGAAACCACAGGGCACTATATCCAGCGCAAAGCAGCTGCGTGTCGATCAAAAGAAGTACGTATGATAGTATTTGCAATACTCTAAAATTTCCCGCGTTGACTGCAGCCCAGTGGTTTAAAGGGATGATGGGTAAGGTAAGGAAGCGTAAGCGTGGTTCTCTACAATGACCACGCCCTTTCAATCAACGTCATCAACCGTTTAGCCCATACTCCTTATGCGCTGATTGCCTCCTTCTCCGTTGAGTTGCAAATCTGTATAGTTGACCTTGAAAAATAGTACAATATCGATAGTACTATCGATAGTATCGATTCTCTGAATAGTACAGATCGGCTAATACTATTAATTGCAGACAATAAAATCATGTGAATTTATTGAAAGTATTTGGTATAAATACTATGGATAGTATCAATAGTATTAAAGCAATACTATTGATAGTATTGTTTGCAATCGATAATATTGGCCGACCTGTACTATCGATAGTATATACTATCGATATCCTTTCGAGGTCATGATAGTATCGATAGTTACACTATTGCTATCTAAGATGAATTTATTATGTCTAGAAACTGCATAAAATGTATCTGCCCATACGGTAATAATTTGTAGTACGCACACTCACGCACACGCACATATTGACAGCTTTTGAACAAATAGAAAACTGGCTTCACGCACACATAGTGCGAAACTGAGGCCGTATTTGACGCTATTCTCAATCTAGACAAGTGTTAATCTAAAATTGCTATAAACTATACCTTTAATTTCTTGACAGATTCGGCTCGAGGTCCATTCGGCGGTCAGTGCGGAGCGGCTCTATCAAACTGAAGCAGACGTACGAGCATTTGCTCGAGAATGGCGACATTGGTGCGGCTTCACGCGTCGTACCTTCATCGCGTGCGCGCCCGCCCTATCTCGACATACGTTTACTACAAGCTAAAAGGCAGCAGGCTGAAATGAGAAGGTGTTTTTTATTTACGATCGGCCGGTTCGAGGCTATATATTGTGTTTAAAATGCATTATAAAACGAAAAATATTCATCGGCGCATGATAAGCGACGCGTGTCGAAATATTAAAAACTTCTATAAAAAAATACGGTGAAACCAGTATATTTTAAAACCCTACATAACAACTCCTATGGGGCTTAACGCTCTTGGCGTGCCATCAATATTTTTTTAGTCATACAGTATTCAGTTCAATAATTAAAAATGTTTTGTGTATAATTGCCCATTTTTTGCTCACTAGTTAAAAATGTTTTGTGTATATTGCCAATTTTTTGCTCACTAGACATTTTCTTTAAAATCTATGAATGCAGCTCAAAATGTCTATAAAATTAAGGATAGGCTTCTAATACCTTTTTTTTGTAGAAACGGTTAAGGTAGTTGCCGCTCAAAATTCCTCTGTATTTAAATTATAATCGAATGCAATAAATCGGTTAAATTTAGGAACCAGCGTGAGGAAGACCTGCGTGAAAATCATCCGTTATTCGATACACCGCTCCTCATAGTCCCAAGAGAGTCTCGCTTCAGGAAGGTATGCCGTGCGATTGTTGACGCGCGTTACGACGCCCGCCTCCGAGACCCAGTAACTGGCAACGAGAGAAAAGTTCATTATAAAAGCTTTCAGTAAGTATTTAGCACCTGAGATTTATCGAGAAATATTTCCAACGTTAATCCGCCGATTTACAATCAAATTTTATTAAAAAGGCAAGGCATTTTCTATTACGGTGCATTTTACAATTTGGGTGCAAACATATACAATATACATCCATATTATTATTATAAATTTCCAAGTGTCTCTGCCTGTATGTTTGTTTAAATCTGTTCAGCAGTTTAACCCTTTCACATTTAAACTGCTGAACAGATTTATAATAATAACTTTATTATGTTATAATAATAACTTTATTATAATAAAAATTTATATCTACTTCTACTACTTAATACAACTCTAATACTAACATGCAATGCACAGTTTCAATCTGTGGGCTTAGAAGCACAACATTTTGCACAGTAGTTCCTTATATGATGTAAAAGAAAGAAAGGCTTGAAGAAAATGGGGAATAGAAGTTAAAGTTACTGATGTAAAGTCCCGTTGAGCAAATGCACAGTATCTCATAAAAATATGTCGTATTCTTCCATTTCAGTAACTTCCTTGGGTTAGTCACTTATATGGATTGGGTCATGATAATGGCTACCACTCTGTCATGTCTATCGATGATGTTCGAAACGCCGACATACAGAGTTATGGAAAACTTTGTTTTGCAGGTAAAAGCGCTTTTATTTAATAATGCGGCAAAGTTAATTACGAATAAGTACTTTCATATAAGATTAATTGTATTGAAGTTCTTTTAAATAGGAATATCAAAAATTTTGTAAATAACGAAGTATCATTTCATTAAAGTAAACACTTTTGTTTTTGATATGCTCCTGCCCCACCTGAGTCGTAATACGTTAATTAACACGCTGTAAAAGGCAATATGCAAATTTAGCCAAGGTTTAATGCGCTAATTCTGTACAGTCAGTGAAAGCTGATACAGCTCGAGTTAAAGCACTTTTGATATTTTTACACATTATACATCAGAAAAATATCCGCTATTTTTCAAACTGACTCCCATGTTCCTAAGGCTTAAAATGAGTTTTTTTGTTTGTTTTAACAAAACGTTTTTCATTATTAACATTAGTAAAACGATAAAGTATTTCCAATTGTTACAAAGTGAACTAAACTGATTGTTCTAATTTTTTTCATTACTGATTCAATTTTTAAAAAACCCCTTTTACACATAGATTAAAAATGGTGCACTCTGATATAATTAGACCTGTATCAGTGTACAACGATTTTACTTAATGAACCCATTTTTAAATAACTTTTTACACGTCAAATACTTATATCATTCGACACCACTTCGACATTAAACCAAAATCAAGTGTGTAATGATTCATGTAAATTAAATTTACACAAAATGATGATAATGATAAATATTTAAGTGTCTATCAATAACTGTAATCAGCGTTTTAAGGTGCAGGAGAAAAAATCAAATCAAATCATGTGAAAAAATGGGTACAAGTACAGGATGTTATATTTTATTATTACGGACGCCATAATCTGCCCTTAGACATGCAAAATATAAAATTAGAAGTATAATGTGTCATAACCATCATTCAATTTTAAATATAAACTTAGTATTTATTTGAATTTATCATCATGAGATTAATTTTAAAACTTTAAATTCAATTTTCTTAAAACTATCATTTTCGACTTGTATCACCTTGCACTAAAGGTACAGAATTGTTACCGGCGTTAACACAAACGTTAACGCAGGTGGGGAAGGAGCAATAAAGTGTTATATAATTAAAATATTTACATATCTAATTCGAGCTATCTTTTTAGATTGCTGAATACGGATTTGTTATTTTCATGAGCCTCGAACTGGCACTGAAAATTCTAGCTGATGGATTATTCTTCACGCCTAAAGCTTATTTGAAGGATGCTGCCGCAGTGCTCGACGTTTTCATATACATTGTAAGTGCTTAATACGTATAAATACACTGTTAAAGCGTAGTGGAATCCCACTATGGTCCCTGTATATAATTATGATACTTTACACCGTTACCGGTAATTTACACTGATAAATAACGCCGATATTTTTATATTACGAAAATAGTAGGTATGTAATTTGTACACAGTTACATCGTCAACCTTCATCTCGCCCGAGCCCTCATGCAGCAATTGTATAATAAAGCAAGTAGGCGCCTGGAAATCTTGTCAAATATTAAGTATTTTTGATGAGTGGTAGCGCGGCCTCAAATGAGAATTTTCGCTGAGAAACAAGGCTTGGCCTTTTTAATTGAATAATTTTTCTCTCTAACCTTTTTGAAAGACATGCGGTCTTGGGTGCGTGATTGAAGGTAATGTTAGCAAAGGACATTGTTCTGCGTCCATACATGATTTGCCCTAGAACTAACAGCAACGAAAAATTGCTTGTATGATTTCAAGTTACCTGTAAATTATCTTCATGTATTTATTATTAAACGAACAAGCGGGGGAATGGATTTATTGCAAAAATATTAATAATAGATTTTGAGGTTATAATTTAGTAGCCAACAATAAATCGATAATGATTAAATGTAACAGATTGAATATAACCGATTGGTAGAATGGACATCGCCAACCGTAATTCGATAACAACATTGACATTCGGAAAAGACGTTGGCGACTTTGATTTAAGTACTTACAGTACTTTGAAATATTCGTTTTAGATTGCAACTTGTCCGTTAGATACGCATGTTTGCAATTACTACAATAAAACAAATAAATAATTATAGTATAGGTCACATAGTTGTCGGTTCTGGGGCCATTCTCGACGATGTCCTTTATCGTTAGTGAAAAATATAAGTAAATAATATAAGTAGTTAGGTTTGTTTCGTTATAGACGATTTACATTCGACTATGAAAAAACGGCCGTTTGGATATACTCTGTGTCGTAGCGTAACTAGCCACTAAGATTTTTTTATTATGATAGTTTTATCAAACTAGTATTTTAACGCGTCCTTACTTTGGTTAGGGTTGGATCGAACTAATTCGGAATAAGACCAAATTCATAGTTGTGCTCTTATTTATCGAGCCATTTTTCGGTCTGTCCTCTAATCTAGTACAAATCAGAGTTGTTGCTGATGCAGGTTCTTTACACATCAGCGGATGCCGATTGATGAAATTACTGAAGCTAGAGGTCGGATACGCTATGATTGGTCAAAACTCGCAAGCACGTGCTGTAACCCCCGCCACGTTTAATCATGTCGGGCAGTGTTAGGCATTTTTCAATATAAGAATAATCATTGGAAATTTCATTTGCAATTAAATTAATCCCCTGAGGTACTCCGGAATAACAATGACTGTGGAATTGACACTTCACTTTTATTATGTATTTATTATAACCATACTTAATTATAGCTACGACTGCTTTCCTCTATAGTTTTTATCCAAACTAGAAATGACGGAAACAATGAGCAAGAAAAAGTGGTGTGTTGCCACTAAATAATTTTACTAAGGATAATTGTTTATGTCGATTTCTACACGACGTTTGGACGTCAAACGCCTCAGTCCCTTCCGTGATCATGGGTACTGTAGAGCACTCGAAACGTCGGGCACTTGAAAACCACAAATAAGCCGCGACGAAATCCGAAACATTTTAATCTCTACTTAATTTTTACCCATCTCTGATGTCGCGTACTGAACATCAGCAAACAATATCAGTAATGATCAATGTGGATGCTGATTCTGATATTCGCGACAACCCTGGTACAAGGGCATACCGACAGTTTAAGCGTTGGTATGGCGCAGGTGTCGCTGACGTTCCTGTGCTGGATGCCGCGGCGCGTACCGCCGGGCTCTCCCGCGCAGATGCTCATGATCCTGCGCTGCGTGCGCCCGCTGCGTATCTTCACGCTCGTGCCGCACATGCGCAAGGTTGTCTACGAGCTGTGCCGCGGCTTCAAGGAAATATTGCTTGTCAGTATTTATTAATGTTTAATCTATACTTAAGCACATCTATTTAGCCCGTTCTGCACTGTTCTCCCATACCCCGTGCAATGTATACAAAAGGAATTGTAAAACTCTCATTTTTATAAAGAGTAACCGTGGAGTTTTTTGCCATTCTTCTTTACAGGAATGACTTTTCGCACGGCTAGTAGAGTCTTTAGTAATCAATAATTTTCTATTTTTGACTATTCAAAAGTGCCTTTTGGTCTACATGCATAAAAAACTTCATTAATTCTGCACAGTGGACGGATGTCGGTACCGGGGAAGACCTAGACTATCTTACTATGATCAAATGCACCATGTCAACGACCGTCAAAAATGGCTATACGCATTTTGATGAAATTTTGCACACAGATAGTTTATTACCTGAATTAACACATAGGACATTTTTTATCCCGCGATGCGGACAAAGTCGCGGGCAGAAACTAGTTTCATTCCTTAAGTTAATAATCGAATTCGATTTCATTATCACCCACCATCTACAAATATTTTTTTAAGTCGTTATTTTATTATACTCTTTGTACTACTGGTTAATTTAATTTTTATTTTGTGCAGGTATCTACGCTTTTGATTCTACTAATGTTCGTCTTTGCAAGCTACGGTGTCCAATTATATGGTGGGAGGTAAGATAATCTCAATTGAAAAATAATCATTGGACTCTAATCTGTGTATGTATTAAAATGATATTATACATTTGTTTAAAGATTAGCGCGCTGTAATGACCCAACTATAACTAAACGCGAGGACTGCGTCGGAGTTTTTATGCGACGTGTATTTGTCACCAAGATGAAGCTGCGGCCAGGACCTAACGAATCATTCCCTTCGATGCTTGTGCCTAGAGTGTGGTACGTCACAATATTACTACATACTTGGAACCTTTATTTCCAACTCTGGATTTAATGTAATATAATATTAGTCCTGTAAAGAAACTGTCCCACTGTTCGGCACGGGCCTACTCTCAGACTGAGAGGGTTTAGGCCATAGTTCTGGATTTAATACCCATCTCAAAATGTTAACGGCTTAGTCTGATCTTGGTATATGATATACCATTATCTACGTTTATTTCATCAATGGTCTACATTTTAGCTGAACATATTATTTTATTTTTTATCTATCTATCTATCTATCTATAACCTCACGCCAGATCCCTTGCGGGGTAGGCAGAGAGTACAGAGTTCCAACAGGTTCTTTCCTTACATACCTCTCTGGCTTCCTCGACTCTCATAGTTTGTCTCATACACGCTCGCCGGTTACGGAGACTCTTGACTTTTCCATCAGATAAGACTCGGTTTATTTGGTCGTGGTAAGATAGTCTAGGTCTTCCCCGGTACCTGCATCCTTCCACTTTCACATTGTATATCTGTATTATACGTATTATTATGTATCTGTATCATCTTTTATTTTTTATCGAGATTTAAAATCCGCTTATTGTGAATCCTCTTATAATAGTATGTTAGGTTATCTATATTCGAAGTCCCAATAACGCGTTAAAAATATTAATTTATTACATTACATATTATTATATTGTTCCAGGGCAAACCCAAAACGATTTAATTTCGACAACATTTGCGACGCACTATTAACGTTATTTGAAGTGCTCTCTTTTAAAGGATGGCTTGACGTTCGCGATGTGTTGATCAAAGCACTGGGACCGGTTAGTGTGAACATAAAACTTCTATTGACGGACGGACGATTTGGCACAGTGGTTTAAGGCTTAAGCCGCTCCGCCCACTGGGTCGAATAGTCGCGGGTTCGATTCCTGGACGGGACAAATCTTTGTGTGACCCACAAATATTTGTTTCGGTCTGGGTATTTTGTGTATGTGAATTTTCATATTTGTAAATGCACCCACGACACAGGAATAAATCCTAGTGTGGGGATTATAAAAAAAAAATATGCACCTCCAAAAATACGGCGAATAATATCAAACGCCCATAGACCACTGTTGGGCATTTTTCAGTTGTAGATTCAATCAATTGAAATTCTGATTGCAATTGAATAAATCCCCTAAAGTAGGACTTTTGGTCTAAAAACTAAAAATAAGCCGCGGCAATATTCTAAATATTTAACTTTATATTGCAACTTTACTCTTTCACAATTAATTTTTGCCTAACACTGCCATAGATCTTATACATATATAGAATAAGTGCCATAGACCCGGTTGTTATCCACTTAAATGAACAGAAAAAAACATCCTAAGTTCCTAAACAAATCTAATTATATATCTAGTGTTGTAAAAGCGCTCGAGTCAGCGCTCAAAACTCTCGCGACTTCTATGTGTTTTAACGCTCGTGAACGTCGACTCAGCGCTAAACGCTCGACTTCAGGGCTCATTTTTACAAAACTATAGTATATATCATTCACTCGAAATATTTAAATAATAAAATCTTATTGGCGGCGTCGCTTGCATGTATAACGCTAAAGTCAATACATATAATAACATTTCCATTTACAATCCCAACAGGTGCACGCCATCTATATTCACGTCTATATATTTTTGGGTTGCATGATTGGACTGACTTTGTTCGTCGGTGTAGTGATCGCAAATTACTCTGAAAATAAAGGCACTGCTCTATTGACTGTCGACCAGAGACGATGGTAAGATATTTTACGGTTCTTCACTGACTTGTTTTTATTATGTATCTCTGCAAAAGGTGACCTGTTTCCCTAGTTCTTTAGAAGACTTGAGCGAGGCCATTTGTGTTCAATGCAGAGGATTTACTGTTATGCGTAGTTCGCCTGTCAAGATCAACTGCTGAAAATGTAGGAACATTGACAATATACTGCGGCAGATGAAAGCGCTATTGTATGTTTATTGAAAGAGTCATTGATTTATGCAAATTAAGGTTGTTTATTATTACACTGCCTCGTTGGTCTAGTGGCAAAGCGCATCGCTTTGTGAGCACGAGGTCCTGGGTTCAAATCCTAGGTCGGACAAATGTACTTTTTCTAACGAAAAATTCCCAGTATGAGTCCGGAGTCTGGAATTGTGCCCGGCATATGACGATAGGCTCGCCCTCTATTACATGGGACCTAACGTCGTCGGCGAAACGTAGGTGTACTCAGTACACCTCTGCCATCCCCGCTTGGGGAATATAGGTGTGACGGTGTTTTTTTTATTATTACATTACATTGGATAAATATCAAAATATAACAGAACTCGGACATCGTTTTTATGGTTTTATAATGATAGCGTTCTTTTTTTGTTTTATAGGCTTCACCGATTTTGTCCTGATACATTTTATAATAAAAGACGTCATTAATTGCAGGTGTGATCTAAAAAAGAGGCTGAAAATCGCCCAACCACTTCACTTGCCGCCTCGTCCAAACAAAAGGAAAGTACGAGCTTTTGCGTATGATGTCACCCAGAACTTAAGCTTCAAACGCGTGATTGCTATAGTCGTCTTGATCAACAGCGGACTGTTAGCTGTTACGGTAAGCAATACATTTTACGTGTTATCTATCATATAAACTTCTATTTATAATAGTCATCTCGGCTGAGGGTCTACGCTTTTAAGGTACCTATTCAATTTGAATCGATTGCCCGATCACTTAACCAAAACCCATAATAATACAAAATATTGTCTATTCATGTAGACCAAATTAAGTATTTATGAATAGTTAAATAATAAGAATTATGATTACTATGAGGTATGAGAGGAAAGAGCCTGTTGGAACTCTGTACTCTCTGCCTACCCCGTAAGGGATCTGGTGTGATGATATAGATAGATAGATGATTACTAAGCTACTACCCGTTACGGTTCTTATTCATATGAGTGTAAAAGGAGTTTTAATGTACTCACTGATTTTACAAATAAACAAAAAAAGCAAATATCGTAGCTCATAATGAATGATATAGTTACTCAAAGAAGATGGGTGAGTACATTTGAATAAAATCCCTATCCATAAAGTACTAGGATATCAGAGCAGTACACAGGTGTTCATATACCGTTTCAGTTGATTGGAGTGGAAGGGCCTCAGTTTTTTGTTATAGATTTCTCTTTTTTATAACAATATTATAATTAAATGGGCCAAAAATATATGTTATTGTCTAAAAATTAAATTGTACATTATTTAAATCATCATTTGTAGTCCGACAAGGATCTTTTGGCCCGTGGCCAAAATCGGAAGTAACGCTATCATCAAGTGAAATTTACATTACATTTCTTTTTTATACACACACCGTCACGCCTATATTCCTCAAGCGGGGGTGGCAGAGGTGTACTGAGTACACCAACGTTTTGCCGACGGTGTTCGGTCCCATGTTATAGGG
Organism: Phalera bucephala; assembly: GCA_905147815.2. Lineage (NCBI taxonomy): Eukaryota > Metazoa > Arthropoda > Insecta > Lepidoptera > Notodontidae > Phalera > Phalera bucephala. The sequence continues at coordinate 16,116,943 of LR990622.1, forward strand.
GGCGAGTCTATTGCCCTATACCGGACACAATTCCAGACTCCGGACTCATACTGGGAAGTTTTCCTTAGAAAAACTACATTTGTCCGACCTAGGTTTTGAACCCAGGACTTCGTGATCACAAAGCGACGTGCTTTGCCACTAGACCAACGAGGCAGTCATTCTTTTTTATTTTCTCTAATTCAAGTAGGTTTACTGCGTTCTCATGGTGCAGCTTTATTAGGTTTGTTTAATAATAATTGTTAAAGTGCGTCAACCCTCTCGAGTTAGTTTCACCGTGCGGACCCACCTGTTGAAATATTTACCTGGATAAGTTTACTTAATGCTAACCCTAATGTGAAATTAGGGTTACCATTTAGTAAAATTTCAATGTCCCACTGTCAATGTCATCCAAGTGCCAAAAGATCCTTGTCGCACTATATTCATCTTTTTAAACTATAAAGATAAAGTATATACACCATAATGCAAGGAAATATCGTAAAAAGGTTTACAATATTTGACCATGGACCAAAACGGTTCACAACCTATCCATTTCCAAGTTGTATACTCACCCACCCCAGCCCAGTATATTAACCACACCACTAACGTTTTAAAAGGAGAAACTCACTATTGGTGAGAAATTTATAAGGCAAGTTACTCAACAGGTGAATAACTAAGCCCATAGTTGTGCTGTTGTGCCATTTTTCAACAAACAACAAATACTTCGATGTTTGTAGTGGTCCCGGAATTCCCCGTATACTGAGCAGCTGGCGCTGACGTCAGCGCTGCTGACGTTGGTGTTCGTGGTGGAAGTGCTGCTGAAAACCATCGCGTTCACGCCGCGCGGTTATTGGCAGAGCCGCCGCAATAGATACGATTTGCTCGTCACTGTCGCTGGCTGTATATGGATCTTTATGCATTTCACCTTAAAGGTATGGTGGTTTTTCACATCTATCTATATTAGACCGTGTCTTATCAGAAGGACAAATCAAGAGTCTCCGTAACCGGCGAGCGTTTATGAGACGAACTATGAGAGTGGAGGAAGCCAGAGAGGTATATAAGAAAAGAACGTATTAGAATTCTGTACTCTCCTACCCCGCAAGGGATCTGGCGTGATGATATAGATCTATTTATCTTCAACCAGAAGACGTCCGCTGCAGGATATAGGCCTCCCAAGAACCGCCGTAACAAGTGGCTTTGTGCTCTACGCATCCACTCCCTTCCTTATCGCGACCTTTACGAGTTCATCGGTCCATCCTGTAGGTAGCCTGCCTACTCCACGTCTTCTGGTACGTGGTCACCATTCGAGCACCTTTCTGTCCAGTCGGCCGTCCTCCTTGTTACTTTTTGCATAACAATAGATTATCTATATAATCGTTTTATGGCCAGTTTCAATATTTAACATAAGTATAGATTTGCTTACTGTAGTAGAATTTTGACAGTTTTTTCATACAAAATATGTCAAAATTCTATCCATAGTAGGTAAATCTATCCTTGAGTTAAATATTGAAACCGGCCATTATCGAAATTACTGGTAGAACAGAGTATTCTCTGTTCTACCATTTCTGAGAAAAACGGCTGTGATAAAAAACGCATGAGTGATCTTATAAGAGATACGTTTTTTCCTTTGGCAGTACAGTCTCCTATAATAATACCAGTATGTTTTTGTTGCTACGTATTATAATCAATTTAACAAACCACGATAAATATCGAGCTCTACAAAAGGCGAACACAGATATTATTTATGTTTCAAATACCTATTTAAGCTCCAAACAAAAGTTATGTAGTTAGTCATTGTGTAATGGCCGGTTTCAATATTCAACTCAAGGATAGATTTACCTACTATGGATAGAATTTTGACATATTTTGTATGAACAGAGTATTCTCTGTTCTACCTTTTCTGAGAAAAACGGCTGTGATAAAAAGCGCATGAGTGATCTTATAAGAGGTAGGTTATTACATAGTGTTATAAAGTCAAGCGGTAAGCGCTGAGTCGACACTTCCGAGCGTTGAAGCACGTAGAAGACGCGAGCATTTTAAGCGCCGACTCGAGCGTTTTTACAACACTAGAATAACAACGTTGTTTGGTACGGTCAGCAATATAAGTCGCATTACATTCTCATTTTTTACTGTTACATTCTGTTCATCTAAATACAGTTTAATATGTTGCTAATAATTTGGATTTGACAATCTTCGTCCACGTTTTTAAAATAAAATGGTAAGTTTTAAGGGACTTACGTTGCTGACTGTACGTACAGAAGCCGTACTCTCACTTGAATTTTAAATAATAAACTAATTTCGCTTTGTAGAATGATCTATCGTATTTCGTCGGGTTCATGGTGGCGATTCTCCGCTTCTTCACGATCACGGGCAAGCACACCACGCTCAAGATGCTGATGCTGACCGTCGGCGTGAGCGTGTGCAAGAGTTTCTTCATCATATTCGGCATGTTTCTGCTCGTGTTCTTCTATGCACTGGCCGGTACCATTGTGTTTGGAAACGTCAAATATGGAGAAGGTATTGGGAGGTAAGTAGGCATTTTGCGGTTATTTTATTGAAATTGTTGGCATGAAAACTTAAGTAGTTCAATTTATAAAAACAAGGCGGCGGGTATAGAATATATTAATTACCCCTACGGTGTCTATAAACGATAGTAATAGAAATTCTATGAACTAAATTAGGAGATTAAAGACATAGCTACAGTTGAAGCGATTCAGGATATTTACAATAAGTAAGCACTTTCAGAAAAAAAATATTAAACTGCCTTAAAAGCCAGCACTATTGTTTTGCTGCATTCATAGTTTGTAGGAGTTGGTATTGCACACTCTAATTAATAATAAGAAAGACAATATACAGACTGCCTCGTTGATCTAGTGGTAAAGCGCATCGCTTTGAGATCACGACGACCTGTGTTCAAATCCTACGTCAGACAAATGTAGTTTTTCTAACGAAATATTTCCAGTATGAGTCTGGAGTCTGGAATTGTCCGCGATTTATATTTTTATTTCTTAAAGAAACGTAGCCCTATGCTAGGAGTTATTCCTGTGTCGTGGGTGCGTTTACAAACATGAAATTCACATACAATAATACCTAGACAGAAGCAAATAATGATGACTCACACAAAGATTTGTCCCGTGCGGGAAAGAACCCGCGAATTTCGACCTAGTGGGCGGAGCGGCTTAAGCTCTTACCCACTGCGCCAAATCGTCCGTCAATAGGCTCGCCCCCTATGACATGGGACCTGACATCGTCGGCGAAGAGTAGGTAGTACTCAGTACACATCTGCCACCCCCGCTTGGGGAATATAGGCGTAGCGGTATTTTTACTCATAAAGACAATATACAAGTCTTAGATTAGGACTGGTCTAGACAGAGCTAATAAAAATGGCGCCAGAAGCGGCATCAGTTACGCACTATGTGCGCATAATGCCAGTGTTCGATTGTTTTCAAAAGCTATTAATGTGTGCGTGTGCATGCGTTCTACCGTTTCCGTGCGGGCGATGATCCATCTAGTCAAATAAATTTATCTAAGATACAAGTATACAATAGCAGTGATAGTCTAGTGGTTAGACCATTGGATCGTAAAGTCAGAGGTCTCGGGTTCAAACCCAAGCACGCACCTCTGTCTTTTCGAAAGCATGTGCGTATTAAAAATTAATTATCACTTGCTTTAACGGTGAAGGAAAACATCGAGAGGGAACCTGCATGCCTAAGATTTCCCGAAGGCTTGTGAAGTTCGCCAACCCGCACTGGGCCAGCGTGATAGACTATGGCCTAGAAACTCTCTCAGTATGAGAGGAGGCCCGTGCCCTACGGTGGGACAGTTTTTTAACAGGGCTTATATCATTATATTAATACGTAAAGCAAAAACTTTGTACCCCTTTTTACGAAAATTGCGCGCACGGAGGAGTATGAAATTTGAAGAGAAGGAGTGTAGAATGCTAATTTTTTTTTTTAATTATGCATAAAAAATGCATTAAATCAATAAAAAAAACATTACGCACACTACATGTATTTTTCACACACACGCATATATACTCTTTTGTTTATTGTAAAGGCTGTGGTCAAATTGAGAATAGATAAATATTGTTTGTCTTTAATATTATTTGTCTATAGTCTTACTGAATGCCAAACATAACCAGCAAATGATGAAAGAGTAAGTCGAATTTCGACCATTGGGCGACCACTAGTTATTATAAGTATACAATGTTGTTTTTAGACGAGCGAACTTCAACTCGCCGATCCACAGCGTGGCGATGTTGTTCCGCATCGTGACGGGCGAGGACTGGAACAAGATCATGCACGACTGCATGGTGGCGCCGCCGTACTGCACGCCCGCCGACAACTACTGGGAGACCGACTGCGGCAACTTCACCGCTTCCCTAGCTTACTTCTGCACTTTTTACGTCATCATTACGTACATCGTCCTCAATTTGCTTGTGGGTTAGTATTGATGTGTTTTATCTGACCTGATTTCCTGCCAAGATAGCAGAACCCAGAAGTCTCAATAGGAAGGCTATTAATGGGAGAAAATTCATTATCTACTTTAATTATGTAGCGCTGTGCGACTGCCGTATTCTTAGCGATCACCAAGGTTAAGCAACGTTCAGCACAGTCGGTCTGAGATGGGTGACCGTTTGTGGCATTTCCATATTCGACCGTCTCCGAGTTGGTTGCCTTATAGGCGGCTTGATAAGTTCCAACAGCGGGTGGCCACTAACCTGCCTGCACCAGACCGCACTGCGTCCGCGTAGTAGATTATGATCTTAATCTCTCTCACCTCCATTCGTGAGACAAGGCCTTTGCCCAGCATTGGGACAGTATAGGCTAATATTATAAATTATATTATAAAATGAAGGTATTATCCTATCTTTTACTAAACTTTTCTTCTTAAAATCTAACATACATTTAACACCAAACATTATTTTACAGCTATTATAATGGAAAACTTTTCACTGTTCTACTCAAATGAAGAGGACGCTCTGCTATCATATGCTGATATAAGAAATTTCCAGAACACTTGGAATGTCGTTGACGTACACCAAAAAGGGGTTATACCAGTCAGAAAGGTCAGAATATATTTATTACACACTCACTTGTTTGGAAGACTTATCACATTACGTTTGATTGAGATGAAAGCGCGCCTCAATATCTCCCATATTTATATTGTAACGAGTACCTCGTTGACGTGACGTACATTTATTCCTATTAGTATAGTCCTTTTCACCAGTAATGGCTATGCTGACGTTTAGAATTTGACGTTTCTAGAAATGTGGTAAGTGTGAAATACAATCGATTGAATATCGTATCGAACATATTTATAACGAAGAATGAATCGATCTTAATAAAAATAATTTAGGAACAAAAAGAGAGTAAAATAAAACAATCTCAGAATTATTTTTATTTTTTTACGAATCAACCTAAATTGGTTCATTTTTCCCTTACATGTATTATATATATTATTCCCTTACATATATTATTAAAAAAAAACTATAAAACTCTGTTTGAAAATGTCAACACAGCGCATCCACGTTTTTTTTTATAAATTTCTTGACCATGAGAATACTATTTCAGTCAGATACATAGAATAATATATTCGTAAAAAAATTGGCAATCGATATTGTACATTTTAAAAAACAACATATCGATTATAACGATTTTATTGTGTAAGTCCCTAAAACGCAAACTGTTACAATTTACATAATTGAGTAATAGAGTTTTATTAAGATTTAAGTTTTTAAAATAATTACGAAAATTTATGAACAGTATATGATTTAAATGAAAACTAAAGTAGATTTTGATGTATTTTTATGATACTTTTTATTTTTTGGATTCTATATTTTCAATATTCTTAAATACAAGCTGCATCAAATGGAATATGATCAACCGTCACTGTACCCATGTCTCGTGAAAAAGACTATACAAGCTTTTATTTAACTTGCTTTGTTCTTAAGTTATCTGCACGGTTAAAATTTTGCAATCCATTTTTTTTTATCTTTAGGTGAAATTTATTCTACGTCTGCTAAAAGGTCGTTTGGAATGTGACACGCACAGAGAGCGATTACTGTTTAAATATATGTGCTATGAGCTAGAGCGACTCCACAACGGGGAAGATGTTACATTCCATGACGTCATCAAGTGAGTATTATCTATGTTAAAATCAAAATTATAACCTTTTCTACTCATTCTTAGTGCCTCTGCCTACCTCGCAAGGGATCTGGTGTGACTGTATTAATAGACAGATAACCCAAGTTTCGAAAACACTATAAAAAAAAACTTCCGAAGCCCGGTTTTCAAATAAGAATCCCGTAAAGTCGGGCATTATTTTTACAAGCTTTTATTTAACTTACAATATTCGCATGTCTGTCTTTCCGGTTCAAATCTCTTCATTTTTAAAGCACTAATGGGTATCCGATTGAGCAGAAATTTGGCATACATATGTAATGTCGGTGACAATGCAATAATATGGTACCATGGACCTGGTCCGATGATGGGAGTCGGAAGGTGGCCATAGGATTAGGTGAAGTATACAACGTAACCCCCTCGTGTTTAGGCTTGTTAGATTGGTAATGAAGAGTACTTACTATACGACCAGATAAGTGTTCAGGGTCTGATGATGAAGCCGAAAGGTGACCAATGCAACCTCACCGGAAATATAAATTCATCGTGTTAGGGCTCGTTGGATTGTGCTTGACGCTTGACAAGTACTTTAAACCCGTATGGTGTCCAAGTCTAATGATGGAGCCAGAAGGAAGCCATAGGAACTCCCAACTAAGCAAGATATTTTCATTGTACACACCGTCACGCCTATATTCCCCAAAGGGGGTGGCAGAGGTGTACTGAGTACACCCACGTTTCGCCGACGATGTTAGGTCCCATGTAATAGGTGGCGAGCCTATTGCCATATACCGGGCACAATTCCAGACTCCGGACTCATACTGGGAATTTTTCGTTAGAATAACTACATTTGTCCGACCTAGGATTTGAACCCAGGACCTCGTGATCATAAAGCGATGCGCTTTGCTACCAGACCAACGAGGCAGTCATATTTTCGTTGTGTGTTTACTATAAAAACTGCGGCAGCAATGATAGCCTAGTGGCTAGACCATTAGACTGCGAAGTCAGAGCTATCGAGTTCGAACCCAGGCACGCACCTTTGTCTTTTAGAAAGCATTTGCGTTTCGAAAATTAACTATCACTTGCTTTAACGGGGAAGGAAAACATCATGTGGAAATCTGCATGCCTAAGAGTTTCTCGAAGGTGTGTGAAGTTCGCCAACCCGCACTGGGCCAGCGTGGTTGACTATGGCTTAAACCTTCTCAATTTGAGAGGAGGCCCGTGCCCAACGGTGGGACAGATTCTAAACGGCTAATATAATTATTATAAACATCTATTTAGGTACCAATAATATTAGATATCCAGCACCTGACCGATGTATGCGATAGCTACAATTCTATAGCATAATTATGATTGTTTGTAGCATGCTCTCGTATCGTACCGTCGATATCCGCAAGTCGTTGCAAATGGAAGAGCTATTGGCGCGGGAAGAGTTCGAATTTCTTATTGAAGAGGAGGTCGCCAAACAAACCATACGCACTTGGCTTGAAGGTTGTTTAAAGAAAATACGCGCAAACAGTAGTGTAAGTTCTATTCTAAGTTTATCTCATATTTGTTATGTTTTAATTTCAACCGCATAGTAAATACCATGTTATAATTAAACAGAAACAGCAAACAAGTCTTATAGCCGGGCTGAGAAAAACAAATGAACAAACGATTGACATGAATAATGAGAACACTGACAAGGAACAGATTGAACCACTGGTAGGTATTTTATTTACTGGATTTTGATAATGCCAAGGGATTAAATTCTAATATTATTTATTATGAATTTCAGCAAGCAGTTCCACTCGCAGGACGCGCAGAAATTACGGAATCAGCTTCACAACCGGTTATATCTAGTGAGTATTGCTTGAGAACATTATTTTAAAATAAGTACAGCCATACAGGGGTCGTTTGGTCCGCGGCCAAAATAGGAACTAGCGGAGTCATCAAGTGAAATGTCACTTCATACCAGTAACAGAGTTGCCGTTTAATATGAAAGGACATTGTCGGAAATTGCCCCAGAACCAACAAACATTTGACCCATACCAGCATTATTAATCTATTTTATTAAAATAATGGCTAAAATCCGTATCTTCCGGACAAATTGCAATCTAAAATGTATATTTCAAAGTATTGTAAGTACTTATATCAAATTGACTCTGTAAGTAGTAGGCGTATCTATTAGCTATCTAGATTGCTTGTCTTGTTAGACTAAATACTTATATAGATAGTTCCTTAGTGTGTCGATAGGTATCTATAAAAATATAATTAATCTTTAAATCCACTCAATATATTTTTGACTACACAATTTAGCCTCATATGTATTAATGGCTACTAAATTATAACCTCAAAATCTAATACTTTTTGTGCAATATTGCAATTCTCCCGCTTGTCCGTTTAATAATAAATGCGTTACGAAAATTTATGGATGATTTGAACTCGTACAAGTATTTTTCATTGTTGTTGGTTCTGGAGCAAATCATGTATAGTCTGAGAACTGATGTCCTTTACTCAAGTTTTTTTAATTATGTGCGGACCCGCTTGTTGAAATATTTCTCTGGAAGTAGGAAAATTTTACTAAATGATACCCCTATTTTCACACCAACGCTCTCCTGTCATTAACATCCACAGGCCAAAAGATCCTTGTCGCACTATATTAAATCCTTTTCTAATTATTGTTTTGTCTATTTATAGGTATAACATCCTCGTTTGATTCACAACCGAAAAGGTCTTCAACAAAAAGTCAATTCAAGAGACCCGGGTTACCTTCTGTCACAATACCTAGGTAAATATGTATAGTACTTTATGAAGTTTGTCCCTCACCCCTATAGCCAACAGGTGCTATAGGGGTGCTTGATTATACAAGATGCTTTTATTAAAAATATTAAGTACCTGCACGAGGAATATTCAACTTAACTGTTGTAATACTGCTATATTATTGAAATATATTGCAGGCCAGAAAGTCCGATCAAGAAGTATCTTCAACCTACACTGAGCGACCCGCATCCAGCTCTAAATAAAAAATCTTCATGTAAGTGCCTTTATTCTATCTATCTATATCATCACGCTAGATCCCTTGCGGGGTAGGCAGAGAGTACAGAGTTCCAACAAGTGCCAGTGCCTTTATTATTAAAATTAAATCAAATAACTTGAAAAGACTGCCTCGTTGGTCTAGTAGCAGAGCGCATCGCTTTGTGATCACGAGGTACTGGGTTCAAATCCTAGTATTGTGCCCGGTATATGGCAATAGGCTCGCCCCCTATTACATGGGACCGAACATCGTCGGCGAAAATGGGGGTACTCAGTACACCTCTGCCACCCTCGCTTGGGAAATAGAGGCGTGACGGTGTGTATTTGAAAATGACAAAACTGCATCCACTTTAAATACAGTATTCATTAGTTTGTAAGAAGTACAGACTGAAAGAGTCGGGAAATAATGGTCTTTGTAAATATTGTTAATTACTTTGAGTATGTGTGTGTGTGTGTTCGTGTTTGTATGTGCGTGCGTGTGTGCGCGTGCGTGTGTGCGCGTGCGTGTGTGCACGTGCGTGTGTGCGCGTGCGTGTGCGTGTGTGTGTGGTGTGTGCTCGATGTGTGCGTATGTGTGTGTGGTGTGTGCTCGATGTGTGTGTTGTGTGTCTGTGTGGGTGTGTGTGTGTGTGAATGATCTACGCTGTTGGTCGCGGGGCCTTTACAGCTTCACAGGTCAAGAGGGCGAGCGTGCAACCACTACGCTCGAGCCAGAAGGGCAAGGAGGCAACTAGCTTAAGGGCGCCTCAAGGAGGATCGGCCTCGGCTTGGGCAGTCACTATGGGGCAGAGGGTATACAAGGTGTCTCGCCGTTGTGCTCTGGTGGGCTCACCGACCGGTGGGCAAAGGATTTTTCGACCTTGCCGTCGAGGTCGGTGTCTGATCCTGTTTGCGGTATCTGTGTTCGATAAAAGGGGAGAAAGGGCATCGGGAGGGTCGATAAGAATATGCTGCGGGCGGGCGTATGGAAGTCAGTTGCGTAGTCAGTGCGGCACTCACACACATAAAAACTCTTGGCAAAAACAATTATATTTTTAAGAATATTTTTTCTTTCAATACCGACACCGACCTTAATCACGCACACATATACAGAATGGTGTCATAATAATGAGCGCTTAATGATGAGCGTTTAAAGCTGAGTCGACGCTTACAAGCGTTGAAGCACATTAAAGACTTGAGTGTTTTTAACATGACCATGTACAAAAAAAGAATTTGGCAAAGAATAAATTTTCACGCTAGCAAATAGTCCTCATTGTGTCTATGGTTTACATCGATATTTGTGCTAGAATATAATAAAGGTGGCAGTCTCGAAAAGGCCTGAAAAATAAGAGTGCAAGTATTAATGTGGTCTTATTTCGAATTAGTGCTATGCAACCAAAAAAATTACTGCAATAAAAAGATCTTAAGGCATTAATAATGTAAAACTAATTTCTACCGTTTTACTAGCTACGCGGCCGTTTTTGGGTGTCGTGTTTGTTCGTCATCCATAATCTAGTGCAAATAATATAAAGCATATCGCACCTCCGCACAAATAGCGCCATAACTCAGAAATCGTTTTTTTTATATTAGACTGCCTCGTTGACCTAGTGGCAAAGCGCATCGCTTTGTGATCACGAGGTCCTGGGTTCAAATCCTAGGCCGGACAAGTGTAGTTTTTTTTAACGAAAACTTCCCAGTACGAGTTCGAAGTCTGGAATTGTGCCCGTTATATGGCAATAGGCTCGCCCCCTATTACATGGGACCTAACATCGTCGGCAAAGCGTGGGTGTACTCAGAACATCTCTGCCATCCCCGCTTGGGGAATATAGGCATGACGGCCTTTTTTTATTAATATTAGGATACTCCTTAAAAAACTACTTTTGACAAACTGTTTTTATTTTCTATAAAATGGCTTTATTACGGCGTTTTGAAGCGATTGCGCGTGTTTCCAAAACTTGCAGGTCAAGTAAATTGAAATGATAAAAAAGAAACAATTTTGAGTACAGACACTGTACGCGGAGGTGCGATATATCGATGAGGGTTTATTACTAATACCTATATTTGTGCGCCAGCAGCGGGCGCGAAGAGCAACCGAGGCGCGAGCCACAACAGCGCGTGGAGCCGCGAGCAGCCCGCGCTGCACGACGTGCGCTTCTGGTGGGCCGCGCTCGTCGTGCACGCCGCCGACCTAGCGCCCGACGCAGACTAGCGAACACCTTCACGCCCGATATAAATCTGAATATTTCATGTCTTTGACGAGTAATACCGTCTCTATTATTATTAGGAATAAGAGTAGAAACATCTATTAGAATAATAATAATTTATTTAACTTTCAAGTTCATGGACTCTTATTTGTTAGTAATATTTCACTTATAAACTATGTTAGTATTCTTATTATCTATGTAAATGTATGGTATGTGAACCACCCCTAGATCCTAGATGTTGAAAGCCAGCAGCTGCGGTTCACATACAAGCAGTCTAGTCTGCTCGCTATACAGCTTAGGATGCTGTTGGGGCTGGCCCGCACACGGCGCACCAGGGAAGCGCATTTCTTACGCATCGTTGCAAAGAAACAATCGACACGGGCATCAGCAAACATCCCCGATGCACTGCAGAAACGGGGCAGTCCCATCAGATCCCGAGACGCATTGTTGAATTGGACTCGAAGAAAGCTGTACGATTATTGAGTATAAGTTGCCCACAGGCTGCACGTGTAAAATGAAGTGCAGTACGCACGGAATAACGTTATTTTAACTTCCATAGAACACCGTGCGAACCTGTGAGCTATCATAGAATAGATTTCAAACCAAAATTTGTGGTTTAAAAATAAAATAGAGCGATTATAAACGCATGTCGATTTGTCAGTGTTGATTGTTAAAAATAAATGTTAGCGACATTGATATTATCTAGATCAATATAAATAATATATTTAATCCAAAACAATGTTTGACCGATTAGAGAAATTAGAATGTTTAGCGTCTTATGTAGCTGACAGTATATCTACGATGTAATGAAAAATCATTCTTAGTAGTTTTAAATATTTAATATATTATATTCAGATTATTTATCACAATTCTATGTGTGTGTAGTTAATGCCAAAATAGTTGTTGGAATAATAATAAATGCATTTACGGAAATTCTTTTATTAATCACAATTAAATATCAATAATTTATTTAACCTTCATCTACATTATATTGCAACGCGTAAAACGGCTAAAATTTGAGCATAAATTAGGAGTATTTACAAGTACATATTTACAATAGTAAACTTGGCGAATAAATTAAAAAATACAATTAAGTAACTGTTACAATCATTGTAAAAAATGGCACATCCCTAAAGCGAAGAGGACTATAAGCGTAACAGTGAGCACGACACATAAATATCGACCAGCGATAGGGTAATGGAACAGTTTGGCATGCAGTTGCAGCGTGGACGCGTACATGAGCACTGTGGCAATGTCTTCTTGAGATGTGTCCTGGTGGAGGAACGGACGGACGCATAGCTCATGTCCCACTGATTGAGTTCGCCGACATTCCTTGGTCAACCTTGCTGCCTGTAATCGAAAAAGACAATAATTTTACTACATTTCACTTTAGATATGATGGCTGCCTCTTTTTTTTTAAAAGTAACTTATGCAATTGAGGAGGCAGCTTTCTTTTTCAAACCCTTTTTTTGAATGAACAATGAAAAAAAAATAGAATCTTTATTACATTCGCCGAATAGTGAGTCATACCTCGTAGTCGTTATTTTTTGAAATAACTAACCTGCACAAATGGCACGATCGCCGCGGCTATCCACAATAGTTCGTTAAGCACACTAATCCCAACTATAGGTTCGGTCTCAGTGTCTATTTTATCCAAATTCAATAGCCACATAATGCCAGAGATAGCCCAGGAAATATTGACGATCGTAAACAAACACACTGCCGGTGCTAGGTCATTGTTTAAATATTTGAGCAGTTTACGAAACTCCGCTATTTCCTGTAATAATAAAACGAACTAAGTACCAAACGCCATCATAGACCAGAGTTATTAACTAACATTAAAAGCAATTTTTTATTACGTTAACTTAATACGAAAGGGCTAAACATCAAGATGTCTTAAGAATAATTCTGTACCTACTCCGAATGTCTCAGCATATTATTATTGCAAGCATGCATAAAAGGCTTTCGGTAGGTATAGTGCTAGTAATCATGTAGTGCACAAGTACACTTATTTTTATACATTAGAACTCTTCGTATGTTCGATTATTATTATACCAATTAATATATAAAAAAACTCATACTCTCATCCAATTTAGCGGTGTTATTGTGCGATTCAGTAAACGCTCTTTCAGAAACATGAGATGAGCTTGCAGTAGCTGCGCTTGTAAACAGTAACTCGTTATGATCGTCGCCTGAACCATGTCGTGGATCAATGTGCATATAATGAGCAATATTTTTAACAGCAGTCGTACTTCATATGAACTGCAATCAAAGTCTACCATTATCTTTTCAGCCTTAGCTTTATTAAAAAGAAACAAGTTACAACCTGTGTGGTTGCCAGGCACAGTTAGGACCAGTTCTCAGTTTAGTATAACAGGGCCAGGCTTGTAAACTCCAGCAAACTTGTCTTTAGTTATTCCGTTCGGTAAATTTAGGGTATTCAGATTTATATGCTTACAGCATTCCAAATGTCTTTGGCCACTCCTGTCTCCTTAGGTATGTATATAACATATTCAAAATTTACCTTGTCTCCATCCATTTGAACATGATATTGCCTCTTGCCAACATTAAATTGACCGAACATAGTGATAGGCACATCCACAGAACGCTGAGAATAATGAAAAACCATAACATTCGCAGCAGCCGTTTCGGCTTAGCTGTGGGCATGCCTTGGGGTGCATATGACGATAGAAGAAACACCTAAAATTGCCGTAATATAATGTTTTTATGCAAATAGAAATAAGGCAAGGGTCGGGTAATGGGACGACAAAATTAAAGGCTTTGGTACATATCTGACAAGTCGGTAGCTACGCAGGTAGCTGTACTGTACCGATCAATACCGGAGATGCCATACAGCTTAACGGCGTGCGACGGGTGCCGACACGCCGAGCTGTGTGACGTCTCCGGCATAGTTTAGTAAATTACAAGTAGGTAACCCCATTACGTCGCCGTCCCGCGCCGTTGTATATGTCCCCAAACCTTAATAGAATATAACGGTTCTTTTACCTAGTGTCTAACGTGAGTAGGCATGAGAACATTTGAACCTAAATTAAAAATTACATCAACGCTGTTGTAGCCAGGAAGTCAATTATATAGGTACTTGGGCCAAGATTTTCAATTTCTTTGGACTAGCCCAGCCGTATAACGTCACAATAAGGCTGGGATGGCCCATCATCAGAAGATCGCCCATTTCAAAATTATTATTTGTATAAGTACCGCCGTAAATAGAAATATTTCCGTCGTTCTAATAAAAATGTTTGATTCCGATATAATAGTCATTTTGAACCATACACAATAATAATGCTTAAGTTATAATAATACTTATACTTATCTTTATACCAATTAATTTAAAATACGACGTTACTCACTCGTTCCATTAAGTTTTGTAATTGTTCGTTATCTGAGATTCGAAATAAATATAGGGCGTATAAAAACCCAATGAAATGTAATATGCTGGGACCGATATAAGTAAAAACCACATTTCCATAGCATACTTGTTTGTAGGTATCATATTCCAGAGTAGACGTCAATGCCAGAGGTACTAACTTGTAACAAAATCCCCTATCGCGTCTGTAATAAAAATAATTTACGATTATTTACCTATATATAAGAAAATGAAGTATAATGATTAAAGAATAGTTCATTAATAATAAACAATTTTACTGCTTCAGACTTTTACGTACAGAAAACAGTTTATTTTTCAACATAAACGTAGCCCCACAATTGGGATTATTCCTGTGTCATTCACAAATATGAAATTCACATACACAAACACCCATACCAAAACAAATAAATGTGGGTCACACAAATATTTGTCCCGTGAGGGAATAGATCCCGCGGCTTAAGCTCTTAACCACTGGACCAAGCCGTCTATTAAAGTGTTAGCTACTCTCTGTTATTCCGTTCCGTACTGGTTCTATAACCACACAACATTTGTATCCAAAAACATCTAACAATTGAAATATAAGTACTACTCACCTAAAACAAGCCATGTACTGCAGAACATATCCCAAGAACATCAATATCGCGACTTGAGCCGAATGAAAGTGCGAACAAAACACAGCACATTTGGATGAGTTTGATACGTCCAGCACCGGACGTAATCCCATTATAGTTAACAATTTTAAGTACGGAACTAATATCTGGAATAGACTATAAATTCATAAGGCAAAAGGGGCACATAACTGGCTTAAAGTTATTTTAGTATTCATCATCATCATCTCAGCCTATACTTGTCCACTGCTGAACATAGGCCTCCCCAATCGCTTTCCAGCGTAACCGGTCCGATGCCACCTGCATCCAACTTACTCCAATTTTCACGAGATCGTATTTTAGTATTAGTAGAATTATACTCATACACACGACTGTGGCCCCAGAACAGGTCGCCAGAGCTGTTCAGAACAACTGTATGCCAAATGTCCACTTCTACCTACCAGAGACACACAGTTTATATAAAACGGGATGAGTCTATTGCTGTAATGGACAGTTCGATGTATGTAAGAATTTATTATTTACTTTAGGCTTTAAGACGTAGGAGTGGCGCTATTTCAACACTGGTAACTAGCACACAGGGAACTAAGGCAGTGATGTATAGTAATTTTCAAACATAAGAAGATAACATTATAAACGTAGTAACAGAACTGGAAACGCATACCTTAGATTTACAATAATGTAATATAGCAGAAGTACTCATGTATTCAGTATCTGGCGATTCGGTTATCTCTCCAATCTGCAAGTAAACCATAATTTTTTACTATTTGGTGCTGAAATTTACGTAGTTTCATTATATTATAAAAACATAGATACTTTACTTGAATTTGTTCATTTAAATTATTTTCCATAATAAAACAAACACACTGACTTTAAATATTATCAGCTCACCAATGTTAAAATAAATAAACTGTCTCTTTATATTATTATTAATAATCATGAGTCAAACGTGTCAGGAACTGTTGGGTACTCACATCTACGCTATTGGCGTCGAGACTAGACCTCGTGGATCTCTCCATCGCTGGTTCAGCAAGTTTGTCATTGCCCAGTACATGGCTGTCCAGTAAATCACTAGCTACATAACCATTTAAAAAATTTACGTTGTACAGTTTATTGCTCATATCTATATATTAATTACCATAATGCACATTATACGAAATGATAATAAATTAATAGTTGATCATATATGCAGTAAACAACGGAGATCAAATAATGACGGTAGGTAGTTCGAAAAACAATATACACTCACCACTGCCGTATGACGCATTATCATTTTGCATTTTTTTTTTACTAGATATTGAAAATGTTCAAAATTTACTCCACACTTCCGAATGTTTATTTGTGAGAGCTACAAAGGATACACTGACAGCAGCGATAACAATCCAGTGCAATGTTATTTTTTGTAATAATATTATTGAGAATGTACTTGTATAGTACACAGTCGGTGTAATTGACTTCCAGTGATAATAGTGAATGAGATATTTTCATGACATTGTTTGAACCTTTAATGACATAGTAAAGTATTTGGTAGCTAATAATTTAATACGGAAGTATTTAAAAAAATAACGGAGAACTTAGTGTACTGATTATATTGAATTATTTTCAGTTCCCTCCCCTACTAGTTTCCTAAATAAGCCTCAATCCCGTACACAAACGATATTATGAATAAAAAATAACTCCCACATAATCAACTATCCGAATAGTACACTGAACTTTGATAAGCTAGGAGTGAATATAAGGTGAATGTTGTACAATATTATCAATACTAGGTTACGAATTAAACACGTAATTAAGCCCAAACCATCACACAATGAAAGCTAATGTTTAATTTGGTCATCAGAGACATTATATTTCTCAAAATTTTATGACTAATCATTATATATATATTACACAAATATTATAAAACAAAGTTCCCCGCCGCGTCTGTCTGTCTGTCTGAACGCGATAAACTCAATAATAACTATCGAACGGATTATCATACGGTTCTCACCAATGGACAGAATGATTCAAGAGGATGGTTTATGTGTATAATTCACCCGTGCGAAGCCGGGGCGGGTCGCTAGTTAGAAATAAAACATATCATATCATATAAGATATTTTATTACCAACTAAAATTTCCATTATCACATCTTTGAATATTTCTTTTTCGCTAAGAAACCAGTTCGCCTCACAAACTCTTTCCTCTCTTGGTGGTGTTTCTTCATTTTTTTATGATTTTCCGATTCCGACTTCTTCCCTCTCATACTGAACTTCATTTCCCGATTTCCTCCCGTAGTGGTTATCATTGTAGAAAAACCTTCCTTAGCTAATCGATCACCTAAGCTTGCTTTATTTACCCGTGTTATGCTTTTTATTACATTTACAGCGTTAGGAGTTTTGCTAAATTCATAAACGTTTTCCTCAGTGGGTTTTAAATTATCCTCTCGAGATTTATTTCTGATAATCTTATGTTGCTTTTTAACCTCTTTCACCCAAGAACGGTCTTCATCTGAACTTGCCTCATCACTAGTCTGGTACAGTTCCATGTCGGAGTCCTTTTCTTCATTTACATTTTCCTGAAAAATATCCACTGTCAATACATGCGTGCTAAAACAATTACAGTCAATATAACCACATTAATGCTAGATTTATACAGTCCCGAATAATTCTCTCTAATTACATTGACAGGGGAGCGTTGGTGTTAAATTAGGGTGACCATTTCATATTTTTTTCTACCTCCAAGGAGATATTTTAACACGGATACTAATTAAAAAGAGAACTTGAGTAAATTTGAAAGCATACGGCAACTCTGCGAGTGTCATGTAGTGATATTTCATTGGGTGACACCGTTAGTTCCGATTTTAGCCGCGGGCCAAAAGATCCTTGTGTGACTATACCCTAGTGACATACAGAATACCAAAATACGAACATTTTACGCAGTTATTGTAACGCCACACATTTGGTCATAGCCCAGAATTGTATCATTTGCAGTCCAGATTACCGTACCCAGACAGAAACCAGTACACCCAGACAGACACATCATTAGGTGTACTGGTCTTTAATCCATCTGGGCCCAAATTTAGTCTGTAATTGTGTCAAACAGAAAGAAAAGAGTTAATTCAAAGAGAAAAATATTGACTATCACCTGTATTGACTCTACTTCAACTTTCTTATCCTTATTTTTGTCCAACCTTGACAGTACAGGATTCAGTAGACGATATTCTTCAGCTGCTTTATCTACTTCAAAGTCGGGGTTTTCAAATAATGCCTGAAAGTACAAAATTAATTAATTTTGGAATCAACTTATGTTTCAAATTAGCAGAATACATAAATAGCAATTGGATGAACCTTGAATCTGTCATCTTTAAGTAAATTAGTCGATAGCTTTTTCTTTCTTCCTTCATCATCCAAGAGCTTAGATGCCAATTCTCTATTAACTTTAGGCAAGTGATCTTCAACTTTAATTCTGGATGGTCTCTCTTGTTCAATCTTCTCTCTTATCTTACGTTTTTTATATTGTTCAAATGCAAATGGATCGGCTATAGATTTTGCTCTCTTGTATAATCGGACATCTACAAAGTATCTGTAACACCATTTAAAAAGCTTAATATTAATATATGTTGAGCATTATTATATTTTAATGTTTTAGTCATTGTTCGCCTCAATACTGGGGTGGTTTAGGAAAAAAGAAAATTAGTAAAATACCCAAAGGAACAGCTGAAAAATCTAAATCAGTAATTTAAAATGCAATTTGCCACTTCGGATTACTTTCAATAGATGGTGTTCTTATGAATAGTTGTTTTACAACATGGCATGTTCTAGAATTTCGCTGTGACATTTACAAGTATTTGGGTGCATTCTAAATTAGCACAACCAAGTTATTCATACTTAGAACTACATACCCATGCATATATGCTCTAAGGAGATTTGTTCCAAGCAGATGATCGAGACCTAATGATTCCAATTCTTGCTTAGTAATAAACTTATAATCATCATATACTGTTTGTGAAGCTGAGCTCTCCAATTCCTCCGTTAAGTTATCCAAGAAAGCACACCATCTTGGAGCAGGACCTGGCAATACATTGTTACTATTAATAAAGTTTAATTTCCAACTGAGTTTCATTCTACAAGTTTGATTTCAATATTTTTTACAAACCTAAGGATGGTATATAATAAATTTGCATTTTTTGATCTTCAACTGCCATCATATTCAACCCTGTATTTGGAATAACACACAGGTCATTGAAATCAGCTGATGATTCTATACTTGTATATTGCTTTCCCTGAAAACATAGTATCATTACATAATCAATATTTAGTTAGTAATACTCATTAGTTTTAATCATTTATGTCACATACAGTATTTTTATCCCATATCTTCACAACAGTTGAATCCATAGAATAAACATAATTCATTTGTTTGTGGAATTCCAGGCCCTTTATAGGAATTTCATTCATATGATCTTTCACAAGTAAGGGTTTGCTTGATCTTATGTCGTAAAGCAGTACATGGCCTGTTGATGTGCCAACTCCCATTTTAAGGGCACCATCAAATTTGATTGTAGTTATAGCTGGTAAACTTTCATTCCTAAAATCATAAGTAACATAATAATTAACCAGACAGATGCCAATATGATTCACACTCTAGAGGGTTCCATATAAAGGCCCGTAGATGGCTATTTTAATTTTCTCCTTGCACTATAAAAGCCTGGTTCCTGCCAAATTTCATGATTCTAAATCAATGGCAGACACCTTAATATCTTTTGATGGCCTTGACGTCAAAACTTCAATTTACACCAGCAATGGACCATACACATTAGTATTTACCATAAATTCCTTAGAAAAAGGGTCATAACCACTAGACACATAAAAAACAAAGTAAGTAAGGGTTCTGGTTACACCAATTTAGGAATTTACAAAACCCTAAATAAAACTTAATAATTATAATTTTAGCCCTGTTAAGAAACTGTCCCAATGTTGGGCACGGGCCTCCTCTCAAACTGAAAGGGTTAAGGCCATATTACACCATGCTGGCCCAGTGCGGGAAGGCGAACTTCACACACCTTCGAGAAACTCTTAGGCATGCAGGTTTCCTCACCATTTAAATTCGACTTAATTTGGAAAAATTAATGTAAAATGATACAAACTTGTACTCTGAATTGGTACAGTGTAAAGCACAATCTAATATTCCTTGTCTAGTCTTGGTGCGTGGGTCCCATGCTTCCACATGACCCGCTTCAGTGCCCAATATTAGTAAACCATGTTCCTCATTTACACCACAGCAGTTAATTTCATTTGCTTTAGTAACATATGGTGCTAAGAATTGTCCTATTTCTAAATTCAATCTGTACACTTCCTACAAATAAAAACAAAAACAGTTTAAACCCAGCACTATACACTATTCAATTAATTTTAGAATGGGGAACAAATTAAATTAAGATTATGTACATTAATTCACAAAATGTAATAAACAGAGATGATCAGGACTTACCGATGAGGCACCGACAACAAAAAGATCACAGGAAGGCTTATGATAAGCTATATCTCTACCAAACCTTGGAACTCTGAGACGATAGTGCCGGCCATGTCCTACATGAAATTCTACATAACGATCACATTGTAGGAAAACAATCTGAAACATAAATATATTTACATAATTAGTACATAACTAGGCAGTGTGTAGCACTGTGGGTCACTATGTTTATAGTGAGCACCAAGGTTACTTAAGCTCAATACAAACTCAAACAGACTGAAAATGAGCGTTTAGAGCTAAGTCGACGCTTACGAGCGTTGAAGCACTTATAAAATGCGAGTGTTTAAGCGCCAAATCAAGCGTTTTTACAACACTAGTAACAGTTTGTAAGATTTCCATGTTCAAGAGTTTCTGTGCTGTGGGCACTTTATATTGTTGTTTCCACAGTCCCAAAGTTGTTAGTTGAGAATTTTATAGGCATCTTGTTAAGTTTTAACAGGTTTTGGTGGAGACTGTGTCTGCATGGTGGAATATAAACTCCATTACTGAGAGGCTATGCCCAACAGTTTAATAATAATCTGCAAAACGATAGTAGTATGAATTTCTTACTAGTATATACTATTAACATACCTTGGTGTAATCTTCACTAAGGATTTCAAAAGTAATAACTTCAGAATCTAGGCATCGCTCAAACTTTAATGATAGGTTGTTCACATCATAACATTTAATTCTTGGTTTGTAAATCCCTGTTGCCATTATATACTGTCCATCCTTCGACACTCGTATGCTGGTGCTTACGCCTGGCATATCAAATTCCTGGATTAATTCAATTCTTCTCCTTAAGTCCACATTTTTTTTCAGCAATGCACGCTTTTTCCTCTCTGATAGCCACTGCAATTATAATAGTAACATGTAGATATTACATTTTCGTATTCTGTACTCTCTGCCTATCCCGCAAGGATCTGGCGTGATGATAGATACATTTTTATAGGTTACCTATGCTTTATTGAAGTACTTACATCAGGAAGAGACTTCCCAACACTAAGGTTATAAATTTTAACGTTATCTATTTCGGAAACTTGCATATTCTTTGATTTAATTTATTTATATAGTTATTAAAATATCAACAACAAAACTTTTCCGACCTCACATTGATTTGACACTTGACATAATCCAAAGAGAATATAATCTTAATCACTACGTTATAAGAGGCGGAACTTCATACGAAATCGCAAATTGTATGGAACTCACGGGCAAAGTTCTACCACCATGATAAGATTAAATGTTATTGCTGCCAACATAAAATTACATGCTGCCTATCCTAGGGATGTAGCCTTGACGTTAAATTTAATCAATCTATCGATATCGATATGTAAAATTTTTAGGATTCCGTAGCTTAACAGGTTCAGTGTACCTACTGACGGGAATACTACCATATTCCCCTTTCTAAAGACGTGAATATATAGAAAGAAATAATGTACCGCTTTAACTACAAAAACATACTGCTTCAGTGAACAAAAAAATAATTACGGTAGTTCGATTCGCACTCGAAGTGATAACTTTTTCTTTCTAGTTCGAATCTATTATAAAAATAAAACAACATATTTGGATAAGATCAATCACTTCCAAGGCTATTAACAATGCAATAATTATTTGAAACAAACAACCAACCAAACAAAGATGCCCGGTGGTATGGTAAACAAATATATAAAAACAGTTATAGCATGAGAGTAAACATCTATTCATCGAACAAACATTTTCTCCTTATCTAATTGCACCCGGAACTTTCATTAATAGAAATGAGTACTTTAATACAGTGTAGTACTTTTTAAAATATAAAACCAAAAAACAGGCAACGAAAATCTTCTATCTATCTATCTCTATCTATCTATATCATCACGCCAGCTCCCTCGCGGGGTAGGCAGAGAGTACAGAGTTCCAACAGGTTCTTTCCTTACATACCTCTCTGGCTTCCTCCACTCTCATAGTTCGTCTCATACACACTCGCCGGTTACGGAGACTCTTGACTTGCCCTTCAGCTAAGACACGGTCTATTTGGTCATGGTAAGATAGTCTAGGTCTTCCCCGGCACCTACATCCTTCCACTTTCGCATTGTATATCTGTTTTGTCATTCTTTCTTCTGGCATCCTTTCTATATGCCCGAACCAACGGAGCATACCCTTTCTCATCTTTACACCGATACTATCTTTCATACCTACTCGCTTTCTTACTACGCTGTTGCGAATACGGTCGGTCAGCGTGACTCCGCACATCTTCCGCAGAGATCGCATTTCGACCGCATTTATCCTGCTTTCGTTCTCCTTCTTACATACCCAACTCTCACTGCCATATAACAGCGTTGGGACAAGCACTCCGTTATGCATGGCCAGCTGCGCCTTTTGGCTTAAGTGCCGGCTCCCAAGTAGCCTGCCCATCGCACCATTCACTCTATTACCTGCATTCACTCTTCTCTCTATATCAGCGGTGTATTTCCCATCCTTACTGAAGGCGCATCCAAGATATACAAACTCATTCACTTGCTCCAGCACATCGTTACCAACCACAATCCTTGCATTCGTTCTGGTTTCTTCCCGTTTAAATATACTGCAGTAATTATGATCTTTAAGACTTTGTGTGGTCCTTGGCTTTGTGCAATGGAAAATATTTTAACAAATCATCGTCCAATGCTTTTATAGCGATATTTACGCAAGGAACACCTCTTTTCTTTAAATGTGTTTTTTAAATCTTTGGGGCGGAACTGCTTGCCGCAAATGTATTTTAATTGATGCAGCTTTTCTATGGGAATATACGCCTAATCTTCATTTCCACATGCCGCACCCATTGTTTACATCTGTAAAAATAAGTCTGCGTGTCAAAAAGATGTAAAAAAAAACTATTATATAATCTTTGATATAATAAGACTAATTATTTCTTTAGCATTGAAAAACATAGAGTACCATATGCTTTGGTATTAAATTCATATTATTAACATTACGAATATAAGGTATCGATAACATGACTACATCACTATTTTTACGTGGTTCATATTTAACTAAATCGCAAAAACTTTAATGACTGTAAATGAATGTAAAATAGTATTATAGCAAAAACCTAAGAGCAGAAACGTATTACCGATCTTCATCCAGATGAAATTGAGCCATAAAAAATATTTTCTGCTCACCCACCAGACTTGTTTTTATTTGACAGATCTCGCATTTAATGTTGCTCATTTTTGAATTCAAATCGTGATACAGAAAACAAAGCTAATTATATTTATACATACAACAACAACTTCTAAAGGGATTTTGAAATAACGAAATTCTTCTTCTTCCTTTTTTAATTAATGGCCGCACACTTTAACAGTGTATTTCGCCAATGTCAAGTAGTAATAGAGTATAACGGTAAATTATAAAAATTGGCTTCTCAATAACGAAGTTAATTTTATATAAAGATAGACAACTTCATTATGTCAACCAAAGATAAATGTCATCTTCTTCAATGTCAACTTCAAATGACGATTGGAATTAACATATCGAATTCAATAGGGCGGAACAGTATAATGCACCTAAATTGAAAAGTAGGCAGTTATAAAGTACATATTGAGCATACACAGCTTTCGCTTTCAACGGGTTTAAAAAGACAGTGACTTCAATACAAATCGTTATTCCTATAGAACTTTCGCCAGCCTGACATAATTTATGACATTTTTCATAGAGTAAAGTAGTAGTTTCTTTTGTTTTCGTTAACGTTTCGTTGGTGAAAGTACAAAGTCATTCTGCCAAATCTTTAGATTAGAATATTTATAGTGTTTTAGTCTATGGTTTGGATTGTTGAGTTTGACAACTAATGACATAAGGACGGGCAAATAAATAAAAATTTGAGGTTATTCTGAATTAATGTTTTCAAGCATACACTGATTTATTTATCAAAGTTTGGTTACATTTTAATTCTTAAGTCTAATTATCAAATCCACACCATGGCGGGACATCCAAAAAAGTTACAACTACCGAAATCGTTATTGGACATGAAGTTTATGAAAAAGACCAAAGAAAGAATACAGAAGGAATTACAAAACACCCAGGATCTAAGTTTATACTCCGATGTGATCACTAATGAAATGCGAAGTGCCACTGGCAACTTTATATCTGAATCAAGTTTTATATTTTGTGAAAACATGTTTGAAGGAAGATTATCATTCAAAGGAATGAATCCAGAAATAGAAAGACTTATGGAACTAGAAAATCAGACTGAAAATGAAAAATCAAATGGTGAAATGGTTAAAGATGTTTCTGATGAAATTTTATCCAAAAAAATGGAAGCTTTCAATAAACGAAAAAGACCTCAAGATAGTCCAAGCAGTGTTGTGGCAAGCCATAAAAGAAGAAAATAGACATAGTTGGTAGTTGTAAGGAAACATTGCACCGTCAGCAACAGTTGTTGAATGCATTAAGGTCAAAGAATAATATGGCAATAGGTTTGTCCCCTATTAAATGGGACCTAACATTATTAGGAACTTTACACAGTACACCTCTGCCACCACCACTCGGGGAAAATAGGCATGAAGGTGTTTATTTAATAATTAAACACAACTAAATCTACAAAATAACAAAAGTTACTTATCAATGACAATGGCTTCAATTCAGATGTTGTTGCTGGCTATCATGTAATTTCTATCTATCTATCTATCTATCTATAACCTCATGCCAGATCCCTTGCGGGGTAGGCAGAGAGTACAGAGTTCCAACAGGTTCTTTCCTTACACACCTCTCTGGCTTCCTCGACTCTCATAGTTCGTCTCATACACGCTCGCCGGTTACGGAGACTCTTGACTTATTTTAACTATATTTTTTAATTTCTGACTATTTTTTTAAGCTGGCAGGATTAAAGTTTAAGAAAACTTTTAATTATAATTTTGATAAATTGAATGATTGTGTTTACTATTTAAATACCGAAATAGTTTATTTAGTTGTAACTTTCAAATGACATTTTTTATACTTTGTTTTAGTTAACAATTTATGGAAAATTAAAATGCTCAGTTTTATTGTAAATTTTAATATCTTAATATATGTACTTTCATAGCTGACTGGACTGGTTATAAAAATTATTTATATCAGTTTAAGTTTAAATAAACTTCATACAATAAAAACCTATCATCAGGTAAATCTACCACAAATCTATATGACTGTAGAAAAACAACATTCAGAAGATTTCAATGTAACAAAATATTTGAGATTTTAGTATTTATTTAATCTGCTTTTACATCTGAGCAACATATTAATTGTGGATTGACGTTGTTTCTTTAGGTTGCCGTTTCACCAATGATTTGTGAAGCACAGCTCATTCCTCACTAGGTATTCTTACACATTTCTGCTGGAAAGTCAGTTTTTAAGGGAAACTATTGTATTTTAAGCAACATAGAAGTACAATGTAATCTATGAACCTATATATCATGCCAGATCCCTTGGGGAGTAGGCAGAGAGTACTGAGTCTAAGACAAATTATGTGAGTGGAGAAAGCTAGAGGTCTATAAGGAAAGAACCTTTTAGAACTCTGTACTCTCTGTAAAATGTAATATGTATTTATAAAAAATACTTATATACCAGTATGTTTGATTAAATTCATAAAGTTGAGGCACCTCGATGTGTAACACATCAAGGTGCCTCAATTTTATTCTAATGTAAAAATTTTATTTATTAAAATTGGGTTAGGCCTAGAATGACTACTTTCCTAAAATGACTACATTCCCAAAATGACTATTTCTTAAGATGACTACTTTTCCGAAATGACTACTTTCCTAAAAGAACTATATTCAACCAACACAATGTGCATTATATCATTTCCCCAATCGTCTTAATGGACTTGACTCAAGACAATAATAGAGAACTCATAAGAACTCTTTAGTCCGTATAATATGTGACAATAGCCGCAATGAGATGCAACACTACACACGTAATTTGAAAAAAAAAAACATTTACTACATCATTCTTCAACTTGCATTGGTTTCTTATCACATTATTCCTCATATGGTTAGCAAGGGTGACTCCACATATACTCTGTAAAGATCCCATTTCCACAGCATTCACTCCACTTTCAAACTTCTTTTGCCATGCCCAACATTCACTGCCATAAGCCATAAGCATGTAAGTAGTACACGCCATTGTGAATAATCAGTCGAGCTTTCGCCGAGACAGATTAACTACCTCACCACGGTGTGAAAGGAAAACGTATGTTTCGAGAAAGTAGACAACATGAAAAAGTAGACTTTATGGGAATGTGGACATCACGGGAATGTGGACGTCACGGGAATGTGGACGTCACGGGAATGTGGACGTCGCGGGAATGTGGACGTCGCGGGAATGTGGACGTCGCGGGAATGTGGACGTCGCGGGAATGTGGACGTCGCGGGAATGTGGACGTCGCGGGAATGTGGACGTCGCGGGAATGTGGACGTCGCGGGAATGTGGACGTCGCGGGAATGTGGACGTCGCGGGAATGTGGACGTCGCGGGAATGTGGACGTCATGGGAATGCGGACGATATGATAAAGTAGTCATTTTAGGAAAGTAGTTATTTTGAGAAAGAGGTCATTCTGAGCCTAACCTTTAAAATTTATATTCTAGTTACTTATGTAACATATATTTAAATCTACTTAATTAGTATAGCGTTTTGTAAACATTGCTGCTAATGTTAAATTAGAATAATAAAGAAAACAAAACTTTATATTTATTTGTTTATGTTTTATTGTTAATAAATATATGTTGATGTGGCTATACAATCAAACTCCTTTCTAAATCAGCTATAATGTCAACAGTAAAACAATGTCCATGATAATTTATAAAAAATAATTAAAATTAAATTGTGTGTCAGTTCTTGTTGCTAGTATTGCATTATTAGTTCTCACAACTTATTTCTGGTTATATATATAATTCATGAGAAAGATGTCAGTCGAGCCCCTGCTGCATGAGGTTATGGAGGTCTCTGAAGGCGGCTCCCAGACGCCCTTGAAGGGTTTGCCGTTTGAGCAAGAAGGCGCGCACGTCTAGAAGTAATCGATGTATTTGCATGCATTTAGCGTAACGTTCCTCTCGTGGTATATCAACTCCGAGCGTACGTACGGGCGCGCTAACATTTGCTCTAACCACTGATGAAAAGTTACGTACAATCAGTCTTAACGCGTTGCATCCACACTGCATATATCTGTAAATAATAAAATATAGTTGTTTGTTAATCTCAAAGCGGTGATAAAATTTTTGATGGTTTGTATTAAAAGATAATTTACTCCGCGAAAGGATGATTCTGCGCAGACAAGTAAGTAATACGTACAGCAAGATCGCCTTTGTTTCGTGGATTGATATAAGTTAAGTCATTGCATTGTGTAACGCCATTATTTAACGCCGTATTTTATGACATGAATTGAGATACAACATAATATTTCCTAAAACGGTAAGGGAAGGTCTCTGCAGTACGACTACGGTACTTAGGTGTGCAGAGCAAAGCAGTATGGCATATTATAATACTATGAAAGTAACACTATTGTAGCTGTTTCAATGTTAGTTAACAATCAAATTTTTGCCACATACACGTGACCCAGCACCCTACTACAGTCTTACAAGGATATTTTGGCCCGCGGCCAAAATCGGAACTAGCGCTATCATCAAGTGAAATGTCGTTTGCTATGAAAGTTCTTTTTTTAATTAGTGACTGTGCGAACCCACCAGTTGAAATATTTCCCTAGAAGTAGAAACATTTTACTAAATGATAACGCTAATTTGACACCAAGCCCCCCCGTCAATTTCATCTACAGGCCAAAAGAATCTTGTAGCACTATATTTAGGGTGGTTTCAGAGCATAGGTTTAGTGGCTATTCAAACACATGTAAGGCGAACCATAACATAGTTGCGCTAGTTATTGTTGGCTAATTACTTACTGCAATATATTGACCTAATTTAATGTAATCTATTTACTATTTCAATTAAACAAAGATATAATGGTTACACCGTTGGACTGCAAAGTCAGAGGTCTCGGGTTCAAACCCAGGCACGCACTTCTATGTTATCGAAAGAATGTGCGTTTTAAAAATTAACTATCACATGCTTTAACGGTGAAGAAAAACATCGTGAGGAAATTTGCGTGCCTAAGAGTTTCTCGAAGGTGTGTAAAGTTCGCTAACTCGCACTGGGCCAGCGTGGTGGACTATGGCCTAAACCCTCTCAGTTTGAGAGGCCCGTGTCCAACGTTAGGACAGTTTCTTAACAGGGTTATTATTATTATAATATTTTAAATTAATACGTACGATTCATATTTGCTTTGCAGTAACTCGTATATCTTAGGTAACATCAGTAAACAGATGTCTAAATTCCATAAAGACCTGAAAAAAGTAGACATATCACGCTGATTAGTCAGAATTGCTCGAGCAGTTTATTTTTGATAATGAAATATCGACCTTATCCTATTCATATAGAGTTGTAAATAGTATGAGAGAAATATTTGCTTCAGCGGACAGTGGAGTATAGCTATTTGCAAATTATTTATCAGTTCAATTTGTGTTGGATGAGGGTTATGTATAATTATCGGGAGGAAAATGCTTAATTAGTTTTTCGCCTAAACTACGGTGCCCTTATTTTATAATTCTAATAATTTTTAACATGAGAAACTATTTGAAGTTTAATAACAAAACTGAATAATAATATTCAATTTTTGTTGTATTCACAAATTTGAGTACATAAAAAAAATAAATCTGTGCTGATAGTCTGATATCACAGACTACTTTTCAAAAAAGTGCAGGTTATTCTGCAAAATTTACCAATGCATTTACAAAAGGTTTATGACTGCCTTATCTACTACTTATATTAGACTTCGTTTACATATTATAGTTTACTAGCGGAGCCGGTCGACAACAGCGCCACCTGCCGGGTCCAACTACAACTAAGAACCATCTATCCCCATAATTACAATAAAAAGTAAACAAAATCGGTCAAGCCGCTTAGAAGGATAAGAATTACGAACACGAAATTTTATATATAAAGATATACTTACGGCTTATGTGCCATGACATTGAGAATATCAAGAATCACAGATGTGTCTTCTAACGCAATAACAGATTCTAGAGCAGATCTCAAACTTTTATTTATGCGGACGGAATGAAATATCTGGAAAGAATGAGTAAATGTCATTCATTAATTGCGCCTTAAGGTGCATCCCCACATGCGCACGAGCCGAAGCCGTGCAGCCAACGTGCATCACTTTTATGATTGTTCACGTTGTTTTTACCCAATGTGAACTTTTGGTAACACATTATAGGATTCAAGTGCTTGTTGTAATGCTCCTGCTCTACTTACTTCGTAATTCATTAATTAATATGTTAACTAAGACAAAATGCAGCCAATATTTAATGCTATAATTGAGATGCAGCAACATGTTATTTTTATATTTGACCATTGACAATGGGAATAACGCAAATTGACGCAGGCGTTAACAGTAACTTTAATGCAGATAGAGCAGCATAAAAGGAATGCGTGTGAATCGCTCGCACACGATCATATGATGCACGTATACATAGTCCATCATGCATTCTGTTGGTACTATAATGTTAATTCATGCCAATCGCAGGATGATAAGTTCGCAACATGACAAGATCTCAGGATGAAGATTGCGGAATAACAAGATCGTAGTACCTATAACAAGATCTCAGGATTACGAGATTTCCATATGACATCTGAGATCAGGATCCCAAATGTTATCTCTCTCTTGTACTCCATACACCGCCGGATATACCAAAAAAAAATTACAAAAATAGCAGAATAATGAGTTGTGTAAACAGAGAAATAACATGCACCTGCATGGCTCGCTGTCGCGCCGTGAGCACGGTCATCATGGAGTCGTGGCCGCGCATCATGACGCCCAGCACCTCCTGCTCGCTGGGCTCCGCGCCCGCGCCGCGTGCGCCGCGACGCAGCCCGCCGCCGCCCAGCCCGCGCTGCGGACGTGTGACGAGTGAGGTAAGGTTAGTCGTATTAACGCGCTACTCGCTACTTCGTTGGCTAATTTTTGAGCGGGAGTCAAAAGACTGACAGGCCACGCCCAATCAGTGACGCCGGTTTACAAGTATTTTTTGGAATGATGGGGTAAAATATAATTACGGAAAAATCTTAAGGATTTAACTAAAGAAACATATAAAATACTAAAAGAAAATGCTTAAAAATTGCTTAGGGAATATTTTTATGCCAACAATATGGTCTAAAATCTGACGTCGAGAGTCTTTGCAAACATAAGAGCGATGCTTCAAGTGCGAAGGGAGTATGTGAACAGTCGACGCTGCCGCGGTACTGCTCGTTACTTTTGGAGGGAAGTGGCGATAGTAGCAGTGTATAAACCGGGTATAATACTTAAAGGCTTGAACACATATCCCAGGGGGATGGAAGGAAGAAACCCGACGAAACGAGGGTAGCTAATGTACTGAAGAATACCGAAGGCACTTTGACATACGCTCGGAGCGCGACGGGTCCGCTACGCCACGCCGCAGTGTGTATCATTTTCAATATACTTCAGTTCATTACAACTTACCCACATTCCATCGGGCGACGCATTGCCGTCTCTCCTCGTCCCGTCGGATATGTGCCAAAGCCTTTAAAGTGGGCCCTGTATCTTGTGAAATATTTACATTATGTCACTACCGACATAAGGCTCCTGTCACTACGCATATGGGGCGGACGCATACGCGATTGTCGGATGTAAAACTACAGGTATCGTTTTTCCCATGCATGCATCTAATATGCATCATCCTTTTTGTATTTTTTATTATACGAACACAACCTGCGCCACAAAATTCGGACCTTCAGAACGGTATAGAAATAACTCAAAAATGTAAAAAATCAAGTCCGGTATGGTCATAAAGGACCATTAAAAAGTACGCTCTATCTGGTGAATACTTGAACCGTGGCGTTTTTATGGTAGACTTAAGAAATACGATACTTCGTTCTCTTTCACTTTCCCTCCCGCTACCCGCGCCGCTCGGTTCTGAAGGGACGCGATTAGTTTTCCAAAAACTTGATTTTTTGAGATAAGTCACTACTGTTGAAGGTGCGAATAGATTTGTTTTGTTAATGGGTAGGCAATTCCCCCCTTTTATTAGTTATGGAAAAAGCAAATCGCAACAATCTGAATGTACAATATCCACTGTATGTTTTAAACTCCGTATCTTAATTGGTAAAAACGGTAACCTTATGGGATCACTTTGTCGTCTGTCTGTTTGACCAACGGTTAAGACCCTTTTTCTTAGGAACAGGTGAAGGAATCAAGTTAAAATTTATGTTAAATACTGAGAAACCGTAGGTCCTTTGTAGGTGTAAAAAAAGGAAAATTATTAATTAGCTAATTATTTATTAAGCAAGATCAAAAATGTAAAATTATTAAATTATTATAGAAATTTGACTTACTTTTTTTTATCTATTTCGATGAAAAATAAAATAGCCACAACTAGTGCCATTTGTACCGAATCCTCAGAGCGCGAGTCCTACTCTCACTAGACCAGTTTTTAAGTTTTGTGATTGCAAAACACATAAATAAAAAGAAATAATACATGTCGTGTGTAAAAGAAAGAGTGTTACCGGAAGGAACTCGTCGAGATCGAGGCCAACAGGTCTGTCGGTGTTGTACGGCACGAATTCCGGTTCCGGCTCCCGCTCCGTGGCTTCCACGCTGCGTGACACTGTCACATTTTCTCGAGAAACGGTCTCCACTCTTCGCCTAGAAACGATATAAATTTATTTAATTTTTCTATTAACGTTATCGTTCTGTACTCTCTAGCTACCCCGCAAGGGATCTGGCGTGATGATATAGATAGATAGGTTATTAAAAAAAGTAACTATAATAAGAAAAAAACTACTCCACTTGTAATTATTCCTGTATCGTTGGTGTGTTTACAAACATGAAATTTATATACACAAACACCCAGACCGAAGCAAACATTTGTAGGTCACACAAATATTTGTCCCGTGCGGTATTCGAACCCGCGACTGCTCGATCCAATGGGAGGAGCAACTGAAGCTCTTAACCACTGGGCCAACCCGTCTGACAATTTGTCGGACGGCTTGATCCCGCGGTTAAGAGCTTAATCCGCTCCGCCCACTGGGTCGAATAGTCGCGAGTTCGATCTTTGTGTAAATATTTTTTTCGGTTTGGTTATTTGTGTATGTGAATTTCATTTTTGTAAATGCACCCATGACACAGGAATTTCCTAGTGTGTGACTAGGTTTAAAAAAATGTTAAAAATAATAAAATTTGCGGGACGATTTAGCGCAGTGGTTAAGAGCTTGAGCTGCTCCGCCCACTGTGTCGAATAGTCGCGGGTTCGATTCCCGCACAGGACAAATCTTTGTGTGATCCACAATTATTTGTTCCGGTCTGGGTATTTGTTTGTGAATTTTCATGTTTGTAAACGCACCCACGACACAGGAATAAAACCTAGTGTGGGGCTACGTTTAAAAAAAAAAAAAATACTGTTAAAGTGAATTCAGTTTAATATGTTTATAAGTTGTTTTCGAGAGTCATTACGAATCGTCTCGAACGAAGGCTTGATGACTTCCAGCCTCCCGAACAAGCCGGTTTCCGGAAAGGCTTTAGTACCATAGACCACATACATACGCTGCGGCAGGTTATACAGAAGACTGAGGAGTATAATCGGCCACTATGCTTGGCGTTTGTGGACTATGAGAAAGCCTTTGATTCGATCGAGACTTGGGCGGTTCTTAGATCTCTCCAGCGATGCCGCATTGACTATAGGTACATCGAAGTGTTGAAGTGCTTGTATAATAACGCCACCATGTCAGTCCGAGTACAGGGGCAGTGCACGAAGGTGATCCCCATAAAAAGAGGAGTAAGACAGGGAGACGTCATTTCTCCGAAACTGTTTACGGCCACCTTAGAGGACGCCTTCAAGCTCTTGGAATGGCAAGGACTTGGCATCAACATTAATGGCGAATACATCACTCACCTTCGATTTGCCGACGACATTGTGGTCATGGCGGAGTCGCTGGAAGATCTAGGACGAATGCTCGGTGACCTCAATAGAGTATCCCAACAAGTGGGTCTTAAAATGAATATGGACAAAACAAAAATAATGTTTAATGTCCATGTCGTACCCACCGCACTCACCGTTGGGAACTCTACTCTTGAAGTTGTCGACGAATACATTTACCTGGGACAGGCAGTCCGGTTAGGTAGGTCCAACTTTGAGAGAGAGGTCAATCGACGAATCCAACTCGGCTGGGCAGCGTTCGGGAAACTGCGCAACATCTTCTCATCCAAAATACCTCAGTGCCTAAAGACTAAAGTTTTTAGTCAATGTGTGTTACCAGTGATGACATATGGATCAGAGACGTGGTCTCTTACAACAGGTCTCATAAAAAAGCTCAAAGTTGCTCAGCGAGCTATGGAAAGAGCTATGCTCGGCGTTTCTCTACGTGATCGAATCAGGAATGAGGAGATTCGTAGAAGAACCAAGGTCACGGACATAGCCCTCAGGATTAGCATGCTGAAGTGGCAATGGGCTGGCCACATAGCGCGAAGATCGGACGGGCGTTGGGGCAGAAAGATTCTAGAGTGGAGACCACGTATTGGCAAGCGCAGCGTAGGACGACCGCCTGCCAGATGGACCGACGATCTTGTGAAAATCGCAGGAAATCGTTGGATGCAGGTGGCATCGGACCGGTTACGCTGGAAAGCGATTGGGGAGGCCTATGTTCAGCAGTGGACAAGTATAGGCTGAAATGATGATGATGATGATGTTAAGTAGAGATAACTTTAAAGCTATATGATGTATCAAAGTAACAAAACCTACCTTGATGATTCTGACGAGATTCTCGTGAAGGACAACGATCGAGGTCCCAATGTCGGTGGACCCAACGACACCTCGCTATTACTTTGTCTAAGGTTGCTGGTAGCTAAAAACAAACTCCGTTAAATTATGCTATCAAAGTTTCTATAGTTATTTGACAAGTATACAACTTACTTAAGTCATTGGTAGACTTTGTTTCTTTATAAGAGTTATGTCGATTAAGCGAGCTGGCTGTGAGCGGACTGGCAGCGTAATCCCTTAATGTTTGCGCTGCCGCGAATGCACTATCTTCTCTATTGTTGTCCATCACCCCTGATATAAGCAAACACCACAATCACGATTACTTTTATATAAAATGGTGGTCTGTTGGTACAAACATGTATCTGACGAATATAATCCACTATTCCATTTAACTGGCCAGACGATATTCAAAATAATTTCCTGCAACTTAGTGGGGCTCCCACATTTCAGATTTTAAACTGATCAATTACCTAACAGTGAGCTGTAACCGAGTTATTACCGTAACCATAACATAATAAATTAATTTTATTATCCATCTTACTGCTCTGGGTTCATCAAATATTTTGCAAACCTATATATTGAGCCTCTGTATTGTCCTTAATTTTTAGTTCTCTAGTGACAACCTGTGACCTTCGCGAACTAAAGAGAACTCGCATCGCACGCATAGACATCCCGTAATTTGCCTTTGTATTATAGTTTGGTGCTTTAACAATCGCTGCGAGTTTGAGTTATAAGAGAAGGTATATTCATATACGATATACTACATATGTGTGTACCAACAGAATAAGTGTTAAGTATGTGAAAAATGAAACTGCACAAAAAGCCATGAAGCGTTAATTGAGAAGCTATAAGTAATAAACCAAATACTACTGAAACTTACTTGAAAATATGTCCGATTTCTTGTCTAAAGCATTGTAATGTTCTTTGGTAGAGGTGGGTATTCGTGAGTAGTGTTCGGGTCGCTGGCGCTGCGGCGGCGACGGCTGCGGCAGCGGCCGGGCCAGCGGCACCGGCTCGTCCAGCATTAGATCCCGTAGAGAAGTGTTTACCACTGGTTCCATCTTGTCAATGGGCTCTTGAGTTGTGTAATAAAAATAATGAGAATAACTCGAATAGATGCGACTACTTCGTTGGTCTAGTGGGATCAAATCTTAGGTCGGACATATGGAGTTATTCCATCGAAAAATTCTGAGTATTAGTCCGGAGTCTGAAATTGTGCCCGGTATATGGCAATAGGCTCGCAAGCTATAACATGGGTCTTAACATCGTCGGTGATGAGTGGGTGTACACAGTACACCTCTGCCACCCCACCCGCACACCCGCTTGGGGAATATAGGCGTGACGGTGTTTATAATGAGAATAATGTTAATGTAATTTGTTAATAGTGAAGAAAAACATTAGGAAAGCTACATGATCGATCGTAAAAAAAAAGTTTGAAATACATTACGAAATGATGTGCCCAAAGAAATACAACAGAATCGCTCCAAGTGTCATTAGGACGAAGCATACCTGGAATGTGGGTGTAACATAATGCGGGGTATAAATATAACTCAATAAGTATATAAGTGACCTAATCACAAGCAGAGATGGACAAAATATAATCAAATTAATGATTAACGATTACAATTACATTTTTAATCTTCAGTCATTACGATTATCTTCATGATCTTCAATCATGATTGAACATTATAAAATGTAATCATAATCATTAATCTGATTAAATTTTGCCCCATCTCTGCAAGTGTAATTTAACAAAAGTGAGTATTTTTTATGCACCTGGAATTGAATAATCTTCTGAAGATAAACTAGTTGCGGGAGGTGGGGTTCGTGTCACTGTAAGGAAAAAAGAATTGTAAGTGTTAGGTAAAATGCGAAGTAAATGTGCTGTATGAATTTTGTATGTTCCTGCTGATGGGCAGAGCTACTCACATGCTCTAGAAGGTCGGAATATTTCAGTGTAGTCATTAATATTAGGTATAATGGCACCTGATTCCTCATCGGCTTCAGTTCCCGATGTAGACTCTTCTGCAGTCTTCTCGTCAAGAAGAGTCGGCCTATGCATAACTGCAAGATTTTCAAAACATAAAATAAAACGATTTTATATATTATGAATATAAATGATTAAGTATATGTTTATTCACCTTCTTTCGCCGGTTTTTCTTTTGAGAAGCTCTTACGCACAGAATGACCCTTTTGGAATGGTGAAAGATCTCTTACAATTGGTGGTGATATGGGAGGTGGCCCACCAAATGGATGAACTTTATTGAGATCAACTACTGATAGTACCACATAGGTTGAGTGGAATGATCCTGCTATCTGAAATTGTAGGGAAGTTGTTATAACACAAATAAACAGTTAGGTACCTATAAAATTCACTCAAAATTACTTCTTCCTTGTGTTCTTAAAGTTTATGAAAAATCTGTGGAGAGAAAATATATAACAATACCTTATCACATATCACCATGTATAACACTAAAGTTACAAGCTTTACAATTTATCTTTCATATCTTTGAAGAAAAATCTGATTCTAAATATTAATTTGTGCATATAATATGTAGATATTTTATGTACAAATAAATATATTTAAAAATTTGTATAAATTGATAGATACAGAAAGTACAAGTTGTAAAAATTGATTAGTGAAAATAATAAGATGATCTCAAGAGTCTCCGTAACCGGCGAGCGTGTATGAGACAAACTATGAGAGTCGAGGAAGCCAGAGAGGTATGTAAGGAAAGAACCTGTTGGAACTCTGTACTCTCTGCCTACCCCGCAAGGGATCTGGCGTGAGGTTATAGATAGATAGATGGATAAGATGATACTGAAGATATAAACAACATCATTTAACAATATCTACCTCACAATAATTGACTATACATAATTCAGTTGGTAGACTCAGGATTGATCATTCATAACTGTTTGGCCTATGTCCAGCAGTGGACTACGATAGGCTGATTGATTGATTGATTGAACTGTTTGTAACATGATTATACTTACTAATTGAGTCTGTGCAACAGTAATGTCATGAATTTGACCCCAGTGACCAGGAACAGTGTCAAACACTCTTGCTGGTTCCCATCCAATCACATGCAGACCATCATTAGCACAACCTAATAAAGTTGCACCATCTTCACTAAACACCATGTGTCTAAAAATTATAAATTGGTTTATATAAGCACACTTAAGGATGACAAAGGTGGTACCTTCCAGCCTTAGCCTAAGGACTCTTTCCCCACCCGCGAATAAAATCCTGGTTAGTTATTTCTCGATTACTGTAATTTGGGAAAAAAATCTGGCTAGTTTAACCATCAAATAGGGCTACTGTCATGATGAAATTCGTACATAGACTTACTTGCACTTTAATTTGTCGAATTGTCTACTTGAGACATTACTTGAGGGGGGTATAAGAGGATGTAAATGTTTTTAAAAGTGTAAATAAATTAGGAAAATTACGCAAACCTGATGGATGTATTATCTTTTTCGAATTTAGAAACTAATTGGAACTTTTCCATGTCCCAGAAATTAACAGTCCTGTCTGCTCCACAGCTGGCCAGCAAGAATTCATGAGGGTGGAACTTGACACATGTCACTGGTGCCGTATGCTCCATAAACTCCTGCAGTACTTTACCAGCACGTACATCCCATACTTTCACCAGACCTGTACATGAAATGGCCACAATAATAACTAATAAATTGTAGAAGAGGAATGATGAAATGTACCTTACAGTTATAATCGTTTAACTTAAAACCATAATTCGTCTAGGCATTGGTTAAGTAAGATTCTCTTATTCCTATGCAAATATCCATGAATTAAGTACAATATGACAACAATTTAAAAAAAACAAAGCAAAAATTAATGAGACGTTCTCATACAGTGTTTAGTGTAAATTAAGATTTTATGTAGAGATGTTAGATCAATGTTAGAGAGAGAGATGTTAGAAAAATGTTAGTAGGTATGAGATGAACTATTGCAACTGTTTTCTGCCTTATCTACAATGATCACACACATAAGGATCCTTGAAAAATTGAACAAATATAAACATACCATCTTCACAAGCCGAGGCAATCCACTGCCCGTCAGGACTAAACTGTAGGCTGTTCACAGCAAGGCGGTGGCTTGAGTAAGTCACAATGCAACCTCTCTTTCTCGTGTCCCATAACTTTACATTGCTGTCACATGAGCCTGTTGTTAAGTAGTCACCATAGGGGTGAAAGTCCATACATTTTATAGCACCTTTGTGGCCTGTGAATGTTCTTAACAGCTTAGCTGCCTCTAAGTCCCAAATTTTTAAGGCCCCTGTTTGTGATCCAGCACAAACTAAATCTTCTGAATGCCCAAAACAAACACATTCTACAGGAGTTGTGTGTCCACTTAAGCTCTAAAAAATAAATAATAATATATCCAAAATTAAGAATCTCAAACTTTTAATGAATATTGTTGACGATTTAGTGCATTGGTTAAGAGCTTAACCCGCTCCGCCCACTGTGTCTAATAGTCGCGGGTTCGATTCCCGCACGGGACAAACCTTTGTGTGATCCACAATTATTTGTTTCGGTGTGGGTATTTGTGTATATGAATTTTCATGTTTGTAAACGCACCCACGACACAGGAATTAATCCTAGGGTGGGGATTCGTTTTTTTTTTTTTTAAATGTTATATATGTACTTAAACATGGTGTCACATTTTCTATGCTACAATGTTTGAATTAAGCTCTTTCTGCATGTAAAGCCATTTATGGTTATTTAAGTTTCTTACTTTTTTACAACTTAATAAAAAAATCAATTTCTTAAAAACAAACATGTAACATACTAAGCATGTATTTGTTAAATGGTATGAAT
The DNA here is from genome assembly GCA_905147815.2 of Phalera bucephala. Taxonomy (NCBI): domain Eukaryota; kingdom Metazoa; phylum Arthropoda; class Insecta; order Lepidoptera; family Notodontidae; genus Phalera; species Phalera bucephala. The sequence goes on from LR990622.1 coordinate 16,156,369, forward strand.
TTTTATCTGTATGGAAAATGTCTGTTGAATTTATTTAAAGTTATGTGCAGCATGTCCACCTAGTTGAATAAAATTAAAATATTGCATAATTTGTCAATACCAATATATATTATACAATAAGTAATTGCTTCCAAAAAAAACTAAGTATGGGTTTGTGTTAAAAATTTTTCAAATATTATTTGTACTTTTTTTGCCAATCTGTATATTTTATTTAGGGTTAATAAAACATATTTTTGTTGAGTCTTCTTAATAAATCATGCCGTAAGGGGTTAAAAAATGTTTCAATTAAACGGGCATACCATTAAGCAACTTTGTCTGCCAATAGCCCATAAATTTACTTTCTTGTCATCGCCACCAGTAGCCAAGACTTGGTTAGATTTGTGGCCCATAGCCAGACAGTTCACATTTGCCTTGTGGGCCACAAATTCTTCTGCAAGTAAGGAAAAATGAAAAATACGTAATATAGGTTATGTTTATCTCATCAAGTTAAGGAATAATACATACGCAGTTTCCATGATCGTCGAATATTCTCCATTGTAAATTCAAGTCATCTGAATTCCATGTACGGGAAGTGTAACCTTGTAGGATGACAAATATTCACTTCTAATATCGGTAAATAAAAGACATACCAAACTGTTTAGAAATATTTTTTGAATTTATTTAGCTTTTTTAAAACACTAGTTCATTATAATTTTGTTTGTATCAAAATGCACGTAGATCTGTAAACTTTTTTCTTTTGATAACTGCAGCAGTTTGCGCACATAAAACCAGCTTGCGATCTGTCAATTCTGTTATTGCTGTCAAGCAGTCAGGTGTCAGTTGATATGTCAGTTTTTCCAGTGTTGGCCAAAGTAAAAATAGTCGATAGTTAATAGTTAGAACGTTAATCGATTACCAATATAATATTATTATAATCATCCTTGGTGGGGTTGGTTACTTTCCTTTGCAACCTTCTGTTCCTGTGGCAATTATACCTAGTTCTTCTATCTATATCAGCACGCCAGATCCCTTGCAGGGTGGGCAGAGTTCAGAGTTCTTGCCCGCGATTATTATTTTGAATACCACCTGATATCTTGGTACATATATATCCACGTTCTCAGACAGCGTCTATGTACACCGACCTTTATGGAGGTTAGGAATGTAGCAATTTAAATAAATACATATGTGAGGAAGTTGTCAAGATACTATATTTTCACTGCTATTGTTATTAACTCTTATGAATTTACCTAAATTAAAACTGTACCTAAGTCACCAGACTTTTGTTGCGTACGTCACCCTACGTACAAAATTTCTTTATGTTGTTAATAAGAAAAAAATAACGGCTTAAAATAACAATAGCTAGGTTACATTTGCGATAATTGCTGAGACCATACTGAAACTGATCCATAGACAATATATTATACCGATCATTCATATTGTCATTAGTTCAGCCAAAAAATACCCAGAATACCCCAAAGCAACCCCAGAGTATCCCCTACCAGTTTGTATATGGTACTCTGTGGTATCCCCTATCTTGCTTATATCTAACAAATTTTTCGTAAATTTTAATAAGTAATAAGTTGTTCATATATATAAGTAGATACTATCCTTATCAAGCGACCTTTGACAGCCTCATAACAAAGGCAAGCTATGTTATTTTTAATTTGAAAATGTCTATATTATTGAATATAAATTTAAACATGCTATTACGAACTCCACGCATTTTAACAATGACGAAGAAAATAACTAAATACCCCCAAAGACAACTTGCAAGTTATGTCCAAGGTCAGGAGCCTGAGCCAAAAATTAGGGAGTATTTTTATTACATAGATCATCAAGGCATGGTAAGTACATAATCTTTGTATACTTATTTGATTCTAATTCTGGCCTACTGCAAGAAATTGATTCGAACTCATAGGTTTTAATTCATCTTCTGATAAATTTTATTTTAGTTGTTTTTAGATGATTCAAAAATGAAAAATTTTACTTCATGTTTCAAAGAAAAGAAATTTTTGGAGTTTTTTTTCAAGAGGATTCGTCGGAATACTACAGGCCGATATGAAGATTTTCCTTTCATTTCATTGTGTGGCAGAGAAAGAAATTACATAAGATGTGATGACCTACCAATTGTATACACAAATATAGTGACATTAAATGACACTGATCTTCTGAGCTATGGATATGCTGGTAATTTATTAACTACTAATTTCATACCTGAGAAAATTTATATGTTGCCATATACTGGAAGGGTTTATCATCCTGCTGATAACAGATATGGAGGTGTAGGCCTGATTAAATCTAAATTGGCCATAGAATTAAGTAAACATTTTGAGTTTAATAGTGGAGAGTTACCAACACATTTTAGATGGAAAAATAAAACATATGAACTAGACCAGAATTGGTTTCAAGAAGAAATCAATAAACATAATTTGAAGATAAAGTCTACATGTGACTGATTTTTTTTGAGTATTTTGTAAGTATTAAATATTTGGAGGAAGTAAAAGAGGTCTCAAAGGAAAGAACTTGTTAAACTTTGTACTCTCTGCCTATCTTACAAGGGAGATGGCGTAAAGTTAAAGATTGGCCTATTATATAAAGTTCAGGGATTAAAAAAAAATCAATAAAATATAATGTTAGCTGTATGTTGTACCAACAATAAATTACAGAAATATATTATCACAGGGAGTAGTTATGGCTAATCAATATAAAATGATTGTTATATACTGATATTGTTGTAATAAAGAAAAACTAACTATGTTGCTTCTTCCTTTGAAAATGGATGAAAAGATCCTTGTTGCACCCAAGATATGCCTTGATTGGCGTCTTCATTAAGTGTTGGTTGTTTTAGCATAATATTTTTTACTGTATCATGAATATCAGGGTCGTAAGGCTTAAAAGTAATAAAATGTTTGTCTTCGGTGGGTGGATCATCATAAATGTGATCTATACTTAATACAACACATTCTCTTACTTTCTCCACAAATAACTTTCGGTTGGTTTTATACCTGCAAAAAATTAATTGTTTAAAAACGGAAATCATACATAATCCATATCTTATAATAACATAATTGTAAAAGTAACTCTTATTTGTTAGTTTTTACGCCTAAGCTACTGGACATTTTGATTTAATCTTAGAAAGGAAGGAACTATGCTACCTTTTGTCTCAACAAAATTAAAAGCAGACTATGCCATCAGTAAAAGCTAGCAGGAAAGAAAATTCCCACTTTGAACCAACTAGTTATTATTGAGTTATTGGATTTGTGCAAATATCACACATGAAATGTTTAACTAAACAGTTTTTCATAATCCCATAATATAATATTTATTGACAACAATATGTACTTACGCAACAGAGGCCTCAACATTTGCAGGCACTTTAACATTCAAATTGTGGAATATTGTATATAAATACTTGAGTATCTGCCAAATATGATTTTCCTTTCTGTCCCACTGTGGGAAAACTTCACTTAAATTGAGGACACCTGTATTAACATCAACAGCTGGATGATACAAATTTGATGTAAAGGTCAAAACCTGCAAATACAAATTTAGTAAACACTAACAGTTTTTTTACTCAATGGTGACTCAATTTATTAGCTATGAATTAACTTACTGGTACTTCATCATCAGGAAACTTTTCAGGTAAAGTCAATGTAAATCGAAAAACTCCTCCTTCGTAGAAACCTGCTCTTACAAAGATGACTCCAAACCATACTAAAATAAAAATTAGTTTTGATTATTTAATAGATTCTTATATGGTAGGTATCTACAAAATATTGATAGTAGAACATTCTGATTAAAAATTAACCTCTACTTTGTTCATTGCAGGGTCCTAATTAGGCCATGTTTTGAACTTGTCTAGTAATCGGGGTCTCAAATTGACTAATGATAATAGCACTAACTGGGTTAGTATATATACTTACGAAATGAGTTCTCATATGATGGTATTACATAAATTCCTGGTAAATTTTCAGTTTGTAGCATACGACTAAAATATAAATTGAAGAAAGTTAGATATTTTACACTATACTTGCAGATCTTTGTAATTTAAATATATATAAATATGCATTAATGTATGTGAAATTATGTATAGATCTACGGGACTAGCCCATTATATTCGTTTATTGACTTACCAATAAACCATTATATCAAGAAAATAAACTATAATGGTGACATATGATTGAAATGTTGTACTTACTACTCTGCCATAATAACATACTCTTGGTGAAACATGGAATATAATTCCCTCGTTTCTTTTACAGTACAATTCGTTTCTTCATTCATAGTATTATTATAATAATTTGATGTTGTCGCTTGTTAAAAAACTTCAAATCACAAATTCAGGTTCAATTCTGGTTGTGTACCTATTTCTACTATGACTATAACTCTGACTATAATCCACAGACCAATTAGAGAGTATGACTACTCCTACTACACCATAGACAATTACAATATTGGCATGTAGATTTAAAATCGATTAACTGATTGAATCGAGTTCTAAGAGTAAAATAGGTGATTTTTACTCCGACTTTAAAACATAGAATTGATCAATAAATCCCTCTTTGTAGTGCTCATGGATATATTACAATGGATTGAGCACTCTGCGAAAAAACGTGATGACAAGGATAGGTACTCACTTAGAGCCCTACGTCTCTTTCTAAGTAGGATGACCAAACATTGGTACGATTATGGACTTGTTGACATAATTAACGTATAATTCTCGGGCACTATTTATTGCCGTAATTTTTTCTTTCTACGCATATGCCACATCTTAAATTAGTAGTAGTCAGTTTTTGATGATATTGCCCATTTTCTGGCTGACTGTATATTTTATTCATAATCTGTAAATTCAGCTCCAAACATCGCAAAACCTAGACGAATTGAGAACCGTGTTCGTTTTGAACTCGGAAATAAATGGTTTACAGCGTATTTAAACCATATCACAAATTGGTATAGTCCGTATTAGTTCTACCTTATGGTCACCGTACTGCATCGTAATGGGTGCGAGCTTAATACCGGGCTCCAGGTTATTGCTCTCACTCATCATGGTTTCTCGAGTTGTTAAAATCATAGAAAATTCAATGTTGTGCCTGTAAGAGTTAAATTTTCTTTAGCAATATTTTGATAGTATTTATAAATTCATGGTAGTGCCATATAAAATAATATTGATTATATTCTCTTTGGCATGAATTTGAATTTATAATAATCCATATTAATCCACAATATGACACACCGAGAATATAATCACTTGTGACCAGGTACTATATATAATATATACATGCTTGTGACACACTTGTATATTCTGTTTGCTATTTGGGGATGTCTATGTTCAGCATTGGATGGGAGGATGGAGATGGATGGGAGATGATGACGATGATGAGGCGCCTTTGAGCTAGTTGCTCCCTTGCCCTTCTGGCTCGAGCGTAGTGGTTGCACGCTCGCCCTCTTGTCCGGTGAAGTCCGAAATATTATATGTATAGGTAGGAGTATCTATATTTATAAATTAATTTAGTATTTACTACTGGTTCTCTCTTCTTCCGTTTCAACTATTTTTGTACTATCATGCACAATTTACGCTGTTGACCGAGGGGCTTTTAGCTACACCGGATTAGAAGGCGACCGTGTAACTACGCTTCAGCCGGAAGGGCAAGGAGGAACGGCCCCGGGTTAGGCTGTCGCTATGGGGGAGAGAATATACTAGGTGTCTTATCGTGGTGCTCTGCACCGGCCGGGCGGGCAAAGGATTCTTCGATCTCGCCGGCGAGGTTCGTGTCTGATTTTTCCGTTTCAACTAATAATCCCTGTTTCCTCATTCGAAAAGTGCCCAAAGTATAGTATACCCTTCACTTAAAATTGTAAAATAATAATTAATTAATAAAAAAAGAAAACCAAATACATAACACACAAGATAATACACTCAACATATCATCTAAGTTAACTAATAAATAATAAAAAAAAAATGTTATACAACAATTTAATAATAATTTTTTGGTCCATTTAATGTTGGTAATAAAAAAAAGTTTATAATGTAATGATAAATGTTATTATAGAGGGTTTTGGCGGTTCAGTGACGTCGTCAATTTGTTTTAATTTCTAAAACTTGTGTTATTTTGAATTATAATGTTTAATATTGGTGGAATATTAACTATTATGTATTCTTATATGTGCAAGAGTGAAGGTAATTGTAACAAAGTGATAAAACGTGCTTTTTCGATTTCCCTCAAAACGGCCGTCGCAATTGGTATGTAAAGTATCCATCGCTTTACTATCCGGGGTGGGGCACTTCATCAATTTCATAATCATCCTTGTCATCAAGTACATCGGGGAGTTGAATTAATTTTGAAATGAATATTCGTAATACTTGACATTGGTAAAATACGCGTCGTCGTGATGCGATAAATATAAAAAAATATATATATTATATTCTAATTTTGAAGTCAACGCCAGTCGGTCGGAGCGATCGGTTATCTCCTTGACTAATTATTTAAAAGTAAATTAAAGAAACTTACTTATTAGTTAGGTAGTTAGGTATGCACCAGTTTAGGTAACTATACTAAAGAATTTGTCAATCAAATTCTTGGTACGTTTCCGCTCAGGGAATATCGTGACATTATTAAAAATCGAATAGTGACAAATATCACACACTCATTGCGTCATCAATAGTAATTCATATTAGCTATTAGCGCGTGTTCAGGGCTCCGGGAGGATGAGCACCTGACGGGCGCGGGATCACTGGCGTGCGCTCTCAATTAGCCGGGATTATCCTGCACGTGTCGCTGGATTATCTTCTACAATACGAACTATGGAAGTCTGTAGGTTCTTGTATTAATTACTTTGTATTGATTGATCTTGTGTGGTTGGGTGGGACCCGTATACCTACTTAGATAGATATTCCTGCTTTTTGTTGATATAAGAAATTTCATTCGTTATTGCGAGATGAGAGTATTGACGTACCTACGTAGGCTCTTCGACTCACTCCGAGTAATCGCGGTTTCAATACCCAAACGGGACAAATCTTTGTATGGCGCATCGATATGTAATTTATTGGGCTCTAGGCGTTTATAATAAGTATCTGTGGACGCACAAAGTACAGAAATAATTGCAAGTGTGAGGCAACATATGTAAATGTATTATCTACTTTCTTCAGCCATTTAATTTGTTCATAATTAAATAGCTCGACGTTTTACTTACAATCGCATGAAATTTTAATGTCTTATAATTTACACCTTGCAATACATAGTGTAGGCACAGCGGGCTAACTTTTCATTTTTATTACAAACAAACAGTTAATAATGTTTTATGTTCGTAAAATCTATAACGAGTTTTATGACGGCCGTTTTATTCGTAGAAAACAGACGTTAATTCGAGGAAACATATGGATGAAATGGCGGTACTCGGTTTCAAAGTGCCGCGGCCTGCGCGCCGGCTATAAAACTCTAACATTTGATGTATCCACGTTCTGCAGCCCCGTCATTTAGGATCCTCGTATAAATAAACAGCTCTATATGTTTTACAACTTCACATAATTAAAATGTCGAGTTGCTCACGTGATATATCACTATCTATCTGACGACACAGGATAAAACAATTAGATATGGTTATAGATAGGTATTCTATCAGTAGGTAGATACGCTTTCTCGTCACTTACGCAGTGAATAGGATACACAAATTTATAACAAGGATATGCTCTACAAAACTTTTGCATTAAGTCCGATACATAGACGTGAGAATATAAAATTAAACTTGCTCCATTTTCTTAGCCTCTATCTTATCAGATTTGCACGGGACGCAGTACCCTCTGTATTTATATTGTAGTATCGTGCTCGCGTGCTCATATTATTATGTGCATACGTTTGATGTGCAATTAGATATCTACATAAAAGTAAATTAGGATAAGTAGAGTTTTGCCTACCGCGTTATACAAAGTACCTTCATTTTGCTCCCCAGGCGCCCTCTCCTATCTTTTACCGATTTTTAGGAAAATCATAAAAGCCTAAAGCTTATACAAAGCAAAACGGCACTTAGACAAAATAGAGCAAATTTAACTTTTAAAGGATAAATTTAGGACGTGGAGTTGAAGGCACAGAAAACTATGTCTTCTTTCCAAAAGCATGCGTAAGTACCTACCTGACCTACGTAGCATAACAAGTACCTAGGTATATTACTTTTAAAGGGGTGGTTTGAGTTGATCGGAACGTATGTGCTCCAAACACGCTTATATTTCCCAAACGGGAGTGGCAGAGGTGTACCCACTAACATCGATGTTACCAATGGCTCACATTTGGGACATATTGAAAGCGACCCGTAATACTAACCCAGGGACCTCGCGATCGTGACCCGGACTACCTATGCGCCACTAGTCCAACGAGGGAGTCTAAAATACATTTATATGTAAGTGCAATAATAACCCACAATATAGGGGGTTCCTCATTTTTCGATTTAGATTTTGTAGATATTGACAATCTTCTTTATACATTTACAAGCGATGCGCCCCAGCTTTGCACGGGTAAATTAAACACATAAACTTTCCTCTTGAATTACTCCGTCCATTGGTGAGAACCGTATGAATATCCGTTCGGTAGTTATTGACTTTGTTTTATTATATGTAGTGATAGTGATAAAGTTTCGGTGTGCGTGTGTTGGTAATTCTCCTAAACGGCATGACCGCTTCGGATGATTTTTGTAACCCTGGGGTCACCTGGATGGTCTTTAGCTATCGTTGGAACCAGAGGGTGGCGCTATTTTTGACCAGGTCCTCTAGTTACAATCTACCCACATAGATGATAAACGCGTATATTTTTCATCTAATTCTCGTGTCGTCAAAGAGAAGCCCGACGCATGCGCCTTACGCTCGCTGGTGTCAGTCAAGTGTGATACAAAACGGGTTAAGTCTTATGTCTCAGAGAAGCCCTGCAAGTAGGGTGTCATATTCATACTACTTTCGGCTTATCGCATGATTTCTTATTGAGAAAGCCGGTATTTAAACAAAATATTATTACTTATGTGTACACACCAGCGTTGCCAATTTGTGGGGAATTCCCCAAATTGCGGGGAATTTCAAGTCGATTGGGGATTTAGTGGGGATTGGCATTATGTGGGGAAAATGCGGGGATTTTGACATATTGGGCTAAAAATTAAAAATAATTCAATGTACATAACTTGTTTAATCTCTTACTATATTATGTCCTGGCAATTTACTAGTTACGATCCGAGTGCCACTACCTGGGCAAAAGATTAGGTTTTGTCACGCGGGATCAATTGAGATTAATGGATGAGGTTTAGTTATCTGAGAATCTTGTTTTATGCTATATGGCTAATGGCTAAGTGATTTCAGAAAATATATTTTAGTCAAACAAGGACCTATACAGAGTATTTAACACTTGGCTCTTCTAAAGCTTTCCTCAAGCAAGTATTAGGTGACATGTGACAAGGAGCCACTCGAGTTGTGTTTATATTATTCCATGAATTTATATACAATAACGTTTTTTAATTATTTTCCATCCTGTTATGGCCATAAAATCTAATTTATTCTATCTCTATCTATCTATATCATCACACCAGATCCCTTGCAGGGTAGGCAGAGAGTACAGAGCTCTGGCTTCCTCCACTCTCATAGTTCGTCTCATACACGCTTGCCGGTTACGGAGACTCCTGATTTGTCCTTCAGATAAGACTCGGTCCACTTGGTCGTCGTAAGATAGTCTAGGTCTTCCCCGGTACCTACGTCCTTCCACTTTCGCATATAATTTATTAATGTGCTACAATGACTTATTTGTTTAAATGAACCAGTCTATTATTTATAAACCTTATAATTGCAAAAATAATAAGAGCTGAAGTAAATTTGCCATTCGATATCGCTTAATTTACAAGAGAGACACCTGAAAAAATACCCTTTAACAAACCAATTTCGTGGGGAATTTGAGGGGAGTCGGAATATGTTTCTCCCCAATTTGGGGAATTTGACCTAGATTTTTGGGGTATTCGGAGAATTGGCATTGGCAACCCTGGTACACACGTGCGTAGGTCTTTATGGATAAACGTAGGTAGGTAGGTACTTAACGTATATCATGTTTACACGCATGTACTTAATATAATATAATCATTATTCTAGAACGCTAGATCCCTGCGGAAAATGTTTCATAAAAAACCCAAAAAAATATAATACACTAAGACCAAGATTTTCAGATTGTTTTGGTAACCAGTATATTTGGTAATATTTTTGTAATCTACTTAATTTCTTTTGACGAAACCTTGGATATTGCGGGTTTCAAGACATCATGCGCATACATAAGATGGTTCTTATCTTATTGCTCTAGTTATGAAGCCTCTGGCGATTGCGGTTTATCTATTGAAGAACTCTCAGTAGCAATTCCAACTCTAGAATTAAGTTTGACTGGCGTCTTTTTCATTGGGACCTAAGATCGTCGTTCAATCATGTTTTTACGGATATAAAATTATGATAAGGAGTTAGCTTTTCGATAAAAATATAGCTAAGTACAAAAAAGCGTGTTGCATCGTGGGTCGTTCCCACGCTTCGCACGCGGATTACACGGAATGCCCTTCTGGTGCTTCGGTTCAACACTGACCTGAGCTTTTTGCGCAAAAAGAATGCTCCGATAAATCACGGGTTCATTGTGTGCCGCTGGATAGCCTTCTCCGATTTATGCATTGTAAAATATTAAGTTTTTTATACCGTCGATCAGAGATCATGTCCAATAAAGGAGGTACCTGCTCAATTTTGACGGTCAAGGTGCCGTACGTCACAATAAAATCCTACGATAACATCAACGGTGTCCTGCTCATAATGCTCAGTTCCGCGTACAATTTATAATATATCTTGGAAGGTATCAAGATTTATATCGCGTGTTCTATTGATGAGGATGTCAATGACGACTGCATAAAAAATAACTGGATTAAAAAAACAGATGGTTTAACTATAAGTTAAACCATCTGTTTTTCAGGTTGTTTTTGGAATTAGTCCGTTTAAAGACATTAAATTAAGCCTTACTTATACTAAACCGATATTACCTACCTAAGTCCCAAATAGAGGGCTGTTTCATTTATCCTATGAATAGGTAGAGCTAGGTAGATATACTTGTCAGTAGTAGTAATTCGTAACCATTTCGTGGGATCCCAAAATGATTTCCAATACATCGGACACTTTTCTTGTAATGTTGAAGTTCAACTAGATAGTGCCTTCAATTTTTGTGGTCACCAAATAGATATAAATTAGTAGGATAGCGCCACTTTTACCTCATGTAGATATATATTGTGTCTATCTATCTAGTGTAAGAGGGTGAATAAATGCTTAAGTTGTTTGGAACAAACTTCTGATGATTTTTATTCAAGGATGTTTAGCAAAAACGTCACTTAATTATCTATATGTATGAGGTAACTAACCTTAATTAACAAAGTATATTTGTTCTCACTTATATTAACAAATAGGTAATTAGTAACATTTAACAGGAGCGTTTAAAACTATCGTTCGACATGCACCGTGTTTAACAAGCATGAATATGAACATTTCCGCAGTTGGGTAAATTGCATATAATGAGCGAGGGCGGCGCGGGCGGAGGGCGGCACAGGTGTGCGTGCGCGTGCGTCGCGGCGCGAAGCTACGCAAACCTCGCGATCCATCCGCTGTTAATTTAATTTTATTGATGCACAAAATAAATGACAGTAGATAGTACATAGACAATGTTAAATTATATAAAAATAAACAGGACAGTGGTCTACTTTTCTGAACGCGGTGGTGGCGGTGGTGTACTGCATAAAAACCACTTTCGTCAACGATGTTGGCTCCTAATTTCATAGATGGCGAGTCAATTGCCCATCTACCGGGTACAACGCTAATGAAAATAGATTTTTTTCCTATCGAAAATTACACTATGTCCCATACCGTCATGGCTATACTTCCTAAGCAGGGAGTGGCATTTCTTGATCTAAATAAAGTATATTACCGACCTATATGAGAACCTCAAATAATTTAGCTTCTTCAAATAATTTTACATGCATAATAATCTATTCAAAAGTAGGAGTACTTAGAAGTGTAAAGCTGTAGATCTTATTTTCTAATGATCCGTCTTTTTGCGATATCTGTATCTAAGCAGCGCCAACAGACGTTATTACAAAGTTCCATAGAAAGCAAACCCACAGTTGCCTTCCTGACTAAACTCAGAGGCCCTGTTTTGCGCCAGACAGAACATGCAATGACCGGGGCGGATAATTACGTCTAATTCCACATGCGTAGCGTGTTAGTTACAAACTGAAGGGATCGCCACCCCTGCCCCCACAATTGAAAGCAACGAAACCTTGGCAGTGTTGACGATGGATAATTATGGAGCAGGTATCTGACGCATTTAATACTAATAAAATTATGTTTAGTTTAGATTATAGATAATGATGGTTATGTTCCATTTCAGTGATCATTACTCGGAATTTTTACGCTTAATAGCTGTCCCTAAGTAGGTACTGTATGCACTTTATGTAAATCAAAATTCGAATCGGACGGACGGCTTGCTCCAGTAGTCAAGAGCTTAACCCGCTGAACCCACTGGACCGAGTAGTTGCGGGTTTGATTCCCGCACATGACAAATCTTTGTGTGACCCACAAATGTTTTTTTCGGTCTGGGTATTTGTGTATGGGAATTTCGTGTTTGTAAACGCATCCACGAGACAGGAATTGCAACTACGGTGGGGCTACGTTTAAAAAAAAGAATCATCAGTTAATCTGCTTATAGATAATATGCTCAATCGAAGGAGGCACAAGAAAGGTACACTAGTGGGTTTTGGTCGGGGATCCCAGAGTCACCTAATATACCATTCCGAAATAAGTCATCATGGGATTAGTGTGCAAAAAGTCATGACTACGTAGTTTTCCCCACACAGGACTATGAATCTTCTTAAGAGTTTTCCCCTATGCCACTGTATACATAAGCACTGTTACAGTCCAACAAGGATATTTTGCCCCGTGGCCATAATCGTAACTAACATTTCCATCAAGTCAAATGTCACTACATGACAGTCGCAAAGTTGCTGTAATATTTTCCTGCAAGTAGGAAAATTTTACTAAATGTGTTCAGTTTATAAGCGCCTTCATTAATATAAAATAGATTTAGTAGCCCAGCGTTTGGTGCTATTTGTTTAGTTAAGGGACTTGTTCCTAACGTCCCAATTTCAAGTGTTCTTTTTTAAATACACTCTTTTGCCGTACACCGTCGTGTCATTACTCAATAAACCTTTTCCCCAAAAATTCATCATTTAATACTTGGAGTTAGCCAAAACATGGTCCTTCGAGCCGAATGGCCCAGGCGAAGATTTAGATACGCTGGAAAATTAATTTATTGGCATTTTTTGGATGGAAGACTTCCAACAGTCTGCTTCGCAGACCGTTTAGCAAGATTTGCCCACTCCTGGAAACTGATAAGTCGTTAAAAGTAATACTTTCAACGCCCGGGGGCATGTTTAGTTTATAAGCGCCTTCATTAATATAAAATAGATTTAGTAGCCCATCGTTTGGTGCTATTTGTTTAGTTAAGGGACTTGTTCCTAACGTCCCAATTTCAAATGTTCTTTTTTAAATACACTCTTTTACCGTACATACCGTACCCTCTTTTCACTACAATGCCCCCCTATCAATGTCATTCACGGGCCAAGAGATCCTTGTCGCAATGTAATAAGGTTCCTAAAAGTTCTAAAGCAAATAAATAAAACGATTCATTTAAATGCCATAAGGATCTTATTATATTATTATCACAATATTTCTTTATACTGTTACATATAAAATCAACTTAAAAATAAATAACATGTACCACAAAATGAACAAGAACTTTAATGAAGCAATAATAATTACAATTAATGAGAAAAACTATCAGTAAATAATATCTAACGACTGAATTCATCATAAGACATTATTAGAGAATTTTAATATGTTTACGATTGCTATCCTTATAGTAGGGAAGCATGCAGATATATTAATTCTTAGGTACATAAGTGGATACTTTAATGTAACTATCTGATTACCTACTAATAATTATTCAGTAAGTGAAACATAATGACACAAACAGGTTCGGTCGCAATTAAATTTACACGTAGATAATTAATTTATTTCTAAATTATGGATACGTATTTGCTACTGTTACGGAATAAATAATGGCTAGGTGCTTATTAAATTGATACACATTTGAGCTACATGTTTTAATGGATGCTTATGGGCTAGATATTACGAGCTTATAATTTTTGCTTTACTTAATATTGTATAGTATACAGATACCTAGTATTCCTTATAATATATTAAGTTATCGACTTATCGGGTATTACAAACTGCTCCCAAAATTAGCTGCAGCATACTATGGCGCTTTTGACAGCTTACAATATAGGTAGTCATTATTTACGGAATTTCTTAAGCGTGCAAACGTCTGAAGTGCCATCATTGGTATCTGACGTACACTTCTGACGTTTTTACGCTCATCAAGTTTCGTAAATATTGACTAGCAAGCAAGCTGTCCAGAAAGCCATCGCACGATGCCGTTAGTTTAGGTGTAAATTGACAGTGATTTTTTTTTATATATATATATATATATATATATATTGACTGGAATATAATATAAGGAACGACACCGATATCCCAAACGCCCATATTTCACCAAAATCCTAAACAGTCTAAGTTAAAAGGGGTGAGACTGTTGCCGTGACAGCTAGCTAGAACAATGTTGTATATTTTTATACACTTTTAATAGCGTTTTACAACGACTTCTGCAGTACGTAAGATAGCCGATATGCTTTTGTATAGGTATATACCACGTAACCAGGACTCCATGCATTAAAAGAGGCTTACCCCAATTATAATTAATACTACATTAATATACTAAATATTATGTATAATCTACAAAAAACTTATCACTAATAACTTAACATTAACATTGCACCTAGTATTCGACATCATATTTCAACAAAATTGTTATTTATAAAATTTGCAATACTAGATGAATTTAATAGGTAATTACAGATTAAATGACAATTTCTGCTTACACCGTGAATTACCAACAAGGTGAATTAGCATAGAAATTTATTTAATTTAATATAGTATCTTGACTAAAGTACAATATCTTATTCTGCACAATAATAGTTCCAGTTCTTAAGAAACTGTGTGGCAGTCATGCACATCAATCACCAAGAGAGGAAACAACGTTCCAACGATTTACGTAGATTGCTATGTAACAAATTTGAAGTAAAGATACAATACTGAGTTAATATTGCATTATTAAATTATGATGACGAGCCGGTAAACTTAAAATTATACATATTTGGTTGCACAATTTTTACTTTCTGTAGGTATCTAATACATATAACATTCAGAGATGGGTCAATTGTGCTTTCTACTTACAGGTGATGCCATAGAATTGATTATGAATTCATAAGGCTTTAAATAAAAATAATGAGGTAAGCCCTCGACTTACTGTCGCAAGAACTCAAATGGTTTCTGTAAATTCATTTGCTCTTTAGACCATGACTGAAATAAAGATGTAGTAGGTACATACATTCTGTAGTACAAGGTTTAAGAGATGAGGCCTCCTTGCGAATGAGGTTTAACATGTACGGGATGAGGCGGATGTGGGTGCGTTGGGTGCGTGCCGTGAGTCGGCTGGCGCGGCTGGTGGCAGCGTTGTGCGTGTACATGGGAGTGTGCGCGAAATTCTTCACCGTGCTCCCTGTAAGCACGCTGCTTGTCCTCGAAGTCCCGCAGTCGCTGGTTGTACCTCTCAATCTGATCGCGAAGAGCTGCGTCCTCAATCGCAGCACGCTCTTCATCCAACTCGAGACATCCGACTCCGTCCAACCGCTCTAAATCTATCCAGCCGCGCCATCTTACGCACACGCCGTTCATGATGAACCGGGACACAATGTGAGCCTGATGACAAACGTTCACAATTAAAGAGGTCCAACAAAAAATAAAGACAAAAACGAACGCTGTTGGTGGCAAAAGTAGAAAACCATTTATCAGTACAGTCACATGTGGTACGGAAGTGACCCTCCAAAAAACTTTACAGGTAGATTGGTCCACTTTTGGGGCCTTTATTATGATTATAGAAGAATTTATTTAATACTAAATTTGTATTCCAACTAAAATTATAACGATTTTCACGATTGCTGTAGGTAAGTTTGCTAAGTATCTATGCCACTAGGATTGAGTCCCGCGTTTCCTATTTCATGTAGAATAATACATATCTATGTACCTACCTACTAAACTTTACTATTTACCAATTGAGTGATTATCACCATACTAACAAAACACAATATATTGTACAGAATTTAGTACCTAAAATTTTAAATAGTATCTTTGCTAAGTACGCAAATACATACTGAAGCAAAAAGTGTGTCGTTTAGGCTCAAAAGGACAATGCGACAGAAGGTAGACGGGTGTCGATTCAGATCGCGTGCTTGCTTTGTTCCGGCATTGGCCTCAAACAAACCTTTAATTGTGCCAGTCAGTCCACCAGGATGCAATTTTACTAATAACAACCTTTTGGGTTCTTTTAAATTTTTGTGCCGTAAGACGCTTGCCGTATGTCTGTGCAATTAGTCTTCTGTTAAGCTACGGTCGAACTTTTGACAGAGCCGACTGTGTATAATATTTAAGGAGAGATTATATCATTCTTTTTGATAATATCTTCTCTATGATAATATGAATTTTTAGTTTTTTACATGCCAATTAATATTCTAGAAAAGAATTGAATGAGGTGGAGAGTGGAGGATTATAACGAATTCTGTGTACATAACCAATCATTAGATAATTTAAAGCCACGTTAGAGAAGTGATAATTACGATATTAAAATAATCGTGATATCTATTGAATTTTCGTTCACTTACATAAAGAAAGCTGCTTTTCAGTCAGCCGCATGATGAATTATTTTTAGCATAGGGATACATACCTATTAACTCAAAAAGTACACTGTTTTATGAAGTAGATAGTCTCTAGTAAGTAGGTAGGAAATATTGAATTTTGCTAGAATAAGATGCTTATTAGATGGATAGTTATTTTGTTGTAAATATTAAGTAGTTATTTACCTTCGCTTCTGCAGTAAATAAACATCAGGATGAATACATCTATCATAGGTATAATTACACTGTACCCCTTCAAAATTGGCATTAAGATATAAAAAAATATTACGCAGGTTATTCGAAATATTCATGTAGATATAGAATACGAGTAATAAAATGCGTGTGCACACGACAACTTTTAATGGGCCTCAAATCTAAATGACAACGCGTTGCAAATAATTTCTCCAATCACGTAGCTACAAAATAAAGGAAAACTGTTCAATACATAATTTATAAAAGCAAATGTATAAATGTTGTACTTCAGAAATCTAATTACTAAAGAGGACAGGGTGGATAATGAGAGAGGGAAAACTGGAGGGCGGCCATGATGGTTGGGCGGGCGCGGTGCCGCGACGCCCACCAATCGCTTCGCTTTTCTGCTATTGATTTCAGGGGAAATGCTTTCCTCCCTCTCCCCAAAGGACTCGAATTTTCTACCCGACTTAATTTCTATCCGTATTTGTGATAGCTGTATTATTTAGAGGGATTGGATATCGACAGTTCAGGAAAATTTAGATCTATAATTGGAATCTGTAGAAACATTTTCGTATTTATCTACTACAAGAATCAATCAATCAGTGAAATGAGTCGTTAATTCTCCGGTACACATTACCCACAGTTAGAATAATTTTGGTATATTTACATAGAAGTACAACTTCTAGAAGAAATATAGGTAATAACTTATAACGTTAAAGATATTTTTTCAAATAACACCATGTTTTTGAAAAAATATCTTGAGATTCCATAAAAATCGGTTCAAAACCTTATAATTGTATCTAAATATTAATTATAAGATTCAAGCCGAAGAGGCGCCTACCTACTAACTAATATTAAAATCTCTTCAAGCATTCGTGAAATGAAATATCGTTACGAGTTGAGGGCTCGTGCACACTCAAGCGCTTTGTTAAATGAACCGAGTGTAAATAAATATGAGTATTCATACAACAGCGCAGCAGGCGGTCCATGCGTTGAAGGGGCTAAATTCAATAAAACAGTCACCAAATGTGCCCTGTAAAACACAATATAGGTATCTAAATAAAAATGTATAATTTAATGCTTGAACTATATATAACATTAGCATCTATGTTAAAAATGTTTCTTTGTTGTCTGTTCTAGTACGTAGAAGTATGTTGTGGCGCATTGTAAACAAATTATACTACTATGCACTATTTTGGATTCGTGTAGTTTTCTTAGGTATATAATTATTATATCATTACTGATATGGAAGAGCGAAGCCGTCGGACCCTATGAGTTTCAGAAAATTAATAATAATATTAAAATGTTTTATTATTGATTCATAAATTTACAGGAAATGTAATCCCACTGTTTCTAGCAGCAAATTACTATATTTAGTTTATTGTACTGCTAGTACCTAAAAAAAGGAGTACTCTGAGCTATAAGCACTGGCATCTTTCCATGACACAGGTGTAGCGATTCAGTACAATTTAACATCTTTAAGATATAAAGATAACATGATAATAATGTAACATTAAACTGCATTCATGAGCGTGTGCGTGTACGTCTGCTTGCGCGTTCGCGTGTGTGTGTGTGTGTGTGTGCGTGTGCATGTGTGTGTGTTCATGTGTTGTAATTGTATGTATGTGAGACTATGCGTGAGTGACTATGTATGGGCATGCTCTTTATACTAAGGGATGAAGAAGATTTTCTGTTTGTTCGTAGTTGAGTTTTTGTAGCCAATTAGTTACAATTGTTTTACATTCGTATTTACTTTTGCTATCAACGGTCAATTCTTTATTGATATTTTTATAAATAAAGCACCCAAGAAAGTAAAAGAATATTTGGCTGAAAGTGGTTCTCGATGTGATGGACTGGGGGACTCTACCTAAGAGCCGGTTGCCTCGAAGCACAATAAGAAAGACCAGACTTGGAGTTTGTGGAATGTTGTCTTAACATAACTTGAAGTATGAAATATTGTCGAACTGTTAGGACCTCACAATATTCATAGCGATCCCTTGTTGGGTATCGAAAGGGCTTGAATGTGCATACCTTTAATACTGTTCTCTGAGCACGTTCAATACCTATAAGATTACTTTTACAGACACCACCCCATGAAGAAATACAATATCCAATCAGCGATTGGCATAAGACATAATATACCATTTTTAGTATGCTAGGTTCCGCAATGCATCTTAAATGTTTGAATACGTAAACTAATTTGCGAATTCTCACTGTCAGAAGGGCGATATGTGACCTGAAACTCAATTTCTCATCTATAATTACACCTAGATATTTCAAGGTGTTAGCATTATCAACTTCAGGGCATAAGCAATTTAACAACGAATTCTCTTTATATTGCATATCTAAAAGGTACCTGAAGTTATTGTCTCTGTTACAATGAGCTTACCCGGGCCCATGGAAGGATTGCGCGGAAACATGGGCTCAACATATAGAATCATTTAAGAGAATTTAATGTTATGTCATTTGTCTGATGCGATCAATTGCTGTTTGCTATGCATTTATTGGAGACTTAAACTAGGGCTAATGCAAAAGGATTTACGCGCCTGCCATAACTAGCATTCTAGTAACAATTCCCAGTAAGCAGTGATTCACCGTTTACTAGATGGGTTCTCGAAATGGCCTTCATAAGTCCACACTGGGGCAACACCGGTAAGAGCGCTTTTGGGTTGTTGAGATGTGTTTTCCGCTTCTTCCGAAGTTCTTCGCATTTATTATTATTTATTTAGGATATTTATATAATGTATAGTTAGCCAAAAAATTCAATTCCAAAGTCCTGCTACTCCGTCGCGTTTTGAATTTGTGCATTGAAAACGTACACAGCTAATATACAAGATGTATCGTAATTAACGCAAGACCTCAGACACCCTGATTAGATAATTGCCACAGAAATTAAATGGAAACCCCAAATTTCCAAATTTTAATTGTTTTACGCCTTTTTTAACTACTTTTTCGCCCCAATTATCAATGAAACTTGTATGTGTATGTGTGTGTATTGAGAAATACGTTTTAGAAATGCATTTGAAATCGCCGTATGGCTCTGAATAAAAAATAAATTTAATTACTTATAACGCACTAAAGGAGTAACAGCATTTATTGCAATGTAAAAATAAGTAAGATACATTAATAATTGTTGGAATCAATTGTTACCGATTTAGAACAAACTCCTTTCAGGCTTGCGTTAATTATGTTAGACCTTGTAGATAATGGATACCTAATGACAAGTCTTCACTTCTAGTACAATTTAATACATATATAATACTTGAGGCAACTCGGTATTGAGTAATCAAATTAGTAAGTTCAGCACGAATTATCAACATTATTCTTTGGACATAGGTTATTTAAAAAATGTAAAGCTCATACACCTCGCTGATGCTACACTGTTTTCAAACGGATCATTATTATAAAAGAAAATTAAAAGGTTTTCTTTAATTCACTCCTGGAATGACTTTAGCCTCATTTTCACCTACTTATGTGTATTTTTCATACAAAACGTCATTTGTCTTGGCGAAAAAAAATCATTATTGAAATAACATCAAATAGGCTTACAAATGATGCAAGTAAAACATATTCCTTAATCACTGCTAGCGAGCAACCGGACTGTATCTGTAACCTTTGCTGTCAAATAACATTATGATGATAATTACCAGCCCAAATATTAATGCACTTCCATGCCCAGACGAAGAAAAGATGTCATTCAGTCGTCTTAATATGAGTCTGTATTAAGCTAAAGAAGAGCGTGACCATCACGTTATGTGCGGTGTAACGGATTTGTATTTTATCATTAGCGGCGTCAAAGTTATTTATGTCTTAATTTCGGTTATGAAAATGTGGAGCGGAAGTTATGTACGCTGTTGCGCGTTGATGGCCTATAGAACGACGCCTGGGCTCTTATTCGCTATGTCCAATTAAACACGTAACGCGCCGAATTGATTAATGGTACTCTTAGTGGCATACGCAATGCCAATAGCCCGCTCTCGCATGGAAACTTTTTCAAACAGTGTGTCTGAAGCGCGGTAAGCATTTTAAAAAAATGTATCATTAAAGTCTTACATTTACGCAAAAATTACAGATGAAATAAAACTATTTTTTTCGGATTTTCAAGGCTATTAAAAATAAAAAAATATAACATAATTTCAATAAATAAGATGGCTGGGTGCATTCATTGAATTAGGATCACCTTAAAATACCGTTGGTGGTAAATAAGCATAACAACGTAAGGCCTCAAAACACCGTGAGCTCATTTTCCGTAGATCGGATCAAGAAAAATAATAAAGGAGTTTGAAGGCACCCCGAAATAACTATGCCTTTTGGGCGTCTAATACCTCAGTCCTTCCCGTGACCATGAGTCATGTAAAGCCCTCAAAGCGTCGAGAACATAAAGATCAAAAATAAACCACGATAAAATAGGAAAAAATAGTTTTATTTTAAATGTACCGTCAGCTATTTGTACTATACCAGCATTTTATTAACGTGAGTAGAAATAGCACCTGTGCGAATGCAGGGTTACACGATCATTTCACAGTTATCGTAACGTACTGCGTTTGGTCATAGCCAATATGGCCCTGCTGACGAACGAGGCCATTAAGCGTTACTGACTGATAGCCCGGTAGGTACTAAACAGGCTTTGTAATAATATGATTCATATGTTTTTATTATTGTTTCAATACAGACATCACTACAATAAATGTTGATGGCTTAACGTATTTAGGCATCCTTAGCCCCGTTTGCACAAACTAGGGTTAGCGTTACCTATTCCCCAACTCGAGGGTATAACGTTAAGTTGAGGGCAATTTAACGTTATTACCTCGAGTGAGTAAATAGGTGACGCTTACCCTGGTTCGTGCAAGGGGGCCTTCGAACTATAAGTTTTCTTCTTTCTTAATGGAGTAGGTAGTTACGTAATATGCTATCTGTGGAAACTTCTAAATCTATGTAAATAATTATTACTACACTAGCTGTAAATTTTACGCTATGGATATTTATTTATTATATAATTTTATGAAACATTCTGAAGACACCTAATAATAACATAGGTACAATTTTCCTCAAATTAAGGTTAATGACGTTAGTAAACATACTTTATATTACTTGTTTATACATACCTACTCAATCGGTTATTTAACTAAAATATTTGAGTATAAAATGTGATTACATTTAATATAATAATAATACAGGTACAATTTTCCTTATATTAAGTTTAATGACGTTAGTAAACAAACATTACTCTACTTCAACTTTAACTTGACAAATTTTAACTTTAATCGGTTATTTGACTAAAATATTTACAAATGCAATGTAACATTTAGTAATTTATGACAGGATCGAAAGAAATTGCATGATACAGGAGAGGCCTACAGGCCTAAGGCAGACTTTGCAGTTGGTGGATGGTGGTGAATATCTAAATAGAATATTAGATGTAGATACCTGTATCCATAGACAAGTAGTTACTTTTATCTATATCATGACGCCAGATCCCTTACAGGGTAGGCAGAGAGTACAGAGTTCTAACAGGTTCTTGCCTTACATACCACTCTGGCTTCCTCCACTCTCATAGTTCGTCTCATACACGCTCGCCGGTTACGGAGACTCGTGACTTGTCCTTCAGCTAAGACGCGGTCTATTTGGTCATGGTAAGGTAGTAACTTAGTGTTAAGAATTTATTTAACCGAGTAATATCATGTGTTTAGAATTTTATCAGTCGAAATCCTGTTCTATAATCAAGTAATGACCATAACTTACTTGAGGAAAAGTGACTCAGTACTTCAGCATCTTTTGGAACTGGCAATATTACGTTTTGTTTATCAATGAAAAAGTAGAAAAGGTGCACAGGTACTATAAATTATGCACCGTTACAAGTCATGCTTTTTGCTTAAGTAAAGCAAATTGTGGCTTTTACTTGGCTAAGAAAACTAACTCGTGACATTTCTTACTTGTGGTAGTTTCTCAACTATAAAATAAAAATAATGTACTAAGTAAATACTTGAGTAAAAGTAATTACTTAGAAATGTTTATAGATACGGGCGCAAGTAGTGGATAAAATTTAAAGACTGACAAACGGTCAGTTTTTTGTAAAATAAATAAAAAGATTTTAGATTACTATATTTAGTATTATCGTTCATTAGAAACTGCACCGCGTATTTGTGAGAATATTCTCAGTAGTCCGAAAAACTAGTTGAGGAGTTACAAGTTTTTCCAAGAAATGCATATAAAATTTGAACGTAAAAAAATACTGAGACGCTTTTTACCTCATTCGAATGTATCCAAATTATGCTCCTGCTGCACCTACACCGTAATGCGTTATAAACTCGCTAACGAAGGCATTGTTAATTACTTAATAGCCAAGTTATTAACACGGAAGACATTGATGTTTGATGAAGATGTTTGACCATCGTTTTATGGCCATAGTTTTTAGAGCCCGTTTTGACGTTGGCGTAAGCACTAGTCCTAACGCAGATGGGGCAAGAGCATTACTTATGACTATCCATACTAATATTATAAAATCTCTGTCTGTCCGTCTGTCTGTCTGTACCGTTTCATGCCCAAACCACTGAACTGATTTTGATCAAATTCGGAAATAACTAAGATTTTATCGAGGGGCAGGACGGCTACCTTTTGCCTTAAAAAAAACTTAAGGGTGTGAAATATACGCCTGAAAATGACGCTAACGAAGTTGCGAGTACAGCTAGTTAATAATAAAACCATTATGCATAAAAGTGCGGTGTCAGTGTGTTTTAATTATTAGGTCACCCACGCCCTTATTCGCAATAACCAAACGTGGCGCGTTAGGCTCACATGTAATAAAACAAAAAGGCCCTGAATGGCTTTTACCCTACCTACCCTATACTTGGACCTGATAGGTGGCGATAATATCTACTGGGTGCAAAGTCATCTATATCATCACGCCAGATCCCTTGCGGCGTAGGCAAAGAGTACAGAGTTCCAACAGATAATCCTACTAATATTATAAATGTGAACGTTTGTATGTTTGTTACTCAATCACGCGCGTCTTAATGGATTTGGATGAAATTTGGCACACAGATAGTTGCACCTGGAATAGCTGTACCTGGAATACCACATCGGATACTTTTTATCCCGGAAAAATAGGTTAGGTTTCTGTCGAAAATCAACGCGGATGAGGTCGCGGGGAGAAGCTAGTTCTATATAAGTATTTACCTTTCCGCTTTCTTTCTGAAAGTCACAGCCGCGGCTGTTGTACGGCGAGTGGTCGAACACAAGCTGCAGGTTGGTGCCCGTGCCAGTGAACGCGATCTCGGTGTGTCCCTCGCGGCAGCCACTTTGGAACCGCATCTGCCGTTCCTCTGGAGGTCTGTCCCGGTACCCGGTATACCTCACCTGAGACGAAAATCATCACATGAACCATTAAGTCAAATAGTATATCAAAGGTAGACAATAATAATAATTAAATTTGAAATATATTTTTGCATCAATAAAATTGTTAAGATCGGTTTTATATACTGGTATAAAGTATTAAGTTCTCCGATATGTCTAGACGGAGATATCCAATGGTAAATGATATTATCCACAAAATAAAAGATGGTATAGGCCCTCAAGGAAACAGAGGTTTATTGCAATAGTCGTGTTCTATATTTCTATATAATAAGGATTCATACAATTTGCCTCTTTCAAAGTTTCACGCCGCGCATTTTTCTCTCTCCTTAAATATTTATGATTTCGCATTTAATATTGTACGTCAGTCGAATTTAATAGTTTTTTTTTAATTCTTTTAAAAAAAATATCCCCACTAGGAACAATTCCTGTGTCGTGGGTGCTTTTACAAACACGAAATTCACATACACGAACACCCAGGCCAAAACAAACACCTGTGGGGCACACAAAGATTTGTCCCATGCGGGAATCGAACCCGCGACTACTCAATCCAGAGGGCTGAGCGAGTTAAGCTCTTAACCTGGAGCAAATCGTCAGCGGGTGCTGCCAGTATACCAGGGCTGCACCATTATAAAACGTTATGGTGCATCAATATGCTGAGGCAGTATCCTGTTCAACCCCACACAACCTCTGGTGTTTCTGTTTGTGTTGTGTATTTGGTTATTTTTGGTATTTCATTGCCTGTGACTAAGTGTGGTTGAACAAATGTCTTTCCATTCATTCTTTTATAAATTTGATTCAATTTCCGATTAAGATATACACCCTGTAACATAATTAACACACGACCTGGAAGGAGTTTGTTCCATATCGGCAGTAGGAACTTTTTTAATCACCAATAAAATACTGTTGCTCATTCAGCCTGCTGTATTAAATAAATCATAATTCATTGCAATATCTCTACTACAATATCAGTTGCATTTCTGAAACATACGCACGCGTTATGCATACGTAGGTAGTATGTAACCTGTACAGGTTTAGTAGTTAATTCTGTTATCAAAATGCTTAAACAATAGGAAACATGTAGGCAACTTTTTGAAATCAGGTGTTTTTTTTCGTATTTAATAACCAATCGGTGTGTTTGAGGTTTGTGTCATTTATGTTACACCTTGTATAGCTTGCTTTCAACTAATTGCAGATCCATTTGTTTTCAATAAGTAAATATATAAGTTTCATAACATTAGGAGTTCGTTTAATTAAGTAAAAGTAGTAATTATAGCCCTGCTAAGAAACTGTCCCACTGTTGGGCTCGGGCCTCCTCTCAAACTGAGAGGGTTTAGGCCATAGTCCACCACGCTGGCCCAGTGCGGGTTGGCGAACTTCACACACCTTTGAGAAACTCTTAGGCGTGCAGGTTTCCTCACGATGTTTTCCTTCACCGTTAAAGCAAGTGATAATTAATTTTTAATACGCACATGCTTTCGAAAAGACAGAGGTGCGTGCCTGGGTTTGAACCCGAGACCTCTGACTTTGCAGTCCAACGGTCTAACCACTAGGCTATCACTGCCTTACAGTAAAAGTACGTATGAGGAAAATTAGCACTGTACGCCTGCGGACATGGCATGGAGAATTGATTTATTTTACCTCTGTTCACCGATCACGTTTTGCTTAATGGCTATTACTAGGAATTTAGGAACAACTATCCTAATAAATCACTACTATAGTATTCCTTAACTGAAATACAATTATATAAGTAATGTCAAACATCAATTTTGATACGAATAACTTTGTATAATATTCCTTAATTTTTTCCTGTTTGTACAGTGTCAACTTGGTATTATAATATGATTGGTTAAAGAGGCCACTTAGAACCAAATATTTAATCACACAATATGATGTAGGTAGTACAATATGTCTTTGATTAGACATGTACGTACACAAAAGCGTAGGTGAATATTTTAATAAGTGTTACAAAATTGTTACCTCACTTTCTCTGCTCAGTCTTTTAAAGAGATCGTCGGATTCGAATTTGGCTTTTTGGTCAGGAACTACACGAGGCATTTTAAAGATGAACCGCGGTTTCGGTTGCTCATACAGTCCGATGGAATCGAAAGGCAACATGCCGGCCAGCGACGCCGGGTCACTCATTGCGTGCATTACACGAAACCTATAAAACCACTAAGAAACGTTTCACCATCACTCGGCACGCGCACAACACTGACTCAGCGCCGTCGATGATTCAGTATGTTTACTTCGTAATGACCCTTATGAGATCTGCAACACGACTACCTGCCACAGTGGCATTCGATTACTGAATGATTGCTAGCACGTTCGCTCGGGGAGAATTTCCACGAAGGCGGGGTCTCCATCTGGTGGGGAGCTGGGAGCCAATAAGGGGGCTGCGCGGCGCCGCCCGACGCCTTCTTTGCGCGCTTTCGGGAGCTTTCAAGCGAAAAGAGGGTTTCCCCCTCGAAAATGTTCAAAATAAATACTGTAAACGACAAAGCACATGAATGTATAATGATGGGCATTATACTCAGTCGACGTTTGAAGTGTTTTATGTACTTGTATCGGATCCTTTGTTCCTTTGTAACAAGATAAATGTACGTTATATACGAGTGTTTTATTAAAGGGGAGTTAAATCCCAGGATACGATAGAGCGCGTGAAACGTGATATTTTTGATGGGTATGAAAGCTGCATTTATTGGACGCCCAGTAGCCTAATTGTATTCCTTGGCATTGATCTTAATAAGAGGGTTCCATACTATAGTACCTACTTCCATCCATACTGGTTATTATTAGCACATTATTAGATTATTTATTGATATGGGATTCAAGCACAGGCAGCTTAAGTAGTGCAGTGTGTAAAAATGGTTAGGTTGACCTATAGATGTCTAACTTCAAAACATTGTATTCTAATAACTGGAGTAAAGGTACGTAAATAACTAAGTAGCTATCTATTTGTTTAGAATGGACAGGTACGAAAACTGGGTTTTCCTTTTTTTCTTAAGTACCTGTATGTACTATCAAGTAATTCGTAGCATGTTTTGAATTGTGACGCTGGGCGGTGGACTTGGTTGCATGCTAATCAATTTTACATCCATACTAATATTATAAATTTGAAAGTAACTGCCTGTGTGTCTGTTAGCTTTTCACGCCCAAACCGCTGAACAGATTTTGATCAAATTTGGCAAGGACATAGATTTTATCCATAGAAAGACATATGCTACCTTTTATCTGAAAAAAAAACTTAGAGTGTGAAATACACGCCTGAAAATAACGCGAACGAAATCGTGGGTTCAGCTAGTATACAATAAATATACAAATCAAACCTGTATTCCTCAACGGGGGTGGCACAGGTGTACTGCATACACCCACATTTCGCCACGGATATTAGGTACAATACAACAGTTTTACATATTTCTAATAAATTTCTTTATTTACTAGATGTACCTTCTTTGCTATATAAAATGTGACTCGATACTAATTGCAGTATCTAATTAGGTAGAGAAACGAGTGAAATTTATTTTTATTAATTTTCAAGACCCCAAATCTACTAGACACCTACCCAGTATGGCGTAGTTGGGCTGTAGTTAAATTAATAAATAAGCCACAAAGGTACATCTTGATTTCACTACAGAAGCAGTACCTAACTCGATACAGATAAAACCAGAATCGGCTTTTTCTTCGTTCGTCCCACTTATTCTACATACATTCCAAAAAAATCTTGTTTCGTCCTAACAGATTTGTTTTTCTTGTTTCGTCCCATTTCCTATAAATGAATGAAGTACTTTAAATAAAACTATTTTTCGGATTTTATCGCGGTTTATTATTGATTTTTAAATTCCCGACGTTTCATCGCAAATCAAAAATATACCGCGATAAAATCCGAAAAATAGTTCTATTTTACGTGTAGTATTCGCGTAAATCTTACAACTCAGTATACTAAAGTACTGTTGGTAAAAAAACTGTCTTGCAACATATATATTCATTTTCATTTTGTAGGCGTAGACTTATTTAACTACTGCATGGTAATAGTTGTATCATTGAAAAAGAAAATTAGTTGTTCGGAACGGAAAGACTGAATATCTTTCGGACTTTGGTTGGTTGGTTCGACAGGAATAGCTTTATAATTTACATGTACCTACATAACTTATACTGAAAAACGTATACTGGTATAAACGAATAATCGGCATGTGAAACTTAACATTTCCACCCTATATAAACAAATTATAACTAACAGTAGCATACATTTATAATCAGAATGATGTTTTAATTATATCTTAATGCTTTTTAGACGGTCTGTACAGTTCAAATGTTCATATAAAAAAATGGGACGAACCAAGACCAAAAAATGGGACGTAACAAGACGTTTTATGAATAAAAATGACTTTTGGGATGGAACAGGAATAGAATGTGGTTCGAACGAAGAATTTTTTATGTGCGACACTGCAGATAGAAGCAGTAATAAGCTACTGAGTTCGTGCCTTTTGTCTACTTACTCTTCCTGTGTGACAAAATGATGATTTACTTACTGCCAAAAATGCTCCTAATATACAAAAATACTACCACACCTACTGATACCGTAGAGCTTATCTACTGAGAACAGCCAAATTTCGACGACAATGCTAGGTACCAACATATGCCAGCTAATTGCCGTTTAATAGGGCACAATTCCAAACTTCGGACCGCTTATGAGAATTTTTCAATAGCATACCCTAGGAGTACTTTATTCGACCTACTACGATTTGAACATTTTGATATAGCATTCGAACTTTTTACATCTCTATTATTCAAAATAAAAGCCTCCTGCATCATTATGACACTATGAATAACGCACTAAAATTGTTGATTCAAGGTTAATAATCTTTAATAAGAAGAAGACAAATACCTGTTGGAACTCTGTACTCTGCCTACTCCGCAAGGGATCTAGCGTGATGATATACATAGATAGATACTACGTCAAATGTAAGAGAGGTAGGAAGCAAGGTACAAATGAATGGTGTGGAATTAGATCTTAAAGAAACAACTCTATTTCTAGGTTTCACTAGAGATGCCAAATTGCAATAAGGTCCGCATATTGAAGAAATGTCTGATAGGTTAAACTAGTGTTGTAAAAATGAGCGCTGAAGTCGAGCGTTTAGCGCTGAGTCGACGCTCACGAGCGTTGAAACACGCAGAAGACGCGAGCGTTTTAAGCGCCGACTCGAGCGTTTTTACAACACTAGGTTAAACTGAGCGGCATAGGCCGTAAAGAAAATTAGATTAGGTACCTATTACCTTTGCAAAGGAGGGAATTTTATTTTTCCTACTCCTCCTGTTTTTCTTCCTAATTAAATCTGTTGCGGGTTCCAAGACAATTAAAGCGCTTCCCTGGACACCCCAAGGTTTAAACCTTGGCGTCATTTAAGGAGACCATTGTGGATCCTGGCTTACAAGAGTCACAATGGTGGGAATGTGTGGCGCACGCCAAGTCCCAAAAAAAGGTACCTATTTCTATGGCAAATTTCAATAAGTATTCCGAAAGTTACGTGCATACTACCATAATATTTTATCATAATGTTTGTCTATCTATCAAACATTACCTCAGGTTAATCCCAGATTGTGGCGGATAGGACAAGAAATTATCAATTAGTAGATATAGATCGAAGTTTTGGGCAGTATTGAAACATTCCAATTATCGGAGACAGCTGAACCGTTTAGCTTGAGTACCTTGTCCGTGACAATAGTCGGCCGGCCTTGTGAAATGTATCCAGTGTCGGCGGGAGTGCTTGCTAGCGATTTTCGACAGATAACGTTAAGTGTTGGAATTATTGTTAAATTTTATACTGAAACTGTTACTCTACAATGCCGCATTTGTTTTTTTTTTGTTTATGATCTTATTGACGGCCAGGTACAGAGTAGATAGAAATACCCTGGGCTACTTTCATGCTTTTCTAGAAAATACTTTAGAATTGTTTCTGATTGAGTTCTCTTAATTATTTTTGTCCCGGAGGTACGAGTACACTTTATAATAGATAGTTGTTTCTTGTAAGGTGCCTACCTGTGTCAGATATTTTCATGATAAGTAGGCACATTTTAGGAGATTTATACCAGCAATAGTGACTGCGGGTGA
This sequence comes from Phalera bucephala, assembly GCA_905147815.2. Lineage (NCBI taxonomy): Eukaryota > Metazoa > Arthropoda > Insecta > Lepidoptera > Notodontidae > Phalera > Phalera bucephala. Next base: position 16,186,886 of record LR990622.1, read on the forward strand.
TGAAGGGTAGTATTGATTTTATGACTTTTTCATATGTCCTGAACGTGTTTAGTAAACATAGTAAAATCGAGAGAACGAGTTGAATGGTGCAGCTTTTCCCAAGCTTAATAAAGCTTGGGTTGCGTCGGGTTAAGTTTAGGAAACGCTAACGACAGTAACTACTTTAAACTCCTCATCGTGATATACCACAATTTTTTTAACGATTCTAGGGCATACAGGGTAAAAACACATTTCAATGTCAACATAATATAAGTGTATTAAAGTGAGAAAAACGTAAATTTTTACAATAGTATTAATATTATATTAATCATAATAACGTCATATTTTAATGAGTTGTATGAAGTTGTTAGTTTTTAACGGTGCCGGGTCGCGACTCACCATACAGGAAACGCTGTAATGGTGTATTAATTTTGTGACTTTTACATAAATGTGTATCTATCATGAACGCACCTAATAGACGCCTTCGTCATTAAAGAGATAAGAATATAGAACCTTGGCTTTAAAATAACTTTGTTGACTCTCTGCCTGGGGTGGAGTAGTTACGACTGCTCTGCTCAAACTCGAAAGAGTGCAAAGATCAATTCTTAAAGTCATGTTTAGGAAGAATATTAGATTTCCTACACACGAACTGTACAAAAAAGCTAATGTGCTCACTCTTCGCAAACTTTACAGCCTTAAGGCCTCTTTATGGTATCAAAAATATTTCATTAATTCCCCAGAGTATGTTAACTCCACTTGCCAACGTAGACCTATTAATATTAAAACCGTTTGGGTTAAATCCGCTTTCGCTCAACGATTTAGTGCTTTCGCCTTTCCCTTTATTTACAAAAAAATTAACCACTATTGCAATATACAAGCACTCAGTGTCAATGAATCCAAATCAAAATTAAAACGATTATCATTCAAATATGATGCCACCGAAGCTCTCCTTAAAACACTGATAAGTTTTCAAGTAATCTAATGGTATTTATAATTAATATGTAAGTATTTTTATCTTAATTTATACCAAATAAACCGAGTCTTATCTGATGGAAAAGTCAAGAGTCTCCGTAACCGGCGAGCGTGTATGAGACGAACTATGAGAGTCGAGGAAGCCAGAGAGGTATGTAAGGAAAGAACCTGTTGGAACTCTGTACTCTCTGCCTACCCCGCAAGGGATCTGGCGTGAGGTTATAGATAGATAGATAGATAGATTTAATATATGATATTTGTATTGAGTTCTTAGATTTACGCGAATATTACACATGAAATAAAACTTTTTTACGGATTTATTACCGGATCCCAAGACGATGGAAGCACCCAGCCATCATCTCTTTTGAAATTAGGATGTTTTTTAATTTCAATAGCCTCGCGAACCATCCTTGGTAGGAATCGGTGTTCTTTTACGAGGATTTGTGGTCTATCAAATCTGATGTTATGGCGGGTGCGGTCAGGAACATGTTCACAGACTGCAGACTTCTTTGAGCGACGTAATTAATATAATCAAATCCAAAACCAAGCATAACACTGCAAGACCTCAAGACACCGTGAGCTCATTCTGCGTAGATCGGACCAACAACAACAAAAATAATTAAGAAGTTTGAGGGTACCCCGGAACAACTATGCCTATTGGACGTCAAACACCTCAGTCCCTCCCGTGACCATGGGTGCTGCAAAGCACTCGAAACGTCGGGAACTAAAAATAAAAAATAAACCGCGATAAAATCCGTAATATAGTTTTATTTCATAAATGTGTGTAGTTATTATATACAAGTAATATACATATGTATCTATTATAATAAATAACTATTTATTTACCTTATTTGTACCACTTAAAATTCATCCTTACGTACTGCCATTTATTATACGCTCGTTTTTACAATTTTTTTATATAATAGAATTATGAGAGTATTCAGTCAATTTAATTTTAATCGTGTTTTATAAGTTTTAATTACATTTTTTTCCTTAGTTTAGTCTAGTTAATTCCAAATTCTCATACTTCGATATATTGTTAAAATTATCTTATTTCGTAATTAATAAGTTTCTATTTACTTTTCACTCTAATGATTAATTATTTTGCTCACTCCTCTCTTTAAGAAAATCTTGCATTGTATAATCTCTCGAGGTCTCCCGCGATACAGGTACGCCTAGTGCGTGGACCATTGCTACTTGTGTTTGTTTCTTTTGATTTGAATGAACTGATTTTATTTTTTATTTTTATTCATCATTGTAGTAGGTAAATTGTTCAGAGGAAGCAATAGAAAACAGGTACTCGGTAAATAGATAAAAATAAACTCATTTACTTATAAATAATAAAATATATAAAATAACCTCATTTAATTTTAGAGTAGTTGGTATAATGCTTTAAGACTACTACTCATCAATCTGAGTCTTCTTACAACAGAGCTGAAGACCGTCCAGTCTAAAAATCTCTGAAAAATCTAAAATACCACTAAACTTGGAAGTTGTCAATCATGAGATATTGATTAAAAATAGATGTAGAGTATGTAGACGTCTCTAAAATTAAAATCTTGCAAGGAATGTGCTTAACGCCTAAGTTAAACTTCAAATATACGCGTTTTCATCAGATCAAAGACGACTCCACGTATTAGTTATACTAATAAATGTAGGAGAAATATTTCAATTGGTCACGTATCGTTTTGTACACGATGTGACGGCCACGTGTCAAGGGCTGAAGTGTTTGATCTTTATGCAACGCCGAGCGTCATACGGGGGTGCACACAGAGCGGGTGCACGCATAAACAACCCCTACTTCCATTAAGAAATATTTTATGTAGCTAGATAAAATATTTCTATATCATCACGCCAGATCCCTTGCGGAGTAGACAGAGCCCCAACAGGTATTTTCCTAACAGGCTGGTTTCCTCAACTTTTATACGGAGTTACGGAGACTCTTGATTCATCAGGAAGGACACAGTCTATTTGGCCATGGTAATATTGTCTAGGTCTTCCCCGATACCTACATCCTTCCACTTTCGCAATATATAATTTATCATCACGCCAGCACAAATTTTGATCAGTAAATAATTCAAAACTTAATGCCTAAGTTTATTGTTCTAAAAACCTGGAAATGTAGAGCCAACTTTCTCCCAGCCTCGACTTTCAGCAACAGCCATGCCTATAAATAAACATAAGTAGCTATCTAGTATTTTATTTATGACCGTTGCAAGTCTGAAGACAAAGACAAAAGTCCCCAATGTCCAAGAATGTGTGAAAGTTAAACTACGAGGCCGGAAAAGACAAGAGAAAGAGGTTGCCGGACTTGACTACAGCACTGAATGATTATTAAATAGGACCAGGCCCTGTATCCAAGTTGACATTTTATAATCGTTAACGCTAATACAAAAAATGTATCTACGGGAATGACATTATACAGCGAAAATTCACATGGCGTGGTCAGAATTAGGGGCTATCCATTGCGGAAAGATAATACAGTCATACAAGGATCTTTTGACCCGCGACCAAAATACGAACTAACGCTGTCATAAAGTGAAATGTAATTACTTTATGACAGTCGCAAAGTTGCCGTTTGCTACGAAATTTGCCCAAGTTTCTTTTTAATTAGTTACGGTGCGGTACCGATCCACCTGTTGAAATATTTCCCTGGAAGTAGGAAAGTTTTACTAAATGATTACCCTAATTTCACACCAACGCCCCCTTATCAATGTCCTCCATGGGCTAAAATATCCTTGTCGGATTATAGATAGGTATTGTCTGGAAGGTTAAGCTCAGCGGCACATGCCGAAAAACAGCTAGTAGTTTATTTCGCTTATTTTCATAGTATTATGCCATAGGCCATACTACTTTGGATTTGGATGCTCTGCAGAAATGAATACCATCTTCGTTCTTTAGAAATGGGTTGTTTGAGCAATTCGCAATTTGGCCCCGAGAGCTTATTTAAAAGAAAAATGTAGAGAAATAAATATTCTATCTGATACCTCACAATTATATGAAAATCTTTTACATGATAAAAAGAATATCAGAAACTTAGAAAAATTTTGCGACATTCATCATGTTAATACGCTTTTACAAAAAATTACCCATATATATATATATATATATATATATCTGAAACGTGCCTATCCATAAGTTTAAAAAGGCAATCAAAACTAGTCTATGTGAGAAAGGGTATTACAAAATTTTGGATCATCTTGACCATTAAACAGATTGGGATTGAGCAGCTCCTCAATGCAACATTAAACAATGCTGTATAATACAATTAGAATGGTTATCAGAAAGGCCAAATAAATTAAGTTAAAAGACTAGTCCGCTGAGTTTCTCGCCGAATCTTCTCAGTGGAGGCTGCGTTCCGATCCGGTGGAAGTTGTAAAAAAAATAATTTTGACGTTTGTAAGAGCTTTTGTATTGGCCTATACAAATAAATAATTTTTGCCTTTGACTTTGAGACAAAATGCTGGTATTTTAGCTAGACTCCCAGTCATGATACCTACGTATGTTTTTGTATGAAATAGAAACATAATATGACACATATAAAAATATCGAATAATATAGTGACGAAAGATAACAGCGTTCCCACCATAGTATTCTCACGCCTACGAGTTTATATAATTATCATCAGTACCGATATAGGTAGGATGGCCAGAAAATAATACTTAGTAATTTTTACAATCTTTTCTGCAATGTTTGTTTGTTTAAGTCAAATCTTGCACATTGAAATTTGACACGTTGGTTCAGTTCCGATGACAATACATTTTTATGGTAAACAGGAGCTGATTTTTCACCAGGGACTGGCTACAGGCGAAGGAACTTCTCAACAGCCAGCAGCGTAGATACGAAATTTTGAATACACAGTCAATTTCGAATGGCTGTTTTAAATTGTATTACCTGGCTACATGAAAGCTCATTTTTAAACGTGTTTTTTTTATTAATTTATTATAGGATCCTTTCGTTTTGTTCGCTGATCTAGGTGAAGATGAAAGTTAAAAGAAGGTATGTTTTACATATGTATCAGCAGTACCTAAAAATGAATTATTTTTAGCTAGTTTTCTAATCTAGAGTCTCAATTAACTGAGATATGCTATTAGGCTGTTATTTTTTAACCGACGAGAAAAAGTCTACACTAGGATAATTACACCGTCACGCCTATATTCCCCAAGCGGAGGTGGCAGAGGTGTACTGAGTACACCCACGTTTCGCCGACGATGTTTAGGTCCCATGTAATAGGGGGCGAGCCTATTGCCATATACCGGGCACAATTCCAGACACCGGACTCGTACTGGGAAGTTTTCGTTAGAAAAACTACATTTGTCCGACCTAGGATAATTACACTTAGGTATTTATAGGTAATTGGGGTTATTAGTAAACAAACTACAATATTTTTCAGAGGATCTATAAAACTACTTGTGAATCTAAAATGAAGGAATTCTAAACTTTAAATTCATATGTACCTATGGATTTTCAGGAAAATGTAATAGTTTGACAATCACCGTAATGAAAATAATAGGTACATAGTGTAGGTACCTATTTTGTGTATTTGACTATGATATAATCACATTTTCATACGCATAAGAGAACATTTGAAGATTTGTTGATAACGTAAAGCGCAAGCGGGGAGGACAAAGCTAGCACGCACGTGTTCGCTTTGGGCTTGTTAAATCAAACTTAGGTTTAGAATCTTAAAGCTAGGAGTGTAATTGGATTGAAGATATCGTAGTACAAATAGGTCATTTTAATAATCTTTCTCGTCAAACAGAAATAGAAAGTACACTGAAAAAAAAGTGATTGATGTATAGGTAGTAAAATTAAATGAAAACGCAAACTTGGCAATTTAAAACAGCTTTAGTTTGTACCAAAAGAAAAGTTGCAAGAATAATCGGCTTTCGAATTTGCATTCTTTCTTGCAATAAAAACATTAGGTATTTATTTTATATATTATATATAATATTAAGGTGGTAGTGCTGGGGGTAAGGTGGGTTCTCAGAAAAGTTTCATACGAGCAAAATCGCATACCAACCAAGGTAAAGATTCTTTTAAATAATTTTAACATGGTTTATATTAAAATTATTTAAAAGGCCAGTTCGGGCCCGGCGTGATGGGTGGCGGCTCCCATCGCCGCTTCTGTCTGGGTTCGTATCGATGGGGGCGAACCGGTACGCGTCGCCACGGGGGGACGCCCTAGCCCGCACTAAGCCCATGAGAGTGGAGGAAGCCAGAGAGGTCTGTAAGGAAAGAACCTGTTGGAACTCTGTACCCTCTGCCTACCCCACGAGGGAGCTGGCGTGATGATATAGATAAATAGATAGATATTTAAAATAATATTAACATTATTATTTTCCCTTAAGGATTATAGGCGCGACAGTGTTTAATTTAAAAATATCTTTTTAAAAACATTCTCTTATAGCGAAAATACAAGAGAGATGATTTGCTAAGTTGAGGAGTTTTTATAGCCTAGGTCGGGCTGCATCATCAGACTCTGAATACCATCTGGTTGCAAGGTGGGTACTTGTTAATACCAATCCATCAAGCCTAAATGCTATTCCAACTCCATCATTAGCCCCTGGCCATCTTTTGGGTCCTTAGTACTTATCAAGACAAATCCAATGAGTCCAAACACGACGGGATTTCGTCGAGTAGTTGAGTTCCATCAACCACCTTTCGGCTACATCATCAAACCTCGAACACCATCTGGTTATATAGTACTTGTCAAAAGCAATCCAACAAGCATTAACACAAGGAAGTAATGTTGTGTAATTGACATGGTTCTATGGCCACCTCCCGACTCTATCATCAGACCAGGTCCATGGGACCATATTATTGCATTGTCACCAAACTTACATACGTGTGCCAAAGTTTAGCTCAAAAGCATACACACAAGTGCTTGAAATACGAGAAAAGGAATAAGAACCAGAAAGACACACACACACACAGACAGACTACGCAAGTGATATATAAGCTTGTAAATATAATCTTGACAGACAGGCAGCTAGGTGTATAAAAAGTGATTATAGGAAATCCTGAAAACGTCGATACAAATAGTTATCTCGTAGTCCATACACTGTTCAAATTTGCAAATGGTAAATTAATAGCCCGATCGCTTCGCCAAAAAATTTCGCAGCTTTAAACAAATGTTGAAGAAGAAGTAACCCATTAAAATACAAAACAATTAAATATAGTAAAATGTATATCAGTGACGTAGGCACAAGTTTCAGATATCGTGCCGTGAACCACATCCTTTACGATAAAGTAATTATATTTGTCCTGTAGCTATATTATGTGGCTCTAATATAAATAATAATTTAAATAGGTAGTTTCCTCTTGTATGGGCTTCGATTTTATTACTTACAATAGTAGTAGTGTCGATTTTTGTCTAGTACTGAGAAGGATTTCATCAAGCTAGGCTATTTATTATCTTATAGTATTTGTTGCTACAACCGATGTACTAAAACAAAAGCAATAACAGACCAGTCGAGTTGATTTTGATAATATAGTTATTGTTACGTATTTTACTAATTCATCCCGTGTGTAAACAATAATTTAAAGGAGAGAACCCTTGTTGAAGTAGGACTCTCGCTCTGGGGGTTTCTAACAACTGTTACTAGAGGATGCTTTTTGATTTTTCGTCAAACTAGAGATAAATGAATTACTCGTTGGTACTAGGTCAACGGAAAATACCCTCGGGTATAGGATAGGATAGGAGGATATTTTGACTACATTGACTTAAAAGCTTATTTTTTTTACCGTAGACCTAAGTACCTATTTATCTTATCCGTTTCTGAAAAAAAAGGTTTCTACAGTCGGACAGACAAACAAAGGATTCTGTTAGTATTCCGTTCTTACCGACTGAGGTACGGAACACTAAATATTGACAATAGGTCTATTATATTGTGTACCAGGAAAATTATTCTGTATAGTAAACAGTACGTACAAATTCCTTGTATAAGTTAAAATTGTCATCACGCGTAACAAAATTTATTACATTAAAACAAGTTTCTAGATCTAATAACATATTAATGTATAAAAAGTAACATATAATGATAAAATGTGAGCACCACTTCACTACTCAACAAGATTCAGTTTTTTTTTTTTTTAAACGTAGCCCCACACTGGGATTTATTCCTGTGTCGTGGGTGCGTTTACAAACATGAAAATTCACATACACAAATACCCAGACCGGAACAAATAATTGTGGATCACACAAAGATTTGTCCCGTGCGGGACTCGAACCCGCGACTATTAGACGCAGTGGGCAGAGCGACTTAAGCTCTTAACCACTGCGCTAAATCGTCCGTCAGTTATTATAGTAAATTTATAACTATGAACATAAACAATAATTACACAAAATTAATAGAAAATACAATGAATCAATACAATGAATATACATACTTACTGCTGTATGAGTATGAACTATCAAATAATTATGTAGGTAGGGAGGTACTCGATTAAATTTGAGCCAATGACTTCGGTTCCTTGATCGGCTTCCAGCAAATGGAGTTGATAAGCGATCCTTTTTGGCTCTTATCCTTGCCGATCAAGAATGTAAATCCTGTTCCATTACTATAGAACGTCCTTCGTATTGTTCAAAGACAGACTATCAAACGAACAAATGTTCTGCAATTCTCACCTTGGGTGCAAGCTTTTTATGGCCATGACCAATAAATCAAGGCATTGTTACTCTCCGGCTCATTTACATATTTACACAGCGACAATGACCGTGGAGACATTTAATTAATTGGTTTATAAACCTTTTCATAGTTGTAGAGCAAAAAGCACGCATTGACCCCTGAATAAAACAAAAAGTACACAATGAAGAAAGGGTTACAACGTGTTCCCATTAACATGTATTTTAATGTGAGGCGCGTTCGGGCAGTGCAGTCATTTGTTACGATCTTTTATTTTATCGCCACCCTTTGATATAACGTTATTTGTACAATAATTTCTATATTTCTAGTTCGTTTTATTTGTAGAGCTTCTGTTTTGCCGAAAACGAGAAATCTCATAAGAGTAATAAAAATCTAACTATCCAAGGGATCTAGAAGCAGTCAAAAATATTCTTCTTCTTTACCCTAACTTCAAAAGGCCACGTATACTTCAATCACCCAAATTTATTCATTTATTAGCGAATCTCTGTATAATAATAGTACCTATTTGCGTTTACTTCCTACCCTTAAGAGAACACCCAAATATATTTGTATCAAATAATTGGTGCAAGTATTTTGCTTGGTAATAATATTTAATGACTGGAATATACGAGGGTCTGCCTGTTTAAGTCATGGCAATTTCATTAGAGCGGGCTGCTTGCCAAGTGGGCAGATCACCGGGACGCTCGTAAACCGGCAAAGAAGCCGTCAAACAATGTTTATGCGAGCAATTCCGGTCAACGCTTTGTCTTTCGCCGCACGGCCTTCGGACGACACCCTAATAAAAGGCGTGGCAAAAAGTGCCCTAATGGGTCCTGATCCTATTTCAAAGCAATAAAATGCAACAAAATTAGCCTTTGTTAAATTTAGAACTGTAAACGACTAAACTGCAGACATAGTAATGGCGAGCTCGACCGGTCGCTGCTTTGTGGGACTTTTGTTTTATGGGCGACTATTGTTATTTTTCCTTTATATTGAGGGCGCAATGGATAGCGCTGTTATCCCAAATAGTTTCGCTTCAATACTGTCATAAGTTCTAAGTATATTAGTATTATTGTCTACGTAACAGAATTCGGTGTATTTTTGCATTATTTTAAGTACTTTCTTTTCTTTTTTTTTGTGACTGACTTTGAGGCTTGCGCTTACACTCTTGTATCAGATGTCCTTTATAAAGCTGGGTAAGTAAAAGCAATTGTTATCATTGGCATCAAGTTTCATAAAAAAATCATAATTTTGATATCGATTCCCAACTAAAAGGTGTGCCATTGTGTTTCAAGAGCTGACTTCGTAGAGTACGAAAATTAAAATTGATCCCCCTGTATTATGATTAAACTCTTCAGTTCCTACAGTGTCACTATACTTCATACATGCATGACCATGCTAATATAATTAAGTACAGAATAGGTGTACATATTAATGGTATCTATGTTTTTGCAAATCATATATTAATATTCTACTAACGTTCTCGACAGTGTGTCTATTACTGAGTCACTAAACGTCTGCATCGAATATCAATGTAGAGAATTCATACCAGTTTTGTCAGATCCGTTTACGTCAATTATTCACCTGCGTCACTCACCATATGTGACGCTCTCAGATCAGGATTTCATTTGATCTGAGGCGACGGTGTACACCGGGCTCAGGAAGTTACTTTGCTGCATGTTTTATAAGATGTTATTTAGTAAAACAAGACAGTTGAGTGTTGATACAAATTAATCATTGGGAATAAATATTCTCACGGAATTTATACAATATGAGCATAAATTTAATTATTCTATATTTCTTGAAGTACGCTTTGTTTTTAATTCGTTCGTTCATTTTGTACTTCCTTCTTATTTATTTTAATATTATAAATGTGAAAGTTTGTATGTTTAGGTAGAGTTTGTTACTATATTATGCAAAAACGCCTGAACGGATTTGGATGAAATTTGGCCTACAAATAGTTTATTACCTGCATTAACACGTTGGATACTTTTTATTTCGGAACAATGTTAGTTTCCTGTCTAAAGTCAACGCGGACGAAGGACAAAAACTAGTTAGGTAATAAATCAAAATAATCCTTAGTCGAAGTAAGGAATCCCTACCAGTCCACTACACATGCAGAGCAACAACATATGAAATGTTCTTTTTTTATGTTCATAAATAACAAAATAAAAGAATTAATATAAGGTAGTTTGTTTTTATATATTAGTAAGTAGTCCAGCTACTTGTGTTAATTCCTAGAAGATACAGATAAATAGTGTGTACCTATAGTAAAAGTGTAGAGTAAAAATATACTATTAACGGGACAGCTCTATTACTTATCTTGGCGATGAAACCCTATCAAATAGGTAACATCTTCGAAGAATAAATTACTACTATTTAGGTATTTTGTTCCTAAATATAACTACTTTAGTTCTCCGACAGCCTCATTTGGTATAGTGAAGAATAATGCGCGTAGCGAATCCGAGGTCCTGGGTTCGAATCCTAAGTCAGACAAAATGAAATCCGGTATCAGTCCAGAGTCTGACATTGTATTCGGTACAATTTCGATAGGCTCGCCGCCAATTAAATGGGATCGTCATCGTCTGCGAAAAGTGGGTGTACACAGTACACCTCTGCCATCCTACTTCGGAAATATAGGCGTAACGGTGTTTATTAATTTTTATCCTTTTTAGTTCTCCTTTCTTAGTTGAGATTTTACATACAATCTACACGATATAACTATCTATCTATCTATCTATAACCTCACGCCAGATCCCTTGCGGGGTAGGCAGAGAGTACAGAGTTCCAACAGGCTCTTTCCTTACATACCTCTCTGGCTTCCTCGACTCTCATAGTTCGTCTCATACACGCTCGCCGGTTACGGAGACTCTTGACTTTTCCATCAGATAAGACTCGGTTTATTTGGTCGTGGTAAGATAGTCTAGGTCTTCCCCGGTACCTGCATCCTTCCACTTTCACATTGTATATCTGTTTTGTCATTCTTTCCTCTGGCATTCTTTCTATATGCCCGAACCAACGGAGCATGCCCTTTCTCATCTTTACACCGATACTATCTTTCATACCTACTCGCTGTCTTACTATGCTGTTGCTAATGCGGTCGGTCAGCTTCACTCCGCACATCTTCCGCAGAGCTCGCATTTCTACCGCATTTATCCTACTTTCATTCTCCTTCTTACATACCCAGCTCTCGCTACCATATAACAGCGTTGGGACAAGAACTCCGTTATGTATGGCCAGCTGCGCCTTATGGCTTAAGTGCCGGCTCCCGAGTAGCTTTCCCATCGCACCATTCACTCTGTTCCCTGCACTCACTCTTCTCTCTATGTCAGCGGTGTATTTCCCATCCTTACTGAAGGCGCATCCAAGATATACAAACTCATTCACTTGCTCCAGCACATCGTTACCAACCACAATCCTTACATTCGTTCTGGTTTCTTCCCTTTCAAAAACCATAATCTTGGTTTTCTTCACATTCAAGTGTAAGCCATTGATCATGCAGTCGTCTTTCATAACTGTGACTAGTGTTTGCAGATCAGTGGCTGTTGGCGCTATTAAAACCGCGTCATCTAACGATATAACTAACAAGTATAATATTAACTTAATGGAAAAGTCAAAGTCAAAGTCAAAATATTTTATTTTTATAGGCCAACAAGAGCGCTTACAAACGTCAACAATTATTACATTTTTTGAAATTGAACCAGGGCCAGTCTCTCGTTCGTTAAAGCTGAACGGAAAAACAATCCCGATATAAAGCTTTCACGATATTTTTATGTCTGACCAGCCCTTTGACGATACGGTTATGAAGATGTGTATATTTCTTAGTATCACTGCATATTATAAAACAAAGACCCCCCGCCGCGTCTATCTGTCTGTTTGAACGCGATAAACTCAGTAACTATCGAACAGACTTTTATAGGAATTTCACCAATGGACGGAGTGATTCAAGAGAAAGGTTTATGTGTATAATTCACCTGTGCGAAGCCCGGGCGGGTTGTTAGTTATATATAAATAGCTTGGAGATACTTTATATTAAGTAGATATGATTATATTGAGAGACAGGTAAGTCGAGTTGTGTGCCGCTGGTTAGAAAGACAAGACGTACGCAGTAAGAAGATTGGTGTTGGCCAATACATACACAGCTAGTAGTAACAGACACTCGTTTTGGGATTCCCTGCATAGCACGTCCTCGCCAATAAGTAGGTGACGATTACTCACTGGGCCATTGACATGACTTATTGAATGTCAATGTTCTCGCAAAGGCGCCACACGACGTTTATCAAACTTGGTAATCTAAACACATCTATATCTTTCTATAATATAATATAATCGTAAAGGTTCAGTTCCTGCACTTAAAGATTCTAGTATACAAGCTGTAACATAATTAACGCAAGACCTGAAAGTAGTTTGTTCTAAATGGGTAACTGAATTGATTCCAATAATTTTTAATGTATTTTACAATTTTTTTAAATTTGCAAAAAATTCTTTTACTCCTTCAGTTTGCTATAAAAAACTAAATGTATTCTTGATTCATAGCAATAAGGAGTAAAAGCATGCAATGCATCCCTAAAACGTATTTCTCAAAACGCACACATACACATACAATTTCAGTGGTAATTAGGGTATAAAAGTGCTTAAAAAAAGGGGTAAAAACCTTTAAATTTGCAAATTTGGTTTTCGTTTTGAATATATGAAGCAATTCTCTAATTGGGGAGTCTGAGGTCTTGCGTTTATTATGTTACACCTTGTATAAATAACAGTCGACACTTATAGATCTCTAAATGTTTGTTCTTGTGTTTCAATAAGCAGTGATAGCTTACTGGTTAGACCGTTGGACTGCAAAGTCAGAGGTCTCGGGTTCAAACGCACCTCTGTCATTGCAAAAAGCATGTGCGTGTTAAACAAAATATTATCACTTGCTTTAACTGCGAAGGAAAACATCGTGAGAAGACCTGCATGCCTAAGAGTTTCTCGAAGGTGTGTGAAATTCGCCAACCAGCACTGGGCCAGCATGATTGACTATGGCCTAAACCCAAAGTGGGACAGTTTCTTAACAGGGCTAATAGTATTATTATTATATTATATTCATCATCTCAGCCTATACTTGTCCACTCCTGAACATAGGCCTCCCCAATCGCTTTCCAGCGTAACCGGTCCGATGCCACCTGCATCCAACGACTTCCTGCGATTTTCACAAGATCGTCGGTTGATCCGGCAGGCGGTCGTCCTACGCTGCGCTTGCCAATACGTGGTCTCCACTCTAGAATCTTTCTGCCCCAACGCCCGTCCGATCTTCGCGCTATGTGGCCCGCCCATTGCCACTTCAGCTTACTAATCCTGAGGGCTATGTCGGTGACCTCGGTTCTTCTACGAATCTCCCCATTCCCGATTCGATCCCGTAGAGAAACGCCGAGCATAGCTCTTTCCATAGCTTGCTGAGCAAGCTTTGAGCTTTTTTATGAGACCTATTGTAAGAGACCACGTCTCGGGTCCGTACGTCATCACTGGTATTACTGGTAGGTATTTTGGATGAGAAGATGTTGCGCAGTTTCTCTAACGCTGCCCAGGCGAGTTGGATTCGTCGACTGACCTCTCTCTCAAAGTTCGACTTACCTAACCGGACTGCCTGTCCCAAGTAAATGTATTCATCGACAGCTTCAAGAGTAGAGTTCCCTACAGTAAGTGCGGTGGGTACGACATCGACATTAAACATTAATTTCGTTTTGTCTATTTTCATTTTAAGACCCACTGGTTGGGATGGATACTCTGTTGAGGTCACCGAGCATTCGTCCTAGATCTTCCAGCAATTTCGCTATGACCACAATGTCGACGGCAAATCGAAGGTGAGTGATGTATTGGCCAGTGATGTTGATGCCAAGTCCTCGCCATTCCAAGAGCTTGAAGGCGTCCTCTGAAGTGACCGTAAACAGTTTCGGAGAAATGACGTCTCTCTGTCTTACTCCTCTTTTTATGGGGATCACCTTCATGCAATGCCCCTGTATTCGGACTAACATGGTGGCGTTATTATACAAGCACTTCAACACTTCGATGTACCGATAGTCAATGCGGCATCGTTGAAGAGATCTAAGAACCACCCAAGTCTCGATCGAGGCGAAGGCTTTCTCACAGTCCACAAAGGCCAAACATAGTGGCCGATTATAATCCTCAGACTTGTATATAATCTAGCGCAGCGTATCTATGTGGTTTATGGTACTAAAGCCTTTCCGGAAACCGGCTTGTTCGGGAGGCTGGAAGTCATCAGGGCTGCGTACCAGACGATTCGTTATGACTCTAGAAAACAACTTATAAACATGGCTCAGCAGTGTGATGGGCCTAGAGTTCTTTAATAAGGTGTTATCACCTTTCTTGAAAAACAGCACCACCACACCCCCGTGCTCCTGTCGTTTTCCCTTCGAGCAAGACGGAATTAAATAGCCTCTGACGGACTTTAAGTACCGGCGTTCCACCCGCTTTCAGAAGCTCTGCGGTAATTCCGTAGTCACCCGGCGCTATGTTGTTTTTGAGTTGTTTGAGGTTGAGGTACAGGCTGATGTCCGGAATATCTTCAGTGTAGTGTCGGGTTAGCTTGGCTCTTGGGTGTTTTACCAAGTCAACAACAGGTTCAGCCACTGAGGTATATAGCTGGCCATAGAACCTCTCTATCTCCCTGAGCACCTCTGACCTATTCGACGTTACGTTTCCGTCCTCCGTCTTCAGCTTCGTCAACTGGCTTTGCCCAATAGACGCGTTACTTGCGAACACGTTGGAGCCCTTGTTCTACTCTATGGTCTTCTCAATACGTCTTGTATTAAAGGACCGTAAATCGTGTCGCAAGGGCTTCTGGCCATTGAGCTGCCTATAGGACTTAGCATCATCGGAGGTTTGGAGTATCATGGAACGTCGCTCAGCCATGAGGTTCCGGGTGTAGTCAGATAGTTTATGAGGCCTATTTTTACGGTGCGGCTTAAAATACTTGAACCCGACCGTATGGACAGTCTCCACCAGCCTGTTGTTGATTTCGTCCACTGATGCACTGCTGTCTAGCAATTTGAAGCGGTTTGGCAATTCGAGTTGAAATTTCTCGAGGTTTTGGATATATGCATAAGAAGGTCGGAGCGTAGAGTTCATCAAACGCGATCTTTTCATTTTGACATTAATATTTAATATGCCTCTGACCATTCGGTGATCACTGCCCGTTTTTACCCTGTGAATCACGGAGACATCATTAAATATTTGTCGCTTGGTGCTCATGATGAAGTCTATCTCATTATTTTTGGGACTATCATACAGGTCAATTTGCTATGAGGCGGCTTCTGGAAGAATGAGTTAATCATAAAGAGTCCCTCTTTATAAGTCCCCTTAAAAAGCCCTTTTTCTTCAGAAATTCAGCCAGCTTCTGCCCCTGGGGTTGCGCTGCCCATATCCAAATTGCCCCACTCTCAACTTATCATCGCCCCGTTTGCCCAGCCGGGCATTAAAGTCACCCATAACCACTGTAAAGTGTGTTTTATAAGTATGTATGACTCTACTAATGTCCTGATACATAACTTCGACTTCATCATCTGAGTATGCCGAGGTCGGTGCGTAGACCTGTATGACCTTCACGAATCACGAATATCTTTTGGATATGTAGCGAACCTGATCTGAGTATCAGGTACGCTTCCCTGCTCGACACGCTAGTGATGGACACAACGTTGTTTATGAGAGACTTGTGGGCGATAAATCCGACACCACCTTGGGACTGCTGTTCGCCCTCCCGGTAGTAAAACAAGTAGCCGCATTTTAAGGTTATCGTGTCATCGCCCTTTCTTCGGACCTCCGATAAACCAACAATACTCCAGTGCAACTTGTCTATCTCTTCTTCTAGCTCAACTAGCTTCTCATCTGTCCTCAACGTGCGTGCGTTGTTTGTCGCCAGGGCCAATTTTCGTCGTTGATGGTAGCCGAATCTCTGCCGGAGATTCTTAGCACCCCTTGTCCTGTCGTTACCACGGCTGCTACCGTGGCCAGAACAAACAGGACCGCCGGGGACTAGGCACCTGGTTTTGTTCTTTTCTTCCATAATAATAATTGGGGGGATTTGCCATATTCGCCACGCTCGGCAGGCGCAGTTCAATGGTCGTGGAATATCTAGGAGAACGCTGTTGCCCATTCTCTAGTTGTCCCTTAGTTGAGATGGGTTGGTCCAATTCTAAGCCGGGAACCACACAGCTTATATTATTCATTATACATGTGTTTGTTCTTTCTTTGGGATCCCGCAAAAACCACTGAACCAATTTTTATAGAAGTTTTACATTTATGTATATTTGTTTAATCAGAACCGGTTGGGTAAAACAGCAAATACAGCATGACATTATCGTGATGTGGATAAGGACATGATAGATAGGAGAATGACATAGTTGGTTTAGATCCATGTTGGTTCAAAAGCAACTTTAACGTTAAGCATAGCCTTTCTATCTATCTATCTATCTATATCATCACGCCAGATCGCTTGTGGGGTAGGCAGAGATTAAAGAGCATAACTTTTGAGGCTAATTATAAGTACCGTCACGCCTATATTCCCCAAGCGAGGGTAGCAGAGGTGTACTGAATACACCCACTTTTCGCCGACGATGTAATGTTAGGTCCCATGTAATAGGGAGCGAGCCTATTGCCATATACCGGGCACAATTCTAGACTCCGGACTCATACTAAGAAGTTTCCGTTAGAAAAACTTCATTTGTCCGACCAAGAATTTGAACCCAGGACCTCGTGATCACCAAGCGATGCGCTTTCGAATGCGAAGCGAAGTCAAATTATATATTTTGCAATGTACTACATCCAGGCGGGCATAGCCGTAGGCAAAATGTAGTGTAGTATGTACATATTTAACTCTACTTAGTATAATAGCACAGGATTGCCAAAAAGTTATGGTCAGAGACATTCTGAACATAATATACTTATCTACCTACAATGACCTACATAAACTATTCACTCTTTGTAACCAAAAAGTATTATTTGGTTAGAGACTATTATTTATGACGCATAGTTAGTATATTGTCTAATTTTTATAATGCGGATGTAATCTTTTAGCTCGTCCAAATTACGCGGAGCTGTAGCTAGCGTCATTGGGAATACTGTAGGTGGGTATTTCCTAAGTTCGCACCAATCCAAAACCGGCCAACTTACTAGTATTAATAGGAGCTACTAAACTGATCTTTTAGTCATCTACATTTAAGTACCTACCGACGCAAGATATAATTTAACCGTCCAAAAAGGCACTAAATAACATCTTATTTTTTTATCTACGTATAAAAAACAATAACTTAACAAGAGTACCTACATATGTACACAGTATAGCCAACATAATGTTTGCTCACCTGTATGTTCTGATTAGAACACTTGGGAAATACCTGCCAACACGGGGAAACCCTGGGCTTTTTCTGACACGCAAAATTTATTGACATTGAATGTGTGAAGTAGTTGAATTAGCTATTCATATAATAATAAAAACCGCTCCTTTTAACGGCATTTAGATCGAATACAATTCAAGCAAAACAATATTTGAGTTTTTAAAATCTATTTGTGACCTCAGCATATTTCTATTAGATACCTAGAATATTTTCATTAGGTACCTACATCTCTTCTCGCATCTCTTTTTGTGGGTACGGCCGGCGAGACACATGTTAATCTTTAACCTAACTGCACATATAACAGGCAAAAGGTTTTGCCGAGGCTACCTAGTTGAGTCTAATGGCGCATAGGACTTTTGGCTATCGCAAGGTCCTCAGTACGAATCCTAAGTCGTAAGACCTTTTTTGATCAAAATTACGCATTAGCTGTCCGGAGCCTGACCGTGCCCGGTTATAGCAATTAGTTTAGCTTTTACATTGGGGCCAAACATCGTCAAATAGTTGTGGGTCAACTTTACACTTCTAGTACCCATACTTGAGAAATGTCAGCGTCAAGGTGTTCTTTCCTTTTTAATTTATAAATTTGACCATTAATTAACCCAAATTTGAATTAAAACATCATCAAATTAGATTTACCTAACCAATATTATACTTACCCTTACGTAGTTTTCTAGTAATTGCCTTCTTTACTTGTAACATTGTCCTAGTAGTCCCATAACCGTCGAAGTTAACAAATAGTCTTGAAATCAAAACGAATAAAAACAAAAATAAACTTGCATACGTGAACTCTCCGTTTCGTTTCGCTATAGTCGTGTTATAAGGAAAACTGTCGATTAATCGGCAGCGCGGCCTTTACGCGTTTCTTAGAAATAAACGTTACGTTAAGGCTACGCGGGCCTCGAGTCGAGCGAGCGTGGGTTACGTCAAGTAGAGATCGGAAATTCCTCATCGTGACTGTCTATTTTGGAGCGACGCGGATAGCGACGTTATATCATGTCGAACGGACTTTACGTCTGGCTTGCAAAATAACTGAAACCAGTACCCTCGTAGCAGAAGTAAAGTTACATTAGTCTGGGTGTTTAGGTGCATAAAAGAATCAGTAAAGGTTTTTTATAATTAACCAACTATCGACTTAAACGATTTTTTTACTTACCATAAATCAAAACCGTATTTTACAAGGTTAATCGGATTTGTTGTTATCGACGAAACATAAAATATCATTAATCAATGATTTAAACGCAGAGCTCTCACCGGGCGGGTCGCTTACACGTTATTACATAAAGCTTATTTTGTTGCGAACGGACGCCACCGTTTATAAAACGTTATCTTCAAATGAACACAATAACAAGTTTAATAATGGGAGTGATTAATGTGTTCGCAGGATGACGCGCACTTCGCGCCAGTCTGGGGGCTCGGAAGGCGCGAACGCGACACTGCGCAACAGCCCAGCTCGCCGGCGCGCCCGCCGCCCCTCGCAAATGACCAGACATTATTTAATTGAAATGGAAGTAAAAGGGTGACAATTGTAATAGAAAACAAAAAAAGGGTTGCCTTTTTTGCGAGAACAGAGCGATGAAATATTGCGCCAGCCGTGCTTGTAACATTTGCTACTTACTACATATCTAAATAATCTGTTACGATATTAATGATATTTAATATTTCAACATAAAAATGAGCGTTCATAAAGCTGTCAATGTGAGTAGTCAACTTTCTTATGTAGTTCAGTATAAACAGAAGCCAGTGGAACAAACACAAATAAATAATTTAAGATGAGCGCTAAAAGAAACCATAAATCACGGTTTAACTCTCGAGTTGTTTACCTACTTGTTTGATCTAACTTCTTGTAAGGCGATGTTTGTGTAATAAAAGACGGAATCGGGCTTGACATTTGCTAACTAATGATGTCGTGACACAATGCGTCTCCTGCGCGCCCCCTGTGGAGCGACTTTAAAAGCCTTTTGTCATCAGAAATTCTTAACACTTCAATGTTTGATTTGTGCGAATTTGCGACACTAAAAAAATATATCATCGATTGATATGTCACGTTTTTATTGTTGTTTATATTGCTACCTGAAGCTTTTATAACAATATAAAAAAGTATTGATCGCCCGTCGACAGTTTGAGGCCTTTCATGCCTCGCACCGAAAATGCATGACAGTTTCATAGAAGAATCGTTGACTTTATTGTGTTCCAAAGTATCATGACGGCTGTATAATCGATGTTCATTCGCAGAATCTTTATTTAAAATTCGTGTGTCGATAAAGCGGATAACTCGACCCAGCAAGGACAGTGTTCCGACTCATTTTCTAGCAAATAAAAAACAAAAGTGTAGTAATGTTATATTAATATTTAATATCGTGCCGCGCAGGGCAGCAAGGGCACAAGGCGTGAAATCGAATTGTCAACGCGGACTGCAGTGAACATATTGATATTTTAATTAGATTTACAAAGTCGTTGCTCGCAGCTCCGTCGGCTACACCCAACTCTTTGAGCCGCTCTAATGGCACCCCGTGGACTATATTTAAGGGTTGTCGGACCCCGCTTTGTGCCTCACAATATTTACTCCCAAATGCATTAATGTAACAATACTTACTTGGTTTTTTAAGTTTTCACAGCAGCTTCCGCGTTATCGTTTACAAAAGCTTTGGAAATGTCACTCACGGCGTAATTATAGAGCAGCGCAGCAGGTAGCTGCCAGACTAATAGCAACGACTATGAACAAAATCAAAATTACTTTTTCATCTATGCGAAGCTATAAAAAGTTTTTTATGCGTGGACCTTTTGTTATTAGTGTAATAAAATTCACGGAAGAAATAATTATTTGCCGGCACGTCATAGCGTTAAAATTACGCAGGTAAAAATAACAATTATACAAGTATTATTTGTTTCCAATTTTGACAGTTTCTTCTGTACATCAGTGGGGAGTATCACTTCGAGAAATATGATCCTTTCAGAGTGTTGTCCTTTTGTTAACGTAAATTTCACGTAGGTATAATGTAGGTACGATGTTTATGATATTAGACAATAATTAGTTATATATTTAAGTAAAAATAGATAAACGTTGCTTCATACTATAGATTATTTCAGAGTGGTATGCGCGTATACAAACATGAATTTCACATACATTTACTGTCGCTAGATCCCTCTGAATGTCTTAAAAATAAATCTTTAATTTACTATCGCGTGATTCAACAACTATTTTATTTTAAAGTTGTGATTATAAACTTAACAACCAAGAAAATGAGTATTATTTTTACAGGAAGTAAAAACTGACATGAATATTTTATTCGGAAATAAAAACATCTCAGCGGGCTCCGTACATATTTGAGCAGAATATTATAGAAAACATATGCAGCAGGAAAACAAAACGACACGAGCAAACATCTGCAAAATTATTTTTGTTAAACAACACGATCAATTTGTCGAATATGCAAGAGCCGGGCGGGGGCCCGCCGCGCGCTGCGAGCCCCGGGCGCTTCCCGCTGCGCCGTCGCTATACAGAACTCTAATTGACACACTAAAATACGTCATGTCGCATAAAAGCACTGATTTTAGGCGTGCCTTTCAATTTTTTCTACAATATTTTAATGATACATGTAAAAGTTAATTATTACCGAGTATTAAAATATGAGAACGTTATACCTATTTCAATATTGGATCAAAACTATTGTACAGAATTTTTATATAGCTTATTTTTATATATTTTATTTAATTTTAGCTCTCAGAAAAAGTAATCCGTGTTCCGTCTCTGCCACAGCTAGAGCACAATGATACTCTAATACCAATCCGATATAGTTACTCGGTGCTCAGTATAACAGTTGAAGGGAAGCTAGGTATGAACAATATACATCAATGCAACAAATTTATATGTTATATAATTCATTGAGCTCCAAATATTAATACATCAGAATCGGGATATTTTTTATTCATGTAAACCAATATAGTATTTATGAATCGTCAGAAATGTAACAAAGACTCTACCTGTACTTCGGAATGTCATTCCTGTGGAGAAGAAGGGCAAGACACTCCACGGTTACTCTTTTAAAGAAGTATTTTTAGAAAATTTTTCATACACTTTTGCTTTGGGGTATGCAAGAACAATGTAGTAACAGGTGAGTCTAAATTAAATTAACCAAGTTATACTATTCGTGAGAATGGCTACATGGTTCTCTCATTTACAGAGAAAGAAATGCGAAAGAAAAATGAACAATTTTATTGAATTATAAGATGGAAGAGAGGGAATATTAAATAATAATGGTTGAACAAGTTATCCATATTAAGGTGGAGCTGGACCAGCACATATCCAAGCATCTTTTTCATTTAAATAATCATCTAGTAATAACCTCGCTTACAGAGCGTACGTTTAATACAAGATTTGAATTTATTTTCACTAAGTTGAGTGTGGTCAGGTAGTATTTTATGCCTATCACCTAGCTGATTAAATAGATCTTTGTATTCATTACCTTTTAATAAATGTACTGACTCGGGACATCGATAGGTCTCGATGCAAAGAGTAGCCCAGTAAAATCTGTTTGACCACCGATTAAGTAAAGTATATTATTAAGTTGTAATCATATTAAGTAATGTAATAAAAGATACAGTAAAATTACAAACATATCAACAGCTTTAAATGAAAATAAACCAAAACAAGGTCTGACGTGTTACTCTGAAAATCAAAAAATAGTAAATAAGACATTATATTTTATATATTTTGAAAATGTGACATTATTTACGCGGTATTTTACCTATAACTAACGCCTTAAGATCCAGCTGAACAATTACAAACATTAGCTCTCTTGTGCGCAAACCTTAACGTCAAAGAAAACAAAAATGTTACACCCACATAGTGATTCTAGATACTTACTTTTCATATAGCAACTTCCGAAACATATTTATCTAACGTGTAAAAGTTAACATCAGATTACCCTTTACCGCCCTACGTACGGTATATCCGTAATTGTGAATTATAATTGGGATATAAAATTCTAAATTTCATTCAAAAGCATGCACCTATTGTCTAGGTACTAAAGATACTTGTTATTCTATAGCTACCTCGAAAATTTACTGTCGAAATTTGTAATTAAATCGAAAATTAACATTTTACATCATTTCTGTATTACTTATTTAGAAAATATTCCGTTATTAATTTTAATAAAGACTTTATGAAGTGAAATAGCAGACTAGTATAAAAAGATTTTAGCCCCCTGCCAGGGAATCGTCAGTCGGTGTTCTCGCCCCACGGATGCCGAAGGCAAATATCTGCAGAATGCGTGTAATTATTTATTTGCCCTTTCACCCTCGCTGCCCCCTGCGCCCACTCAAGTCTTTCAACAACCAAACAAATAAATGCAAAGAGTACAATGGCAAAGCGAAATTTAAGGAATGTAGAGTGCCTATTGTGAAAAGAATATGTTCCTATCTCTATCTTTAATATTAATATAGACTATCTGTATTTCTATCTTTTTCTATTTAAAAAAAAACCCACTCTACGATTTAGACCTGTCTCGGCCCGCTAAACGCACCCAGCGTTTACAAACATGAAAATTCACATACACAAATACCCCTACCGAAACCAATAATTGTGGGTCACGCAAAGATTTGTCTCGTGCGCGAATCGATCCCGCGACTATTCGACCCAGTGGGCGGAGCGGCTTAAACTCTTAACCACTACGCCTAATCGTCCGTTTGTATATCTAAAATTATAAAGGAGCTCTGTTTGTAAGAAAAACTTGGGATTGACTATTTAGACATCTCTGAACACGAAACAGTGTTTAATTTTTTGTATGTTTCACTAATTGTTCGTGTATTACTCAAAAATCATTAAACTGATTTTGGCGGGATAACACATAGTTTAACTTAATAGTGCACTGTGTTTAATTATAAATCAATTGAATAGAATGAGAGTTACAGTATGACCTCTCCATGGTATGCGGGTGTAACTAGAAAGAGGTCAGTATATCTGGTTTGTTCATATGATTGGAGTATATTTTTGTAGTTTTAAAGGCATATTATCTATACTAATACATATTATAAATAGGTAAAGTTTGTGAGTTTGGCTGTTCGGTGTAATCTCCGGTATTACTGATCCCATCTTAATGATTTTTTCACCATTGGAAAGCTAACTCATCAAGAAGTGACATAGACCTAGACCCGGTAGGTGGCGCTGTTGTCGACCGGGTACGGAGTCGCAGGAAACTGCTAGTAATATATATACTTAATATTTCCCATGTGGTTCACGCAGGTGATGCGTCACACATTTTTTTATATAACCGGGTTGTGATATAAGATGAAATGAAACAGCAAAATAATATGCATTTCTATTTTAAAACACCGCAATTATAGGAAGTTTATATGATTTTTCCAAAATACCTGTATAATAATATAATTTTGAACATTATAATTTTCAAAATATTAGGTTATTTTAGTAAAATGTGTGCTGCGGCTTTCCACTGTCACAGACTTTCCAGTTAGTCTAGTGTCGACATCCAATCTATCTAATCACTGACTGTCTTTTTTTATCTACAAGAATCTACAGAGCCAGTGCGATTGAGGAGGAGAGGCTGGCGAAGAACTTCGAGAACAACACTAAACTCTTTTGGAGCAAAGTGGAGTCTCGACGTGATTCGTCAAGTCTACGGATGGTGACATTCTTGCAGATACACAAGCTGTATTAAACAGGTGGAGTGAATATTTTGGAGAAATGTATGGAGATGCCCCGGATACTGGTGCCATTGACGAGCCCAGAGGCGACTTTGTGGCACCGGAATCAACAGAGAGCATCACTATGGAAGAAGTTGAATGGGCTATAGGAAATATGAAAAATGGTAAAGCTGCGGGAATAGACATGATATCTGCCGAGATGATCAAATATGGTGGAACTTGCGTCCGGGACGCCTTTCGGGTCCTTGCAAACCTTTGTTGGAGGTCCGTTAGGGTCCCTACAGATTGGCGCCGCGCAGTCATTGTACCCTTGTACAAAGGCAAGGGTTCACAATATGACTGCGCACATTACAGAGCCATTAGTTTGATCAGCTTGGCAGCCAAGGTGTATGGTAAAATTATTGAAATGAGAATGCGCGAGAAGTCCGATGGAATGTTGTGCGAGGCACAAGGGGGTTTCAGGTCCGGAAGAGGATGTTCGGATCAAGTTTTCTCCCTTCGCAACATCGTAGAGAAGCATCTGGCAGTGGGCCGGAAGGTTTTCTGCGGTTTTGTGGATCTAGAGAAGGTCTTTGATAGAGTTGTGCGAAAGAGACTTTGGGACATTTTGCCTGAGTATGGTATAAATGGCACTCCTACGGGCCGTCCAGTCCACCTAAGTGGACTAAAGGCATGCGTACGGGTGGGTGGTAACATGTCACCCTGGTTTGACGTTGAAATCGGCGTCAAGCAGGGTTGCGTGTTGTCGGCTAGACTGTTTATAATATATTTGGATAAAAGTCTTCAAAGACTGTAAGCGATGAATGAAGGTGTACAAATGAGTGATCTAGTGGTAAATCATCTACTATATGCAGATGACGCGGTTTTGATAGCGCCTACAGCCACTGATCTGCAATCACTAGTCACAGTTATGAAAGACGACTGCATGAAAAATGGCTTACATTTGAATATGAAGAAAAAATTATGGTTTTTGAACGGGAAGAAACCAGAACGAATGCAAGGATTGTGGTTGGGAACGATGTGCTGGAGCAAATGAATGAGTTTGTATATCTTGGATCCGCATTTAGTAAGGATGGAAACTACACCGCTGACATAGAGAGAAGAGTGAGTGCAGGGAACAGAGTGAATGGCGCGATGGGAAAGCTACTTGGGAGCCGGCACTTAAACCGAAAGGCGCAGCTGGCCATACATAATGGAGTGCTTGTCCTAACGCTGTTATTTGGCAGCGAGAGCTGGGTATGTAAAAAGGAGAATGAAAGTAGGATAAATGCGGTGGAAATGCGAGCTCTGCGGAAGATGTGCGGAGTGAAGCTGACCGACCGTATTCGCAACAGCGTAGTAAGAAAGCAAATAAGTATGAAAGAGAGTATCGGTGTAAAGATGAGAAAGGGTATGCTTCGTTGGTTCGGGCATAAAGAAAGAATGTCCGAAGAAAGAATGACAAGACTGATATACAATGCAAAAGTGGAAGGATGTAGGTACCGGGAAAGACCTAGACTATCTTACCATGACCAAGACCGGGTCTTATCTGAAGGACAAGTCAGGAGTCTCTGTAACCGGCGAGCGTGTATGAGACGAACTATGATAGTAGAGGAAGCCAGAGAGGTATGTAAGAAAAGAGCCTGTTGGAACTCTGTACTCTCTGCCTACCCCGTAAGGGATCTGGCGTGATGATATAGATAGATAGAGAGAAGAATCTACATCTAGAATGCTGGAATGCTAAAGTTTAGGTATAGGTAATAGGCTCGTCCCCTATTACATGGGATCTAACATCGTCGGCGAAACGTGGGTGTACTCAGTACACCTCTGCCACCCCCTCTAGGGAATATAGGCGTGACGGTGTGTGTTAGGTATATAAAATATCTAATTCTTTTTTCCAATATAATCGAGGGGAGTGAAAAATGTTTAGGGGTCATTCTCGTGAACGGGTGCTACTTGGGAACTGATCCATCCGGAATCCTTTAGACACCTACTGGTTCGAAATGGTACTAATTGATTCTTGATACAGAATATAAACAGGTTATTTTTCGTAAACTGAACTTTTAAGTTAACAAAACTGATAAACAGAATCGGCGCCGTACTTTTGGTACAAGTAAAATACCTTCTTATTGTAATTTCTAGCTTCCGAAACATCTTACCCCTGGTTTTCTATTCAGACTACTCGAGCGACAGTGACACAGAGTAAAATAATACATACTGTGTGATAGTAGGCAGTGAAGTAAGGGAATGAATATTTCTGCTACAAAAATGGGAGAGAAGTAGTGGAGAGGCGCGATCATATACAATTTACATATCCATGCTGCTACTTTTCATTTCCCTGCACACTACAATTTTTATAGCAATAGCTTTCAATGTTATACCTAAACTAGCGGCACCTTGGCGGCTCCATACGATGGCATTTTTGACGTGTCTGTAAATCTATACTAATATTACAAAGAGGTAAGGTTTGAGAGTTTGGATGTTCGGGGTAATCTCCGGTACTATTGATTTGATTTTAATGTTTCTTTCACCATTGGAAAGCTACCTTAACCCGAAGTAATATAGGGTATATAACTTAGACCTGGTAGGTGGCGCTGTTGTTGACTGGGTACAAAGTCGCCGGAAACTGCTAGTTTTGAATATTGTAAGCCACCAAAAGGCGATGTCGATAGTTAAGCTACTGTATTCAGTTGATCCTATGATGTTGATAATTAAATACCTTGTCTTAGATCGGTACTGATGTAATGAGCTCCGACGCATCCGGCTGCACCGGTACTGTTTACAAAAGAAGCAACACAATGTTTTATTACCAAGTCAGAAGAAGATATACACGGATTGAGACGCTTTGTAATGTTTTACAACTTTACTGCAACATAATGCAGCAGGTAGGTGTACAATTTTTTAACATTTTACGAATAATAAAGGGTTCAAACGGTATCGTTTTTCATACAAGCGTTAGAGAATGAGAAATACACAATAGCATGTGATAAAAGCGGAGACAAATACTACGCGCTGGGTCGCTACTATTTTGACATTTTAATTTCACCCTTGCTCCAAATCCGTTTTGAATGGCGATGGATGGGGGCGCGACGTGCCGTTGAGCTCTCTTGATACATGTATCACAGTCGCAGGAGAGACTTGATTGACGTTTATCGCTAGGATTAAAATACAATTAAATTTAATTTTAAATTGAGCACAAAACTTTCCCTAACCCTTTACACAATTTTGACGGTAAGTCTTAAGCAAATTGAATAGAAGTATAACACACCTATGGGGCCTACGTAGAAAAAACATGTTCATCGATAATTGCGTAAAGTATCGACAAAAGGATCGATTTTATGGGTTCGAGCGCCATTTGTCCGAAGTCCTCGATTAGAGGTAATTTGTGTCAATCACTAGTGCATTGTGCCGGCCACGTCCGCCTCCGCTTTGGACAGGAACATTCGCTCTAATTAAAAGCCGAACCCCCGGTTAACAAAAGTCAATCGCGGGATTAAAGTTTGACGTGTATAGAACATTTTCAGAGTGTTTTTATGGTCTTTTGTGTTTCATACCATTAAAATGTCAGCCCTCGAGAGATTAATATTTCTGTGTTATATTAGCAAAATTTCTAAAGGCTATATGTATACATATAGGAAGACGAACTAGTACCATGTAATCCCTACAAATAATTAAAACCTTAGATATCCTCATCCTTTCTTTATAAACACTGTAAGTTACCTTACCTTTAAATCGTAAGCTGGCACTTACATAGCATACCTATTTAGGAATAGAAATTTTGACGTTTGTGAGAGCTATTGCATTGGCCTATACAAATAAATGACTTTTGACTTTGAATTTAGATTTTTAAGGCATGTAAACAAATGCAATATGTATTTACAAATAGAAAAATAATATTCACGAAACTCTACCAGGACTCCCACACTGTAAAGGCGTTTATATCTTATCAAGAACAGATTATCTAAAGTTCCCACAACCCGACTCGGAACCTACATGTAACTTCCAATTTTATTGCTTTCCGCATACCTACTAGCGTGAAGGTGGGGGACACAAATCCGTACGCGACGTTTTCATTGTAAATAATAACTTATTTTATCGCCTACATAAAACCAATTTCATGTCTAAATTTGTTTGCATTTTAGATTTGCACAATTCTTTATTTGCGGTCTACTGTTATCCTTAAAGCGCGGAAAATCCTGCATCACTGTCTATCCTACGTCGACTTCACATGTGCTCGAAAAGGATAGCGCGAATCGAACTATGGGGCTGTGCTGGGCAGAGTAGTGCAGCTACGGGTGATGCAAGCAACCCTTTCATTTGCCATGGGACTGGAAGCAGTAATTTGATTTCACGCTAGTCTAATGATTAATGCCAGTCCCTTATCGCTCCATATTTTACCGATTTTGACTAACATTATTTTATTTAATGGTGGCCGGTTACAATACATGAACACTTATGATATTAAAACCTTAGCAATAAATTCTATCAGAATCACAGCAGAGGTCATACTGTCCTGTTATTGAATAAGTAGTTTAAGTATGCTGCCATACTTATTAAGTAGTAGGGGATGGACAAAAATGTTTGGAACTTATTACCAACTCTTATGGTAATAAGTTCCAAACAGTTCATGCTCAATGTAAGAAATATACCTACTTATATAGGTAGGTCAAATCAAATATGTTAAATTGGTCATAGTAAAAACCAAAAATAAAAGAACACTACCTACCTCACCCGAACATAACCCTGAACCACAGAGCGATAGAATAATTTAAGCCACTAAAAACACACCAATCACAGGCTTCGGTCCGAAGTTCAAGTAGCATACAAGAAGGAGTCCTGAAACCGGGTATGCTGAACTTCTTAGTTAACAATAACACGAATAAAAAAAGACAAGAACACCTAGCAATCAATCCACCCCTCTCACTAAGATCTCTTGTACAAACAAGTTCAAACAAACAACAATAATTATCTTCCAATATGGCCGGTCACCGAGGAAGATTATGACCAAAACCCTCCAAAGTTTAATACAACTACAAATATATCAAATTGTACAACTATGCCAAACAAACTCTACATAATGACCTACAATGTAAGAACACTGGCATCTTATGGACGCTGAATGGAGTTGCTAGAAGCAATAAAGGATATAAAATTAGATATAATTAGACTATCCAAAACAAAGGAATAAAGATAGAGGAATATGACAACAGTATACTATACCATGCAGGACTTATACCTGGAAAATATGGCGTCGGGTTTTTATTACGTATAAAGCATAAAAATAACATAGAAAACTTTACAGGGATCACAGATATAGTAGCAATACTAAACATAAACATATAAGGAAACAAAATATCTCTCATACACGTGTACGCACCCACTGAAGCAACTAATGAGGAAGAATTAGATTTTTTTACACAAATGTAAATAAGGCCATAAACCAAGCAAATACGTAAAACCTTTGTAATAATGGGCGACCTAAATGCAAAAATAGGCCAACCCAGGCAGGACGAATAATAAAACCAAACGGGTATGGAGAAAGAAATCAAAGAGGCCAGAGACTAATAGACTTCGCCCTTGAAAATAAAATCGCAATCCTAAACACATTCTTAAAAAAAACGGCGAACTTAAGATGGAATCGCCAAACGGAGAGCATACCGGTGGAAGTCACCGATGCTAGCCCACTGGTTACGACTGCATGCAGTCAAGTAACTGGTTTTTTTTTTTACTGGCGTCGTTGGGGACCACTGGTCTAAACAAATGTATAATTTTAAAATGTCACAAACAATATTTTTAAGTTTTAATTGTTACTAACCACTGTATGGATTTTTGTTGTCCGAAATAAATGTATTATTATTATTATAAATTAGAAATTGACTTTATCCTGTCAAATCAACCGAGTATGGTTCCAAACAAAACATTGAAGTGCTTCAACTCAACTTCTCTTCAGGCCATAGAGTAAGAGTAAGAGCAACAATAACACTAACAAAACATAAGAAATACAGATCTAGTTTCAGTAAATGCCAATACACTACACTAGAAAAAGAAGAGGAAATATCAAGGTACAAAAAGCACATCATATCTTACCTACCAAACCTACCAGACTGCTCCACCATCTCTGTGCAAACGTATGACGATAAAATAATAAAAGCTTAAAAAAATATAAACAAAACTGGAAACATACTATCAGAGCGCACTTTAACACTTATGAAAAGAAGACAAGAACTACAAACAAAACTCAATCAATAAAAAACGAACAATTAGCTCTATACAAAATAATAAGCAAACTCATTAAACAGGACCATACAAGATACATACACAAAACCATAGAAAAGCACTTGGTATAAGCGGGCAGCTCAAAAAAAGCTTTTAAGGAGCTAAAAACATGCAAAACATGGATTGACGGACTGAATACAGGAAATAAAACATTAAATAGTCGAAAAGACATTATAGACGTTGCAACGGAATTTGTAAAAACTTATACAGTGCCAAAGGATGTAAGAGAAAAGGACAGATGAGCACAAATGCTAAAGACTGACACAAAAAAGAATATTGAGCACAATTCGACGAAAAAGAAGTTGTTGAAGGAATTAAACGTCTAAAAACAGATAAAAGCCTTGGCTCAGACAACATATCAAATGAAGCTTTAAAAATAGCCCATCCTCTACTGGCTCTACCTTTAACCTTTCTGTTCAACTGCATACTGGAAACTATTGAGACAACTACTCAGGGGTCAGAATCAAATATAATTTTAATATATAAAAGGAGACCCTCACGACATAGGCAACTACAGGCCAATAAGCTTATTGTCATGCTTGTACAAGCTATTCTCTTCGCTTTCAAATCAAAGAGTAAGCGCAACACTAGAAGCGCAACAACCCCTGGAACAAGCAGGATTTAGAAAGAGTTTATCGACCATAGACCACATTTACACCTTCGAACAATTGATCGAAAATTATGAAGAACGTCAGAGAACACTCTACATCGCTTACATAGGCTACAAAAAAGCATTCGACACTATGTCACTCGAGTATCTGGGAAACGCTGAAAGAATAGGGAGTAGAAAATGTATACAGGTAATTAAAAGCATCTATGGAAACAATACAGGTAGAGTAAAACTGGACAAAATTGGCCCTAGCTTTCCCATCGACAGAGGGGTACGACAAGACAAAATGATTTATTGCCATCTTGGAATGAACGAAGTCAGCAAACAAGTTGGTTTAGAAATGAACCTGACTAAAACAATGGAAATGACAAACAGCATACAGACAAAAAGATCCGTCGACACCAAAGTACTTACACGGAAAAATACATTTATCTGGGAAAACAAATAGGGTTGGACAGAACAAACAATGAATTACAAATAAAACGAAGAATACAAAACACTTGGAATAAATACTGGAGAATGAAAGAAATATTTAAAAGCATATGGCAATAAATATTAAAACTAGAGCAATGAATACATATCTTCTGCTGTGCTTAACTTACGCTTGTCAGACCTGGAAATACACAAACAAAGTAAAGAATTAAATCATCAGCTGCCAACGCGGTCTGGAACGTAGTATGCTAAATATCACTAAAAGACAAAATAATAAGACACAAAAAAAGGATATATTTCAAAAGCTACTGACGCTCTAACCCACGCCCAAAGAATGGAAATGGGCGGGACATGTAGCGCGTCTACAAGATGAGAGATGGACTAAGAAAATCACCCTGTGGCACGGTCCAAAAGGAAAACGCTACAGAGAAAGACCGTATGCGAGATGGCATGACGACATCATAAGAGCAGCGGGCCCGAAATGGACTCAAGTGGCCAAAGACAGGGACAAATGGACTTCTTTGGAGGAGGCCTTCACAGGGGTTCTTGCGAATTAACCAGGCTTTTTATTTATCGATAATTTAGAATAGATATTAGTATATTAACAAGTACACACTATTGTTATTTTTATCTTATTTTATTTTTTTGCAAAAAACCGACGATTTAGCGCAGTGGTTAAGAGCTTAAGCCGCTCCGCCCACTGTGTCTAGTCGCGGGTTTGATTCTCGCACGGAATAAATCTGTGTGTGATCCACAATTATTTGTT
Source organism: Phalera bucephala (assembly GCA_905147815.2). Classification (NCBI taxonomy): domain Eukaryota; kingdom Metazoa; phylum Arthropoda; class Insecta; order Lepidoptera; family Notodontidae; genus Phalera; species Phalera bucephala. The sequence goes on from LR990622.1 coordinate 16,219,580, forward strand.
CAGTTCTGGGTATTTGTGTATGTGAATTTTCATCTTTGTAAACGCACCCACGACACAGAAATAAATCCTCGTGTGGGGCCACGTATTTTAAAAAAAGAACAAAAAAATGTTTTTTTTTTATTTTTATTTTATTTATTATATAGGTAAGTCAATATTGATGTAGCAGACTCATTGATTAATATAGCTTGAACGTCTTAAGTAGCTTTTTGCGATGTCGAAATATCCTGCGAGTGAATCGTGTCGCTTTTCTTGTACGCCAACGGTATTAAACAGAATATTGAAGGGTATTATTATAATATCATGGCAATCAGTAGTCACGAAAGAATAAAAAATCCTTTTTTCGCAACTGGTTGCGAATCTTAGTCTCCACATCGCCCAAAATCTAAGTCTTGACAACCATACGAAAAAGTTCTCTTTTTTAAATTATCTCATTAAACTCTAACGACATATCTCCCAAAAGACCATGGTAGTTCAGATGTGAGATATCATTCATAGTCAATTAAAATAATGTTAATTGACAGTATGCCACGCGCCGCAGGGATGATATTTATTTGAAGTGATAAAACACTATCTACATTTTAATCACCCTTTTTATTATTTTGCATTGCACCACTTAATTAAAACGATTTAAAACAGTTTATGGTGCCTAATTTTGTTCGCTTAAAGTAATAGAAATTTTGGGTAAGGTTGTACATTACTTCGGTTTTTAAGTTTCAGTTTTAACTTTATTAGACAGATTACAATATTTGCCATTACTTATAAGACTATGAGCAAGCACATCTATGAGCAACATCAGGGACCTACCCCAATTCTTTCCAAAAAAATCTAACTAGAAATAGGTATTCGCTTGCAAAGTAGCTACTATAGGAATAAGAATGTTCTACCTAAATGTATTGATCGTATGTAGAGACAAAAGCACGCAAGCGTAATAAAGTGATCAATGCGCACGCGTTAACTATTATCACAGAGGTAGGACTTTTACTTCCTATGTATATTATGTACATTATGCTACCTTCTTTTATACTTATATTAGCTCAAATTGACATTCTCATCATAATTTCTAGAGGAATTATACTTGTGCAGGATAAGGGTATTGCTTGTAGAGTTATCTATTGTATACATACCTCTGCACCAACGAATTTTTAAACTACCTGATTATAACAATCTACAAAAAAACATAAAAGCGCACAATTATTCCTTTTTTATAATGTTTGTTTAGGTTTCATCCACACTTAAATCCTCTTAACTGAAAAAAGATCGCTTCTTTTTGTTTGATAAGAAAAGAATATCCGCCTAATATTCTCATATTCTTGTATGTGTCTAAGTAATCAAATAACGTTAATGCCCGTCCTAATCCTCCGATAATGCTTTTGTTCGTCAGTTTCATGCTCCGTTACGCCCTCTCGCAAATATTTGTTTATCTTTTATGTGCTACTGTATCGCGATCTCAGCTTTTGTTGAATTTGGAATATTTTTTTGGACAAAATATCTAACTTTTTTACCGATAAAATGGTCGACGTATAAGCACGTGCGCGTGATTGATCACTAACTCTCCATCATCGACTCTCTTGACAAAAAAGTTTTATCATTTAGAAATTCTTTAATTAATAAAAACGGATCGCGCTAACGCTAATACATTTTTATAAACCAGTATTTATTTCATTTATTCCATTAGTTTCAATTTTAAGCTCACGGGCTTACATCGATCTGCACCTATGCACAGTTCACGCATGATCCCTAAGTGTGAACATCTGTATTTGCGTATGGCGCTCCCACTCTTACACGTACTGATAAAGCCGTATTCAAATAACTTTAATCGCTTAAGTACATAAATCCATTCTCGCGACAAACGAATTATAATTATTCATAGGCGACGCCGATAGCACAATCCTTTCCATCTACAACAGTGTTTGCATAATGCTCGCTTAGTGTTTCGTATGAAATATGGCATAGTTTATGGTATTATAGATAACGTTTTCACGTACACCAATTATGTAAAAAATAAAGTTATCGTGTTAGAGACACCACGTCACGTATCATAAAATAAATGGATGTAACAATACCATAGTAACAATTAAACCCTTTTATGGTTGTTTTTTATTGAATTCAGTTGAGCGTACACACCGGGTGATCAATAAAATTATCCGAACTCACGCTTCTCGGACCCAATCGGTTGAAAATGTTAAAGCAGGGCTCTACATTTCATGCATGGCGGGGTAGGTCGAGCCGTGACATGTTCCCTGTGACATCTATTTGAAACATGTTCTCTGATGTATTATCTACGTGGAATATGCACCATTATGTTCATGTAAGCTCTCAATCATTTCGAAACAACCGGTCTGAATATTTTTAGAAGCTTTTATTTAACTTCATTGACTGTCTTGTTAGTACATAAGTCCGTATGTTAGTAGATATGTTTATTCAAAAACTCCAATGACACTTTTTAACCTAGGTTTGGAATCCAACAACTCGTGTTCACTAACCACTCCATGCGCCTCTAGTTAGAGCAACGAGGAAATAATATTTTTTTAAGTACATAGATACCCGTGACTGCAACTTCGTTATTTTTTTATATAAAATTTTATCATCATCTGCTAAGTATATGCGTGAAAAGGTTATAGACAAACAGATTTACATCTACGGTTTTATAAAATGAGTATGGATGGAATTGGATCAAATTTTCTAATCCATCCAAATATTATTTTTGTTTTCATTATAAATTAGTTAGTTTTAATGGGAAATAACAGGTATTTAGTATTATTGGGGCAATATTACGTCCATATTACAATGGGTTTTCATTTCCACCAGATGTGCGATAAACGTTATCAAGAGGGTTAACCGTGACCTCATAAAAAGCAAAATTTATTACATCTCACGACCCTTGCTACGAAACTAAGACAGCGGAGGAAATAATAGAAAAATATCGTAATTAAAATCCAACCCTTCCCGTTGTTGCGCCTTTTTATAGAGGGATAAAATTGGAGTGAGGCGCGCGTGACCGATGCGATGATATAGTGAGGTCCCGCAGGCCGGCGGCCCGCGCCTGCGCCCGCGCCGCGAGGGCGTGTCGCCGCGCTGCGCCCCAGCACAGGTTGAGCGATCTTTAATGACTCTGTTAGCTCGTTTATTATAATAATGTTAACATATGACGGCAATTAAGCCTACTATAGTAAACGCTCATTTCCTGGCAACTACATATTTTATAAATGCAATTTATTTTATAAATTTTGTAGGCCTATCACTAGACATACATATATAGATATATCGATCCATTAGCCAAAAAACAAAACAAAAAAGTCCATACTTTTTTGTTTTGTTTAATTTAGTTCAATTTAAAAAAATAATAAACTTGGAGATATAGCAATAAACATGAGTCTAACAATAATATTTTAAAGAGTAAAAGTGTAAAAGATTCCGGATGGACCAGTCTCAACAAGCTGCACCTGTTCACGAGTACGACTACTAGAGTAGACATCATTTAGAAAACCAATCGTTCTACTTCAATTTTACAAACAGTACAATAATGTAACACAAACTCATCGATATTTGAACGATGCATAAACTAATTTCGTTTGGTGTGCTATTACACGTAATATCATGGTGCCTGCTGCTGGCAAATAACAGAAGCTTTTAGCTGCCTCGCCTGCGACGTGACGGGGCGGAGTCTCGTGGACGTGGCACTTGGACCATCACGTTTTATATTGCCTACAAAGATGAAGCGTAAACAGGCAGCCGATTACGATTGCCATAATCATTACCTTTAGCCAGACGCGCATAATTGTTTTTGTCGATACAAAATTCAATCACAATTGTAATTTTTCTAATTGCGTTGTTACCTGTATAGTTGATATGAAATAAGGTTTGTAATGGAATAAAATAATACTTATATTTAACAAGACGACATGTGAAAAGAAAAGTCTGTAAGTTAGTTAGCAAGCCTCAAAAATTCTTAATCCTATTAAGAATTTTTGAGGCTTGCTGGCCGACCGAATTCTATTCCAGCCAGACAGATTACTGCGACCTTGTTATACCTACAATATTTAGGTGCCATTAATTTGGAACGCTTTTTCTATCTATATTATCATGCCAGATCCTTTGCAGGGTAGGCAGAGAGTCCAGAATTCCAACAGATTCTTTCCTTACATACCTCTTCCCTTTTTATACTCATTTAATATATAAGGCAAGGCAGGTAAGGACAGCAAACAAAACAATTGTAATAATTACCTATTTTAAATTATCGTCTTCGTCTCTCGTAGCAAGAATATGACTTTAAGCTAAATTGTATAATAAACGTACATCAACCATTTTTAACAAAAAATGTTTCCATTCTCAATTAAGAATTCAAAGAGAACTATTGTAAGCTCTAAATGTATTCAAAGAAGGATTTTCTTTTATCGAATTACTAACATAGAGCCAAACATTTCAATAAAAGTTTTTAAAAAGACTTGAACTTGTACAATGGATTAGCCATGAATAGGTAACATTACCTTGTGTCATGATATGCCGCCTTCGCTGTAATCTACACAGTAATCAAAATAAAACCTTACTCATTCGAGATAGAAATGATTTTTGTGTAGGAAAACGCAGCTCTAACAAGAGAGGTGCGATGTGCATGTTGCGATATTGTTTGTTGTTTGTTAAAGTATGCGTGAATAAGAGATCTTCAGACAAGTATTGATTGATATTCAATGGCAGTACGATGAATGGCTACTTGACAATGCGATCATCCTGCTACTTACGTAGTTTTATTTTTATTATATCATTTTCGAAGGTAAGAAAAATAAAGACGAACTAATGGAGTGTCTTGAATTTGTTAGATTTGTGTAATACAGTTAAAGATTAATTTCGATACTTATAATGACGATGTCCGCTTGTTCTACTAGTGAGCGTTGGCCGCTTGACTCACTGGATTAAAGGATTACGGGTTTGATACCTGCTACCGACCACCAAATCTTTGTATGTTTTAAAGATATTCGATTCGGTATGGATATACGAGTATGTGCGTATGAAATATGTAAAAGTTTGATTCTACTTTCAAAGGGCCAACATTTTTTATTACAAGCTGTTATTTTAACTGCATTGTTCGTATGTCTATCTGTCTGTCTTTGCAGTTCAAATTTTGTGATTCATTTTTAAGCACTTTCAGGTATCTGATTAATCAAGTTTGGTGACAATGCAATAATATGGTATCATGGAGCTGCTCTGATGATGGAATTAGAAGGTAGGCATAAGAACATGTCAACTACAGAACGTAACCCCCTCTTCTTTGGGCTTGTTGGATTGGTATTGACAAGTACTATATAACCCGATGGTGTTCCGGGTATGATGATGGAGCCGAAAGGTAGTCAATGGGAATACTCAACCTCTACATAACCCCGCCGTGTTTGAGCTTATTAGATTTATCTTGACGAATACTGAAGACACGGTTGATATCTGATGATAAAGCCGGAAGGTGGCCAACGGAACTACCCAACATAAGTTTGCCGTGTTTGCGCTCTTTGGTTTTCTTTTGACAAGTACAATAAACCTAGATGGTGAGCATGTTATGATGATGGAGTTGGAAGGAGCATAACAAAGCAAGCAAGGTTGTGGTTTTGCCACAAAAACTTGTTTTTAAAAAGATCTCTTTAAATATAAAATATTTTTAAATAAATCCATAAGTCTCTAACAAATAAAATAGTCATAATGCTAGTAAAGTAATAATGTAAAATGTTTTTTTTTCAATTTATCAATAGCAATAACGTTTTGTTGAAAAATAGTTTTCATTTATTTTTTAAATAAAAAGGGCAAGTATCCGTATCAAAAAGGATAGTCGCCCTGTTTACTTTTGCGGATAGTTGCTCTAGGGGCAACTATCCGCATCTATAAATTCTTTAACGAGAAAATACATTGTCTGTTTTTTGGTGATTTTTCCAGCTTATTGTGTTTATAACTTGTTTTAAATAAAATTAATACTTAACTGTTTCATGCGTTCAATCTAGGTGAGCAAAATGCCAGAGCAGAATAGCGTGAACCAAAATCACTCGCCACCTAGGCCGTCTTTAAACCTCTTGAATTTTTCTCAAGATTGTTTAGCCCTAGGAGATAGCGACATTGTAAATTACATTTTTTATGGTACTGAGCTATCGTTGCCATCGCTGATATCTTATGAATCACAGAACCAAAACCTTGCATTGTGAAGAAAAGAGGGCAACCGCAAAAAATGAAAAAGACCATCAGAGAATATTAACAGCAGTGAAACTGAATCTGATAACACAGATTTTATTGAGTGAAAAAAAATACAGTTACAGTTTCGACGATGAATTAAAGAAAATGTTATAAGTTCCATCTAAAGGTAAAGCCACCGAAGGACTAACACCAATAAAAAGGAAAAAGGACGAAAAAATCGATAAGTCACTTAAAAATATATTAAAAGTGAAAAACGCCAATTCAAAATAGAAAATACGAAAAAAAGACTGTTGATTATTGCGCAGAATGTTTTGAGAGTAACAATTTTACTAAATCCAAATCAGATTGGATTCAATGTGGGGTGTGTCAAATGTGGTTGCAAACTTATACAACATTCAAAAACCATTGCATGAGATGTGGAAAGTTGAAAACCCAGGCTTCTCGTGATAATTAATGCTAGTGCCAATTATCTTTGATTGCCATATTGTTCTATCTTTAAGATAGATAATAAAATATTTTACTAATAACTTACCTAACTTACATTTTAGAGGCTATTTTTTTATTTTTATGGTTAAAACGTTAAAAATTAATACTATTTTATAATGTTGCTTAAAATTTTGATTAGTACTTAATATAGGATCATGGTTTATAATATACAGACTGCCTCGTTGGTCTGGTGGGAAAGCGCATCGCTTTGTGATCACGAGGTCCTGGGTTCAAATCCTAGGTCGGACAAATGTAGTTTTTCTAACGAAAAATTCCCAGTTTGAGTCCGGAGTCTGGAATTGTGCCCGGTATATGGCAATAGGCGAGCCCCCTATTACATGGGACCTAACATCGTCGGCGAAACGTGGGTGTACTCAGTACACCTCTGCCACCCCCTCTGGGAAATATAGGCGTGACGGTGTTAATAATAAAAACCGATTACTTAAATTGATATGCATTCGTATCTATCTAAAAAACTCATAGTGAGGCGTCTATCCCCGCATGAGGCAAGTATCCCCCGAAGATTTTTTAACGTTAGGCTACTATCCGCTACAGTAGGCAACTATCCCTTTTTTGAAAGGTCAAATAAAACAAGATTTACTCAAAAACAATATTACTTATGTTTACAAAAATGGGCTTCTATAAAAGATCAAAGACCTATGTTTTGATATACATGTTGCATTATTCCTATTAAGTACATATTTTTTAGTAATAGAGCTTTTTTGAAAAGTGGGGCAACTATCCGGCTTTTACCCTATAATGTAGAATATGACACACCCTTATACAAACGTACATAGTTATGCCATTTTAATAAATTACATAGCTAATTTACTACCGTTGATATCGTTGGTCCATCTGTACATTGAAGTAAAATAATGACTCTACTATAATATTAGGCGTGAGGAGGCGCTCACTTGTCATCAAAATATTCATATACATATTTTCACCATATCCGTTGATCAAGCAGTACGTATACCTAGCTATAATCCAGAAGTTCATATTCGCTACTGCGTAGCTCTATGTGTAGCCAGCGAGCTGGGTGAGCAGCGCGCACGCACGCTTCGCCGCGCGGCTTGCAAGGCACCGCCGCCGACGCCGGTGGTCTCGCTGCCCATCAATGTCCTCGACTATTCTTATTCTATAAAGCCCTTCTAAACTTTTGGATCAATGAAATATATTCAGCGCAACGTTGTTATCCAAATCTCAATCGAGTGCATTCTACCGAAAGGCTTCACTTATTGAATCGCCAGACATTTCGACGTCACTCTATTGTTGCATTTATTGTTAGTGTTTTGTCCGTTTGTATGTAGATAGAATATCTAAGAAGATTATTGTATTTATTTGTTCGATATCTTAGAAAATAGTTCGGTCGGTATACTAATTTAAATAATGAACAAAAATGGCATACATACTTAATTAGTTACATGAAAAACGGCTATTTTATGTATGCCAAAAATTGCACAAGTTTGCCGGGCATTATATTTCCATGCTAATACATATATGCTTTATAAAGTAATCAAAATATCGTTTAAATATTTTTTTACGATATTTGGACTGGACACAGTGGTTCCCGAAATAGGCGGTTCTAGGAACAAATTTATGCCATGAATTTGAATTTGTTGTATTAGTTTATTTAATTTTCAAAAACTAGGCGGAGTTTGGTAACCACTCTGTATCCAGTCCAAATTTGGTACCAAAGATATTGTGATTGCTTTTATAAAAACCTTATGTTAACTATGATAAAAAGAACATGAATATTTAATAGAATCTTTTTAAAAATTCTATCTAATGCAGATCTCTGAAATGAGAGTAGGGAATCAGAATAAAATAAAAACAATGAGCGGCGACGGGCGAGCGAGGAGCCCACGGAAAATAGGCGCACGCGCCACTTGAAGCTCGTTAGTAGCGCACACTTCACAATGAACTAAAACAATACGTTGCCATTACGCTAATTGCGCACAGGGAATCTGTTTTGTTTTCAATTTGCTTTTCACTTCACATATAAACTCTTCATATCGTTTATTATTAATAGTAGATCCAAATAGCACAAGGTTTATTCAACATTATGAAGTCGGTACATTTACTACTCTACAATAAAGATTGCGCTATATATAACAACTATTCGCTATATACAACAGTTGGTAGAATTCAAAATGTCTACCTATTTTGTTATTCACATTTTCTATAAGAATAGATCGATGTCTTCTACACTTATTATCATTTCCCTTACCATTACCTATTATTTTGAGTCGACGCAACATGTCTTATAACGTAAGACATCAAAGATTTGGCATTCTTTTCTCAACAGGCCTTGAACCACTGATAGACCCTCCTCGGGGTTCAGCGGTAATCCCACTGACTAGGGCTGTGGATTCCAAATAATATGGGCCTGCTTCCGACAACACTTAGCCCAAACGAGCCTTCCTCATTTGTAACCCTAGAGTATAAATGCGTTTAAACTACCAAAATTTGCAGGGTTTCTATCTATCTATCTATATCATCACGCCAGATCCCTTGCGGGGTAGGCAGAGAGTGCGCAGGGTTTCTTGTTGGAATTTGTCGCTATTTATTGCTCACGGTTATTCCACCTTTTTGTGTAGTAAATTATATTCTTACTGCGCCCTCGCACACAAGTTATTTTTATTAGCTGCCTCGTTGGCTTATTGACGAAAAATGCGCATAGAGATCACGAGGCTCTACTTTCGAATCCCAGGTGGGACAAAATGTATTTTTCATAGAAAATATCCCAATTGGTAGGTAGCAGTCCGAAGTCTGACAGTGTACCGCTAAGTTGTACAATGGTCATAGGCTTGCCACCTATTACATTGGGACCTAAGATCGAAGATGAAAACTGGATTTATGTACCTACACAGACCACCTCTGCCATCGCTAATCCAGTCATCATATTCTAGAAAGAATTTAATATTGATTAATGATTGCGTACGACCAACGTATCGTACGTACGTTGTAACGTGGGTCGTACGCAATCAATACAATAAATTGCGAAAGTTTAAGCACCCATTAATTGCTTTACATTAGAAATTTGTATACAATCTAACTAACAGTTAATTTGTTCTTAATCTACGTCAATACGCACATTGTTCGAAGCGATTCCGTACGACGGACTCGACACGCCAATGTGTGAGCAATTAAGAACCGGCGCGGGCGCATTTAACTGGTAATGTGTCTATTAACAAATGTATTTGCCGTGTTCCGGCGCGCTCGTAAATTCCACAGACAACTGGAGCAGTTGGCTCGTGTCGCCGTTAAACATACATCATTGAGCTTTAAAATGTCCAAACATTATATTTCTTTTACTTAGGTACTTGTACAGCAGATATCAACGGAACATGAAAATTATTTTCATGATAACTTAATCTAACCTATCCTATCTGATGTGGTGATCTTCGGTGAAGGTCTATGACCTGCACTAGATGTTTTTTGGCCGATAATGATGATAAGACCTTACTACATAAACTTGAGTAAATAACTCCTAAGTCATTGTAGTACATGTGAGAGGTTCATATACTTCATATCGCGTCATTTTCAACTGGTTTAACTAATAAAAACCTTTTATATAAATTTTTGCTTTGCATCTAAAGATTAACTTTATTCGGAGTGAACCAAAACAGTTAATAAGTAGGTTCATTCAAATTCAAAGATATCGTTTAAGATATTAGTGTCGACACTATACTATTCCATCAACAGTTTTTCGAAAATAAACGTTACATTCAGCAAGTAAAATATACGAAATGAGGCATTTAGAACAACATTCCTTTCCAACATGATCTGTCTCCGAAAGCAATTTATTTGTTGTCAAGCTCGCAACGGGCGCGCCACCCGCGCGCCGGCACGCGTGCCCTTCTGCGCCGTCTCTGCTGCTAATAACTTAACCCCCTTTTGTTTTTCTACACAAAGCTCTCAGTTTATTTATGAGATCTACCGATTATGCTCTGACACGCGTCTCAGCCTAATCGCTTTCAACGAAATAAAATCTCTCTCTCAAATAATATAGATAGTTATATCTATCTCGAAAACAGTAAAAGAGCAGTAATGTCAATTTATGTATGTACCTCTGCAGTAAAGTTGGCACAATGACACGCTTGTAGCACTGCGGGACCGGGGTGTTGTTAACAATCACCCAAAGTAAAGTAATATACGACACTGTCAGTTTACGATGGGGGCCTGTTCGTGTCAATTCCATATTTATCGAAGCTCTTCCTGTTTCGGAAGGTACGCACCTTAGCAGGGAGCAGCGGCTTCACGTTAAGTCGCTGCTCCCAAGAACCACTTAATGTAGTAGTTGTAAGTAAAGACGACTTATTGAAGTCCTGGTAAGTTCTAACAGTAGATGGCTTCAGACCTGTTTTAAGCAATCCGCACTGGAGCCACTTGGTAAAGTCTGACCTATTCTCGTTCTTCTCGATTGGTGCCATTACTCAGTAGTGTTGGAGTACTCATTTCAAGACTGTGATTTCAATAATGAAGGCAGGAAAATGTTATAAAAACACGCTACCCTTAAAAACAGTCTACGGTCAATCATTTTTTATTATATTTAGAACCCCATCAGTAATGAGATGCTTAAGTGCTGAGATGTGAAGAGGCGCTTATTGAATTGTCCAAAATATTATGCCTTTCACGTCGAACTGCGCACGAATATCGCATTGCCTGTCATTTGAATATTCGATACAAAGCGGGGTGACACATCGTGACGGGCCATTGTCATTGTTAATTCACACAATACCCTGGCAGTTCTCGTGTTAAATAAAATAATAATTTATAATAAACATAAAATGTTACATTGAAAATAGTTTTGATTTTTGCTCGCCACTTGCTCTGAAAGTAAGACGTCCAAAGATGATGAGCATGTATTATCGTGTATATACACTAGGAGATTTTCGAGATTTATAGCAATAATTTATTTTATTCCTCACGTATTCGTTAGGGTGCCTTGGATATTTTCTAATAAAGTGTCATTAGATTTGTAACTCATAGTAGCTCTACAGTATCTTGCTATTGTTTTACGCACGTTTTGTGTCTACCATCCAAATCTAATAAAATTAAGCAAACAGTTAGACTTTTAGGTCCCCCGATGTAACAACACACGTTCATCGCAATACTTATGGATACGACGATAAGACGTTTACAAAAGGTACGTAAAATTAACAAATCGTGATAGAACTACAGAACGAACGAAGTGGTTGCAAAAATTAAATTGATATTATGGAATGGAATTATTTTTTCATAAATTACACAAGGTCTATGTAGATTTGAACACTAACATGTATTGTTGGTATCGATATAAATTATCGCATAAAAACTTAAAATAGGGGTAACATAAAATAAAAGAAGCACTTTTTCTGAATTCTAATTTTCAAAGACGTGCTGTGGTGAAGAGCTATAAAATACCGCAACATTAAATGTTTTAAAGATAATGTAGATTCTTACGAACGAGGACGGGCATCTGGGCCCGACGCTGTCGATGAGCAGCTTGTGGTTTGTTCGGCCGTCTGTAGCGTTCGTACTGCGTTGTGCTGTAATTTCGCGGTTTCATTCCAATATGCGGACATAATTCTTCGTAAGCGAATGCGGTTATAAATCAAAAAACTCATTATACCGTCTTTGGTTTATATGGATGCCGTCAGGAGAGAAAAACGCTGTTACTCAATAAACATTGCGTTCCATATTATTTCTATGGCTTAGACAGACACAGCAAAGGCTGAGAGAATTTATTAATTGAATGCAGCATAGCATAAGCACCCAATGCTTGTAGTCCTGTGCGAAAGCGGTGTTCTTAACGATCGCCAAAGTTAAGCAAAGCTCCATTTAATCAGTCGGAGATTGGTGACTGTTTCTGGCAATTTTGAAGCGCTTTCGGCTGACGCAGATCAGTTACAACAGCAGACAAAAACAAACCTGCCTCTACCCATCCGCACAGACTGTGTAGTTATGAGTGTGCACGGATCGAGTCTTTGCCGACAGTGGTAATATATTGGTTAGGGTTGCTCTGCTTTAGGGTATAACTGTAAAAGTTTTATAGAAAATGTAGGTATTTTTTCCAATACCCGAAGGCTTCATATTGACAATAATTAGCTCTGAACAAAGTTTGTATTACGATCGTTATCTCAAACTACACTCGTCAGAGTTATTCGGAACAAAGTAAAGTTCCGATAATACACATTTCATCAAAATAATTTAAAATAATCCTTATTATAGTGGGTGAGCCAATTGCTGTGATAGGACTGATGATTAATGATATGATGATTATGTTTACACCTTTCAGGTACAACAGTCACAACCATTAGGTATTACTATCCTTATAGGGAAAAAGTAAGACCTCTAAACATTTTTACACTCCAAAAAACCCCAGCAGCAATTTGCCTTCCAAAATTTTAGAAATTTATATCCCTAAGTTTTGGAGGCTCTTCTTCTTCAGCTGAAAGACGGCCACTGCAGGAGAAAGGCCTTCCCAAAACTACTACGACGACAGCCCTGAAGACTATATTCGCAGCATTGGCTTGAAAACTATAGTTACATTTCTATAGGTACAAGCTGTGCGTAAAAACAACAATCTCATGATAGAGTTACCAGACTACTGTTTTGTGAGGCGCTTCCAAGCCAGCTAATTTTGGTTTGACTTCGGCTACTACCAAAACCAGTATACACTGCGGGATTGGAAACATGTGTAGGACCTCAAAATAGACAATTATATACCCAATTAATGCAGCGAGTCAAGCAGCGGATGATATTGATATGATCGGAGTGTAATCTGACGCCTGTCGGCCTGTATCGAACACGACTATTTGACGGATCGGAGACCACACGTGGGACGTGAATTGATATGCCAAGATGTCTATGTCTACCTACATTGCCTACACAACCACCATAACATCTTCTGTTTGTCGACTTCATCCATGTGTAACATTGGATTCTATTAGGCACAAGCGTTATAAATGCAAACTAAGGTCAGGAAAATCCGTTATCTGAGAATGCAGTCCAAGATGCCAGTCTATCTATCTAAAAAAACTAAAAAAAACTCAAACTCATATCATCAGGTCAGATCCCTTGCGGGGTAGGCATAGAATACAGAGAAGATACTAGTAGGAAGGCAATTAATTTCATTAATCTACTTTAGCATTAGGCTATTAGGTCAATATAAATACATATATCAGTGTGTTCCGTAAGATGGTAGGGTTTATTTGAAATATAAGTGATTTCATTTAAGTTGAACAATATTACTAACAATAGCAACACTTTTAAGGATTACGTTACTAAAGTACTTACTCGTATAAAGACGTTTTCTAGATTTAGCGGTGTTATAGTAGCACTAGATAAACCTAACATATAGTAACGTATGGAGACACAGGTGATCTTCTGCGACCCTACCGTCAATTTTATTTAAAGCAATCCGATTCGATGACGTGAAGAATGATTTCCTACTGAAATTATTTTGAATATTTACGTAGTTTTTATGTGATTTCTATTGTGATTGGCTCTATCAATATGAAAACACAAAGGAAGTATGTACATATGACAAACAACTCCAAGAATAATTAAACAACTACTCAAATAATATTCAGCATATTACTAGTAGCAGTCGTTCATAGGAATAGAAAATCTTTGTATAACTGTCAACTTATGCATATAGGTATGCATGCATCCATGTATAATGCAGATGCATGTGTGACACAAAGTGCGAGAGCCGAGATAGGTAGCACGAAAGGTCAGTTATTTTAAAGTCTGCTAGCATTCTATCTCTTATACCACAAGGTTATTAATCTTAGACTAAAACTTGTATTCACCTAAGGATATTAATAATATATGTTTATAATATATAGGTAGGTACAATTTTGACGCAGGCAACAACGTGGTTGCATCAACGTGTTTTATTTTTGAAACAAATGAGCGTAACATAAGCCCATGAAATCGAGGTCGGTCCAGTCGCGGTTGGCACAGGAAACCGCAAACTATCCATCTAAATAACTACAGTGCACCAGCGCTGCGTTATTTTTTTACTTAGAAACTTGAACATCAAACTCGATAAAGTATAAAAATCAGCTTTCTCGGAGAAACCCATAGTAACCATGATAATAGAATAACGCCACTCGAAGCTGATTAACTAACCTATCAAGTAACTTGTCCTGTAATTGAGATTTCCGTTATTCATTCAGGTAGGTTGGATTTAAAAGTGTTGACTGATAGTTTTATTAAGTCATAAGTCATTTATTTCATTTTTGACCGAATTCGAAAAAGGGAGGTTCTATGTTCGTCTAAATGTATGTTTTTTTTCTTTTTTATATATGTTCACTGTCATAAGTCATTTATTTTATTTTTAACCGACTTAAAAAAGGAGGAGGTTCTATGTTCGTCTGTATGTATGCTTTTTTTTATTTTTATCTTTTTTATATACATAAGTTCACCGATATTTCCGGCAATTGTTGACCGATTTTGATGATTCTTTTTGCGTGGGGTTCAGTCTAGCTCCAAGTGGTCACATTTTAATTACATTGGTATTGGACCTTAAAGATACACCAGGGAACTCCTTAACGACAAACAATACGAATGTGTAAGTTGATATGTCATGGATATTACATAACTCCCATAGGTATCCTACTACAGAGCTAAGCAGAATGTTAACCGACTTCAAAAAAGGAGAAAGTTCATAATTTGTCTGTGTTTTTTATAACTTCTTTGCTTATGAACCGATTTTGATGAATCTTTTTTCATTAGGTTCAGTATTGCTCCTAGGTGGTCCCATTTTAATTTCGTCGATATTGGCCCCTAAACTTTCTAGATACACCAGGGAACTCCTTGACGGCAAACAGCACTACGATATAACAGCATTTGTATCATCTGCAAACATTACTAGTTTCGTGCCAGAATTACTATTTTTGATATATGCTGTTTAGTCGTTAAAAAATATAGGTCCCAGTACCGATCTCTGAGGAACTTCTCTTGTTATTAGTAATAGACAAGATTTACGTACATCTTGTTTTATTACTATTAAAGCTTGTAGTCCACTTTTGATGAGTTTTACTTATTTAGGTAGTTAGGTTTTATAATACACGACGGAAAGATTCTTATCAGGCACTCGATACTGCTTTTGTAGTATCTATGCTTTGCAGTTTATCAATCTCAAACCTTTTAACCGTACTATAAATTCAAGGTTGTCGAGTAGAAAAAAAAACATATGATACAAAAATCTACTTAGTAAGGTTATAGGTACCTTTTTTCGCCGACAGGACTCCTCGCTGACTCTCCTCCATAATAACGACTCGAACTGACATTGTTAAACCTAAAAGCACCCTTGCCTAGAGCTCTTATGACGGTTTTTTGCGTTGCCTACTTATTCCGCGCACAAAAATAGAACATGAAAATGCTCATTAAGACCATTTATCTATATCATTACGCCAGATCCCTTGTGGGGTAGGCCAAGAGTATAGAGTTCAAACAGATTCTAGCCTTACTGATCTTTCTGGTTTCTTCCATTCTCATAGTTCGTCTCGCACTAAGACCAGTGTCCGACCGAAGGTCGATTTTTGCCTGAAGCCGAAGCCGATTAATAGGCCATCGCCAAAACCTTCGGCCGGAGCCGAAGATAAATGTTTGATAACCCTAAGAAAGAACAATGGCAAGATCCTACCTGAATGTTGTATGAAGTGTCTAAAAATACGACATGTGCAAACATTAGTAATATAATTCGGTCCTTTTTTACACAAAATTAATTTTGTATGTAAAATCGCACGATAATATTTTTAAATTAAAGTACTTCATTTGACTAAATTCATATTCATCCATTTGATGATATCGATGGACCTACAGTTTGATTTGGTTTATATTGATGTGTTTCGCGGTGTAGGTATATTTATGCAAAGTATTTTATGACTGACCTAATAAGGATCTAATAACTATGGTAACTATCAAGATGCTAGGGCTACTCGTAGGTAAAATCAAAATTTCAAATTTCCGTACCTAATATTGTCGATACGTAGCACCAAAGCGGACCCTGGCTAAACGACCCTTATAAGTGAAACATCTAATCAGATGTTGAATAAAAATTGCCAAAGAAATAGAAAGTATAAATAAATAATATAATGATCCATCCATCCATCAATCCAAAAAGAAGAAAACTTACATTCATCTATCGAGAACGACGCTGTGTTTTGCTGCTGCTCTCATCTGTTTTGAACTTTTCGCGCCTGTGAAGAAGCGCGCGCGCCGACTGACCGAAGATAATCATTTTTCAGTCTCTATTTTATCCGAACCGGAAAGACGGAGAGCCATACGAATAAAGAAAGCTTAATAAAAGATTGATGTTTCGATACATCATCAATCACTTTCATTTTCACATTATTTTTTTACTCGAAAACAGTATCATATTATATCGATACATTGAAGTTTATCATAACGATGACTGCATCACTAAACGTCCTAAGTCGGAGCCAGGGTTGGGTGAAGTTGGATCCAACTCTGACTCCTACCTGACGGCCTTGTATTGGCGTCCCAAGGGCGTCAGGTCGGAGTCGGGATCATGCAATGTGATCACGGCTTTATATAGATGCCGATCATGGATGCCGATGATGATAGTCAGTGGATATTTGTGGCGGGAAGTCGAAGAGTGATGTTGTCAATTTGTCTTCATTTCCAAAACTTGTGTTATTTCGAATAATAATGTGTAATGTTGGTGGAATATTAACAATTATGTATTATTATATGTGCATGAGTGAAGGTAATTGAAACAAAGTGATAAAACGTGCCTTTTCGATTTCCGTCAAAACGGCCGTCGCAATTGGTATGTAAAGTATCCAGGGCTTTACTATCCAGGTGGGGTACTTCATTAATTTCATTATCATCGTTGTCATCAAGTTCATCGGGGAGTTGAATTAATTTAAACAAACACGATTATGCATCTCACTGGACACTGGCAAAATACACTTAAAATTAGCGTGAACCCATAATTTAAAGAAGAAGAAAAAGATACCCACAATCATGGATTTCTATCATACTGGATTGAGCACTCTGCGAAAAAAACGGGATGACAAGGATACTCACTCACACGATTATGGACTTGTTGACATATAATTAACGTATAATTCTCGGGCACTGTTTATTGCCGTAATTTTTTCTTTCTACGCATATGCCACATCTTAAATGAGTAGTAGTCAAATTTTTTGATTAAATTGTCCATTTTCTTGCTGACGGTACATTTTTTGTAAATCTGTAAATTCAGCTCTATATATCGCAAAAAATTAGGAAAGTCCCCTAAAGCCGTTTTTTTGTATCTGCAACGGTTAAGATAGCTGCCCTTACTACCCCATCTTAATCCATTCTGTATATAAAGACGAATTGAGAACCTTGTTCGTTTTAAACTCGGTAATAAATAGTTTACAGCGTATTTAAACCACATCATAAATAGGTATAGTCCGTATTAGTTCTACCTTATGGTCACCGTACTGCATCGTAATGGGTGCAAGCGTGACACCGGGCTTCTGGTTATAGCTCTCACTCATCATGGTTTCTCGAGTTATTTAAATCATAGAAAATTCAATGCTGTGTCTGAGAGTAAGAGTTTAATTTTCTTTGACAATTTTTTGACAGTACTTAATCTATTGATTTAAATCCATGTCCACAGCACCTAACGGAGAAGGGGACGTCGGTGGGTGTTGATGCAGGTTGATGTTAATCGAGTTATGGGTGTGTTTCACCCATAACTCGATTCATCATCATCATCATCTCAGCCTATACTTGTCCACTGTTGAACATAGGCCTCCCCAATCGCTTTCCAGCGTAACCGGTCCGATGCCACCTGCATCCAACGACTTCCTGCGATTTTCACAAGATCGTCGGTCCATCTCGCAGGCAGTCGTCCTACGCTGCGCTTGCCAATACGTGGTCTCCACTCTAGAAACTTCTAACTTCTTTTCTCTTTCTTCTAAGAAGATTCTAACTCGATTAACTCGACTAAATATAACAAGGTTATTATAGTACGGTACTACATTTGCAGTCGTCTGTCATAAACGTCATAGAGCTTTTTAATGTGTAGTGCTGTTAATACCAAAAGCATCGATATTTTTGATACCTAAACTAATCGAACGGATAACAAAAAAAATGAGTGGAATGCCATGAGCACTGATTGGCCATCCCTTGCAAACCATAGATTATAATTTGATAGACTGATAGTTCGACTCGTTTCTGCAAATCACACGAAATAATGTCTATAGTCATATTCACGAGACATGGGTACGGTGACGTTGGATCATATTCCATTTCACGCATATTATATGTAAGATTATTGGAAATATAGAAGCCAAAAACTACACAGGTATATAAAAATATATCAAAAAATCTACTTTACTTTTCATTTAAATCATATACTGTTCATAAATTTGCGTGATTATATAAAAAACTTAATAAAACTCTATAACTCAATTATGTAACGGTACCGGTTTGCGTTTTAGGGACTGACACAATGAAATCGGTATATCGATATGTTGTTATTAATATGTACAAAATCGATTGCAGAATTTTTTTACGAATATATTATACGTAGAGTATTCGACTGAAATATTTAGTATTCTGATGGTCAATAAATTAATAAATAAACGTGGAAACGCTATCTTGACATATTACAACAAAGAGTTTTAAGATTTTTTAAATAATAGTACACGTAAGCGACGAATCTAGCCATTTTTCAGACTATTTTTCTGACTTGATCGTAAATAATTTTGTTTTGTTCTCCTTTTGTTCCTAAATTATTTTTATTAATATCGATTCATTCTCCGTTATTAATTTTCTAGATACGATATTCAATCATTTCTAGAAAGGTCATATTCTAAACGTCAGCGTGACTGATGAAAAGGACTGTAATATGAAATCGAGTGATTTGGTATATCAGATTTATCGATAAAACAGTTTAAAAATCGATGTATCCTGACCTTAGCATCCCTGTTATGAAGATCAGAGAATTGTCAATATCATGTCTGCCAGTCGGTCAAAGCTGATTTTTGTTTTTATATTATATTTTTCCTGCTCATGAATCTCGACATAAAGCTACAATAACTAAAACACCTACAATAAAATTGTTATCACGTTGAAAAATAGTAGGTACATAGTGCAATTTTGTTGAATTTAACCTTTAATTATGCAGAAAAATAAATGATATGTTTCTTTTAGGACCTGATTAGAATCATAAAGGAATACGAAGTATTATACTGTTTTATGAATGACCTGTCTCAGACTACAATATTGAATCAATTTGGAAATCATGGAGAAATATACCACACCTAATATTCCTAGTACACAACACATTTTGGAAGATATATCAGACCTCGAAATTGTGGAAGCCAATAACTATCCTGATAGATTACATGAAAGTGATGAAAATTTACAACAAGGCTATTCTGCTTTTAAAAACTTTAAACAGTTAGAAAGTGACCTAACAAAACAAAGTGAATTGAAATCTAAATTAGATGAACTACAACAAAAATTAATAGAAAATATAACTAATATGAAGAAACAGACATAAGCATGATTGTCTTTATAGTGTGTACTTACTAGCAGTTTATAATAAAAAATATTTTTTCTAGGTTTTTTTGTTGACTTGATCTATAAATAAACTGCTGGACTTCAATATTTTTTTAATATTCTTGCATTGATTGAAAATATTAAAGTGCAGATAATATGGGTCAAGTATATTGTATTATAATACTACACAAGAAGAAAGGAATGAGAACTATTTCAATACTCTGGCTGTCTTATTTTTACCATAATTATTTTTTTCTGTCTCAAACTCAATGTATCGGCAGGTAGATAGATCGAGTACTGTCGACAATAGATAACGCACAACCCCCCACCAGAGCCACTTGTATACAAGTTTCCTGCGCATTACCACTTCGCGCAACAACGAGTAAACTCGTCACGTTTTACTATAAAAAAGGATATGACGAGTTTACTTGTTGCCTGAAAAGAATGTGTTAATAACTATATGCAAACACCTACATATGTCTATATACTTTTGTAAAAATAAGTGACTGCTTCGTTGGTATAGTGGCACAGCGCATCGCTTAGTGATCCCGAGGTCGTGGGTTCAAATCCCAGGTCAAACTAATGAAATTTTTCTAATGGAACTTCCCTCTCTCTCTGCCACCCCCGCTTGCGAAATAAAGGTGGACAGTGTTTATTTCTTTTATCCAACAAACAATGTGCTATAGAGTTTGCTAGTTTTTCCAGTCTGTGTACAGTCCAGAGCGAGCGCATTTATCCGTGGATGCAGCTGTAGCTAAAGCAGGTAGTGATAACGGTGCAGCCCGAGTTTGTGTGGACAGACTACAGTTGAAAGACGTGCAGCGCGCACTTCAACAACTTAAGCCAAAAAAGTCGTGTGGCCCGGATCATATTTCACCATTCCTATTTAAGGACTGCAGAACAGTCCTGACTGAACCGTTACTTCACATGTTCAATTTATGCCTTAAACAAGCAATATATCCGGAGAGATGGAAAGTAACTAAGGTAGTTCCAAAAGGACGTGTGAGCGATAAGGTGGAGGGATACAGACCAGTGGCAATATTATCTACTCCCGCCAAAGTATTTGAGTCAGCTTTGCATAAGAGCATATTAACGCAAGTCAGCGGGCAACTCGCAGATGCTTAACATGGGTTCCGACCGGCCAGGAGTACTACAAGTAATCTTCTCAATTATATGGCTGATATTGTGCCGACCGTGGACAGTGGGGGAGAGACTGATGCTGCTTACTTTGATTTCAAAAAAGCATTCGACCTTAGTGTTGCTTACAAAGTTAGCAGCAACCGGTTTCACTCCCCATATGGTGCGCTTTTTTGCAAATTATACTGTGTCCTTCGTTCTCGATATAAACTATATTAGCAGCTCTCTCGAGTCGCTTGGCAACCGCGCGTCATTCAGACAATTGAAAAGTCAACGCCGCCTCTATGGTATCTGTGGACATAACCTCTGCAACCATTCTTTTGAAAGCGCGGCAGCCGACGCTTTGTAATAAAGTTTTTGGTCGACATTTAATTTAATAATCTTGTTATGGCACTGAAATTATATAACAAAAAGGTTGTAATATACTCACGTGACCTTGTGAAATAAATTTAAAACATCGTATAGGCAAATTTAGAAAAGTTTACGTCCTGGCAAAGATGTACATTCTAAAAAGATCAACCGATAGTTGTTTATTTGCGGTGTTTTTCAGCTTAACTTGTTTATTTATATAATATCTAATATTTGGAGACGTGAGTTTCGTCATATTAAAATTTGGGAAAGCTTCGTCGTCCGAAAAGTAAACTTAGGAAGTCTATGTCCCTATTCGTGTACAAACAGTTAAACACGAAATATACCTGAAAACGATTATTAACCGTCTATAAATTGGCAATGTTATACCTCCAATAAGAGAAATTAGGGGGACGTTCATCAATTATGATGATTGTTCAGGATCGATGGCATTTTAAGGACACGGGTGATGTACGAGATACATCGACGTGGTCCGCAAGACTTGACGATAATTCAAGGACACGAGTGGTGTACGAGATACATCGGCGTGATCCGCAAGACTTGGGGCCCATACGAGATATGTGCTGAAGGTCATACTACTCATAGGTTTCATCCATGAGGTGTTCCTGTGCAGTTCACATTTCTACAATAGAATCAAAAATGTTACTTAAAATACATACCTTAAACATGCCTAAAACAGTAAATACAAAGACTATTGCTATAAACTATAAGCAATTTGTCATATTATATCTCCAAAAGGATACTTACTGAAAGGGTAATTAAAGTGACATTGTTTATGTATAACAATACATTATTTATAACAAAAGTCACTCCTTTGCAGAAACATAGTGTTTTTATTGATTTCATTATTAGACATACTTGCATAATAATACTGAAATAGCCCAAACTGGAGCTTATTACACAAAGAATTGTGCAAAATTATGAGTACTTGTATTAAAAAAGTTAAATCCAGCAATACTTATTCCTGAACAGGGTTTATAACCAAATAAGCCAAAGTAATATACTAATGGCAATGCCTGTTGTAACTGACAAGCAACAGGACTGTGGATACATTCCAAATATAATATCTTATCCTACCGATGCTGCGGCAGGCAGGTAGTGGGATAATTTGTGTTATGCACAAAGATACTTAAAAGATAATATAAAATACCTGGTCTATCCAGTTAACATAGAACTAATAATTATCTATCAATATTATTAACCTAGACTCCTTGCAGGGTAGCCAGAAAAGATTAATCCTAACAATACAGTCATGAAACCTTTATTGAGATAAGAACCTTTAAGGTCAGCAGTATATATTTTGCATAAAAAGAGTGTTAATATAGTGGATTATCAATATGGAAATATTAACTAGCTAGTCATAGCCAGTAGTTAAAATTTCATAAAACGACCACCGTTGTAACCAATATAGAACTACAATCCTCATCCTGGGTGTGAAAATATTAAGTCACAGTGTACCTATCAGTTCACCAAAAACAACATCACGTTGGACATTGGAAATCTCCTACCAAAGAAAGTGAGGTACAAAAAGCATGATAGGCATTTTACACAAGAACTTGGTTTTTAAGTTGCTGAAAAATTCAGAAAATCAATCAGGAATACAACATGGGTTTTACAAAGAAACCATAATATTGGAGGCTAAAGGTATTCACTGACTTTGGTATGTATCTATGACACTAATAACGCCTTCAACGACAAAAATAATTTTATTGGTTTTGTGCAAGTACTTGCACTTCAGACAAGTGAATCTTGTCCTACATATGTTTAAACTTATGTATAGAAACATTATTATTAGAAACATTATTCTTAATAATTTGAAATATAATTTATAGCCATTTTTATTAAAAAAAAAAAACTTAAAGCTATTACGCTAGACCTTACAGTCATAATAAATATACTAATAGAAAATTTATTAGTACCTATTCAGTTTTCTATCATGTAATGAGTTCAATGGTTTTGGGTTTTTGATTATTTCCTGCATCAATTATAGTGTACTTAATAATATTAGAAATTTGAGGCACGCACAATGGAAAGCTATACATCAATTCATCATTTGGAGAATTAGATGTTTTTACTGTATTTTTGTTTAATCATATGATAATCAATAAATAATATGTAATTAAATAAGATTATTCAAGAAATTAATAACTATAAAAAATAGTTTTGTAATTAGTTTGGAATGTGTACAGTTATTTTGAACACCAGTGATGTTTTCTGGTATAGTTATGATAACACAAGCAAAAACTGCTACCATTAAAGTAACAAGTTGGTTTTAGAGCACTATATATGTTGTAATTTATTCAAAGGTGTTTCAGTAAAAAATATTGGATTGAGATATCATACAAAAATTTGCAATTTTGGTATTGTTATATTTGAATTATTACATCCACATGTTACATGTATCTTATAAATAGGTATCTATATATAAAAAGAAAATAAATTCATGCAAATGACTTGATAATAATATCCATTTGAAAATTTAATGATATTATGTTGACAAGCTACGGTGGATGAAATATTGAGTTACAGTATTTGAAAGTATGGATTATCTTAAACAAGAATAATCAAAAGTATATTCTTATCACAGGTATGATAAATATTATGTAGTATCAGCAATAATCTAAAGTCCTAAAGAACTTGATATTACTTATTTATTATTAATGGGGGATACATAATAATAAGTTGAGTAACACTCAATTCTCACGGTTGGGCATCTAGAGCTAACTAGAAAGTTACCCATTGCAATTTTTTTTTACTTATAAATACAGTCACATACAAAGAAGCAAAGGAAGTGTGGTATGAAATGAAAATTTCATGGTATGAAATAATTCAGTTATGAATAGGATTCCCAATGTGATACAGTTGTAACCCGTGGTTCGGTTTAGTCGACTGTAACTTATTCTCTTCTTAAGTTATTACTAAATTAGGAGTGTATTTTTAGTATCAGTAATGTAATTGGTTCAGGAGTGGTCCAATCGTATTGCCAAAACGAACGTTCGCGGGCGTTATTGCGCAAGAACAAATCGTTAAGTAATACATAAATATTTATGTAGCCAAGGATTTATTTGTCGGCGCACACTCAGAACATGGAAAAGATTCCGGGATAGTTTCGAAATTTAAATTGAATTAATAATAGTGGTATAGTAATAACACTGGGGTAGGTTATGTTTTTTTCCCACGCATTAGTACTGCCCTTCGCTCCACTCTAAAATTGGGGGGAGGGGGGGGCGAGATTATATAGGTAAAGCACATAGCCTTATGTGAGGAATATCTCCAGATAAGGTGTGTGTGTGAGTGATGTACGCTGATGGCCGCGAGGCCTTTACAGCTTCACCGGACTTAATTCCATATAAGTTCATTAGTACAACGGCCTCTAGTACAAAAAATGTTAAATTTTGATATATGTACATCTTTAAAGATTAAAAATATAACTAACATTAAATATAGCCGAATGTTGATATTAAAAAAAAAAAATCATAAATTAAATATGTAATGATAGCAAAAACATTCTTATAATCACCAAGTTAATTCGTAGCCTTCGTTTGGTACTGTACTCAAAAGGAGATCATTTGACAATAAAAAAAAAAGAACCACATGCCAGTTGGAAGACACATTAGTGGGGAAATAGGTTTCCCTGTTATATTTGTATCATATTGTTATAGATTGGGTACTAACAGACTTTGTTTTCAGGTCTAGTACACAGGAAGGGTTTCTAGCTATCTATCTATCTCTATCCATATTATGACGCCAGATCTCTTGCGGGGTGGGCAGAGAGTGCAAGGTTCCGACGGGTTCTTTCCTTGCATGCCTGCCTGGCTTTCTTCACTCTCATAGTTCGTCTCATAATGGTTGTCAATGATACAAGAATTATTATAAAGGATTTAATTTTATATAAACAAAACTCTAGATGGGCAATTCCTCAACTCTTGTTATATAGAAGATATCTATAGACGAAAGATCTCTATAGAAGACATAACAGATAGAGACTGCACTGATATCTGATAAGTAATGATTGATTAATATTACCCGGTATTAATGAATTTTGGACAACAGGTGTGGGATAAAGGTATATAACAGGTGCTTTAAAGGTTTTGTTGGGATGGATCTACACTACATAACATAACATGTTATAGAATTTGATTATATAAATTTATTTTAAATAAGTTAGACAGACTGGTTGTAAGAAACAATATATGTGTATATATTTGTTGTGTTTGTGTTGTATGGCAATACAAAGAACGGGAATGTGTTATAGTACAAATATACTAATGATATGTTATTTTTTAGAGGTCACGCTCAAAAAAAAAAAACCTTTATGTGGTATACTTCAACTTTACCCTTATAGCTCTAAACAGCTGCTAATATAGTTTATATCGAGAACGAAGGACACAGTATAATAAGTGATCAAACGAACTTACCTGAAGTGAAGTTCGATCATTATTATACGAAGTCCTTCGTTCGAAGATATAAGTACCCAACCCGCCCTGCCCGTTGGTAAAGTTGAAATGTACTAGTTCTAAAAGGAATGGTTGCAGAGGTTATGTCCACAGATACCATAGAGGCGGCGTTGACTTTTCAATTGTCTGAATGACGCGCGGTTGCCAAGCGACTCGAGAGAGCTGCTAATATAGTTTATATCTTCGAACGAAGGACTTCGTATAATAATGATCGAACTTCACTTCAGGTAAGTTCGTTTGATCACTTATTATATGAGAGATAGACAACAATACGTAGAATATGCAGGAATCGTGCCGAAACCTTATTTTACGCGATCTGGCGCAACTTTGGACCTTTGGAATTCATAATAATGGTGAACGATTTGCCAAAGGTTGTTAAAGATGCAAAATGTTTACTGTTTGCTGACGACTTAAAGCTATCTCTCACTATTAAAAGTAGGGATGACTGTGAGAGGTTACTAAAAGAAAGAGTGGCAAGTAGGTGTAAATATAATCGATTAAATTTTAACATCTCAAAGTGTGTGACCATCACTTTCTCACGTTCTCGCGCTCCGGTTATCTGGAATTTTTATTAGATATATATACATGAGACAGCACGGGGTGTACCCGTTTTATCCATTAATGTATCCGACTTTATTTATATTAGGTATGATCGGGTACAACGAATTGAGGGTTAGGAGGGGCCTCGCACTCGTCTCATACATTTTTACCTCGTGCGTAATGAAAGGATCGGCTCCCGTGGAGGCGGTACTCTCATTTACTACAGGAGGTCCCTTCACTGCATCCCTCTCCATCCCCCTGCGCTCACTAAAATCGAAGCCTCGGTCTGTCGCATCTCTCTCACTGGGCACCAGCCTATCGTGATTGCCTCCGTATACCTTTTCCCCACTAAGCTGGTCCTCAGGAGTGACTCCTCAATCTGGGAAGCGCCGTTATTCTGGCGGGCGACTTCAACAGTAAGCATGTGGCCTGGAATGGTCTCACCACTTCCGCCAACGGTAGGAGCCTTGACGTCCTGGTCGACCTTCTCGACTTTGACGTCATCGCACCTATGCACCCTACCCACTATCCCGGCAATCCCAACCACCGACCCGACGTCCTGGACATGGCGCTTCTAAAGGGTGTTACCTTACGGCTGCACTCCTTAGAAGTAGTCCAGGAGCTCGACTCTGACCATCGACCTGTAGTCATGAGACTCGGTTCCCCCTCTTCCGCCCCTCAGCGACCCAAAAAGACGGTGGTGGATTGGCATGCGCTAAGCACGGCCTTGGCAGATGCCGACCCTTCCCCCCCCCCCCTCCCCCTCAGCTCGAACTCCATCCCGTCCCCTCAGGACACCGATCAGGCCGTAGATGCCTTCACCGACCACATCCAATCGGCTGTCAGTCGATCGTCTAAGCAAGTCAAGGCGGAAGATCTCAACCGCTTTCGACTGCCGGACGATGTTAGGGATCTCATTCGTTCCAAGAATGCCTCAATCCGAGCGCATGACTCTTACCCCACTGAAGCCAATCGGGCCCGGATGCACGCTTTACAACGTGAGGTAAAGCGTCGTGTCGCGGAGGTCCGGGAGGAACGGTGGGGTGACTTCCTAGAGGGTCTCGCGCCATCGCACCTGGCCTACTGGCAGCTGGCGCGTAGCCTCAAAACCGACTCCACGACTGGCATGCCCCCGCTGTCCCGCCCTTAAGGCGCACCCCCAGCCTTCGACGACGACGAAAAGGCCGAGCTTCTCGCCAACTCCCTCGAGAGCCAGTGCACCCCCAGCTCTCTATCCGTTGACCAGTCCCACGTCGACGCGGTTGACAGG
Organism: Phalera bucephala; assembly: GCA_905147815.2. Classification (NCBI taxonomy): domain Eukaryota; kingdom Metazoa; phylum Arthropoda; class Insecta; order Lepidoptera; family Notodontidae; genus Phalera; species Phalera bucephala. The sequence continues at coordinate 16,247,531 of LR990622.1, forward strand.
GAAGTCGAGCGCAGGGCATCCCTCCCCCCGCCGATTCCTTACCTCCTATCACCGAAATGGAGGTCGAAGATCTCATTATGGGTCTCAAAACCAAAAAAGCCCCCGGGTCTGACGGCATTTCGAATCGCGTTCTGAAATGCCTGCCTGCCCAACTCATCTGCCTCTTAGTGGCCATATTGAACGCCGCAATGACGAACTGCACCTTCCCTGCTAAGTGGAAGGAAGCAGACGTCATAGGCATTCCCAAGACCGGCAAACCTCGTAATCTCCGCGCGAGCTAGCCCTATCAGTCTTCTCAACTCTCTGGCTAAGGTCTACGAGCGCCTACTTCTGGCGCGGCTCAAAGACTTTGTAGTGTCCAGGTGTATCCTTATCGACGAGCAGTTCGGCTTTCAAGCCAAACACTCCTGCGTCCACCAAGTACACCGCATCACGGAGCACAGCCTGTCCGGTCTTAACATACCCAAACCCGTCTACACGGGCGCCCTCTTCTTCGACGTCGCAAAGGCATTCGACAAAGTCTGGCACAACGGCTTGATCTACAAGCTCTACCAAATGGGTGTGCCGGACAGACTCGTGCTCATCATACGAGACTTCTTGTCAAATCGCGCTTTCCGATATCGCGTCGAAATGACGCGCTCCACTCCTCACTCCACCCGAGCTGGAGTCCCGCAGGGCTCAGCTCTCTCGCCCCTCCTGTTTAGCCTTTACACGAACGACATTCCTTGTTCGAGTAAGGTGCATCTAGCCCTATTCGCGGATGACACCGCTCTCTACGTCTCGCATAGGAATAAGGGTTTCATTACCAGAAACCTTCAGGCAACCGCCAATTCCCTAGGGAATTGGTGCAGGAAGTGGCGTATTGAGGTGAACCCGGACAAGAGCGCTGCGGTCTTCTTCTCCAGAGGTGCCACCCCGCGCCACTCCCTGCGCCGCCCTAGAAGTAATCTCGGCCAAGTGACCATGTTCGACCGACCCATTCCCTGGGTCAAAGAGGTCAAATATCTAGGGGTCACCCTAAACAGTACCATGTCCTTCGGCCCGCACATTAAGCGGGTCCGTCACCGAGCATCCCTTGTGCTCGGTCGTCTCCATTCGTTAATCTGCAAGCGGAGTAAAATGTCCCTTAGAAATAAGGTGACGCTTTACAAAACTTGCGTTCGACCCATTATGACTTACGCGTGTGTTGTGTTCGGGCATTCGGCCCTCTCTCACATCGATAAACTCCAAGCAGTTCAAAACCGCTTCCTCCGTAAAGCCGTAGGAGCCCCCTGGATTCGTACGGAATGTCGATCTCCACTCCGATCTAGGTCTCGAACCTATTCACGCCTATATTAAAAAGGCGACAACACGACTTAAGTCCGGTGAAGCTGTAAAGGCCTCGCGGCCAACAGCGTACATCACTCACACACACACACACACTCATACATTTTTAAAATTTTGAGAGGCTAGATTGAAAATGGCTGACGCACGCACTGCACACTCAACCGGGTCGCCGTCGAAACGGACTTATTTAACTGTACTCTTAGTGAATTCACAAGGGTAACAACATATATATTGAGTTGCAAATAAAAAAGTATCAAAATAAGATGTCGACACTACTGTATTAGGGTAATATTCTGTAAAAGTAGCTGTAAGAGTGGAAAATAAATAAATAAATTTTTATACTTTTTTAACAGAAGAAAGCCCTGTAGGGTTTTACCTTCATAGAACTATATTAATATTGAACCAACATTCATTGTATTCTATCTACCCATATTATCATGCTAGATCTCTTGCAGTGGCATAGGTTTTTCATTGCATTTTGAGTGTATTTCTAACATATATACCTACTATACAAACTAATACAAAAATTATAAAATTTAGTATTTTTTTAATTATAGATTTCATACTTGATTTCTCAGATGTAAAGCCCTAGAAACATTTATCGGTAACACCGTACGAGAAATATTTCTTGGTAGCACTGTCCAACAAATATTTCTCGGTCCCACCATCTCAATAACATTTCTCCTGAGGTTTGAATAATAAAAATTAAATACACTTTGTAATCAACTTCATTTTATTATGCTACCAAGCTTGATTAAATCCTCTTCTGTTACTAATCCTAAGTGAAACAGGCAAACTAATGCTGCACCTTGTTCTGCAAATTTCTTGTTTTTCTCCCAAAATGAAGATGTGTATTTTTTGCCACAGAAAGTTATGATTGTACGAAATAATTTCTCCACTTGCTGTGTTTCATAGGTTGGCAGTTTATGCCCATTTTTTCCTGCCCATGCATGAAGTCTAGATTTAGGCAAGTTAAGGTCATTGAAATTTGCACGAATGAAACATACCTGAAAAATATAATTTGCATGAACTAAACATAACTTGTAAATACAAAATGTCATGTGTATTATTGTAACTTATCATTTTTAGTATTCATATGTATGGATTATTATTTATAAACATAGTTTATGTAAACTGAACTTACTTTCATTTGTGTGACATCATTTAAATCAGTTCCATTGCATTTAATTTTCTTCTGAGGTGGTTCTAAGCTATCCGGACTTACTTGCCACCTCCCTTGTATACCCATTTTTTGGTAACTTGATTGTTTTTCTTGACAGTATTCACCTAATTCCCAAATGGAACTGAAATAAAATACAATAATAATTATACTGTGTCCTTCGTTCTCGATATAAACATGCAGCTCTCTCTACTCGCTTGGCAAGCCGCTAAGTTTTTTTAGAAACGTCAACGCCTCCTCTATGGTATCTGTGGACATAACCTCTGCGACCATTCTTTCTTTTAGCGTGGCAGCCGATGCCTTGTAATAAAGTTTTGGTCGACATTTAATTTAATCAAATAATCGTAGCAGTGAAATTATATAACAAAAGGTTTTAATGTAAGGATTGTGGTTGGTAACGATGTGCTGGAGCAAGTGAATGAGTTTGTATATCTTGGATGCGCCTTCAGTAAGGATGGGAAATACACCGCTGACATAGAGAGAAGAGTGAGTGCAGGGAACAGAGTGAATGGTGCGATGGGAAAGCTACTCGGGAGCCGGCACTTAAGCCATAAGGCGCAGCTGGCCATACATAACGGAGTTCTTGTCCCAACGCTGTTATATGGTAGCGAGAGCTGGGTATGTAAGAAGGAGAATGAAAGTAGGATAAATGCGGTAGAAATGCGAGCTCTGCGGAAGATGTGCGGAGTGAAGCTGACCGACCGCATTAGCAACAGCATTGTAAGACAGCGAGTAGGTATGAAAGATAGTATCGGTGTAAAGATGAGAAAGGGCATGCTCCGTTGGTTCGGGCATATAGAAAGAATGCCAGAGGAAAGAATGACAAAACAGATATACAATGTGAAAGTGGAAGGATGCAGGTACCGGGGAAGACCTAGACTATCTTACCACGACCAAATAAACCGAGTCTTATCTGATGGAAAAGTCAAGAGTCTCCGTAACCGGCGAGCGTGTATGAGACGAACTATGAGAGTCGAGGAAGCCAGAGAGGTATGTAAGGAAAGAACCTGTTGGAACTCTGTACTCTCTGCCTACCCCGCAAGGGATCTGGCGTGAGGTTATAGATAGATAGATAGATAGTTTTTATATACTCAAGTGATGTTGTGAAATAAATTTAAAACATCGTATAGGCAAATTCAGAAATATTTTACGTCTTGACAAAAGAGTACATTCAAAAAAGATCAACTGATAGTTGTTTATTTGTGGCGTTTTCAGCTTAACTTGTTTATGTATATAATATCGAATATTTGGAGACGCGAGTATATTAAGACTTGTAAAGTCTTCACTCGAAAAGTAAACTTACGAAGTCTCATGTCCCTCTTCGTGTAAAAACAGTTTAACACGCAATATACCTGCAAACAATTATTAACCGTCTATAAATTGGCAAGGTAATACCTCTAATGAGAGAAATAAGCGGGGACATTAATCAATAATGATTGTTAAGGATCGATGCCAATTTAAGGACACGGGCGATGTACGAGATGCATCGACGTGGTCCGCAAGACTTAACGGTAATTCAAGGACACGAGCGGTGTACGAGATGCATCGGCGTGATCCGCAAGACTTGGGGCCCATACGAGATATGTGCTGAAGGTCATACTACTCATAGGTTTCACCCATGAGGTGCTCCTGTGCAGTTCACATTTCTACAATGGTAAGAAACTAAAATGTTACCCAACATACATACCTTAAACAGTAAATACAAAGACTATTGCTATAAACTATAAGCAATTTGTGATATTATATCTCCTAAAGGAGTCTTTCTGAAAGGGTAACTAAAGGGACATTGTTTATGAATTTATGAATAACAATACATTATTAATAACATAAGCCACCCCTTTGCAGAAACATAATGTTTTGCATTGATTTCATTATTAGACATACTTGTATAATAATCCTAAAATAGCCCAAAGTGGAGCTTATTACACAAAGAATTGTGCAATATTATGAGCACTTGTATTAAAAAGGTAAACCTTGCAATATTTATCCCTGAACAGGGTTTATAAACAGATGAGCCAAAGTAGTCTCTACTTATAACAATGCCTGTTATAACTGACAAGCAACAGAATTGTGGAAATATTCCAAATATAATATCACAGCCTACCGATGCTGAGACAGGCAAGTTGTACAATAATTTGTGTTACACACATACATCCTTAAAATATAATATAAAATACCTGGTCTATCCAGTTAACATAAAACTAATAATTATCAATATTATCAGCCCAGACCCCTTGCAAGGTAGCCAGGGAAGATGAGTCCTAACAATACAGTCATGAAACATTGATTGGGATAAGAACCTTTGTGGTCAGCAGTATATATTTTGTATTAAATAAGGTTAATATAGTGGAGTACCAAGATGGAATTATAACTATCTATTCATAAGCAGTAGTTTAAATTTCAAGAAACCACCAGTGTTGTAACCAATATAGAACAACAATCCTCATCCGGTGTGTAAAAATGTACACCTATCCACAAATGTATGTATAAATGTACCTACAGTGTACCTATCAGCCCACCAAAAACAAATCACAATGGACATTGGAAGTCTCCTACCAGAGAATGTGAGGTAAGAAAAGCTTGCTAGGCTTTTTACATAAAGGCTTGTTTTGTTTTTTTTATGTTACTGAAAAAATCAGTTAAACATTCAGGAATACAACATGGCTGTTACAAATAAACCATAATATTGGAGGCTAAAGGTATTCACTGACTTTGGTATGTAACAATGTATCTATGACACTAATAAAAATGTGTGTCTGTCTGCCTTCAACGGCAAACATAACTTTATGGGTTTTGTGCAAATACTGCAAGTAATCCAGACAAGTGAAGGTTAAAAAATCTGGTCCTACATATATTTAACATTATGTATAGAAACATTATTATTAGAAACATAATTTTTAATGATTGATATACAATTTATAGCCATTCTCATTAGAATTTAATTAAAGATAGATGATCACAACGGTGCTATAATCCTTATCCCACAAAGAAACTCAATGCTAATAATAGACATTAGAGTCATATTAAATATACTAATAAAAATTTATTAGGAGCTATTCAGCTTTCTATTGGGTAATGAGTCCAATGGTTTTGGTTTTTAGTTACGTCCTGCATCATTTATAGTGTAATTAATACATTAGAAATTTGAGACACACAGAGGAAAGATTATACATCAATTCATGAATTGAAGAATTAGATGTTTTTATTGTACTTTTGTTTGATAATATGATAATCAATAAATAATATATAATCAAATAAAATTATTCAAGTAATTAATAACTATAAAAAATAGGTTTGTGTTTAGTTTTGAATGTGCACATTTATATTGAGCACCAGTGATGGTTCTGGTACAGTTAGGATATCGGAGATATGACACAAACACAACCTGCTACTATTATGGAAACAGGTGGTTTTAGAGCACTATACATGCTGTAATTTATTTGAAGGTGGTTCAGTGTAAAAATATTGAATTGGAAATGTCATACAAAAAATTTGCATTTTTCATATTGTTACATTTAAATTATTACATCCACATGTTACATGTATCTTATTAATGTATCTATATATAAAAAGAAAATAAAGTCATGCAAATGACTTAATAATAATACCTATTTAAAAATTTAACGATATTAGGTTGACATGATATAGTTGATGAAATATTGAGTTACAATATTTAAAAGTATAGATTATCTTAAACAAGAATAATCAAAAGTATATTTTTATCACAGGTATGATAAATATTAGGTAGTATCTGCAATAACCTTAGTCTTAGGGAACTTGATATTATTTATTTATTATTAATTATAAGACCACGCCAGATCCCAAGTGGGTAGGCGAGGGCGCAAAAAATATTATGATATTAAATGAAATATGAATGATACGTAGGTACTACATGTATAAGTTAAGTGACACTCAATTCTCACAGTTGGAAATCTAGAACTTACTAGAAAGTTACTCATTACAGTTGCTACTTATAAAAAACAGCCACATACAAAGAAGCAGAGGAAGTGTGGCATTTAAGGGTATGAAAAAGTTAAGTTATGAATAGGATTCCCAATATCATAAAGTTATAGTCCGTGGTTTGGTCTAGTTGCCTGTGACTTATTCGCTACTTAAGTCATTACTAAATTAGTAAATTTGAGTATAATTTTCATCAGTAATATAACGGGTCAGGGGTGGCCCGATCGTATTGCCAAAAATGAATGTTCGCGGGCGTTATTGCGCAAGAACGAATTGTTAAGGGATACATAAATATTTAGGTGGCCACTCAGGACATGGAAATGATTCCGGGATAGTTTCGAAATATATAATAATAGTAGTAGTATAGTTTAACAGTGGGGCAGGTTAAATTAGGTTACCACACATCAGCACTGCCCTTCGTTCCAAACCCAAAAATGGGGGAGGGGGGGGGGGGGGGCGAGATCATATAGTTAATGTACATAGCCTTATGTGAGGAATAGCTCTAGATAAGGACATTAGTACAAAGGCCTCTAGTACAAAAATGTTAAATTTTGGTATATGTACATCTTTAAAGATTATAAATATAACTAACATTAAATATAACCGAACTTTGACATAAAGGAAAATACTTTATCATAAATTAAATAAGTAATTATAGCAAAGCATCCTTATAATCACCAATATAATTTGTAGCCTTTGTCTGGTACTGTACTCAAAAACGAGATCATTTGATAAAAAAAAAAAAAAAAAAAAATAAGCCCCACTTGGAAGACACTTTAGTGGGGAAACAGGTTTCCCTGTCTTATTTGTCTTATATTGTTATAGATTGGGTACTAACATACTTTGTTTCCAGATCTAGTACACAGTAAGAGTTTTCTATCTATCTCTATCTATATCGTCACGCCAGACCCCTTGCGGGGTAGGCAGGGGGGTGCGGGGTTCCAACAGATTCTTTACTTACTGGCTTCCTCCACTCTCATAGTTCGTTTCGGAAGGGTTTTCTATGATACAAGAATTATTATAAAGGGATTAATTTCATATAAACAAAGTTCTGGATCGGTAATTCCTCAACTCTCGCTATATAAAGAGACTACTACAAAAAAAAAAAAAAAAAAAAAAAATCTATATATAGAAGACATAACAGATGGAGAATGCACTGATATCTGATAAGTAATGATTGATTATTATTACCCGGTAGTAATGAGTTATGGACAACAGGTGTGCTATAACAGGTGCTTTAAAGAATTTTGTTGGGATGGATCTACGCTATATAACATAACATGTTATAGAATTTGATTAAATAAATTTATTTTGAATAAGTTAGACAGACTGGTTGTAAGAAACAATATATGTTGTATTTGTGTTGTGTAGCAATGCAAACAACAGGAATGTGTTATACAAATGTACTCATGACATATTATGTTTTAGAGCTCACGCTTAAAAATGACATTCATGTGGTATACTTCAACTTTACCCTTATAGCTCTAAACAGCTGCATGTTTATATCGAGAACGAAGGACACAGTATAATAAGTGATCAAACGAACTTACCTGAAGTGAAGTTCGATCATTATTATACGAAGTCCTTCGTTCGAAGATATAAGTACCCAACCCGCCCTGCCCGTTGGTAAAGTTGAAATGTACTACTTCTAAAAGGAATGGTCGCAGAGGTTATGTCCACAGATACCATAGAGGAGGCGTTGACGTTTCTAAAAAAACTTAGCGGCTTGCCAAGCGAGTAGAGAGAGCTGCATGTTTATATCTTCGAACGAAGGACTTCGTATAATAATGATCGAACTTCACTTCAGGTAAGTTCGTTTGATCACTTATTATTTATAACATGTAAATTTTTGGCACAGTAAAAACATTTTTAGGATGGTTTCTTACCATATTTGTTCAAGTGTTTGACATTCTAAAAACTGTCTTCCTCTCGGTGTTTCCTGTAGTTCTCTTAAAATATTCTGTATACAATACTTAGTGTTAGATGGTGAATTGTCATAGTCAACTGCAAGTTTTAGATACTCTTTTATGACAGTGTCCATTGGAAGCAGCCCTTGTTTTCTAAATATTGAACAATTCCATTCAGCAGCCCTTGCAAGCATTACACTTGTGCATCCTGTCAATTCTTTGAATTTATTGATATCATGATGTTTCTCTATTTCTTTGGATCCACCACTGAAATGGTATTATCAATTAATCACTACTTGAAGTTACCTAGACAAGCTACTAAATGTTAGGTTTAACAAATGCATACCACAGTGGTATGCATTGCATATAGGCAATAAAACAGTGCCTTTCTCATAACAATGCAATACCTTTAAATGTTACAACTTAAATAAAATTACATCAGTCATCATACTAACTTAAGAATGATAATTAATAATGTATACCTACAGTCAGTGTGTTGTACAGAGGTAGGCACTGCTTAATTTCCTATATCCAATGCACGCCACTGGCATACCAAACTTACTTTGCTATAACTGGGATGGATATCCTTTGGGCTACATATTTTATGATATCAGTATGTACACCATGTTGTGGTCTTTCATCACGTGTCCTTCCGTGAATCGCTATTGCTTTAATTCCTGAACTCACCAGTTTCTCTACAACTTTCAATGTTTCCTCTGGTGTTTCCATTATCCTTATTTTACATGTGACTGGTATAGAGAGATTATTGACTAATGTACTTAATATATTATGTGCCTTCTCTGGTTGTGCTAATAGCGCCACACCCATGCCGCCTTTAATGGAAAACTCTTTTGGGCATCCCATGTTTATATCTATCGCAGCCACATCATTCTCCCTGAAAAACATTTTGACTTTTTTTTAAATAGACCCTTCATTGTGTGTGTGTGAATGATCTACGCTGTTGGCCTCGAGGCCTCTACAGCTTCACCGGATTTTAAAGGCGAGCGTGCAACCACTACGCTCCAGCCAGCCAGAAGGGCAAGAGGCGACATACTCGAGGGCGCCTCGAAGAGGCGCCCTCGGTTGGGACAGTCGCTGTAGGGGGACGGGTGCACTATTAAGCGCACCGGTCAACCGCCGGCAATGGGAGGGGATCTACTACTACGTCTGCGACTACTTCGTTGTCGCTCGTATTCTGAGCGGAAAGAAGGGATGACAAAGCATCGGGGGGGTCGGTGAGAACATGTCTCGGCCGGCGGTAGCGGCAGGGGTCGCGAGGGAGGTCGTAGTCGGCGGTGGCTACGATTAACGGATTCGCATGGGAAGATGCGTTCGCGAAGTGACGTGTTGACGCCTTTTTAATAAAGGCGCGAATAGGTTCGAGACCTAGATCGGAGTGGGGACCCTTCATTTTAAAATCAAAACTATTATATTATGTGTGCAAGAATATTTGAGAAAAGAAGGTATAGAAAAGAGGCTATTGATAACTAGCTATTACCCGCGGCTCTGCACGCGTTTGAATGGGAAAAAGAAAAATCCGGTTTTTACGTTTTTCCTTGCAATTTTTCCATTTTTTTCCTCATAAGAACCTTCCTCAGAGGTCAATGATATTAAAATAAAATATGCTGAATCAGTCCAGCCATTCTCAAGTTTTGTGATGAGCAACGCATTTAGGCATTCATTTTTATTTATATAGATAGATAGATAAACAAAATAAAAACCTCTTGACATAGGATTGTGAAGCTCCAATAGATACAAATATGTAAAAATTGTTTGCATTCTTCTGGCTCAAGCTTAGTGGTTGCACACTTGCCCTATTGTCCAGTGAAGTTGTAAAGGCACCGGCCAACCGCGTAGATCATTCACATACACACAAATGTTTGCATTCCTAAGGCCGATGAAACAAACTAATTTTATAAAAGCCCATTTTAAATGAATGTAACATACTCTCATTACACTCACACCAATTTTGCAACTTTTAAAGCTCGTTCTGCACAGCATGTTCCCAGTTGAAGAACAACCTTTTCTTTCTCTTCATCACATGTTCTAAAAACAATTGTACCATCGGTTTGGTCTACATAATCCACAGTTTTCAATATATCTGGGAATCAACCATACATTGATATGATTAGTTCACATGTTACGGTTTCGTTGTGTAGTTCATTATCTAAACTTATCAATTTTCTTGGAGATTAGGTTTTTTAGCAAAATGAAATTAAAAATCATCAGACAATGACTGACAACTCATTTATAAGCAGTTGCAATACTTACCATTATATTTACGTTTTGATCTTAAAAATTTCCAATCAATTAATTCTTCAGTGTAGACAATATCGGCACCATATCGCAGAGCGAGAAGACGCATGGGCAGCGTACCTATACGCACCATGGGCGCAAGGATTATTTTATTTTCATAAGACAACATGCTGAGTTCAAACGCGACTGTCAACTTTTTGCATGCACCTATTTCTTATCAGAGTGTAGTAAATGTTGTAGTAAATATATTGTAAATAATAAAATAAGCTCAATGGCAATTGCTTTTACATAGCGGTGGAACCGATATATTAATATTCGCTAAGATATTAGTAATATCAGATGTATTCATGTATTAGTAATCCGACGGATTCTAATATACTAATATTCTGATATTCTCTTTATTCATACAACGACCTCCTAACTACAGTCGATTCATATTCATATTAGCATACGTATCACTATCGGCACCCGAATACTGGTTTTCGTAAATATTCGTCGAATCTTCGGGTATTCAATATCATAACGGATACGAGCGAGCGAGAAAGAATACATAATATCTTTACCCCTCGTTCGTAAGAATGCTTATTTAACGCGCGGTGGTGAAGAGCTGTAAGTGCTTTTAAAAAAATGTACTGTTAGCCGTTTGATTCATTTCAGCGTTGGTTACATATAGAAAGGGGTGGGGATTAATTTGTGTTTTATTTATGACAAGGCGACCGCGGGAGTGGTATTAAAAATACCGCTCCCGCGGTACAACCATGCCGCCTTTAATTTTTTTAGTTTTAATTAATTTGAATTCATTTATATTAATAAAATTATTCACCATATTGTCATATTTGTTTCATTTCATGATTTCCCCAATACGATTGTGTTACAAGTTAACTATGTCTATATCACTATAAGATTAATGGAAGCAACACTTTGTTGTTTAACCATTTTACATATCCATAGGGTCATAATACTATCTACATAAATGTTATAAAATATTGAGATAATATTATGCTGCAACGTTATTATTTTGGTTCTGAAAACTATCAATACATAATCTATAAATAATTAAAAAAAAAGGTAAACCGACTTCTAAAACCAAAAAAATAAATATTTGAAGTCGGTGCTGGGTGGTGCAGTCGGTTACTTGGCACCGACTTCAAATGTTTATTTTTTAAGTCGGTTTATCTTTTGTTTTTAAAGATTTTTATTTTACAATTTTAAGTGACGAGTGAATTTTTTAGTAATATTTATAAACCGATATTATATTATTTTGCTAAGTTGCAAAGTAAGGTACCTACAGGATTAATATAATGACTATAATAACGGGATCTATACATTCGTGCTGTTCGCCGTTAAGGTGTTCCCTCTTATATCTTAACCTTATCCGGCTACAAACATTACAAAACAAAATTATTAAAATACTTTTCCATTATACACCCACAAAAGAGCTATATATTAAAACAAAATTATTTAATCTAACCCAGCTGTATAAATTTAACACATGCATTTTAGTTAAAAAAATTATCACAGGCAACATACATTCGAACATAACATTTACCACAAGAAAACAAAAGCACTACTTAAGGAATAGGAACAAAATACAACTCACTCAACCACGTACAATAACTTACGGGAAAAGAACCATACGGTTTGAGGGAGCGCAACTATACAATAACTTACCAAATGAATTAACGGAGTGCAGCAGGATTAATGTATTTAAAACTAAACTTAAGAAATATATATACGAGAAATATTAATAAAACAGGAAATAATGACATACAAGGACTTGGATATGACTGGATAAATACGAAATTTGTGTAGTGTCTGAGACTCGATAACGACGTCAAAGTGATAATTATAGTCTTAAGTTTTCACATTATAATCTCATTTAAGTGAACTATGTATGTTCTTATGAGAAATAAAGTTCTTTAAACCTATCTTGAAAGTCCAAGGTCCAATACCAATAACAATAAAATACGACCACCTCAAAACTATACTGAACCAAATGCAAAAAGAATCATCAAAATCGGTTCATAAGCAAAGGAGTTATAAAAAAAGGATGAATTATGAACCTCTTTTTTTGAAGTTGGCTAATATAATGCTTAGTTCTATAGTAGGGTACCTTTAGGATAGACGTAATACCCATAATATCTCAATTTACACATGCCTATTGTTTGTCGTTAAGGAGTTCCCTGGTGTATCTTCTAAGTCCAAGGTCCAATGCCAATGAAATTAAAATGGGACCACCGCGGAGCTATACTGAACCCAATGCAAAAAAAATCATCAAAATCGGTCCACAATTGACGGAAATATCGCTGAACATACATAAATAAAAAAAAAGCATACATACAACCGAACATAGAACCTCCTCCTTTTTGAAGTCGGTTAAAATATAAGGTTGACAACGGAGTTAAAAGTATTGATACCTCGGGGTTCAAACGGCGTAAAGGACATTTTAGCGGAAATGAGTTTTTAACCTTATCACAATAATGATAATGTTAAAAACTCATTTTCATCAAAATGTCCTATTCGCCCTTTGAACCCCGAGGTATCGAAAGTACACTTGTAAACAGATTCAAGTGGATTTGGTGAACAAAACTTAAACTTTTAATTTTTATTCATTTCTGAGTGCAGTCTTATAGTGTAACGTGTTACATATTTGTTATTATTATAACTATTATATTGTGTGAAAGTTCATACAAAAATAGCGATAGTGTATTGTGTAACAGTTAAAAGTAAAATTTTACTGAAGTTAGGTATAAGTGGTCATATTTAAGTGAGATAGGTACGTACGTAAAAAAACTTGTATTTAAATATGAAGCGAGCTAGAGTAAGGGAAGTTTGGCATTATTTCACAATTGATTCCGAACAAAATAAGCTTGCAAAATGTACTATTTGTGCCAAAATGTAGCTTTAAAGGAATTGTATCTAATTCAAATAGACATTTGAAAATTAAAAATTTAATTATTGCTACGAATAAAAATGCAATTCAAGAACATGAGCTAATTCCAGTGAAGCCAAAAACACCTCAAATAAAAATATAATAAAAAAAAATTAAAATATCATATGTTTCCAGTTATCTATGAGGGAGCAAACACTTTGCTCTAAGGAGTACATATTAAACAAATTGTTAATCCAATAATACCAATATCAATGTCAAATGAAAAAGATAAATATAACCTTCATAATAAAAGATATCAGTAATATTCAAATATTAGTTTAAGTATTATAATATTACTTGACGAATATATTCATATTACTAATACTGAAAAATATCGGTATTAACCCATCTTTACTTTTACATCAACATTTGACATGTGTTCTGGATTTGACGTAGTTTGACATGTGACATTTCAAGAGGTGACCCAGACCATAGAGGTACTTACTAGAAGCACAGAGGAAGCATTTGCAAGAGGACAAATCCATCGTTACCAGTTACACCCATAGAGATAGGAGTAAAACATAGAGGGATTATTAACGAAGTTCAGGCGTACACTTTTTCTGGACACTTGGTACCATTTAGGTAACCAATTTAAAAATCTTTGTTTCTACATGGTTCGAACTTCTTGTTTATTCAAAATTTATGACTTGTCATTTTGACGTAGGCTTTACGCAAATTTATCGGTTAATATTTGTTTGTCTAGTGATTGTGTTCTCGGAGACTTTTAATTTGTTTTCAATTAATAAAAAGATATATAGCAACGTGTAGCAACCGCTTACAGCGCGCACATGAGGCTTATTGAGAACAATGTAAAACGTAACCCGCGTATTTTTTGGCATCACGTTTTAAGTTTGCGGAGTATAGGTGGATTTGAACCAAATCTTGTCTATAAAGGAACGTCTTTTTCCGGTCCTGAGGCGGCGGAGGCATTTGCTGACTTTTTTGCAAGTGTTTTCTTAATGGACGTACTGAACCTTAATGCAAGAAACATTATTGAAAACTGCCGTGATGTTTCTTAGAATAGCAACTACATCAATATTAAAGAATGCTCTAATGACGATGTCATATTTGGCAAAGATAGTTTAAAGCTAAGCAGCTCCATAGGTCCCGATAGTCTCCCGCCAAACGTTTTCAAGCAAGCAAAAAGGCACCTATGCTGTCCCTTGCGTCACATTTTTAATCTCTCCCTAAAAACAGGAGTTTACCCCCCAACGTGGAAGATATCCAGAATAACCCCTATACCTAAAACTCTAACTAAGACTGATGTTGTAGACTACCGTTCAATCGCTACACTATCAACGCCTGCCAACGTATTTGAAGCTGTTTTGCATAAACTTATTTAGGCTCAAGTCGATAAGTTTTTATGCAATGAATAACATGGATTTCGTACAAAGCGTTCAGTTAACACCAATCTTCTCATTTCAGTGAATGATATTTCTATCAGTCTTGACGGAGGAGGCTAAATGGACGTCCTCTATTTTGACTTCCGGAAGGCGTTCGATAGAGTCAACAATGACATATTGCTGGAAAAGCTGTGTGCTTTAGGATTTGCTCCTAGCCTACTCAGTCTTTTCGCTGACTACCTTCGTGATCGCCAGCAGTTTGTCAGGCTCGGCCTATATGAGTCTAGGCCTTATCACACGCGTTCTGGAGTTAGTCAGTTGTCAATACTTGGTCCTCTGTTTTTCAACTTAATGGTTCATGATTTGCCATCTGTTGTCCGTCATGCAAAATGTCTATTATATGCCGATGACCTAAAACTGTATAAAGAAATAAAATCTGTAGAGGACTGCTTGATGCTTCAGCGTGCATAAACGAGTGGAGCATCAAGAACAAAATGGAATGTAATGCTAATAAATCTTATGTGATGTCGTTTGGTCGAATGCGGCAGCCGATTGAATTTTATTATAAGTTGGGGGAAAATATTATAGCCAGATCTACAACTATAAAAGACTTAGGTGTTGTATTTGATCGAAAATTGACATTTCACAATCATGTAAACATAGTTGTCCGGGAATCTTATCAGCGGCTTGGCTTTGTGCTGAGAAATTCTCGGACAACTATTGCAATCATGGGGTCACAGTACTTTAGTTCGTACTAAGCTGGAAACGAGCGCATCGGTGTGGCATCCATGTGAGAGTTCATATAAAAAAGTTCATGTAAAAAAGGTTTAGGAAGCGTTCCTCAGGCATTTATATAAACGCATTTTTGGCAACGATCATTTTATGTATCCTACCAAGTTCTTGTTGGGGTGTCTAGGATACAATTCTTTGGAAGTAAGAAAAAGCATTAATCAAATTGTCACCTCAATGAAAATTTTTCGGGGCAAAATTGATGCCCCTAACCTGCATAATGAATTGTGTCGACTCTGCGCTCTTATTAACTACTGTCGGAACAGGAAGCATAGATTGTTTTCTGTTCCAACATGTAGAACAGTTATGCGTGCTCGTTCGCCAATCCCGCGCACTCTCGCCGCACTGAACGCTCTCCTTGACGGCAGTCCTGACACTCCGACAAAATATCACTCCATGCGGTTGCCTGAGTGTCTGAGGTATTGTGAGGGACTGGAATGAATGAACTTGTATCTTGCACTTCCATACTTTTAATTATTCTATTATATATATATTTCTTTGTGCTAACGTAAATGGTGTATCTGCCGCGTTAGTATGTAATTAATTAATAAATAATAATAATAATACACTTTATTGTACACCACCAACAATCAATACAAGAAACAAATTTAATACAAAAATAGTACAAATGGCGGTCTTATCGCTTACAGCAATTTCTTCCAGACAACCGTTGGAAGGAAAACAAATAAGAATAAAAAGGGCAGTTGGTGGCGTACACTATGATGATAATTTACAATACATACATATATAATATAAACCTAGTCATATATATATATATACATATACAGACATTACAATATACACTATTACATACTATACACATATTATAGCTAAACACAGATAAGGATAAATAGCAAATAATCATATTATTGACAGAGAGTGACTCTTAACCATGTTTTTGAACGAAACCAACGTCTTTGCACGTCTAACTGACACTGGCAATGCATTCTACAGACGGACGGCTTGAATGGTAAAGGATTTATCGAAGAAATTTGTGAAATGCATCGGCATTATCAGTTTTAAATTTTCCGATGATCTCAGGAGCCTCGAGTGTGTTTCATGAAGAAACTCAAATCGATCTTTGAGGTAAGAGGGGGTTATTGGATTATACAGGACACTGTACAGAAGTGATAATATATGAGAATTCCGATGAAGGCGCATTGGCAGCCACTTGAGCTTTGTACGAAATTCAGAGACATGGTCATATTTACGCAAGCCAAATATGAACCTTATACAAAAGTTTTGAAGTCGCTCAAGTTTATTAAGTTGCTGCTCTGTGAGGTCAAGATAGCTGGCGTCTGCATAGTATATTATAGCGAGTGCAATTTTTGTGGCAGTTGGAAGAAAATTGCGCAACCTTCTTAATGAACCTGCAGAAGCAAAAACCTTTCGGCTGAGCTCCTGCAGCTGTGGACCCCAAGTGAGATTGGTATCGATGTAGATCCCCAAATCTTTTACGCTTTTACTTATTGGTATAGTGACACCATTAAAAATTGTACAGGACGACGTCTGCATGATTTGTATAAATAGATTAAGTTACTGTAGTACATTATGTAATTTAAGTTAGAAATAAGATAATGTCATAGAATCCTATCGCATAAACACTAGTATACAATTAGAAGAGTATAACCCTGAAAGGGATAGGAATAATTGAAGAGTGTAACCCTGAAAGGGGTAGGAATAGTAAGAAGAGTGTAACCCCGGAAAGGGACAGAAATAATTGTATCATGATTGGTTTATTTGATTAATAAACTCGATGCAAAGCCCACTAGTTGTGACACACCAAAATAGTATTTAAGAGCGCGAAACATCGCGCCATGCACGTTCGAGCGACTGGGCATTGAAGAATATAGGAAGAAACTCTGCGCGAAGAGGGTCACAACTGGTGGGTAGAGCATTGTTTCAAGATTATTCGGCTTTTATTGAATTCTCCTTCACGACGCATACTAGCCACAGCAGCAACAGGACGCACGACGTACTATTCGTCCTGTTCATTTTGGTCCTTCGAGAGCCGGATTATCGTCGTCAAGAGAAAATAGAAGACGCAAGCTGAAAACAGAAGAATCAAGCTGAAAAAGGAAGAAAATAGAAGAAAGAAACATGCCAGTCACACGCTCCACCACCAGTAGACCAGCAGCATCGGCCCCAGTCGCCGAATCGTCGGGGTCGACTACGGCGACAGAGTCGACCGCCACGTCAGAGTCGACCGCCACGACAGAATCTACTGTCATGACGGAAACAACCGCCACGGCAGACACTCCCGCGACGGAGAAAACTAAGAAGCCAGTGTCCAAGAGGACTGGAACAAAGAAGACGCTCTCAACGAAGACGCGAAGATTGAAGCTCGCCCGCGCCAAGGAGGAGCTACTAGAATTGCAAGTCCAATTAGCAGCTGCGAAAATATCATGAATCGAAGCCGAAGATGAAGAAAGCGAGAGTGACGCCGACACGTGCATATCAGACGAACAAGAAACAGAGAAAAGAGTCGGGAGCTGGCTGAACGACTCGCGACCTCACGTCCTGGCCATCGCCGACAGGCCACACGACATAGACGTGGGGCGCACCATCGATGCAGCGCCGCGGGCGACAACGCCGTTGCCCCCTGCACCGATCCAGCCACCACCCATCGCCGTGTCGAAGAATGAAGAAACGACAGTCGCGACGCCGCCACAGCAAATTGACCTGCGTGAGCTGGCGTCCGCAATCACCCTCGCCGCCCGGTCCGGGAGCGCCCCGAACCACCGCTTCGCTGCTGAATTGCCGTACTTCAGTGGGTCACACCAAGAGTGGCTCACCTTCAAAGCTGCCTACGAAGAATCTGCGCCGAGCTTCACGGACACAGAGAACGTCGCGAGACTACGAAGAGCGCTAAAAGGTAAAGCTAAAGAAGCCGTCGAGAACTTACTCATCTACAACGCCAAGACAGCTGACATACTCCGGGCGCTCGAAGCACGCTTCGGCCGACCAGATTGCATTGCGCTGGGCGAATTAGAACGCCTGCGCGCGCTGCCCCGACTCAGCGACAACCCGAGAGATATCTGCGTGTTCGCCACGCGAGTGATGAACATCGTAGCAACGCTACGCGCACTCAACCGCGTGGCGTACCTGTACAACCCGGAGGCTGTCAAGATGACCACCGACAAGTTCACACCGGCGCTCAAGTATAGATGGTTCGACTACGCAGCGGAAGAACAGACAGAAGGCTCTTTAATTTCCTCAGTAGGGAGGCCGACAGGTGCGGGCGCTACGCACCTCCCGAACACGTGACACCCGAACGGGAACATACAGCGAACAGAAGACAGACTAACAAGACTTATAGCACCGCTGTATCGAGCCCGAGGAAAGAAAAATGCGCTGCGTGTCACGACACAGAACACGAGGTAACCAAGTGCAAGAAATTTATTGAGTCGACGGTCAACGACAGATGGGACATCGCGAAGGCACGAAGACTATGCTTCGCGTGTCTACGCTTCAGAACAAAGAGTCATCATTGCAAGAGGCACACTTGCGACACCGACGGGTGCAAATACTCGCACCACAGACTGCTTCACCACGTCAAAAGCGAAAGGGTCGCGGAAGACGACAACACGGAGAAGCAGACAGTCGCGTCAACGTGGACAAGAGGTTTCGCGTCGTGTCTCAAGATAGTGCCGGTACACATTTCCGGACCGGTGGGAGGAGTAGACACTTACGCCCTCCTCGACGACGGGTCAACGGTGACGCTCATCGACGCCGAGCTCGCCAACCAGACAGGCGCGCGCGGCCCCCGCGAGTCACTGCACATCGAGGCGATCGGCGATTGTAACGTCCGGTCATCGAACTCCCGTCGGGTCCAACTGACGTTGAGAGGTACGTCCCAGCGCGCACATCGGATTCAAGCGCGCACCATAGACAACATGAAGTCGACGCCACAAGCCGTCACAGTGGAAGACATCGCCGACTGTAAGCATCTGCGGGACATACAGAGCGACGTTACCTACAGAAGAGCGAAGCCCCAGATAATCATTGGCCAAGACAATTGGCACCTACTGCTGACGTCAGAGGTACGCCGGGGGCAGCGACATCAACCCGTTGCCTCCCGGACCCCTCTCGGCTGGGTCGTACACGGTGCGCGCTCACGACGCACGAAACAGACTGAAGCGCCCACAGTACATAGAGAAGATCGACCGCGATTCGAAATTGAACAGAGGGAAAATAGACAGGAAAATAGAACAGAAGATCGACCGCGATTCTACGTTGAAGAAATGAAAACACAGAGAACAATTCGACGCCCTCGTCCCAAAAGAAAACGCCGAGCCCGCGCGAATAAAATAGATCAGACACGACAGACGGATGAGCGGGCTCAGCGAGGAAAGATAGACGGAACGAGTACTCGGACTGGAGTGGAGGCCGGACACCGACGACATCGGGTTCAACATCGACGCACGCCTCCCCCCGGGCATACTCGAAAAGCCGACGCCGACGAAGCGGGAGACACTCCGCATACTAATGTCTCTGTTCGACCCGCTCGGAGTCGCTTCGCCCAACACAATAAGGGGCCAAGCAGATACTACAGGATATATGGCGGCGCGACACAGCATGGGACGACAACATCGACAATGACCTAGCACAACAGTGGGTCGAGTGGACCCAACACCTGCGCAGTCTGCGGGACATGAACATATCAATCCCGAGACTCGAACTGCAAACCGCCGTACTGGGTAGTCGCCTGGGCGCGACTATCATCGCCGAACACGACAAGAAGCCAAGCTCAGTGACCTACTGGACGGACAGCCGTACCGTCATGACATGGTTGAAGCCGGCGCGCGCGATCCTACCGCCCGTTCGTCGCACATCGCATCGCCGCGATAGAAGAAAACAGCGCCATAAGTGATTGGAGGTGGGTGCCCACGAAGCTAAACGTGGCCGACAACGCGACGCGCGAAGTACTCAGGGACATCGGCTCTCATCACCGATGGTTCCTTGGGCCCGAGTTCCTGCGCGAGCACCCATCAACATGGCCGGCGGAGCGACCGACACTCGACGCAGCGACGGGCGAGGAGCGGACACACAACATCACCGAGCAACGGCCCGTCTCACCGCGATCAGCTGTTCCGGATCCAGCGCGCTTCTCTACGTGGGAGCGCCTGCTACGAGCGACGGCGCGCGTACTGCAGTTCATCGACCTGTGCAGTGTGAATAGACAATTAGTGAACTATAAGAGACAGGCTAGGAATCGCAAAAAGGACCCACAGTGGAATAGTGTTAAGAATAGGAATAAGTGTAGCGATAAGTGTAGAATTAAGTTAAGAGATAAGGACAGTGTTAAGTGTTAACCGCTCAGTGCAGAACTATTAATAAGAGCGGAGGCGTTGTTAGTGCGTGTAGTACAACACGACTCGTATTATAGTGAACTGAGTAATAGTGATAGACTATCGAAGGGCCGCCTCCGCCTCTTATCAGCGCAGATTATCAGTGGAGTGATAAGAATCCGGTCGCGAATAAGTACGACGCCGGACATCAGCGACGAGCTACGGTGCCCCGCAGTGCTGGACGGAGATCATCGCGTCACCCGCCTGTACATCGAGCACGTACACCGACAGCTGCACCACGCCGGAGTAGAGGCGACCATCAACGAGTGTCGAGCAAGGTACTGGATAACTCGATTACGTACAGTAGCCCGGATGGTCATACACAAGTGCTACAGCTGTCGCCAAAGAAGAGACGCGCCTCCAGAGCCGAGCACCGGGAACTTGCCGCCCTGCAGACTGGCTCACCATCAGAGGGCCTTCACGTACACCGGCATCGACTATTTTTGACCTCTGACTGTGACAGTGGGTCGGGGCACACAGAAGCGCTACGTAGCCCTCTTCACCTGCCTGACTTCACGCGCCGTACACCTGGAAGTCGCCGCATCACTCAGCACCGAGTCAGCTGTGATGGCCCTACGACGATTCATCGCCCGCCGCGGCTGCCCGACTGAAATATGGTCGGACAACGAGACCAATCTCCGCGGCGCCGATAAGGAGCTACGGGAGGCGCTGGACAACGCCACCCGAGAAGAGGCCACGAGATAAACCATCAGCTGGCGCTTTATTCCCTCCGGCGCCCCGTTCATGGGTGGCGCATGGGAAAGACTGGTGCGCAGTGTGAAGACGGCCCTATACGCGATCCTGACGGAGAGGCACCCGACAGAAGAGGTTCTCACCACACTGCTGGCGGAGGTCGAGTTTACAGTAAACAACCGACCGCTCACTCACGTACCCGTCGACCCTGAGGACCCAGAGGCGCTGACACCGAACCACTTTCTGCTCTACGGCCCAGCGACCTTCAGTGATATTGTCCTCATCGGCCGCACCCATTAGAGAGCGGCGCAGAGACTCGCGGACATGTTCTGGGAACGATGGATAAGGGAGTACTTACCTGGACTTCAGTAACGGCAGAAGCCCCATGGACGCGGCGCCGCCCTGAAAGCGGAGGACATCGTCCTCATTGTTGACAACGTACTCCCCAGGAACATGTGGCCTCTTGGGAGGATAATAAGGACCTTCCCTGGAGAAGATGGAATTGTACGTGCGGTGGACGTCCGCACCAAGGGAGGAGTTCTTCGGAGGCCAGCGAAGAAATTGATAGTGTTGCCGACGTCGTCCCTCCACGAAGACTTATGAACCGTCAGTGAAGCCAACAGTTCACGGCGGGAGAAATGTACAGGACGACGTCTGCATGATTTGTATAAATAGATTAAGTTACTGTAGTACATTATGTAATTTAAGTTAGAAATAAGATAATGTCATCGAATCCTATTGCATAAACACTAGTATACAATTAGAAGAGTGTAATCCTGAAAGGGATAGGAATAATTGAAGAGTGTAACCCTGAAAGGGATAGGAATAGTAAGAAGAGTGTAACCCCGGAAAGGGACAGAAATAATTGTATCATGATTGGTTTATTTGATTAATAAACTCGATGCAAAGCCCACTAGTTGTGACACACCAAAATAGTATTTAAGAGCGCGAAACATCGCGCCATGCACGTTCGAGCGACTGGGCATTGAAGAATATAGGAAGAAACTCTGCGCGAAGAGGGTCACAACTGGTGGGTGGAGCATTGTTTCAAGATTATTCGGCTTTTATTGAATTCTCCTTCACGACGCATACTAGCCACAGCAGCAACAGGACGCACGACGTACTATTCGTCCTGTTCAAAAATAATTTGGGGAAGTTGCGACCAATTGATACGTGAAGTAAGTCTGGAACTACCAATAACAATCACTTGTGTCTTAGTTGGATTAACATTGAGACCGTAACACCCACTCCATTCACATATCTTAGATAAGTCATGATTCATAGTATTCACAGCTTCCGACAGCCTGGCTAATGGCGCCTATGAGTATATTTGGAGATCATCTGCGTAAAGATGGTATGACGAACGTAATTGATTGGGAATGGAGTTAATAAAAACAGCGAAAAGTAAACGAGATAGAACGCCACCCTGTGGTACACCGGCACTAGTTTTACACCAAGAAGAGTAAGTTTCATCGATGCGAATGCGTTGCCGGCGACCAGACAGGTAGTTACGAAACCAGTCAATTGCCGTTGGAGATATGTTAATAGAGCATAGGACTCCAAACAAAATATCAAAATCCACAGTGTTAAAAGCATTGCTGAAGTCAAGAAGTGTTAGTATAGTCAAATTGCTATTTTCCATACCTAATCTTATGTCGTCTGTGATGTTCACCAAAGCAGTAACGGTACTGTGACCAGGACGAAATCCTGACTGGAATGGATTAAGAAGGGAGTTCTTATTGAGGAATCTGCTGAATTGGTCGTGGACAAGACGCTCAAGAACTTTGGATAGGAAAGGTAATATGGATATTGGACGATCCTCGGAGACAGATTTAGGATTGGATTTTTAGGCAAGGGCGTTATTTGGACTTCTTTCCAAGAGGATGGGAAATCTCCGCTAGATAGAGAGTGGTTAAAGATATGGCAAATGATGGGAAGGATTTCGTCAAGTATAGGAAGGATCATTTTGCGGCTGATACAATCATTCCCGACTGCATTTGATGTGATCGATTCTATGCTCTTTTTAACACCACAAGCAGTAAATTGACTAAAAACAAAAGGTGAATAATCGGGCGTCGGAATGGATGAAAGATAGTTAAGCGTATTTAATTTCGTAGTCTTATCAAAGTTAGACGAAGTCGAGAAATGCTAATTGAGGAGGTTAATATCTAAATCTTTAGGGAAGTTATCTTGACGAGATTTACCGACCCCATTGATTTAAGAAACTTCCAAACCTTTGTTGGATTACCATTTTGAACCGAACTATGGATGTGTTGGCGTTGAGCATCCCTACACACCTTGTTGCAGTGATTCCGGATGGCAATGTAGTTGATCCAATTAGAATCGGTGGATCTAGCTTTATACTTGGATTTCATTGCCACTTTTTTGTTCATCAATAACTTAATGTCCTCAGTTAATTTAATATAATTAAAATGTTTGTGAAAACATCGTACCACACAACTAAAATATCGTGCTTTATATTGGAATGCAAATCTTATTAGTCTAGAAAAGCAGATGAAGCTTAATTATGTAAGCTTCGGCCGGTGACATGGTTTTGCTGTATAATGGTAAAGATAAAATGATGTAACTAGTTTGAAGATACATAATAACTACACCAGATTGACTGTTTTCCTTTAGCATAAATGATAAGATTTAGATAGAATCTTAATAATCGTATTCCCAAAGAGATTAGTCATAATGATGGGAAAATTTACATCGATATCGATATAATTGTTAACGCATGTTTTTTTTGTTTTAGTATGCCTACAGATGTTGCAACCTAAATGAATAGTGTTTTTATGTAATACTAAGAGTGAACTCAGTATAGTTGCATCTTTTCAAAACATTTTTCAAAAGAGTGCTTCGATGTTAGACTCAACAACGAAGATTACAACCAGTAGCAGTTTCAATGTAAAATTAACTACAATTTGTTCTCTTTTAAATTAATGATACCTTGTGCAATAGGTTTTTTCTTATATATTTTGTTCGCGCTTATTGAAATAAATAAAAACATCGTGAAAGGTTCAATTTTATTTTTACAAGCTTTTTTAATTTAACTTAAAATGTTCGTATGACTATCCGTCTGTCTTTCCGTTTCAAATCTTGTGATCCGTTTTTCAAGCAATGCGGGTATCCGATTGAGCTAAAATTTGGCATACGTATGTAAGTCCGATGACAATGCAATAATATGGTACCATGGATCTGGTCTGATGATAGAGTCGGAAAGTGAGTATAGGAACATGTGAACTATACAACATAGCCCCCTCATATTTAGGTTGATTAGATTGGTATTGAGAAATACTACACCGTCACGCCTATATTCCCCAAGCGGGGGTGGCAGAGGTACCCCTCTCATCGTCGGCTAAACGTGGGTGTACTAAGTGTACTTAGATGACGTGACGATGTTAGGTCCCATGTAATAGGGGGCGAGCCTATTGCCATATACCGGGCACAATTCCAGACTCCGGACTCGTATTAGGAAGTTTTCGTTAGAAAAACTGCACTTGTCCGACCTAGGATTCGAACCCAGGACCTCGTGATCACAAATCGATGCGCTTTGCTACTAGATCAACGAGGCAGTCGGAAATAGGAGAAATACTATATACTCAGATAGTGTTCAGGGTCTGATGATGAAACCGAAGGTTGGCCAATTGAAGCACACATATAGTCAATATAACCCTGCCGTGTTTGGGTTCGTTGAATTGTCTTGACGAGTACTTTACACCCAGATAGTGTCCAGGGTCTGATGATAGAGCCGGAAGGTAGCCATGAAACTACTCAACTTTTTAACATCTAACGAATGTCAAGATCCTTCAATACAATTACTATTATTGATTACTACAAAACTTAAGTAAAATACGCATCTATAATTGGCAATATGAGATACAGCGATAATTTGTGTTGTAATAAATATTTAATTTTCGACATATATACAAAATGATTTCATCGACAAAGCTTTCGTAGTTATATGGGAAAGTATCAATACTACACCTGCGGGAAAATACAAGTATGGTCTATAGTCTATGTCATTAATGTCGAAAAAATGTACAAGGGTGTAACCGGTAATGATAAATTTGTCCCTTTCCTTATCACTGATATGTTATAAGTGTAAGCAGTGAAAATATATATTCTTGTACATGCTCCCTCTATGTTTTATCCTATATCTATGGTTACACCCTTGTACAGTACATTCTTTTTGACATTAATGACATATACCATAGACCTTACTTATGTTTTCCCATAGATGTAAAATTAGTACTTTCCCATATAACTGCGAAAGCTTTATCGATAAAATTATTTTGTATATAAGTAGAAAATTAAATATATTTTACTATACAAAATATAGCTGTATCTCATGGTGACAAGCTTTTATTGCAAAAACACAACGGAGACTGACAAGTACTTTGGTACTTGTCAAGACAAATGTAACGAGCCTTAACACTTCATAGTCTTCTCTCATATTCTTCGTTTTTCATTACCATGCTCACATGAACTTTTCCAGTCAACATCTGATACACTTTGGAAAGCTTGCTCGGCTGTCTTCTACTGGAAGAAAATTATTTTGATTTATAGGCCAAATTTTGATTTGACGGACGATTTAGCGCAGTGGTTAAGAGCTTGAGCTGCTCCGCCCACTGTGTCGAATAGTCGCGGGTTCGATTCCCGCACGGAACAAATCTTTGTATGATCCACAATTATTTGTTCCGGTCTGGGTATTTGTTTGTGAATTTTCATGTTTGTAAACGCACCCACGACACAGGAATAAATCCTAGTGTGGGGCTACGTTTAAAAAAAAAAAAAAAAAAACAAACTTTAGGCTTTACGTAGAAAGTGACAAAAAATATTATATCTGCCTTGTTTACTCTTACGATTTCGAATATAAATATATCTCGCTCTTTGGTATTATTATTATAATATCAAGTCTATATATGCCTAGTATGGTCTATGCATGAATTTATAACCATTATATAAAACTAGAGTGCCGCGTGGTTCCCGGCTTAGAATAGGACCAACCCATCTCATCCCATCGGGTGTCGTACAAGGCGACTAAGGGAAAACTAGGGAATGGGCAGCAGCGTTCTCTTAACACTTCTGCGATCAAAAACTGCGCTCGCCAACCCGCCTGCCAAGCGTGGCGAGTATGGCAAATCCCCCCAATCACTATGGAAGAAAAGAAGAAAACCAGGCCCCTAGTCCCCGGCGGTCCTGATCGTCCTGGCCACGGTAGCAGCCATGGTAACGACAGGACAAGGGGTGCTAAGAATCTCCGGCAGAGATTCGGCTACCACCAAAAACGAAAATTGGCCCTGGTGACATACAACGCACGCACTTTGAGGACAGATGAGAAGCTTGTTGAGCTGGAAGAAGAGATAAACAAGTTGCGGTGGAATATTGTAGGTTTATCGGAGGTCCGAAGAGAGGGCGAGGACACGATAACCTTAAAATCCGGCAACTTGTTTTACTACCGGGAGGGCGAACAGCAGTCCCAAGGTGGTGTCGGATTTATCGTCCACAAGTCACACATAGACAACGTTGTGTCCATCACTAGTGTGTCGAGCAGGGTAGCGTACCTGATACTCAGAATATCCAAAAGATATTCGCTGAAGGTCATACAGGTCTACGCACCGACCTCGACATACTCAGATGATGATGTCGAAGTTATGTATGAGGACATTAGTAGAGCCATACATACTTCCGAAACACACTTTACAGTGGTTATGGGTGACTTCAATGCGCGGCTGGGCAAACGGGGCGATGATGAGTTGAGAGTGGGGCAATTTGTATATGGGCAGCGCAACCCCAGGGGTCAGAGGCTGGCCGAATTCCTGGAGAAAGAGGGACTCTTTATGATGAACTCTTTCTTCCAGAAGCCGCCTCATAGGAAATGGACCTGGATGAGCCCTGATGGTTCCACCAAAAACGAAATAGACTTCATAATGAGCACCAAGCGACAAATATTTAATGATGTCTCCGTGATCCACAGGGTAAAAACCGGCAGTGATCACCGAATGGTCAGAGGCACATTAAATATTAATGTCAAAATGGGAAGATCGCGTCTGATGAAGTCTACGCTCCGACCTTCTAATGCACATATCCAAAACCCCGAGAACTTTCAACTCGAATTGGCAAACCGCTTCGAATTGCTAGACAGCAGCGCATCAGTGGACGAAATCAACAACAGGCTGGTAGAGACTGTCCATGCGGTCGGGTCCAAGTATTTTAAGCCCCACCGTAAAAATAGACCTCAAAAACTATCCAACTACACCCGAAACCTCATGGCTGAGCGACGTTCCATGACGCTCCAAACCTCCGATGATGCTAAGTCCTATAGGCAGCTCAATGGACAGATATTGAAGTCCTTGCGACAAGACTTACGGTCCTTCAATACAAGGCGTATTGAGGAGACCATAGCACAGAACAAGGGCTCTAAAGTGTTCGCAAGAGACGCGTCTATTGGGCAAAGCCAGTTGACGAAGCTGAAGATGGAGGACGGAAACGTAACGTCGAATAGGTCGGAGGTGCTCAGGGAGATAGAGAGGTTCTATGGGCAGTTGTATACCTCAGTAGCTGAACCTGTTGTTGACTTGGTAAAAGACCCGAGAGCCAAGTTAACCCGACAATACACTGAAGATATCCCGGACATCAGCCTGTACGAGATTAGGATGGCTCTCAAACAACTCAAAAATAACAAAGCGCCGGGCGAAGACGGAATTACGTAGAGCTTCTGAAAGCGGGCGGAACGCCAGTACTTAAAGTCCTTCAGAGGCTGTTTAATTCCGTCTTGCTCGAAGAGAAAACGCCGGAAGCATGGAACAGGGGTGTGGTGGTACTGTTTTTGAAGAAAGGTGATAACACTTTACTGAAGAATTATAGGCCCATCACACTGCTGAGCCATGTTTATAAGTTGTTTTCGAGAGTCATTACGAATCGTCTCGAACGCAGGTTTGATGACTTCCAGCCTCCCGAACAAGCCGGTTTCCGGAAAGGCTTTAGTACCATAGACCACATACATACGCTGCGGCAGATTATACAGAAGACCGAGGAGTATAATCGGCCACTATGCTTGGCGTTTGTGGACTATGAGAAAGCCTTCGATTCGATCGAGACTTGGGCGGTTCTTAGATCTCTCCAGCGATGCCGCATTGACTATCGGTACATCGAAGTGTTGAAGTGCTTGTATAATAACGCCACCATGTCAGTCCGAGTACAGGGGCAGTGCACGAAGGCAATCCTCATAAAAAGAGGAGTAAGACAGGGAGACGTCATTTCTCCGAAACTGTTTACGGCCACCTTAGAGGACGCCTTCAAGCTCTTGGAATGGCAAGGACTTGGCATCAACATCAATGGCGAATACATCACTCACCTTCGATTTGCCGACGACATTGTGGTCGTGGCGGAGTCGCTGGAAGATCTAGGACGAATGCTCGGTGACCTCAACAGAGTATCTCAACAAGTGGGTCTTAAAATGAACATGGACAAAACCAAAATAATGTCTAACGTCCATGTCGTACCCACCGCATTCACCGTTGGGAACTCTACTCTTGAAGTTGTCGACGAATACATTTACCTGGGACAGGTAGTCCGGTTAGGTAGGTCCAACTTTGAGAGAGAGGTCAATCGACGAATCCAACTCGGCTGGGCAGCGTTCGGGAAACTGCGCAATATCTTCTCATCCAAAATACCTCAGTGCCTTAAGACTAAAGTTTTCAGTCAATGTGTGTTACCAGTGATGATATATGGATCAGAGACGTGGTCTCTTACAATAGGTCTCATAAAAAAGCTCAGAGTTGCTCAGCGAGCTATGGAGAGAGCTATGCTCGGCGTTTCTCTACGCGATCGAATCAGGAATGAGGAGATTCGTAGAAGAAACAAGGTTACCGACATAGCCCTTAAGATTAGCAAGCTGAAGTGGCAATGGGCGGGCCACATAGCGCGTAGATCGGACGGGCGTTGGGGCAGAAAGATTCTAGAGTGGCGACCACACATTGGCAAGCGCAGCGTGGGACAACCGCCTGCCAGATGGACCGACGATCTTGTGAAAATCGCAGGAAGTCGTTGGATGCAGGTGGCATCGGACCGGTTACGCTGGAAAGCGATTGGGGAGGCCTATGTTCAACAGTGGACAAGTATGGGCTGAGATGATATAAAACTATACATGGGTCTATAAATCAAAGAGTAAGAATTTTTGAAGACCTCCCTTGTTATTAATGTCAAAAGAAAATGTACAAGAGATTACGATAGATTTGTCCCATTTTTCATCACTGAAATGACATAACTGTAAGCAGTGCAAATATACAATCTTGTTAACGCTTCCTATATGCTTTAGTATTATACTCTAAGTCTAAGATTCAAGGATATATTTGTAATATATCCATGAAGACCAACTTGTTCTCTAATTAGTCTGTGGTCTAAGGCATAGAGTAGACTTCCGAGGTCAAGACGAAGACGAGTTGGCAACACTAGTCCGTTCTGTCATTTGTCTGACAGACGTTTGACATATTTAAAAATATTTTGTTTGAGTTTTTTTGTTTAATTGTGGTTAAATTTGTGTAATTATCTAAGAAATGAAGCCAACAGTCGCTGCTGATGAAATGTTTCCAGAAGGCGTTGGACCTTATATGGACCTGGAAGAAGTAATATATTGATCTTTACACATATTTGCAAAAGAATAACACTCCTTTCCTTTTAAAATATTATGCACAATTTTTTTTAACATAAATCATCACCGCCATAATCCAAATGGTTTGAGAATACTTAAGGGCTGTCGAGTTTGAGTCAATAGAATAGCGTAAAACTCCAATACCTATACTTCTTGTTTACAACCAACAGTTCGTTAGAAGAACGACGTCCAAAGCGGAAGCGTCCGGGGTTCCGCAGCCTATAATAAAAAAGTTGTATCAATTAAATATGTTTATGTTGATAAGTTTTATACATTGTTATTAAAAACAATATTAACTAAAGATTTTTATAAAATAAAACTATTTTTTCGGATTTTATCGCGGTTTATTTTTTGTTTTTTAAGTTCCCGACGTTTCGAGTGCTTTGCAGCACCCATAGTCACGGGAAGGACTGAGGTAGTAGACGTCCAAAAGGTATAGTTGTTCCAGGGTACCCTCAAACTTCTTAATTATTTTTGTTCGTCCGATCTACGCAGAATGAGCTCACGGTGTCTTGAGGTCTTGCAGTGTTATGCTTGGTTTTGGATTTGATTATATTAATTACTGGATCCCAAGTCGATGGAAGCACCCAGCCATCTTCTCTATTGAAATTAGGATGTTTTTTAATTTCAATAGCCTCGGGAACCATCCTTGGTAGGAATCGGTGTTCTTTCACGAGGATTTGTGGTCTATCAAATCTGATGTTATGGCGGGTGTGGTCAAGGACATGTTCACAGACTGCAGACTTCTTTAAAAAACAAAAAATAAACCACTATAAAATCCGAAAAAATAGTTTTATTTCATGTGTAATATTCGCGTAAACCTAAGAGTTCTTAGATTATTAATTTTCTTAAGATTTTTAAGGTCCCTTAAATTGTGGACGTCGGTTTTTTAGCAAACAAAAAAGGACAGGCGAGTTTAGTCTTATTTCCATCTATTTTATAGAACTATGAGAGTGGAGGAAGCCAGAGAGTTCTGTAAGGAAATAACCTGTTGGAACTCTGTTTTCTCTTACAGGGTAGGCAGCCCTGTAAGGGATCTGGTGTGATGATATAGATCCTTGGTCGTCAAATTGCGGCCCGCGGGCCGCATGCGGCCCGTGGGCGTTATTTGTGCGGCCCGCGGCAAAGTAAATTGTTTCAATAGTCAACTACATTACATGTCTTAATCATAAACAAAATCAATAACGGACTTTGTGTTCGAATCCTGCGACGGTGACTGACGAGTAGTGACGAGTGACGAACTCACGATACGATAGTCTCCCGCGGGCGGCGAGCGGGTAGCGTTGACCCGCGCTCACTGCTCGCCGCTCGTCGCCCGCGCTACTAAAAGAAAGATAACTGACGAAAACAGAAGTTTTCAAGAAAATTGGGAGGAAGAATTTTGTTTTATAAGTGGACATAAGGATGGTACTGCTATTTGTGTAATATGCCGGGAAACTGTCGTCGGAATTAAGCGATACAATTTATTTCGCCTCTACACAAGTAAGCATAGTTCATTTACCGAAGCCTACCCTTTAGAAACGATTGAAAGAAAGAATAAAATAACTCATTTGAAATCATCAATTCATTGTCAACAAAACATAATGACAACAGCGGTCGGGAAAAATGAGGCTGTTACAAAAGCGTATTGAAGATATTTCGAAAAATTTGTTTGAGGCAGTAATTGACAAACTGAAAAACTGCAAATACTTCAGTCTTGCTTGCGATTCCAGTACGGATATAACTTTTATGTCTCAGTGCTCATTATTTGTTCCGTACTGCACAATGGACGGAATCATAGAAGAAGACTTCTTAGAAGTGATTACCATGCAGGGTCATACGAGAGGTTATGATTTTATGGAAGTTCTAAAAGAGTTTGTAGAAAAACACAGAATACCTGTAAATAAGTTTATATCAGTGTGTACTGATGGTTGATTGCTTTAATGAAGAAAGAATGCAATTTACCTAATTTGTTGCCCATTCATTGCTTGCTGCATCAAGAAACTTTAGCATGTAAAATTTCGAATAACATATTAAAAGACGTGATGAATACGATTGTAAACATTATAAATTTTATTCGCGCGCGCGAATTTAATCATTGAAAATTCAAAGACCTTCTTGAAGAATTACAAGCTAATTATGCCGATGTTATTTTACATACAGCCGTCAGATGGTTAAGCTGAGGAAGAGTATTAGAACGGTTCTTTCATTTGAAACACGAAATAATACTTTTTTTGCAACAAAGTGGCAAAGTATTCCCCCAAACTACAGCAAAATTACTGGTGGACACTTGCGGCTTTTTTGACCGATATCACTTCATAATTCAATAGTCTTAATTAAGAGATACAAGGACCTAACAAATTAATTGGGCAAATGACAAATAAAGTGTTTGCATTTGAAGACAAACTGCAATTATATATAAACGAACTCGAAACAGGAGATTTTTCAAATTTTCCAACTGTTTCTGCTCTGAAATCCGAAGTTTCTATTCCCGACAGTACTATCCATCAAGATTTGATATCCTATTACATACTAGAGAAATACAACATTGACGATGTGCGAGAAATTAAGAAGTGCTTTATACTCGTGGAAACCCCTTGGCATGTATAAAACGAAGATATTAAATTATTTTGCCAGTTTGGATTTTCTAAAACACAGTTAATGGATGAAATCATTGAACTAAAGCACGACACGCAGCTAAAAACTAGTTTCATTGAGCACCGTGAAAAGCAGGAGTACAATGAATTTTGGAAAAATGCTCCTAGCAAGTTTTCTTAAACATATCTCTGTGAAGCTTCATTTTCGAAAATAGGCTTCTTAAAAAATAAATACCGTAATCGTCTGTCCACTCATTTAGAAGACACCATGAGGATTGTATGTAGTCCAAAAGATGCCAATATACAAGAAATAATTAAAAAAGTTCAACACCATAATTCCTAATTACAAAACAATCGTATTTTTGATTACGATGTTGAACTTTTTTAATCATTTCTTACCTACCTATGTTTATAAATTAAATGATCTTTTTCTAATAAATATTCTAATTATCAATATGTACTTTTTTCGATATCAACTCCCACGCGAACGACGTCGCATGCATCGCGGGCACAGCTAGTGCGAAGTAAATAACGAAGTGAGCTGAATATATATGTGTGCAAAGGCTCTTATGGCGCCTTCACATACTCTGGCCCGGCCCTGGCACTCACATTGTCATGTGTGGCCCTTGGCCAGTAAAGTGTGACGACCAATGATATAGATAGATAGATTAATAGGATAAAAGAACTAAAAATTAGGCAATTTTATAACTGTAGAAAATTACATTCTAAGTACACCCTTTTAAAATTATACTAGAAAATAGTTTTTTTTTTTGCATATATTTGTTAATGTCTCATACCTATTATTTCATTTTCCAAAGGCTGGTGGACCTTCAAATTTGCTTATGGACTTAGCTGCGAATGAAAAGGCTGTCCATGCTGACTTTTTTAATGGTAAGACACAATTATCCTTAGATTTTAATGTTGTTAAAAGTAATCATCTATATATTAATATCAGCCTATACTGCCCACTGCTGCGCAAAGGCCTTCTCTCACAAATCGAGGTGAGAGAGATTAGGTCATACTTCACCACGCGGCCCCAGTGTGGATTGGCAGAGGCAGGTTTGCGGCCACCAGCTGTTGGACTTATCAAGGCGCCTTTTAAGGCTTCCAACTCGGCTTAACGACTACCACGTTAAGTGGTAACCGGGACCAACAGCTTAACGTGCCTTCCGAAGCACGGAGACGCTCGAATATGAAAATGCCACAAACGGTCACCCATTTCAGGCAGACAGAGTTGAATGCTGCTTAACCTTAGTGATCGGTAAGAACACCGCAGTCGCACAGCGCTACGAGCGCCTCATCTATATATTATATAGTATTTATTTGAATTAATTAATTGCTTGGTATGTATGTCATGTTCATTAGAGCATAGTATATTTTGGAGTTACCAAATTATGGCGCATTTAACTGTACTATATATGGTTTAATATTGCATTCAAAATAACCACCACTCTCACCACCTAGCCATATGAAATTTGCTTGATTCTTAAAGAATGTAATAATTTGTTTGTTTTCAGATTTTGAAGATCTGTTTGATGATGATGATTTGAAGTGATGATCATTGTTATGCTTATTTTATGTTAAGTGAGGTTACTTGTTTAAAGTATTTAATTTATAATAAAATCTATTATTAAAGTGTTTTTTTTATAAAGGAAATTACACTTAAAACTCAGTGAAACTTCCTTGAGGTACACGTGTGAAATGATACTGCAAATGTTTTGCGATGAATTAATAAAATGAACAAATCAGCACTATTATTAAATTCTTAGGTTCACCCATTTGGGAATCAGGGGCCCATAGGGAATATGCGTGTATTTTTTTATGTTTTTATACGATAGATTACATCAATATATAATTGCAAAAAAATTTAAGCGTCAAAAACAAAATATAAAGGGCAAAAAAAAATGTTGAAGATAGCAAACAGATAAGAGCACTTTAAACGCACGCCATTTTGGCTCGCTTGGCGTGACGTCAAAGTCTATAATAACAATCAATTAGTGAACAGCTGTAGAAGTATTTTATTGTGTAATTTATTTGTATTTTGCGACTATTATACAATGGAACAACACTGTGTTGTGCCTAGGTGTAAAATACAATAACAAAAAGAGACATGTTATCTCCATCAACTTGTTTGTATTGCTGTGAAGATCACTTTAACGCAAGAATTAACCTAAATAATTTAAACTAAAATTTTAATCGACAACAAAAAATAACAATAAAACTAACTCAATAGCAAACATCCAACAAATATGCACTTGTTGACATTTGTATTGTAGACTTTGACGTCATATTCGATCTGACCAATAGCGTGGCGTTCCTGCTACTTTGAATTTCCCACTCATTTTTTGTACTTTCAATTATTATTTTCTTCATAAAAAAGTAATGTTATTAAAAAATATTGGTATAGACATTATTCTAATGAGATAAAGTTTTTAAGAAAAAATATTAGACTCTTATTTGAATTACACGCATATTCCCTATTCTTATTTTTTAGAATACAGCTTTTGTGACAAATGAGTTGTGGGACAAGAAAGCACCAATCTATAATTCCCTTTTATTTAAAAATCAATAATGTGTTCCAAATACCACAGCAAAACCTGAAATAATCTTTATAATCACTCGCACAATCCCTTCTCCTTCCTATAATCGACTATGCAGACGTTAGCTATCCCGATCTTACAGAAAACCAATATAATAAACTTGAGCGACTTCAAAATTTTTGTATTAGATTCATATTTGGGTTACGCAAATATGACCACGTTTCTGAATTTCGTGTAAAACTCAAGTGGTTACCACTCCGCCTTCGCCGGCATGCTCATATATTATCTCTTCTTTACAGTATTCTGTTCAATCCGTCAACTCCCTCTTACCTCAAAGGAAGATTTAAATTCCTTCATGAAACACATTCAAGGTTGCTGAGGTCATCGGAGAACCTGAAGCTGGAAACACCAATGCATTCTACAAACTTTTTCGATAAATCCTTTACTAATCAAACCGTTCGTTTGTGGAATGCATTGCCTGTGACAGTCCGACGCGCGCAATCGTTAGCGTCCTTTAAAAAACTGGTTCACAATCACTTTCTACACTTATGAACTTTCCGAGCACTGTTACTATTAGACTTACCTGTTACTATATGTTAGTTGTATGTGAAATGTGTATGTGTATAGAATATATAAGTAATATATATGTAATTCGATTGTAATGTATTATCTAAGTTTTTGATGTACGCCACCAACTGCCCTGTATTACTGTTTATGTTGATTCTTCCATTGTATTGGTTGTCTGGAAGAAATAGCTTTTAGCTATAAGACCGCCAATTGTACATATTAGTCTGTAATTAGTTGTTTATTAATTGTAATTTCATTGGTGTATAATAAAGAGTACTCTATCTATCTATCATAAGAAGCAAAGTACAGTACATTATTAGCCATTTTGCGCAATTTAATACCAGGATAGATTCATCGATTTGCATTTGCACAATAGTATAATTGAATTTCTGAAAGGACATGACATTCAGCCAGAGTAGCATATGATGTTTTTCTAGTTTTTAATATGATCAAATATTATGTGCAGTGTAACTGATGTTTTGATGATGACTGAAGGAAACCCTCACAAGCAGCTAAACACCTACACAACTGAGGCATTCTCGCTCGGCAAGCCAAAACTGTAACAAAAAAAACCTCATACACTTACATAAACCTTTAAAACAATAACATAAAAAAGTAAAAAAAAAGAATAATAAAAATAAAATAAAAAAAAGTAATCGAAAAAAAAACCTCTACTGAACTACCGCAACAAACAAGTACCAATCACTGCAATAAATATCGAAAAAAAAAAAATAAGCGACATGTACCATACGAGATATAATAAAAGCAAAACTAACAAAATATAAATTAAACAAAAAAAGGTGCGGGTCAAACCGGGCCCGCAGTCTAATTATAAAAAAAAAGCACATGTTTTGGTGTGGTGTGTTAATGACCTAAGCTGTTGGCCGCGGGGTCTTTACAGCTTCACCGGATAAGAGGGCGAGCGTGCAACCACTACGCTCGAGCCATTGATTCTGATTATGTGTCCAACCACCTCTACAGCTCTAAAAGTTGTGAAGATACACCGTCCGTCACGCCTATATTCCCTAAAGGGGGTGGCAGAGGTGTACACAGTACACTTCGCCTACGATATTAGGTCCCATGCGATAGGGAGCGAGCCTATTGCCATATAGCCAGGACGTCATGATCGCAAAGCGCATTATACGTCACTAGACCAATCAGGCAGTCAGACGTGTAAATGTTTGACTTATTGCTTGTTTGGCCTGCACTAAAACTGGTAACTAGATATTTATCTATTCTAAAGAGTGCTATTAAAAAGAAGACACGCATACATATTTATTAATTTTATTACATTAAAAAATTATAACGAATATTCCATTTATTTCATTGGAATCGCTTAGTTGTAAAACATTATAAGTTGTCAAAATATAAACATTTCAAGCTAACAAAATATTTGAACTTTTGTAGCGTATTGAATAACTTAGCTCAATGTAACAGTAACAGAGAGTAAACATAATGATAATAGTGTGCCAAGGATCTTTTGGCTAATGGATGACATTGACCGTTGGTGTGAAATTAGGGTTAACATTTAGTAAATTTTTTTCTATTTCCGAGGACATATTTCAACAGACATAAAAAACAAATCAACAGTGGCACTCCAGGAGTGCCGACAGAAGTGAAAACTTGAACAATTACGTGTGTACTTTTTGAATGGTCAGGATTTTTTTTCTGAATTTTTTTATATAACTCGGTAACGGTATCGCGAGTTCAGTGGTTTTTTCCCATCTCAAAAAATGCCCAACGCGCCTAAAGAAGTTTTCACTTCAAGAAAGGACTTTGGTACCTGACGATTTAGCGTAGTGGTTAAGCCGCTCCGCCTACTGTGTCTATTACTAGCGGGAAGTATTGTAAAAGCGCTCGAGTCGGCGCTTAAAATGTCTTTAAGTGTTTCAACGCTCGTAAGCGTCGACTCAGCGCTAAAAGCTCGACTTCAGCGCACATTTTTACACACTAGTCGCGGGTTCGATTCTCGTACGGGACAAATCTTTGTGTGACACACAATTATTTGTTCCAGGCTGGGTATGTGTGTATGTGAATTTTCATGTTTGTAAACGCCCCCAGGATACAGGAATAAATCCTAGTGTGGGACTATCTTTTTAAAAAAGAGAAATTTCATAGCAAACTACAACTCTGCGACTGTCATATGACATTTCACTTTACCAAAAGATCCTTGAACTATAGAGAAAACGCAAGTCGCCCGGGCCGCGGGTGATGCTGTCGCTACACGTCGACGTCGCTACTATCATCACTGTAATCATTTGCTTCTTGTTCCTCTTGTTCTTCATCTATCTCTCCTTCCCCTTCTAATACTTCCTCCTCCTCACCACCATCGTCATCAAGTTCCTCTTCTTCAAGCATGGTTGAAAGTTTTGTAATAACACCTCTGCCCATTTCTGGAATTACACAATTATTTTCATATTTTTTATAATCTAACCCAACTAGGCAAAGTTTCCTTCTTACAATCGGTTTGTATTTGTATCATGGTGGCTATTCTGTTTACAAATTTCATACTACCATCACAGCGCATTGTTTTTTTTTAAAAAACGTAGCTACACACTAGGATTTATTCCTGTGTCGTAGGTGCGTTTACAAACATTACAATTCACATACACAAATACCCAAACCGGAACAAATAATTGTGGATCACACAAAGATTTGTCCCGTGCGGGAATCGAACCCGCGACTATTAGACACAGTGGGCGCAGCGGCTAACCACTGCGCTAAATCGTCCGTAAATTGTTAGGGGGCATCCGTTAATTACGTGATGCTATGAGATTTTACTGGACCCCTCCCTCCCCCATTTTGAGCTAACGTACTTATTGGATGCCCCTTTAATGATATCAGCATTATTTTAATATTGCTTACCATAATTTTCATACTGAAACAGTCACAGTGAAAAAACATGAAGGCGGGTATTGCAACTTAAGGCCATACCATAAAGGGGAATACGAACGCTTTTAAAACGCGCGTTTTTAAAGCGCTGTAAGCACAATAAAATATACTGTTTGAGATTTCTCTAATACAAGCAAATACGGGCAAAACATTGAGCAGGCTGAAATTGCCTATGATAAAAATGCTTCATAAATTATATTGTTTGTGTGTGAATGATCTACGCTGTTGGCCGCTGGCCTACAGCTACACCGGACACGCCCATACATTATAATAAGTTCATTGTTAAAAGTACTTTATCCCCTAATCTTTGACTAGTCAGGTCATGGGTATTTTTTCACGAGGTCTATAATTTCATTTCTCAAATACATAATCACAATACTTACGTTCAACATAGGTTTTTAAAGATTTTGGCACCATACTCTTTGCCCTTTCAATATCTTCTTCTGAACATTCTCCTTTATCTAAACCTGAAAATGTGCACTTAGTGACATAATTGTTATGTATTATCTATAATAAATATTTAGCAAACAGTGTTGGGCATTATTCAATCATTTTTTTAATTTTCAAATTAATTAAATTTCAATTGCATCTGAATTAATACCCTTGAGGTATTCCTCCTCTACCTCTAGAATAACAATGACTTTTTTTTATTTTATTTTATTTGGTACATACACTTGGTTTAACATACATTTACAAAAAAGCAGAACATCAACTGTAATACAGGTTTTAGTGTAACCTTTGGAGGTCAAACGCTTTAGTCCTTTCCTTTCCCTTTCCGTCCTTTGCATGCATGTGTGCTATAGAGCGCTTGACGCGCTGGGTACTTAACCAAGAATAAACCGCGATAAAAAACGAAATATTTAAAATGCAATTTAATTTTTCACAATTAATTTTTGCCCAACTCTATTAGCAAGTATTTAACACTGAGTTGACATTACCAGCCTATACAAAAATGCTAATAATATAATAAAATAATGCAGTCCTTTCAATACTCACCAAACAGAAGACCCATTCTTTTTAATATATCAATATCGTCATGAATTTGGAACCTTTTGTTGAAATTAAACATATACTCTGTCCTGTAAAATACGAATAAAACTTGTTAGGGGTATCAAAATAATAATCCCTTTTATTATTGGGGCGGTTAAAAATCCTCAGCCTCTATAGTCTAGTGAAGATTAATGCACATAGCGACATTGAGGTCCCAGTCCTAGTTTCCAAAAATTCAACGTCAGAAAAAATCCACTATCAGTTCAAAGTCTGGCATTGAGTCAAATGTAATGTCTTAAACATCACCACGTATCTATCACTAGAGCTTGTTTAAAATTTGCTAAAACATCATGTGATTAATGGAAAACCCCTAAGGTTAGCATATCAATGGTAAAGTACTCTGTTGACATTTTTATGTTTTATATTTTGATGTACTTAAAATAAAATTCATTTTCACAGTACCATGTTCATGCACTTAGATTTAGGTCTTGTCACTTTCCCATCGCTAAACAGTAATACAAGGATCATTTGGCCTACGGCCAAAATCGGAACTAACGCTGTCATCATGTGAAATGTCAGTTTGCTATGAAATTTACGTAACTACTTTTTTTATTATAGTAACCGTGAGGACTCGCCTGATAAAATATTTCCCTGTAATTAGGAAAATTTTACTTAATGATAACCCTAATTTCAATGTCAATGTCGTCCACGGGCCGAAAGATCCTTGTCCCATATGTAATACGTAGGTCAAATATGTAAGTCATAACTCACTTGTCATTAGAAATACTGCAGTCAATTAACGCCTTGTCACTAGTATTCACAACTATAAATGGCAAATGTATTGCTGATGACGGCGATGGCTTGACACCTTTGCTTTCTGCCTCTTTATTTCTCTCTATCAAACTTTTGAAAGATATATGCTGAAATTATGATTTGGCGTTTATAACAATGATCAACAGTATTTTTTTTGCCTTTGATATTATGACAGTGAATTTACAGTGATTTCATGATGAAACAACAGTAAGGGAAGGCGCGCACAACGAACTTTTCGCCGCTCGACAAAAAAACGGGTTGGCATAGTGTCGCACCGCAGTATTGTAACAAAGAGTTTTGAATTGTATTGTGCACCTAAACGTCGCAGGTTTTTTTCCCGCGCGGCGAAAAGTTAGTAGTAGCCCACATTCTCTAATGCAACAAGTTTTAGTGTTTTTTTATATTCTATGTTTTACTTCAAAATTAGTAAGAAATAACAAGCTCTTTAGAAAAAAATATCATAAGCTACAAGCTGTTTTCTTTTAATAGCTTGTTGTTTTTCTTAATATCGTTTATCTCCCGCGTTAGTGTTAAATATAATAAAATTGGTATCATGGAAAGATCTCAATATATTTCACATAGGATGAGTAGTGACAGTTCTTAATATATACGAAATTAATATTTAATTCAATGGTGTTACGGCATAAAACCGTAAATATAGTAACGGGCCACGCCTCTTGCCATTGAATAAAGTATAATTTCGTTTGGCAATTAGAACTGCCACTACCCATCCTATGTGAAGAATACTATAATATAGTCCCTGACCCTCTATTAAGGACCATTTATAGACCTGGAGAGTCGCGGTGATGCAATAACTTTACAAAAGAAACAATTTTTATAAATTTCTAAAAACTACATTACGAAATAAAAAACTGCTTTACAAGAACTTTGCTACAATTATTTGTTATGTTTTTAAGTAATTTTTTTTAGATGCCATTAGGTTTTTTTTCTATTGAGAAAATTTCGTTAATTGTGTATTCCTTTTACCAGAATTTAAAATATACAGTCAAAAATCATATTTCGTAATATTAAGTCTCTAATCTATATACTTCTTGAAGTGCATGCAGTACAAAAACAGGTCGTTCTTGGCCGTAATCCCTTTACCAATTTAAGTTGTTGTGAATTTTTGTTTTGAATGTTATAATTTCCTTTTGTTAATGGTTCAATATAATATTATGATTCATTTTACCAAGATAGTGGATGTATGAAAGAAGTTTTCATTGTATCAGCCATGTCTATTTTCACAATATTCCAGTAGATCATCATTTTATATTTATTATAAACTAGCTGTTGCCCGTTTGAATAGGAAAAAGAAAAATGCTGTTTTTTTGCATTTTTTTCTCCACATAAGAACCTTCCTCGGACTTCAACGAATATTTAAGAAAAAAAGTTAGCCGAATCGGTCCAGCCGTTCTCGAGTTTTCAGCTTAGCAACATTTAAGCATTCATTTTTATTCATATACAAGGTGTAACATAATAAACGCAAGACCTGAAAGTAGTTGGTTCTAAATCGATAACTGAATTGATTCAAACTATTTTTAAAGTATCTTAATTTTTTTTTAAATTTGCAAAAAAATCTTTTACTCCTTCAGAGCGCTATAAAAAAATAAATTTATTCTTGATCCATAGCAATAAGGAGATAACAAATGCATTCCTAACCCGTATTTCTCAAAATGCACACAAAAACAAACAAGTTTCATTGTTAATTGTGGTATAAAAAAAAAGGGGTGAAAACCTTTAAATTTGGAAATTTGGTTTTCGTTTTGAATTTATGAAGCAATTCTCTAATCGGGGTGTCCGAGGCCTTGCGTTTATTATTTTACACCTTGTAGATAGATAATCAACCATCACTATAGATGGATGTGCTATTGAAGTGCATTTAGTAAAATACGAATACAGCTAAGTGTCGTTTTGCGGCGGCGGCGGTTAAAGTTCGATTTCTGCAGACCCTAACCAATGGGTTCTTAATATACATACATCAATCATAATTTAAGCATCACTGTCATTTTGTTTCACCTTACGAGGGTAACTTAGTACCTGTATTTAGTAAACAATTCATACTTACTTGTAAAATTAACTCTTGTAATTGTTGTGTCTTTTTCTGAATCTGTTCTAATTTAGCTTGCTTTTCTTTTTCCAAAGCTGTACACTCTTGCACGCTATTTGTTGGCAGGCCAAGCCATCGTATTTCTTTTTTCTCTTTTGATATTATATTCATTGCCATTAGAACATTTAAAGCGTCATATACTCTTCTGCGAATATTTTTTTGATCATATTGCTGTAAAATCAAATTATTAACTAATTAAACTTTCAGCAGACTTTAAGTTTGGCAAGAAACCTAAATTAAGTGACATTATCTTGTTTTTTCTTTTGTCTGGAGTCCGGTGTCCGTTATAATGGCATTAGGCAGCTCGCCTCCTATTACATGGGATGTAACATCGTCGACAATAAGTGGGTGTACATCTCTGCCACCTCGGTTGGGGAATATAGGCGCAACGGAAAAAAATCCACGATAAAATATCAAAAGAATGGGAGTGGATAGAGAGACAATAACTTCTATCTTAACATCTTCCCACATCTCAACAATCATCTTTGTTATTTTTACTATCTTTTTCTATATACCTATATCATCACGCCAGATCCCTTGCGGGGTAGGCAGAGTACAGAGTTCCAACAGGTTCTTTCCTTACATACCTCTCTGGCTTCCTCTACTCTCATAGTTCGTCTCATACACGCTCGCCAGTTACGGAGACTCTTGACTTGCCCTTCAGATAAGACACGGTCTATTTGTTCATGGTATGATAGTCTAGGTCTTCCTCGGTACCTATCCCTCCACTTTCGCATTGTATATCTGTTTTGTCATTCTTTCTATATGCCCGAACCAACGGAGCATA
Source organism: Phalera bucephala (assembly GCA_905147815.2). Lineage (NCBI taxonomy): Eukaryota > Metazoa > Arthropoda > Insecta > Lepidoptera > Notodontidae > Phalera > Phalera bucephala. The sequence continues at coordinate 16,291,199 of LR990622.1, forward strand.
GCCTTTCACATCTTTACACCAATACTATCTTTCATACTTACACGCTTTCTTACTGCTGCTGCTAATGCGATCGTTTAGCTGGACTCCGCACATCTTCTATCTTTAATAATAGAATATTATCCTGATTTGATATACCTACCTACTTTACGGTAAGAAAAAATGTATTAATTACATACTTGGCTATCAGCGGAACCGTGCATACCAGCTGCAAATTCCAGAACTAGTTCATCAGCAACCTCATTGTATGACGTAAACCCCTTATTCCGGACCTTTTCGCATACTTTCATAGAAAAATGTCTTAAGCCCTTGCCAACTTTGTCAGCATGTTTACGGCGCTTAGTGGTACTGAAAACATCAGAAATATTGTTTGAATTAGCTGACACCCATACAGATAACGTTGTTTATAGGATAATTTTTATATTACTATTATACCCTATTTTTCTTCTTTTTGTAATTATCATAGTAAAAGACGCGTCCATTTTGTTAGTGTTGCTAGTAAAACAATTTTATTTTGCCCTACATTTATTTGCCGAGGACCTTATTAGTTCTAGTATTAAAAGGTACTTATTAATTTAGTTAACTGAATATCATGGTTTTAATATTTCGTTACCATAATTAAAATACGTTTTCCATACATTAATAGTTCAAGTATATCTATTTCTTGAGTTTAATATGTATAAAAATACACGTTACCGCAACAATGGTTTTATTGTCACCCACACTTATAACTATGTTTGTGTGTGTGTGTGTGAATGATGTACGCTGTTGGCCGCGGGGCCTTTACAGCTTCACCGGACTAAAAGGCGAGCGTGCAACCACTACGCTCTAGCCAGCCAGAAGGGCAAGAGGCGACATACTCGAGGGCGCCTCTTCGAGGCGCCCTCTGTTGGGACAGTCGCTGTAGGGGGACGGGTGCACTACTAAGTGCACCGGTCAACCGCCGGCTATGGGAGGGGATCTACTACTACGTCGTCGTCGTCGCCCGTATTCTGAGCGAAAAGAAGGGATGACAAAGCATCGGGGGGGTCGGTGAGAACATGTCGCCGCCGGCGGTGGCGGCAGGGGTCGGGGGGGAGATCGTAATCGGCGGTGGCTACGGTTAACGGATTCGCATGGGTAGATGCGTTCGCGAAGTGACGTGTTGACGCCTTTTTAATAAAGGCGCGAATAGGTTCGAGACCTAGATCGGAGTGGAGGTCGACGTTCCGTACGAACCAGGGGGCTCCTACGGCTTTACGGAGGAAGCGGTTTTGAACCACTTGGAGTTTATCGATGTGAGAGGGGGCCGAATGCCCGAACACAACACACGCATAAGTCATGATGGGTCGAACGCAAGTTTTGTAAAGTGTCACCTTATTTCTAAGGGACATTTTACTCCGCTTGCAGATTAACGAATGGAGACGACCGAGCACAAATGATGCTCGGTGACGGACCCGCTTGATGTGCGGGCCGAAGGACATGGTACTGTTTAGGGTGACCCCTAGATATTTGACCTCTTTGACCCAGGGAATGGGTCGGTCGAACATGGTCACTTGGCCGAGATTACTTCTAGGGCGGCGCAGGGAGTGACGCGGGGTGGCACCTCTGGAGAAGAACACCGCAGCGCTCTTGTCCGGGTTCACCTCAATACGCCACTTCCTGAACCAATTCCCTAGGGAATTGGCGGATACCTGAAGGTGTCTGGTAATGAAACCCTTATTCCTATGCGAGACGTAGAGAGCGGTATCATCCGCGAATAGGGCTAGATGCGCCTTACTCGAACGAGGAATGTCGTTCGTGTAAAGGCTAAACAGGAGCGGAGAGAGAACTGAGCCCTGTGGGACTCCAGCACTGATGGAGTGGGAAGTGGAGCGCGTCATTTCGACGCGATAACGGAAGGTGCGATTCGACAAGAAGTCTCGTAAGATGAGCACGAGTCTGTCCGGCACACCCAATTGGTAGAGCTTGTAGACCAAGCCGTTGTGCCAGACTTTGTCGAATGCCTTCGCGACATCTAGGAAGAGGGCGCCCGTGTAGATGGGTTTGGGTCTATTGAGACCGGAGAGGATGTGCTCCGTGATGCGGTGCACTTGGTGGACGCAAGAGTGTTTGGCTCGAAAGCCAAACTGCTCGTTGATAAGGATACCCCTGGACGTTACGAAGTCTTTGAGCCTCGCCAGAAGTAGGCGCTCGTATATCTTGGCCAGGGAGTTGAGGAGACTGATAGGGCGGTAGCTCGCGGGGAGATTGCGAGGTTTGCCGGGCTTGGGAATGCCTATGACGTCCGCCTCCTTCCACTTAGCGGGGAAGGTGCAGTTCACCATGGCGGCGTTCAATATGGCCACTAAGAGGCAGATGAGTTGGGCGGGCAGGCATTTCAGAACGCGATTCGAAATGCCGTCAGAGCCGGGGGCTTTTTTAGTTTTGAGACCCATAATTAGATCTTCGACCTCCGTTTGGGTGATAGGAGGTAAGGAATCGACGGGGGGGAGGGATGCCCTGCGCTCGACTTCCCTGTCGACCGCGTCGACGTGGGACTGGTCGACGGACTGAGAGCTGGGGGCGCACTGGCTCTCGAGGGAGTCGGCGAGAAGCTCGGCCTTTTCGTCGTCGTCGAAGGTTGGGGGTGCGCCTGAAGGGCGGGACAGCGGGGGCATGTCAGTCGTGGAGTCGGATTTGAGGCTACGCGCCAGCTGCCAGTAGGCCAGATGCGACGGCGCGATGCCCTCTAGGAGGACACCCCACCGTTCCTCCCGGACCTCCGCGACACGACGCTTTACCTCTCGTTGTAGAGCGCGCATCCGGGCCCGATTGGCTTCGGTGGGGTAGGAGTCGTACGCTCGGATAGAAGCATTCTTTGAACGAATGAGATCCCTAACATCGTCCGGCAATCGAAAGCGGTTGAGGTAGAGATCTTCCGCCTCGACTTGCTTGGACGATCGACTGACAGCCGATCGGATGTGCTCGGTGAAGGCATCTACGGCCTGATCGATGTCCTGAGGGGACGGGATGGAGTCCGAGCTGAGAGGCAGGGGGGGAGGGTCGGCATCCGCCAAGGCCGTGCTTAGCGCATGCCAATCCATCACCGTCTTTTTGGGTCGCTGAGGGGCGGAAGGGGGGGAACCGAGTCTCATGACTACAGGTCGATGGTCAGAGTCGAGTTCCTGGACTACTTCCAAGGAGTGCAGCCGTAGGGTGACACCCTTCAGAAGCGCCATGTCCAGGACGTCGGGTCGGTGGTTGGGATTGTTAGGATAGTGGGTAGGGTGCATAGGTGCGATGACGTCAAAGTCGAGAACGTCGACCAGGGCGTCAAGGCTCCTACCGTTAGGGGAAGTGGTGAGACCGTTCCAGGCCACGTGCTTGCTGTTGAAGTCGCCCGCCAGAATGACGGCGCTTTCCAGATTGAGGAGTGCTTCAAAGTCACTCCTGAGAACGGATTTAGTGGGGGAAAGGTATACGGAGGCGATCACGATGGGCTGGTGCCCCGTGAGAGAGACGCGACAGACCGAGGCTTCGATGTTGGTGAGCGCGGGGGGATCGAGAGGGATGCAGTGAAGGAACCTCCTGTAGTAAATGAGAGTACCGCCTCCGCGGGAGCCGATTCTGTCATTGCGCACGAGGTTATAGTTTGCGATCCTAGGATCGCGTTGTGCGGACTTCAGGAAGGTTTCCTGCACGAGGAGGATATCAAGTTGGTGATCTCGGAGGAAATCAGCAACCTGATCTCGCTGGGAGCGAAGGCCATCGGCGTTAAAGAACGCCAGGGATAGGTTGTGGGGCTTATGGCGGGGAGATCGTAGATCCATTATTGGGTGCGGGGGGGTTGGGTTCTGAGGGACGCCAGGACGTCATATACGTCCCTGTATTCCGCGGCCAGGAGAACCTGGTCCGCCAAGTTGGTGGCGGCGCGGAGTCGAAGGGCGAGTTCGCGGACTCTGGGGAAAAGTGCGGGGCTTATCACCGCCGAGACGCTCATAATGAGGTCGACGTCCTGACTGACGTTAGTGGGCGGAGGGGGACAAGCCGCCACCGGCTGGATCGCCGGCGCGCGCTTCGGGGGGCGGGCAGGGACCACTGACGCAGGGTGGGAGGCCGCGGTGTAGGGCAGCGGCTTCACCCACGCGTTGGCGCCGAGGGACGGCCTGAGCGGCGGGGTCAGCTTCAGTGGCGCGGGAGCGCGAGGAGCCGTGGTCGCTGGCGCAGAAGGCACCGGACGAGGGTGCGCTGAGGGCGCGGGGGGGTGTTGCGCAGAGGGGGGGGGGCAACCGCGCGGGGGCGGCGGCGGCCGCCGCGCCTCACCCGGCCGCGCTTCCCCTTCGGGGCCTTGGGGCAACCGCGATAGTTCGCGGTGTGCCCCTTGGTGCCGCAGAGGACGCAGCTGGGGGGCTCGGCCGCCGTCTCCTTCGAGCGGGCGCGCTGGGACGTCGCGTGGTCCCCGATGCACTTAACGCATCGAGGGCGCGCGTGACAGTTACGGGCAGAGTGCCCGTACAGCTGGCAGTTGTGGCACTGCCCGGGCGTGCCACGTTTGTGGGGGGCCTCCACGGAGAGGCCAGAAATGTGGCACACGGCCTTCAGGTCGAAGACCCTACGGCCGGACTCGGTGCGGTCGAGGACGACCAGCACCATGTCGTACGCCTCCTTGGAGCGCCCATTGACCATTCTGTGCACCTGGCGCACAGGAAGGTCCTGGGACTGGAGGTCGGCCTTGATGACGGCGGTGTCCAGCTCCCTAGGGACACCGCGGATTACCACCCTGAGCTCCCTTTCCTCCTCCAGGGTGTAGGTGTGGTATGCGATACTTATAACTAATGGCATCAACATTTACCCCAAAAAGTGGTTAATCTTATCGGGGTACCAACAATTCGCGGGTAGAAAGTGCGGGAAGTTTGTTAGGGTTATCATTCAGTGACTGCCTCGTTGGTCTGGTGGCAAAGCGCATCGCTTTGTGATCACGAGGTCCTGGGTTCAAATCCTAGGCCGGACAAATGTAGTTTTTCTAACGAAAAATTCTCAGTATGAGTCCGGAGTCTGGAATTGGGCCCGGTATATGGCAATAGGCTCGTCCCTATAACATGTGACTTAATATCGTCGGCGACAAGTGGGTGTACTCAGTACAACTCTGGCTCCCCCGCTTGGGGAATATAGGCGTGACGGTTTGTGTATCATTCAGTAAAATAAAACTGTTGCATTTTCACTACAGTTATTGATTTAAAGTGGTTTTGTATGGCTTATTACGTTTTGTATGGCTGTCGCCTGTTATTGTCACTTTAATTAAATACTAGCTGTTACCCGCAACTTCGCCCGCGGGGATTTTAACAAAAAATATTTTTCTAAAATAAAAGTAGCCTAAGTTAGTCCTTATAACATCAGCTATCTGCCAGTGAGTCTCGTCAAAATCGGTCCAGCCGTTTCGCCGAAATAAGCCGGAACAAACATACTGAGACAAAAAATTTAAAAATCGATTTTCGTTATTAGTCCCTTGTTGGTTGCATTTCCGCCGAACATCTTACTACATAAAGGTAACCAAATACTGTGGATACTAATACATGAGAACATAAGTTTTTACACTACTTATATAAAAAATTGCTTACAATGGTATTGGTATCAAAGGCCACTGAGCCTATATGTGGAGGTGGTTATAGACTTGTTTAAAGATTTGTGTTATTGATGTTGTAACGAATTTAATGTCAGATTTGTAAGAACAAGTATGCACCTTGGCCACTATGTGTTAACATTCTGTATCATTTTGATAGCGAAAAGCAGTTACAAATCAATCATTCATATCTGGCTAGTCCAGTTATTATTAATATAAGCCTATTCTGTCTCACTGCATGGCGAAAGCCTGGTAATGACTGGCGTCAGCTTGCACTAGACCGGGTTAGGTAGAAGAAGGAACGGGAGGCCTTTGCCTTGCAGTCAAGTTATTGATTTTGAAAATTTGCATATATTCTTTTTACAAATGTTGTCTATGTCCCTACTCAGTATGCAATTTATCTCCTTGTTAATTTTTATCACAATCTCTTCAGCGGTATAAGCATAAAAAGGCAACATAGTTATTTTAGAAGTTATAGTATATGACTGCCTCGTTAGTCTAGAGGCTAATAGCATCGCTTTGTGATCACGAGGCCCTGGCTTCAAATTCTATGTCAGACAAATGTAGTTTTCTAAAGAAAATTTTTTGGTATGTGTCCAGAGTCTGGAATTGTGCCTGGTATATGGCAATAGGCTCACCCCCTATTAGATGGGACCTAACATCGTCTGCGAAAAGTGGGTGTACTTAGTACATCTCTGCCACCTCCGCTTGAGGTATATAGGCGTGACGGTGTTTATTATACCGATATAGTTTTTATCATTTTCCTTAGTGATTAGTGTTGTCCTCCACAAGCATAAAAACAAAATGTTACATACTATTCAGCAGGTGGATCATTATCAGAATCATGTCTCCTTCTTGAAGCATGTGACATCGTAGATAAATGGTTATTCAAGCCACTTGTGCTTGTCACTTGGTGTTCTGACTTGATAGGTACTGAAATAAGTTCCGACACAGGGTGTATAAATTTCAACTCAGCCAATTGTTCCTGATTAACCTGTGGAAATAAGTAAATTATGAGGATGACATAATTTTATTTCATATATTGATCAATCAGAATCAGAATATTTTTTATTCATGTAAACCATTACAGTATTTATGAATCGTCAGAAAAGTAACAAAGACTCTACTACCGCCACTTCGTAATGTCATTCCTGTGGAGAAGAAGGGCAAGAAACTCCACGGTTACGGTTCTAGATAAGATTGTTGTTATTACACACACACACACACCCACCGTCACGCCCATCTTCCCCAGAGGGGGTGGCAGAGGTGTACTCAGTACTCCCACGTTTCGCCGACGATGTTAGGTCCCATGTAATAGGGGGCGAGCCTATTGCCATATACCGGGCACAATTCCAGACTCCGGACTCATACTGGGAATTTTTCGTTAGGAAAACTACATTTGTCTGACCTAGGATTTGAACCCAGGACCTCGTGCTCACAAAGCGATGTGCTTTGCCACTAGACCAACGAGGCAGGTTATTGAAATTTAATATAATCAATCAATCTATATCATCAAGCAATCTCATTTCTTTTTTTCTGTAAATGAGAGAACCATGTAGCCATTCTCACGAATAGTATAACTTGGTTAAATTCAATTACATTGTTCTTCCATATCCAACAACAAAATGTAGATGGCAATATTGCAAAAATATTGTTTTAAAAGACTAATTTTGGAGTTTCTTGCCTTTCTTTCTTTTCTTTTTTTTTTTTTATAAACGTAGCCCCACACTAGGATTTATTCCTGTGTCGTGGGTGCGTTAACAAACATGAAAATTCACATACACAAATACCCAGACCGGAACAAATAATTGTGGATCACACAAAGATTTGTCCCGTGCGGGACTCGAACCCGCGACTATTAGACGCAGTGGGCAGAGCGGCTTAAGCTCTTAACGACTGCGCTAAATCGTCCGTCGTCCGTTGCCCTTCTTCTCAACAGGAAAGACATTCCAAAGTGGTGGTAGAGTCTTTATTACTTTTCTAACAATTCATAAATTAATGGTTTAGGCAGAGTACAGAGTTACGGAGACTCTTCTTGGCCTTCAGATAAGACACAAGAATATAATATAACCTCATTTAATCATTTTCTCTGCCCCTTGAGTATTACCTATCAAAAATAATATTTGCCTTAATGGAACATTGGCAATCATGGGGTCCTGTTTGAATATTAGTTGCTTTTATTTATACAAAAAAAATCTTAATATTAGCCCAGGGTCTGAAACTGTCGTTTTCTTTTATAAAAAACGTATCCCCACATTAGGATTTATTCCTGAGTCGTGGGTGCGTTTACAAACATGAAAATTCACATACACAAACACCAGACCGGAACAAATAGTTGTGGATCACACAAATAATTGTCCCGTGCGGAATCGAACCCGCGAATATTACACAGTGGGCGGAGCGGCTTAAGCTCTTGACCACTGCGCTAAATATGTTTGTGCCTGGTATAAGCAATACGAGGGTAAGGTGAAAAGTTCTCGGCCTAACACAGAAATGACATTCTGATCAGCAAAAAAAATATCTTTCCTGCCTGGGTGCATGTGTCATTAGTGCGTATGTCAAGTTTCAACTTGTTCTCTGAAGTAGTTAGTTTACACGAATTTTTTGCAGTAGCCGTCTTGCGTGTTTTTCGTTAAAATGAATAAACTTGAATATCGTGCGCTCATAAAATTCTTCGTTTTGGATGGATTAAGCCCTTAAGAAATTCATCCGAAGTTGATAAAAGTTTACAGGGACTCTGCTCCTTCCATATCAAATACTAAAAAGTAGGCTGCTGAATTTAAACGTGGTCGCACGTCCCTTGAAGATGACCCACGTGAAGGACGGCCAAAATCCGCCACCACAACGGAAACCATCGAAAAAGTGTATGATATCGTGTTGGACTATAGGCGTGTGAAGGTGAGTAACATAGCTGAGGCCGTAGGGATATCGAAAGAACAGGTACGAAATATCTTGCATTATGAATTAGTGATGCGAAAGCTCTGCGCAACATGGGTGCCGCATTTGCTGAACGCCGATCAAAAGCAAATGCGCAAACGATATTCGCAGCAATGTTTGGACCGATTTAATAGAGACCCGACCGATTTTGTGCGGCGATTTGTGACCATGGATGAGACATAGGTCCACCAATACACGCCAGAAACGAAACAGCAGTCCAATCAGTGGGTGGAAGCCAGTGGTTCAACACCAAAGAAAGCGAAGTCGATCGCATCTGCCGGAAACGTCATGGCCAGCGTGTTTTGGGATGCGTAAAAGATCCTGTTAATTGATTACCTTGAAAAAGGCAGAACAATTACTGACTACTACTCTAACCTTGACTAGTTGGATGCCAAAATTCGTGAAAAGAGGCCTGGCTTGAAGAACAAAATCATCTTTCACCAGGACAACGCACCTGCACAGGGTGCGTTGGCGATGGGAAAACTGCGAGATTTGGGGTACGATTTGCTCGGCCATCCCCTCCATTCTCCTGATTTGGCACCCTCATACTTCTATCTGTTCCCAAACTTAAAGAAATTTGTTTCTGGGAAGCGCTTCACGTCGAATGAAGAAGTGGAGAGGGCCGTAGGAGACTATTTTCACAGCCTTCCAGACTCTCACTTCCGGGAAGGCATTCTTATGTTGGAGAAACGCTGGACCAAGTGTGTTGAAGTCAAGGGAGATTATATAGAAAAATAAAAATATTTTATGTCTGAAAATCGCAGCCTTTCATTGTCAGGCCGAGAACTTTTCACCTTACCCTCGTACACTATCAGTGAGATGCGAGTGCACACAGTACACCTCCGTCATCCACTTAGGAAATATAGGCGTGACTGTGTTTATTATAATTTATTGTTATAATTATAAATTACACTGCCTCGTTGGTCCATTGGCAAAGCGCATCGCTTGGCGATCACAAGGTCCTGGGTTCAAATCCTAGGTCGGACAAGTGTAGTTTTTGTAACGAAAAAGTTCCTAGTATGAGTCCAGAGTTTAGAAATGTGCCCGGTATATGGCAATAGGCTCGCCCCCTATTACATGGGACCTAACATCGTAGGCGAAAAGTTGGTGTAAACAGTACACTTCTGCCATCCCCGCTTGGGGAATATAGGCGTGACAGTGTTTATATTTTTTTTGTTACAATTATTTGTTTAAATTTTATAATAAGATTCTACACACAAGTTCAGCAGTGTTGTGTGTGTTGGCTAACTAATATAGGCTTTTTTTTATAGAAAATAAATAGCAAACCTGGTTTTCCTCAAGCTCTTTAGGTTCAACTTTAATATTTTGCAAGTTTGCAAAAGTATCAATGGGCACCTGCAATAATTCTGAAAATAAAATTAATAACTTAGAGGTTATAAATGACACAAAGATATTTCATGCTATTTACATTATGTAAAAATAGATTTAAATTCAATGTATCTTACTTGTTCCGCACTTGAGGCCAGTCAATTTCACTGCTCTAAACACTGGAGTCTGAAACACAAAGGTCCAAGGATTGCATTGTGGTATGAATTAAGGCGCTCGTAGCGCTGTGCAACCGAGGTTTTCTTACCAATTACCAAGGTTAAGCAGCATTCGACTCAGTCGACCTGAGATGGATCACCGTTTATGGCATTTTCATATTTGAGCGTCCCCGCGCTTCGCAAGGCATGTTAAGCCCTTGGCTCTAGCTACCATTTAGTGGTAGTCTTTGAGCCGAATTAGAAGCCCTGATCTCACTCACCTCAATTTGTGAGAGAAGGCCTTTGCTCAGCAGTAGCATCTAGCCCCAGATTCGCACGCGTGAATCATGCATATAAACCTTCCTCTTGAATCACTCCATTAATTGGTGAAGACCACATGAAAATCCGTTCAGTAGTTATTGAGATAGACAGACAGACAGACGCGGCTTCAGATAGACAGACAGACGCGGCGGAGGAACTTTGTTTTATAATATCTAGTGAAGAACTAACATAAATATTTACTAGGACTGCTGCTGGGCCTATTTCTGCAAACCAGCCAGAGAATATGAAGTACTATTGTTACCCATGGCTATACACACATTTATTATGTAATTGCTTTATATTAAGGCGTCCACTAAATCTATGGATTGGACTGGAGGAGGGCTTTGCGAAAGGGCACACAGGCAGTTACATACAAAATGTAATTGATACTTTGTAACTATTGTCGGAATAAAGGCTATTATATGTATTATTATTATATTGCTTTATAATAACTTTATATATTATAGCCCATGTGTTACAGCAATGTACAAGCTATATTGCTGTAAGGTTGCATCAAAATCCAGTTAGTAGTTTTTCTGTGAAAAATTAACGACCAAATATCCATCCTCAAAAAAGTTTGCGTTTATAATTATATTGTATCATCATAGTGATTGTATCATAATATAATTATGATAGTGATTGTATCATAATATAATTACTTCATTATCCACGATATATAAGACAAAGCCCCCACCATGTCTGCCTGAATGCGAGAAATTCAATTATAACTGAATGGATTTTCATACAGTTTCACCAAGGGACGGAGTGATTCAAGAAGAAAGTTTAAGTGTATAATTGACCTGTGCGAAGCCGGGGCAGGTCCTAGCCTAGTTGATAGATTGCATGTCCCATAATCACAAAGTACACAGTTAAAATTCTGGACTCATTTTCGAACTCATGTATGAATTATCACTTGCTAATGGTGATAGGAAACATTGTGAAGCTGCAGCAGGCACTTGAAGGATTTAGTGGTGATACCACAGTGGTAGAAATGTCTTCTATAACAAGCTTACACCTTGCCATATTGGGACCAGAAATTCTTCTTTGGGCAAGACAGGCATTTAACATATTATGCCTCTATCTATCCATATCATCACTCCAGATCCTTGCAGGGTAGGTAAAGAGTACAGAGTTCCAAGAGGTTCCTTTCTTACAGATTTCACTGGCTCTCATCACTCTTATCATTCATCTCATACTCGCTCACTGGTCACTAAGACTCTTAACTAATGATTAACCATATGTAGCATATTTTACATCCACACCTTCTTAAAACATATATCATAGGTGAAAGCCATAGAAACACTCTTATCTCATGTTATAAGATCTGAAAAGGAAGGATCTCTTCAATGATTTTTAAAAGCCTAGTGCCCCTGGTTATGTCAAGACATAAGTACTATTCAGCATTACAGTACAACAACTGAAATGCTTCACTACATTATTATATAATATTGACTGCTGCTAACAGCAGTTATTGATCCACTATGGAATATTATATATTTTTATCCTCCTTAACATACTATGATAACTATTATCCTAAGAGATAGGTAGTCTCGACTTTTGGCTTACATAAATTAAGTCAAACTAGCTATACCTACACCATCATTCACATTATTTGAGGCATTAATTTCACACCCTTAAGTTTTATTTTTGAAACAAAATGCATCCTATGTTTGTTCCCTGGATAAAATCTAGTTCCTTACAGAATTTAATCAAAATCTGTTTAGTGGTTTGAGCATGAAAAGGTACCAGACTAACAGACAGACAGTTACTTTCGGATTTATAATATTAGTATGTATGTCCTTATTCCTCACTGATATCAAACAGCCCATAAAATACAGTATAAGCCGGCTGCTGTGACTAATTGATTCATAATGTTACAGTACCTTTTCAATAAGAGGGAGATGAACTTGTTTTAGTACATTTGTACTACAACTCTCCTTTAATAGGGATATAGATTGCAGCTTTATGGGTATAAAAGTGTGTAATTACACAGAAATAATGATTACATACTCTAATAAAATAAAATACTATGCAATACATGAAAGAAAACATCATGAGGGAACCTGCATTCCCAAAAATTTCTCAAAGGTGTGTGCCATTAACCAACCCACACTGGGCCAGAGTGGTGGACTTGTTCAGCTATTGCACAGAAGAACAATGTTAAAAAGTTGCGAGTAATCCAAGGAAGTGAGCCATTCATACCCATACCTTGTCAATATAAGAAGTATAATTACATATGCAATTTTGATTGGTTCATATCATGTTGACATTTTTAGCGAACAAATATGCATAATCTAGACATATGACTTGGTGATGTTGAGTCTAGGATATATATGTGTGAGATTTTTGTTGAACTGATAATAATTTTTCAACAGGGTGACTGATGGCTTGATTGCTTAATTATGTTTATGACAGTGAAAATTTGAGATATTAGAGTAATCAAGGTTTTAGTAGCCCAATACAACTTGCTGTATCTAACTATATCTATTATGTTATATATAACTAACTATATGTATTAGGTACTTTTTGTTAAGACCTGCAATTAAGCCATATGAAGATGAAGTACATGTAAGCAGTACCTAATACCTGATATAGGTCATTTAAAACACAAAACAACCTTTAAGGAACATTGCAAGTTGAATTATATTCTAATAATAATTCAAGTTACATCACAGGTTACCTGATTGTGGTGAATAATTATCAACTTACCTTGATATTGCCCTCAGCTGTGGTTGGTAGCTTAATCACTTTCACAGGATTAGGTTTAATTTTAATTTGACCGAGAGACTGATTATTTGTATTCTGAACGACTTTCACCATTTGAGGCTGTCCTAGAATAGAACACCATACTCATTCAAAACAATCTTAAAACAAAAAAAATACCCAGAGTTTAATATGTCTGAGAACTGAAGATATCATATTTAACGTACTGATCTGTTGAGAATAAGAACACGTATGTAAGTACAGACGTTATAATGCTGAAGTAACGTAAATAACGCCGGGAAACACCTCCCAAGGCGTATGGGTTTCACATATGTAATTTATAAAAATGTAAACGTAACGACGTATTTCCTCAGGGTAGCATTTCACAGTTAAATAGAATGAGAGCATTTAAACTAATCTATAGCAATAATATCAAAATAGGACTAATAAAATCATGAAAGTAGCTACTAACCATTAGCGTCATGTATAAGAAAATTTAGAGTACTATTCGTCTGAGACATTTTGTCCGTATTTTTCTAAATTGAATATCCATTTACATAGCTCGGTGTCACTGCATTTATACATTTGTTGATTACATCAAACACATATAATAAATAAAATTCAATCTGTATGGTCAAAATGGCGACATTACTTTTGGGTTAGTTTGATTGAAGGTCAGAAAAATCAAAGTATAATCTATGAATATCTATATTTGAAAGACACAATCAATAATTAATCATTTAAGTTTACGAACGTAATAAGTAACAATTAATTAACCACTAGGTTACACACAAAGAATGTCAGTTTACTTCCTAGAAACACAACGGAAGGAAGAAGTAAACAGAACGGAAAATGATTGAAGCGGGCTGTCGAGCGCGCGTTTTTGAGATTTACCAGCTGATTGGTTATTGGGCAGACACTAGCTAGCTGGCTGTCTGTTTTGTTCACGTGGTGGCATCCACCGGATCCACAAAAGGCGCCAATCATACTAGTGACATCTAGTGACATTTGGAGATCAGCGGTGTTGCTTTTTTTTAATGGCAATATATTTTAAAAGTTATAGGGCTCGTACCTATTGATCTTTAGCTTGAGTTTTGGTGGGAAGTCGAAGAGTGATGTTGTCAATTTATTTTAATATCCAAAACTTGTGTTATTTCGACTGATAATGTGTAATGTTGGTGGAATATTAACCATTATGTGTTCTTATATGTGCATAAGTGAAGGTAATTATAACAAAGTGATAAAACGTGCCTTTTCGACTTCCCTCAAAACGGCCGTTGCAATTGGTATGTAAAGTATCCACCACTTTACTATCCAGGGTGGGGTCCTTCATTAATTTCATTATCATCGTTGTCATCAAATTGATCGGGGAGGCGAATTAATTTAAACAAACACGATTATATATCTTACTGGACACTGGCAAAATACACTTATAATTAGTGTGAAGCCATAACTTGAAGAAGAAGAAGAAGAAGATCTTTAGCTTGAATAGCTTGCCGACATTATCACAGACATGTGAAAAGTATTATACTCAGAGTAAGGACAAAAATAACAATGTTATAATTTTAGAAATTACTATTTTAAAGGGATATTTACACTACCCAACCTGACGCCAATACAACCGATCCAACTTAGGAAATTGGATGGGGTAATCGCGGTTAGCAAAGTTGGATCCCAAAGAATTTTGAAACGGGGTTTTTTGGCGGGAAGTCGAAGAGTGATGTTGTCAATTTGTTTTAATTTACAAAACTAGTATTATTTCGATTAATAATTTGTAATATTGGTGGAATATTAACCACTATGTGGTCTTATATGTGCATGAGTGAAGGTAATTGTAACGAAGTGATAAAACGTGCCTTTTCGACTTCCCTCAAAACGGCCGTTGCAATTGGTATGTAAAGTATCCACCACTTTACTATCCAGGGTGGGGTCCTTCATTAATTTCATTATCATCGTTGTCATCAAATTGATCGGGGAGGCGAATTAATTTAAACAAACACGATTATATATCTTACTGGACACTGGCAAAATACACTTATAATTAGTGTGAAGCCATAACTTGAAGAAGAAGAAGAAGAAGATCTTTAGCTTGAATAGCTTGCCGACATTATCACAGACATGTGAAAAGTATTATACTCAGAGTAAGGACAAAAATAACAATGTTATAATTTTAGAAATTACTATTTTAAAGGGATATTTACACTACCCAACCTGACGCCAATACAACCGATCCAACTTAGGAAATTGGATGGGGTAATCGCGGTTAGCAAAGTTGGATCCCAAAGAATTTTGAAACGGGGTTTTTTGGCGGGAAGTCGAAGAGTGATGTTGTCAATTTGTTTTAATTTACAAAACTAGTATTATTTCGATTAATAATTTGTAATATTGGTGGAATATTAACCACTATGTGGTCTTATATGTGCATGAGTGAAGGTAATTGTAACGAAGTGATAAAACGTGCCTTTTCGACTTCCCTCAAAACGGCCGTTACAATTGGTATGTAAAGTATCCACCGCTTTACTATACAGGGTGGGGTACTTTATTATTTCATTATTATCGTTGTCATCAAATTCATCGGGGGAGTCGAATTATTTTAAACAAACACAATTATATATCTCACGAAACTGGCAAAATACACTTATAATGAGTGTGAAGCCATAACTTGAAGAAGAAGAAGAACAAGACACCTCTTGGCTAACCATGTCATTTTTAAACAAAATGTATTTCACATTATATATATATTTTTTTTTTTTTTTTTTACAAAACGTAGCCCCACACTAGGATTTATTCCTGTATCGTGGGTGCGTTTACAAACATGAAAATTCACAAACACAAATACCCAGACCGAAACAAATAATTGTGGATCACACAAAGATTTGTCCCGTGCGGGAATCGAACCAGCGACTATTAGACACAGTGGGCTCAAACTCAAGCTCTTAACCACTGCGCTAAATCATCCGTCATATGTTTTGGAATCGTTGATTTAAGAGCTGCTCAAACCCAATCAATAATTTTCCTATTCAGGACTACGATCTCCCCCCCGACCCCTGCCGCCACCGCCGGCCGCGACATGTTCTCACCGACCCCCTCGATGCTTTGTCATCCCTTCTTTCCGCTCAGAATACGGGCGACGACGACGACGTAGTAGTAAATCCCCTCCCATTGCCGGCGGTTGACCGGTGCACTTAGTAGTGCACCCGTCCCCCTACAGCGACTGTCCCAACCGAGGGCGCCTCTTCTAGGCGCCCTCGAGTATGTCGCCTCTTGCCCTTCTGGCTGGCTAGAGCGTAGTGGTTGCACGCTCGCCTTTTAGTCCGGTGAAGCTGTAAAGGCCTCGCGGCCAACAGCGTACATCATTCACACACACACACACACACGCAAACGAACCTAATAAACTCTGCTGTTATTTTTTCAATTATACAGGTACAATTTACTAGTAGCTTTCCCATTAAAATGAAAAATATCAATCCCAAGTTCACCTTCTGTGATTGGGCCACCGCTGGAATTCGTAGGAGTAGGGAAAAGCTATATGAATTATATGACCTAAAATCCCGAACTAATAGTGAAAGTTTTGCAAGGTATGTTGCAAATTATTCTAAAACGTTTAAAAGAGTATGTAAGGCAGCAAAAGCGCTACATATAAGTAAAAAAATTAAATCTGCAGATGACAAAATTAAGCCCGCCTAGAAAATTGTTAATAGTGAAACTGGGAGGTCTAAGCAACGCAGTGCGGACTTTACTCTAGAGACTGCGCGCGGGCTCATTCAGGCAGATAGACGTAGCTCAAGAATTTGAAAAAATTCACTAATATTCCGGTAGAGACAACAAAATCGTTAAATTGCTCTTCTTCCCCTGCAAATTCTTTTGTTAAAAGCAACATTACTGTTTGTCCGGTGGTATTCAGGTTTAAGTTCACTAATCCCCGGTCTATTATTAAAGTCTTTAATGATTTAAAATTAAAAGTAACTGAAGACTTATGGAGAATCAGTAAAGACTCAGTAAAAGTGTGTAAATCCATTATACATACAATCGCGCCACACTTAGCTGTTATTTTATATGTTGGCGTAGATCAAGAAGTATTCCCGAAATTAATAAAATTTAGTAAGGTATGTAGGTAAGTAGTATTCACCACTGTTCAAATCCGGCGATAGTAAAGATGCCAACAACTATAGGCCAGTGTCTGTCTTGCCAGTGCTCAGTAAAGTGTTCGAAAAGATAATGCTCATTCAAATGCTAGATCATTTTAACGCAAACATCATCCTGCACGATCAGAAATTTGGCTTTACTAAAGGGCGTTGTACTAATGACGCCGGTATAACTCTAATAAAGCATATCTTTGATGCCTGAGAGAACTCACAGGTTGCCATTGGCATTTTTTGTGACTAAAGCATTTGACTGTGTAAAACATGAAACACTGCTGCTTAAATTGGAGCACTATGGAATCTATGGTAAAGCCCTTAATCTTTTAAAATCTTACCTAGAAGACAGACAACAGTATGTTCAAATAAATCAAACTAAATCTCTAGGGTCTTTAGTCAAAATGGGCGTTCCACAGGGATCGATACTGGGTCCGTTCCTATTTTTAGTTTACATAAATGATCTATCTGAATTAATTAAGAAACGAGCGAAGATAGTGTTATTTGCTGACTTGATACCTCTTTGATTTTTAAAGTAGGTAGACATGTTAATAACTTTGACGAAGTAAATGATGCTATTCTTCAACTACATAACTGGTTCACATCCAACAATTTAGTGCTCAATAATAAGAAAACTAAATGTATAAGGTTTTCTTTGTAAAATGTAAACAGTACTGTACATGATAATATACTGAACAATGAGAAACTTGAGTAAAATGATACATCTTTTCTAGGGATTACGCTTGACTCCAAGTTTCAATGGGGTCCTCATATTGAGAATTTAGGTAAACAGCTTATCTCCGCTGCCTATGCCGTACCGAAGATCAGACAACTAACTGATGTGGACACCACGAGGATAGTCTTTTTCAGCTACTTTTATAGTGTCATGTCTTACGGTATATTATTGTGGGGTAGGGCAGCTGACATTGAGTTTCTTTTTATCTTGCAAAAAAGGGCTATTAGGGCCATCTAAGACTTGAGTAGTCGCGATTCTTTAAGAGAACTGTCCAAAGAAGCTAATATCATGACGGTTCCATGTCAATAGATTTATGAAAACATTATGTATACTAGAAAAAATTTAGATCTTTTTAATCAGCTAGGTGATAGGCATTGCTATAACACACGACATAGAAATAAATAAGATCAACCGCAGTTAAGTCTGTCAAAAATTCACACGTCTTTCATGAGGGTGATTTTATAACAAAATTCCAATTGACGTCACTAAACTTAGTGAAAATAGTTCAAAGCTTGTGTAAAACGAACACTTTGTAAGCAAGTTTATTATTCAATAGAAGATTATTTAAAAGATTAAAATGCTTGGATAGATGCTATTCCAGTTTCACTTGAGTCATGACAACCTATTCAACTGTTATTAGTTATCATTCCCTCTCTTCCTTCTATTAATTTAATATAGTCATTTTTTTTGTGTACTTTTTTTTGTAAATGTTGGAACCATGTAGCCATTCTCATAAATAGTATAATTTATTTTATTAACTTAGACTCACCTGATGGCCAACCTACATTGTTCTCCCATTCCCCACAACTTTGTAATTTTTTTATTTTAAAAGAGTAACCGTGGAGGTTCTTGCCCTTCTTCTGGTTTACATGAAAAAAAATATTGATGTTTCCAGTTCCAGGATATTAAAGAATCACTGCGTGGACTGTACTATAATGATGTACTTGTATAATCGAGGCGTATAACAAAATAATATAAGAAATGACTAGTACGCTGGGCTGTTGGTTGTGGTCTGTCTCGGCGTCAGCTGATACGGGGCACCCGGGCTACAGAGGATCCTAACGTGTGTAAGCAAAAATTAGTATAATGTTATCCACAATGTCACTTAATCTCGTGCTTCCCGAAAAAAAAACATGTAAAAATAACTGTCATACGTGCTT
The DNA here is from genome assembly GCA_905147815.2 of Phalera bucephala. Taxonomy (NCBI): domain Eukaryota; kingdom Metazoa; phylum Arthropoda; class Insecta; order Lepidoptera; family Notodontidae; genus Phalera; species Phalera bucephala. Next base: position 16,310,254 of record LR990622.1, read on the forward strand.
ATAGAGTTTTCACTTCAGAAATGACAAGAGACAAAAAAAGCAAAGCCCAAAAGTTGGCATCATCCTACATCGGTTATTGTGGGATTCCCCCGTTTGAGTCATTCACTTAAACGGGGGAATCCCGCAGTACAATGACAAACCACGGAGAGCACTATTTACGCGTTTCATTTCATTCCGGTTCAAACGTTATTACATTGTAAGGGGCCGTTCGCACGAGCGTATTTTTGCAGCGCTGGAAAAAACCGTCGAGATGAAACAAATGGAAAACAGTACATGCGTTCACACGTGAGCGATTTTTTATCGCGACCGATTTTAATCGCGCTTGTTCTACTTTCAACGCTTGACGTTTAAGCGTTTAAGCCGTGATCATACTTCGCGACCACGACTCCGACCTGACAGCCTTGAGACGCCATTAAGCCGTGATTACACTTGCAGATTTCGACTCCGACCTGACTTTCTTGAGACGCCATTACAAGGCAGTCAGGTCGGAGTCAGAGTTGGATTCAACTTCACCCGACCCCGATTGCGACCAAGGTTTTTTATGTGATGCAGTCATCGTTATGATAAGCATCAGTGTATCAATATAATATGATATTATTGTCGTGTAAAGAAATAATGTGAAAATGAAAGTGATTGATGATGTATCGAAACATCAACCTTTTATTGCTTTCTTTATTCGTATGTCTCTTCATCTTTCCTGTCCGGATAAATAGAAAAATAGGTAGATTGACAAATAGTTATTTTAGATCAGTCAGCGCGCGCGCTTCTTCACAGAGGAACGTGTAGCATGCAGTGTGGATTTCAGGTGTTATAATCGACGTTTTAAATTGCGAGTTATGTTTTGATTTCGCTTTAGGCGTTGTACTAACAATGCAGTAAACAGATGTAGTGTTGGCATACATACCTCTAAGGAACTATATTATTGCATTGTCACCGAATTTATATTTTATGCTAAATTTCAACTCATGCAGACGCAAGTGTATGAAAAATGGATCACAACTTTTGAACCAGAATGACAAACAGACATCCGAAAAAAGTGCATAAACAACTTCCAAAATATCGATATTGATATTTTTAAAGCGATGTTTTTTTTACAAAAGCTCAATACATACATCGACAATAAAGAAAGTTTAATAAAAGATAATGTTTCGAAACATCACCAATCAATTTCATTATATATCATTAAGAATAAAAGGGTATTATTTAAGCGACTTCTAAAAAGTAGGAGGTTCTCAATTCGACTGAATTTTTTTTTTTGTATGTATGTTACTCGAACATTCCTCCAATTATGAATCGATTTTGATGATTCTTGTTTTGAAATCCAAGATGGTGGACGCGACTTGTTGTGTAAAATCAATATGGGTATCATTTTTAGAGTTTTAGGTGATGCTGATTAAGAATATGGGGTTAATTAGGAAATCCAAGATGTTGTGTATTTGACTATTTGAGTACTAAAGAGAGAAGTACTAGTGTGTGTTTAGTGCTCGTGTGTACTAGTGTTTGACGAACTGTTTTGTGCGTACAGCGCCTAATAAAGTACTTCGCACGTTAGTTGGCATTTAATTAACGTAACATTATAAACTACTCCATTATATTTACTGATTCTCTTAGTTGCTTGCAATCTCTGCATGCTAATCCATTTAGCAAACGTATGAATCCGGTAAAACCTTTTGTTGGCCTGGATTCCTGGATATTCGGGTATTCAGAACAATGAAACTGTGGATTTTAGATTCCGTTTAGATATTTCTGTTTATTGTAATGACATTCTATTACTTCCACATATACAGGTATTTGAAAATTGAAATCGTGATTATTGGAAAGCAAATTTATACAAGGCCAAATTTTAACGGACAATTTTATCCGTAGTCCCAACTAACCCTGGTTCTCCAAATTAAAATTGACTAAGAAAACGACTTCTATCCTTTTCCGTCTTAGATGTAATCATTGTCACAGTGCTGTACATCTTTATTATCATATAATTTGAATATAAGAAACTCGCCGTTGTGCGAGTTGTGTGGTCAAGTCATTGGCGACCTTACCCACATTTTATTTTCCTCTCCTCGTTACAGCTTTTCATCCTGACACCATTTTCTTATAGAATGTGAAGCTCCTCTTGCTTAGAATTTCTCAACTATTCTGTCATAATCTAACAATTTATATATTTAAGCTATTGCAAAGTTTGTTGTACATCATAATTGTTGAACCAAATGGTTTGCAATTAGGTTTTAGTTTTTTATAATCTCACTACTGGTACACATGACAGATGTTGTGAATTTGAATTTAAATATTTTCACAGAATGACTTGAGAAAATTTTTGATTGGCAAATTTTTTGTTAGAACTGAAAGAGCTGTGTTGTCAGTCAAAGCAAACAGTATAATAATAATTTTGTACAATTATACCATCATGAGCGTTTTTTAATAACTTATATACCTATACTGTATAAACGTATTAATAATGTGTATACTGTGAAGTGTTCCAGCTTTTTATTTCAAGCTTCCCTTAAAAAGGATTTCTCTTACACTGCGCATTAAAATGAGCAGAGAAACTGATCCTGTTAAACAATAAGGATCTACGGACCTTTGCTGTTGGCCCCCCACAATAATTATATCTATATTTAATTATATAACATGTCTATAATTGTTTTTCAAGTTATCTTATTCAATTTATGTTTATATTGCCCACTTTTCTCAAATCCGTCAAACCATTCCGTTTTATAATCTATGAAGTCGATCGTGGGCAAGTCAAGAGTCTCCGTAACCGGCGAGTGTGTATGAGACGAACTATGAGAGTGGAGGAAGCCAGAGAGGTATGTAAGGAAAGAACCTGTTGGAACTCTGTACTCTCTGCCTACCCCGCGAGGGAGCTGGCGTGATGATATAGATAGATAGAGATAGAAGTCGATCATCTCTAATTATTTTTCATCGGGGAGTTGAATTCTTTTAGAAATTTTACATACACGATTAAGCATTTCACTAAACATTGGCAAAATACACTTAAAATTAGTGTGAAGCCATAAGCCATTTTCAAGTTATTTTTTAACGCTCGCGTGAACACTTATTTGAGTTTTTGGCGGGAAGTCGAAGAGTGATGTTGTCAATTTGTTTTTATTTCCAAAACTTGTGTTATTTCGACTAATAATGTGTAATGTTGGTGGAATATTAACCATTATGTGTTCTTATATATGCATGAGTGAAGGTAATTGTAACAAAGTGATAAAACGTGCCTTTTCGACTTCCCTCAAAACGCAACGGCCGTTTGTATTTCAATTGGTATGTAAAGTATCCACCGCTTTACTATCCAGGGTGGGGTATTTCATTAGTTTCATTATCATCGTTGTCATCAAATTCATCGGGGAATTGAATTAATTTAAACAAACACGATTATATATCTCACTGGACACTGGCAAAATACACTTATAATTAATGTGAAGCCATAACTTGAAGAAGAAGAAGAAGAAGAACACTTATTTTGCAAGCGATTAAATATCGCCTACGGCGATTTATTCCAGCGCTGCAAAAACCGCTCGTGCGAACGGCCCCTAATACAAATTATATTATACAATACAATCTTGTTCTTCTGATTATTTATTGGTTAATTCATTTGATTTGTGAAAAGAATGAGTGAAAGGAAGATTATCTCAGTGGAGCTATGAAAAGAAAAAGTAAACAGAAAAGGGAGGAGGTTATAAAAAAATGCCAAAATTTCTTTATGTTTTCATCAAGCACCTTCTGTGAGTGATTTAGATTGCAATGGTAAATAAAGCTATTTATCTAGTAGATAAATTAGCACACCGTGTGCTATTGAATCCAGAGATGAGCTTCCGAAACCGGAAATACTCCGAATAATAATTGTAGAAGAAAACGATGCGCGGCGACATGATGACATGACAGACAGATCGGCGATTCAGAAGCGTTTTAATTTATCGAAACATTAGTTTTAGTCCTCTAGTTTTAAATAATTAAACAAAATGTTTACTGTATTAATTTTATTCATTTATATTTTTAGATTCTTCTGAAGCACATTCTCCATTAGATCTCCATCCGGAAATAGAAGAAACCCAAATCGATGATTCTAAGAAGTCTGAAGAATTTAATAATACTAGTGGTCGCCCATTGGTCGAAATTCGACCTACTCTTTCATCGTTTGTTATGTTCGACATTCAGTAAGACTATAGACAAATAATATTGAAGACAAACAATGTTTATCTATTCTCAATTTGACCACAGCCTTTAAAATAAACAAAAGCGTATATATGCGTGTGTGTGTCAAATACATGTAGTGTGTGTAATGTTTTTCCTATTGATTTAATGTACTTAAGATGCATAATTAAAAAAAAATATTAGCGTTCTGCACTCCTTCTCTATATAAACTATAAGTGTGGAAAATTTTATACTCCTCCGTCCGCGCAATTTTCGTCAAAAGGGGTACAAAGGTTTTGCTTCACGTATTAATATAATGATGATAATTTCGTCAGATTGAGGAAAATTTGGTGGCAGTCCAACTGAATGCGAAAGAAAAATAATTTTTAAATTGGGTCCATATAAACCACAAAGACCGTTTCCAAAAGATTCAGGAACAAAGTGATGTTTTTCGGCCTATTATTATTCATGTTTAAATAAGGCTGGCATAAAAATTCCAAGACCGTGGCTATGTTATTCTAATGTTTTAAACAAGTCGTATTGCCACTTCGGTTGGCTATTAGCAGATCGTCAAAGCAAATCGTACTCCTCTGTATGGGTTAACGGTGTTTCCGTTAGAAGCAATTTTACGCAATGTATATTTTACCATGAAAACTCACAGCTGCATATTAATGCATCCTTATCTTATAGTAATTGGTTACAAGGAAATACCATCGATACTTTATTGCAAAGTGAAATCAAAAGTAAAATTACATTCTGGAGAGATATATTGCATCGTATAATTAATGTTATAATTACTTTAGCATCATGTAATCTACCTTTAAGAGGCCATGATTCTGATCTGGAAATTTTATGTAAATTTTACGTTTACTGTCTAATTATGATCCTATTTTAAAAGAACTTCTTTTAAAACCGAAAGGCGAAATAAATCATTTAAGCCCTACGATTCAAAATGAAATTATTAATTTACTTGATACCGCAGTTACGAATAATATTATTTTAGAAATTAAAGAAGCTCCATTTCTGGCAATTATTTTGGATACAATACAAGACTTGTCAAAAATTGACCAACTTTTTATAGTTTTTCGATACATCTCGATAACAGAAAATGATGATAATGTACCTAAAGAATTAAAAATTTGTGAGTCCTTTTTGGGGTTTATAGCAGTAACCGATTGCAGTGCAGAAGGACTTAAAACTAAAATTTTAAATACGATTAAAGAATATGGAATTGATTTGTCTAAATGTAGAGGACAGGGTTACGATGGCGCAAATGTTGTGCCGGGTGTATATGGAGGATTCCAAGCCCTTATAAAAGAGCATGCCCCGATTGCTGATTATGTTCATTGTGCTGCACACGTATTAAATTTAATTTTAAACGATGCGGCGAAACATGTTCTAGACGTGTCGACTTTTTTTGATAATTTCATCATCATCATTTCAGCCTATACTTGTCCACTGCTGAACATAGGCCTCCCCAATCGCTTTCCAGCGTAACCGGTCCGATGCCACCTGCATCCAACGACTTCCTGCGATTTTCACAAGATCGTCGGTCCATCTGGCAGGCGGTCGTCCCACGCTGCGCTTGCCAATACGTGGTCTCCACTCTAGAATCTTTCTGCCCCAACGCCCGTCCGATCTACGCGCTATGTGGCCCGCCCATTGCCACTTCAGCTTGCTAATCTTAACGGCTATGTCGGTGACCTTGGTTCTTCTACGAATCTCCTCATTCCTGATTCGATCGCGTAGAGAAACGCCGAGCATAGCTCTCTCCATAGCTCGCTGAGCAACTCTGAGCTTTTTTATGAGACCTATTGTAAGAGACCACGTCTCTGATCCATATATCATCACTGGTAACACACATTGACTAAAAACTTTAGTCTTAAGGCACTGAGGTATTTTGGATGAGAAGATGTTGCGCAGTTTCCCGAACGCTGCCCAGCCGAGTTGGATTCGTCGATTGACCTCTCTCTCAAAGTTGGACCTACCTAACCGGACTACCTGTCCCAGGTAAATGTATTCATCGACAACTTCAAGAGTAGAGTTCCCAACGGTGAGTGCGGTGGGTACGACATGGACGTTAGACATTATTTTGGTTTTGTCCATGTTCATTTTAAGACCCACTTGTTGAGATACTCTGTTGAGGTCACCGAGCATTCGTCCTAGATCTTCCAGCGACTCCGCCACGACCACAATGTCGTCGGCAAATCGAAGGTGAGTGATGTATTCGCCATTGATGTTGATGCCAAGTCCTTGCCATTCCAAGAGCTTGAAGGCGTCCTCTAAGGTGGCCGTAAACAGTTTCGGAGAAATGACGTCTCCCTGCCTTACTCCTCTTTTTATGGGGATCGCCTTCGTGCACTGCCCCTGTACTCGGACTGACATGGTGGCGTTATTATACAAGCACTTCAACACTTCAATGTACCGATAGTCAATGCGGCATCGCTGGAGAGATCTAAGAACCGCCCAAGTCTCGATCGAATCGAAGGCTTTCTCATAGTCCACAAACGCCAAGCATAGTGGCCGATTATACTCCTCGGTCTTCTGTATAATCTGCCGCAGCGTATGTATGTGGTCTATGGTACTAAAGCCTTTCCGGAAACCGGCTTGTTCGGGAGGCTGGCAGTCATCAAGCCTGCGTTCGAGACGATTCGTGATGACTCTCGAAAACAACTTATAAACATGGCTCAGCAGTGTGATGGGCCTATAATTCTTCAGTAAAGTGTTATCACCTTTCTTGAAAAAGAGTACCACCACACCCCTGTTCCACGCTTCCGGCGTTTTTCCTTCGAGCAAGACGGAATTAAACAGCCTCTGAAGGACTTTAAGTACCGGCGATCCGCCCGCTTTCAGAAGCTCTGCGGTAATTCCGTCTTCACCCGGCGCTTTGTTGTTTTTAAGGTGTTTGAGAGCCATCCCAATCTCGTACAGGCTGATGTTCGGGATATCTTCAGTGTAGTGTCGGGTTAGCTTGGCTCTTGGGTCTTTTACCAAGTCTACAACAGGTTCAGCTACTGAGGTATACAACTGCCCATAGAACCTCTCTATCTCCCTGAGCACCTCTGACCTATTCGACGTTACGTTTCCGTCCTCCGTCTTCAGCTTCGTCAACTGGCTCTGCCCAATAGACGCGTCTCTTGCAAACACTTTGGAGCCCTTGTTCTGCTCTATGGTCTCCTCAATACGTCTTGTATTGAAGGACCGTAAATCGTGTCGCAAGGACTTCAATATCTGTCCATTGAGCTGTCTATAGGACTTAGCATCATCGGAGGTTTGGAGTGTCATGGTACGTCGCTCAGCCATAAGGTTTCGGGTGTAGTCAGATAGCTTTTGAGGCCTATTTTTACGGTGGGGCTTAAAATGCTTGGACTCGACCGTATGGACAGTCTCTACCAACCTATTGTTGATTTCGTCCACTGATGCGCTGCTGTCTAGCAATTCGAAGCGGTTTGACAATTCGAGTTGAAAGTTCTCGGGGTTTTGGATATGTGCATTAGAAGGTCGGAGCGTAGACTTCATCAGACGCGATCTTTCCATTTTGACATTAATATTTAATGTGCCTCTGACCATTCGGTGATCACTGCCGGTTTTTACCCTGTGAATCACGGAGACATCATTAAATATTTGTCGCTTGGTGCTCATGATGAAGTCTATCTCATTTTTTGTGGAACCATCAGGGCTCATCCAGGTCCATTTCCTATGAGGCGGCTCTTGGAAGAAAGAGTTCATCATAAAGAGTCCCTCCTTCTCCAGATATTCGGCCAGCCTCTGACCCCTGGGGTTGCGTTGCCCATATCCAAATTGCCCCACTCTCAATTCATCACCGCCCCGTTTGCCCAGCCGCGCATTGAAGTCACCCATAACCACTGTAAAGTGTGCTTTGGAAGTATGTATGGCTCTACTAATGTCCTCATACATTACTTCGACGTCATCATCTGAGTATGCCGAGGTCGGTGCGTAGACCTGTATGACCTTCAGCGAATATCTTTTGGATATTCTGAGTATCAGGTACGCTACCCTGCTCGACACACTAGTGATGGACACAAGGTTGTCTATGAGTGACTTATGGACGATAAATCCGACACCACCTTGGGACTGCTGTTCGCCCTCCCGGTAGTTAAACAAGTTGCCGGATTTTAAGGTTATCGTGTCCTCGCCCTTTCTTCGGACCTCCGATAAACCAACAATATTCCACCGCAACTTGTTTATCTCTTCCTCCAGCTCAACAAGCTTCTCATTTGTCCTTAACGTGCGTGCGTTGTATGTCACCAGGGCCAATTTTCGGTGTTGGTGGTAGCCGAATCTCTGCCGGAGATTCTTAGCACCTCTTGTCCTGTCGTTACCATGGCTGCTACCGTGGCCAGGACGAACAGGACCGCCGGGGACTAGGGGCCTGGTTTTCTTACATTCTTCCATAATTGGGGGTGTTTGCCATACTCACCACGCTTGGCAGGCGGGTTGGCGAGCGCAGTTATTGGTCGTCGAAGTGCTAAGGGAACGCTGCTGCCCATTCCCTAGATTTCCCTTAGTCGCCTTGTACGACACCCGATGGGATGAAATGGGTTGGTCCTATTCTAAGCCGGGAACCACGCGGCAATTCATTTATCTTGTTCTAAAGCTCTACAGCATGAAAATAATGACTTACAGAAAGCTAGTATTTTATTAAGTAATCTTTTGAATAGACTGAGCGAAGTAAGAAATGAAAATTCATTTAATGGTTTGCTAGATGAGTCCAGAGATTTAGCGAAAGAGTGGGGGGAACAACTGTTTTTAAAAATAAAAGGCGAAAGATAACGAAGCGTTTTTTTATGAGTTATCACAAGATGAGAGAATTTCAGACCCGGAATCATTTCAAGGTCAATGTATACTATTGCTGTTTAGATATATTAAATTTAAACAAACATACTAAACAAAGATTTCAGAGCCTTTGTGACCTGAGTTATATGTTTGAAGTATTAAAACCAGAGACACTCCTATCTTCTTCAAACGAAGTGATAAAAAACGCTTCCGGAAAACTGTCGGCTAAATACAGTCAAGACATCTCAGTTAATCTTAATGAACAATTAATTGCTCTAAAAACATGCTTAAAATCTGAAATTCAAAAAATTCATTCCATTAAGGAACTCATGGAATTATTGCTGATAAAATTCAATAGCCTTGCATCCAGTTTTCCGGACGTAATATAATAACAGCATGCTTTCTATTCTTGACCCTTCCAGTTACAACCGCAACAGCTGCAAGAAGCTTTTCAAAATTAAAACTGATAAAAAATTACCTAAGGACTTTGATGAGACAGGAACGGCTATCAGACTTGTCACTATTGTCTATAGAGGCAGAAATTTTAGAAAATCTGAAATCGTCTTAAGCTATAGATTATTTAATGAATCAATTTGCCGAAAAAAATTTGAATTGTCGTGCTAGCTCAGTTTCTAGGAGGAAGTGATAACTTATAATCAATAAATATTTATGTTAATTTAATGCAAGCATTTTTGTTTCTTTTGTGAGAAATCTTTACCCTTCATTTGGGCCCCCAACTAATTTTTTGATACAGGGCCCCTCCACGGCACGCTACGCCACTGCAGATAGATGCTGCAACATTCACTCGATTAAAAATAATTCAATTCAGTTAGCTTGTAATGGGTAATTTAACGACACGACGTGAAATTTCTGAGATTTTATGTAGCAGCTGATCATTTGGATGCATTATTATGATGATGATTTTAATACTAAAAACAACAACTTTTAATATAAGTATAATATATTATTGAATCTGCTTAATTGAATAATTATAACAAAGGTAAAGGATTTTTGAAGTGATAACTTCTTATGGGAGGGTAAACCGCTTCGTAACGTAACGCGTAATGGCGCCAGTCTGTCTGGCTTCCCTTAGTCTCACGCATACGGCAGCGGTAGGCAGGTTCTTCCTCTCTCACTCTAACCCACAGCGCTAGATTAAGTTATCACTTCTGTCGGGCGTCCCGAGACGCACAATTTTTTTTTATTTTAGTCGCCGTGTTTTTATTTTCTCTTAACACAAATGAATCAACTGTAAACTGACTACAAGACTGCCTCGTTGGTTTAGTGGCAAAGCATATCGCTTTGTTATCACGAGGTCCTGGGTTCAAATCCTAGGTCGGACAAATGTAGTTTTTCTAACTAAAAATTTCCAGTATGAGTCCGGAGTCTGGAATTGTACCCGGTATATGACAATAGGCCTGCCCTATAACATGTGACTTAATATCGTCGGTGACAAGTGGTGTACTCAGTACAACTCTGGCTCCCCCGCTTGGGGAATAAAGACGTGACGGTATTTTATTAATTTACAATAATAAGACTATTGACGCATGGAAAAAAGTGTAAGCATTTGGTTATCGATAAAAAAAATCACATCACTAATAACCTCAACTACCACCAATCCAAAATTAATGAAAATACAATAATATAAGCCACTATTTTGTTCTAAATGGGAACAAGGATGATCTGTCCTCAGTGTTTTACAATATCATTAAGTGAATAACCCTTAAACATGTAAAATGAATAAAAAAACGCACCAATGCAACAACAATAACACACAATCATATTTTTCTTTACGTGATGTTGGCGATTTGGAACTCAGAACCACGTATGCAATTTCACTCAAACAATAATTCAGTCCTGTAGAATCTATATACACCACTGTAGAAACGATGTACACTTTATTTGACACCATTTATAAATTTTCAAATCAAAGCGTAAAATTTTTGACAATACTTAAAATACCGTCAAATTGAATTGACATCTTGTATATATATTTTTCTATAATTGACACCATAAAGTATTCACAAAGGAAATTTATCTGTAAAGCAAGTTGTTTTATCGACTTAAATTTAGATATTGAAGGATTTCATAATCCACCAGGGTGACCAAACATTTAAAACTCGGGAAATATCAAGAAACAATAAGAACAGACAAGATATTTTTTCTTTCTCTTGCTTATTCACTGACATGACTGATAGGACATAAGAGTAAGCAATACAAATATATAATCTTTTAGCGCTCACTCTATACTACTCTAAGTACACGCTACATTTATATATTGTTATGTTGTCATATCATAAAATTCTATATGAGTTCATTTAATATCTCTGAATGTGAAATCCTATTAAATTTCATGGCAGCCACACGACGAAAATAACATAGCACTAAAAGCACTTCAAAGCAAAAGAAAATTACGAAAACATTTTAAGAAGCCATAGACCCACATACATACGCCCACAATACCACCGAGACAAATTTTAAGTTATATTAGTTCAAACACCAAACAATTTTAGTTTTGTTTATTATCGATATTAAGACAGATACATATATACACCTCACTGGCTCCTACGAAGCTTGGGACAATTTTCTTGTAAAATCAGGTTTCTATTGTTTCAAACTTCTTTGATTCTTTGGTATTAGAAAAACAGCTGACATTAGTGATAGTGTTGCCAGTGTACGAAAACGATGAATATTCACACGTTATTGCTCTCAGCTTTCATTAGATAGACTCTAAGCGGGCGTTCGCACGGACGCTTTTTCAATGCGCGTTTGTAAAGCGCTGTTATGAAATAAATGGATTTTTTTAAAGCACTGTACAGCGCTTCTATACCGCGCGTTGAAAACGCGTCTGTGCGACCGCTCGCTAAATCAATACTTCAAATTGGATAGTGTAATAGCTTCTTTATCGTATTTGTTCTAAGCAGCGATGCCAATTTGCGAGGAATTCCCCAAATCAAGGGGAATTTCAAGTCGATTGGGGATTTAGTGGGATTGGCATTATGTGGGAAAAATGCGAGGATTTTGGCATATTAGGGTAAAAATGAAAAATGATTCAATTTATATGACTTGCTTCTACGCTTCACACTAATTATAAGTGTATTTTGCCAGTGTCCAGTGAGATATATAATTGTATTTGTTTAAATTAATTCGACTCCCCGATGAATTTGATGACAACGATGATAATGAAATTAATGAAGTACCCCCTGGATAGTAAAGCGGTGGATACTTTACATACCAATTGCAGCGGCCGTTATGAGGGAAGTCGAAAAGGCACGTTTTATCACTTTGTTACAATTACCTTCACTCATGCACATATAAAACACATAATATTAACCATATTATATTAACCATATTCTACCAACATTCGTCGTATTAGTCGAAATAATGTAACGAAAGAACGAAAGAAAAGAGCCGACTGCGTATTGATGTCCTGGGATTAAGTGATGTGAGATGGAAAGGGAGTGGTCGACATGCAGTAGATAAACATTATGTGATGTTTTATTCGGGGTCCGAGGAGTCTTCTAACATGTACGGCGTTGGAGTGAGCGTAATTTTGCAGCGCTGGAATAAAACGCCGTAGGCGATATTTAATCGCTTGCAAAATAAATGTTCAAACGAGCGTTAAAAATCACTTGAAAATGTTATGGCTTCACACTAATTTTACGTGTATTTTGCCAATATGTAGTAAAATGTGTAATCGTGTTTGTAAGATTTCTAAAAGAATGCAACTCCCCGATGAACAATTATTAGAGATGATCGACTTCATAGATTATAAATAGGATTAGTTTGACGAGGTAAGGATTTGAGAAAAGTGGGCAATATAAACATAAATTGAATAAGATAACTTAAAAAACGATTATAGACATATTACAAAATTAAATATAGATATTATTATTGTTCAACAGCAGAGATCCGTAGATCCTTATTGCTTAACAGGATCAGTTTCTCTGCTCACTCTTATGCGCAGTGTAAGAGAAATCCTTTTTAAGGGAAGCTTGAAATAAAAGGCTGGAACACTTCACGATATACACATTATTAATCCGTTTATAGAGTATAAGTATATAAGTTATTACAAAACGTTCATGATGGTATAATTGTACAAAATTATTATTATACTGTTTGCTTTGACTGACAACACAGCTCTTTCAGTTCTAACAAATTTTCGCCAATCAAAAATTTCCTGAAGTCATTCTGTGAAAATATTTTAATTCAATTTTACAACATGTGTCATGTGTACCAGTAGTGAGATTATAAAAAACTAAAACCTAATTGCAAACCATTTGGTTCAACAATTATGATGTACAACAAACTTTACCATAGCTTAAATATATAAATTGTTAGATTATGACAGAATAGTTGATAAATTCTAAGCAAGAAGAGCTTCACATTCAATAAGAAAATGGTGTCAGGATGAAAAGCTGTAACGAGGAGAGGTAAATAAAATGTGGGTAAGGTCGCCAATTACTTGACCACACAACTCGCACAACGGCGAGTTTCTTATATTCAAATTATATGATAATAAAGATGTACAGCACTGTAACAATGATTACATCTAAGACGGAAAAGGATAGAAGTCGTTTTCTTAGTCAATTTTAATTTGAAGAACTAGGGTTGGTTTGGTCTACGGATTAAATTGTCCGATTAAATTGGGCCTTGTATAAATTTGCTTTCACATAATCACGATTCCAATTTTTAAATACCTGTATATGTGGAAGTAATAGAATGTCATTACAATAAACAGTACTATCTAAACAGCCTTGGGGGCTTGCTTGTTTTGCCAGACCATCGACAGTTTCATTGCACTGAGTACCCGAATATCCAGGAATCTAGGCGAACAAAAGGTTTTACCGGATTCATATGTTTGCTAAATGGATTAGCATGCAGAGATTGCAAGCAACTAAGAAAATCAGTAAATATAATGGAGTAGTTTATAATGTTACGTTAATTAAATGCCAACTAACGTGCGAAGTACTTTATTAGGCGCTGTACGCACAAAACAGTTCGTCAAACACGAGCACTTAACACACACTAGTACTTCTCTCGTTAGTACTCAAATACTAAAATACACAACATCTTGGATTTCCTAATTAACCTCATATTCTTAATCAGCATCACCTAAAACTCTAAAAATGATACCCATATTGATTTTACACAACAAGGCGCGTCCACAATCTTGGATTTCAAAAAAAGAATCATCAAAATGATTCATAATTGGAGGAATGTTCGAGTAACATACATACAAAAAAAAACATACAGTCAAATTGAGAACCTCCTCCTTTTTAGAAGTCGGTTAAATAATACCCCTTTATTCTTAATGATTGATATAAAATGAAAGTGATTGGTGATGTTCCGACACATCAATCTTTTATTAAACTTTCTTTTTTGTCGATGTATCGATGTATGATTTGAGCTTCTGTGATTCTGAGTAAAAAATACATCGTTTTAAAAATATCGATAAATCGATATTTTAGAAGTTGTTTCTGCACTTTTTTCGGATGTCTGTTTGTCATTCTGGTTCAAAAGTTATGATCCATTTTTCAAACACTTGCGGGCGTTTGCATGAGTTGAAATTTAACATACGAATATAAATTCGGTGACAATGCAATAATATAGTTCCTTAGAGGTATGTATGCCAACACTACATCTGTTTACTGCATTGTTAGTACAACGCCTAAAGCGAAATCGAAACATAGATAACTCGCAATTTAAAACGTCGATGTGTTGCCTATTATAACACCTGAATTCCATGTCACTGCATGCTACACGTTCCTCTGTGAAGAAGCGCGCGCGCTGACTGATCTAAAATAATTATTTGTCAATCTACCTATTTTTCTATTTATCCGGACAGGAAAGATGAAGAGACATACGAATAAAGAAAGCCCAATAAAAGGTTGATGTTTCGATACATCATCAATCACTTTCACATTATTTCTTTACACGAAAACAATATCATATTATATCGATACACTGATACTTATCATAATGATGACTGCATCACATAAAAAACCTTGGTCGCAATCGGGGTCGGGTGAAGTTGAATCCAACTCTGACTCCGACCTGACTGCTTTGTAATGGCGTCTCAAGGCAGCCAGGTCGGAGTCGGAATCGGCAAGTGTGATCACGGCTTAATGGCGTCTCAAGGCTGTCAGGCCGGAGTCGTGGTCGCGAAATGTGATCACGGCTTAAACGTCGAGCGTTGAAAGTAGAAAAAGCGCGATTAAAGTCGGTCGCGATAAAAAATCGCTCACGTGTGAACGCATATACTGTTTTCCATTTGTTTCATCGTAACGGTTTTTTCTAGCGCTGCTAAAATACGCTCGTGCGAACGGCCCCTTAGTCTTTCTCTTGGCAGAATTGGACTAATATGTCACCCCTGTCATTCCTTTCTCCCAGACCGAACTTCCCCACAGATCCTTGAACTTCTCGCTCACCCACCTTCGCATTCATATCCCCCATGACTATATTGATCTCATGCCCTTTTGTTAAATTAAGCAGGTCTTCTGCTTCTTTGTAGAAGTTTTCTACTTCCTGATCTGATCCATCTGTAGTAGGGGCATACAGTTGCACTATGTTGAGGTTTCGTGGTTTGGTCTGTATCTGTAGCAACATTGCACGGTTGGATTGAGGCACGAAGTTAACTGAAGTGCCCACAACTTTCGTGTTAACTCGTGCGAACGGCCCCTTAGTCATAATGAACACTTTCTATCAACAACCTCTGAGAAGACTGTACACTTGGACTTCTCCTAAGGCATACTTCCAAAAGCATAATGTGGGCCATCATGACTTATGCGTGTGTTGTGTTCGGGCATTCGGCCCCCTCTCACATCGATAAACTCCAAGTGGTTCAAAACCGCTTCCTCCGTAAAGCCGTAGGAGCCCCCTGGTTCGTACGGAACGTCGACCTCCACTCCGATCTAGGTCTCGAACCTATTCGCGCCTTTATTAAAAAGGCGTCAAGACATCACTTCGCGAACGCATCTACCCATGCGAATCTGTTAATCGTAGCCACCGCCGACTACGATCTCCCCCCCGACCCCTGCCGCCACCGCCGGCCGCGACATGTTCTCACCGACCCCTCCGATGCTTTGTCATCACTTGTTTTCGCTCAGAATACGGGCGACGACGACGACGTAGTAGTAGATCCCCTCCCATAGCCGGCGGTTGACCGGTGCACTTTGTAGTGCACCGGTCAACCTTAGTAGTTGCACGCTCGCCTTTAAGTCCGGTGAAGCTGTAAAGGCCTCGCGGCCAACAGCGTACATCATTCACACACACAATAATGCGGAATCAAATAGATTATATAATGATAAATACTCGTTATAAAAATTGTATCAAAGGACGTATCCAGGGGCTGATATTAGATCGGACCATAACCCAGTTGTTGTAGAACTTGCATGTACCCTTAAGAGAATTAGGAAAAAGCGACAGTCAGAATTTGATATTAGGAAATTGTACGATCCGAATATCAGATCGGTAGTGTCGGATGATATCAACAAATGGGCTACGACTCAAAAGCTAGATCCTATTATTTCTATTGAAGACACATGGCGACATCTCAGGAATAAGGTTCAGGACATTAATGCAAAGTACTTGAAACCACAAAGTACTTGGACACCAAAACAGGCTTGGATGACAACTAGAATATACCAACTTATGGAAGAAAGACGATCCTACAAGCATAAAAACCGGTCTCAATATAACAACCTAGACAAGGAGATACGACCAGAGGTAAGATTTGCTTGTGACCCTTGGTACCAAAGAAAGTGTGAATATATGGAAAGTCTGCACAAGAAACATGACTCTCTCAACGTACATAAAGAAATAAAAGCTATGGTTGGTCCTAAACGCCCCATCTACCAATTAGTGGATGAAAACAATTTACCGATTCTTGATCCTGAAAGAAAAAAGGAAGTGTGGGAACTCTATATTAAAAACATGTTTGCAGATGGATCCCAAACATTTACCAGTCCCTTAAGAGCTACTGATATGAATGGTCCTAGTATCTTGAAAAACGAAGTTTGGAAAGCGTTACAAAGAGCTAAGACGGAAAGATCAGAAGGTCCAGACAAAATTCGGATTGAGGTGCTTAAGTTGATGATCGAAGAGCATATCGACATCATTGTGCAACTTTTTAACCATATATATGCCACTGGACAAATACCAGAAGACTGGCTTACATCGACCTTTATTACTCTTCCAAAAAAGAGAAACGCTAAGAAGTGTGAAGAATACCGAACTATAAGTTTGATGAGTCAAGTTCTGACGCTCTTCCTTAAAGTCATACACGAGCGAATCAGAGGAAAATGTTACGCACAGCTCGGAGAAAATCAATTTGGATTCCGGTCCGGAGTTGGAACGAGAGAGGCTTTGTTTGTGGTACAAGTTTTGATACAAAAGTGCAGAGATATGCAACAGGACATATTCCTCTGTTTTATAGACTACGAAAAAGCGTTTGATAGGGTTCTCCATGACCGACTTATTCAAATTCTAAACACAATCGGGTTAGACAGCAAGGATATCCGCATTGTTCAAAATCTGTACTGGAAACAACGGGCGACTATTCGAGTTGACGGAGAGTGCACTCAGGAGGTTGAGATAAAGAGAGGAGTTCGACAGGGTTGCATTTTGTCACCTACTCTGTTCAACTTATACTCAGAGACAATAATGACTGAAGCACTAGAGGACCTTGACTATGGTGTCAACATCAATGGCTGTATCATTAACAATATTCGATACGCTGATGATACCGTCCTGATAGCGTCATCTGCTGCAGATCTCCAAATAATAGTCGATAGAGTGAATGAGTACAGCGAGAAGGCCGGTCTGAGGATGAATGTTAAGAAAACTAAGCTCATGGTGATCTCCAGAAACTCCGACACTAACTTCGACATCAGGGTTTCTGGGCAGATGCTGGAACGAGTACGTAAATACAAGTATCTAGGCACATAGCTAACAGAACAATGGGACAGTGATCTAGAGATCAAGAGCCGCATAGAAATTGCCCGAACTGCCTTCAATACTATGCGAGTTGTACTTTGCAACAGGAGTTTAAACATCAATTTGCGTACCCGTCTTCTTCACTGTTACATCTGGCCTATAATTCAATACGGATATGAGTCGTGGTCCATCAAGGAAAACCTCGGGAAACGTATTGAAGCATTCGAAATGTGGACATACAGGCGAATGCTGAGAATAAGTTGGACTCCAAAACTCACCAACCAAGAAGTTTTGCGACAAGTCAATCAAGAACGAAAACTTATAACCCTCATAAAAAGACGAAAAACTGCATACCCCGGCCACGTGCTTAGGCACGATAGATATCATCTTTTACAGGTCATTATGATGGGCAAAGTTGCCGGTAAAAGGCGTGTGGCCCGCAGAAAAAAGTTGTGGCTCCGAAACATCCGGGAGTGGACGGGAGTTGCTAGCGCGGTACAACTCTTTCGTGCCGCACAGGATAAGGATGATTTCCAAAAATTGATAGCCTAGTTGGAGAGGCACCAGAAGAAGAAGTCGAAATAACACAAGTTTTGGAAATTAAAACAAATTGACAACATCACTCTTCGACTTCCTGCCAAAACTCCGACTTGCTTTTATTCTCTAACTATATTATGTCCTGGGAATTTACTAGGTGCGATTTGGATGCCACCTCCTGGACAAAAGGTGAGGTTTTGTCACGCGAGATCAATTTAAATCAATGGAAGAAATTTAATCTATTGAGAATATTGTTTTATGCTATATGGCTAAGAGATATCGGAAAATGTATTTTACTTATTTTTATTTTATTCAAACAAGGACAGAGAATAACTCATGGTTATTTTAAAGCTTTTCTCGCATGTATTGAGTTGCGTTTATATTTTTTCCATGAATTACTAGCCTACAAAAACGTTTTTAATTTATTTGCTATTTTCTTGTTTTGGCCATAAAGTATAGTTTCTTAATGTGCTACTACGACTCATTTGTTTAAATGAACTAGTCTATTGTTTATAAAATTTATAATTTGGGGAATTTGACCTAGATTTTTGGGGAATTCGGAGGATTGTCGTTGGCAGCCCTAGTTCTGAGCCGTTGTCTCTCTGTCTGTCAATGTCAAAGTGGATAATTTTGATCTGAAGTTTCGAAATTAATTTTCAATTTGTTCAACTTTGTCCGTACTTTAATTATTTTGAATTATTTGTTGTATGTAAGTAGAGATACCCGAAAATATATGTGAAAATGTGGTTTTCGTTGTACTTTCTCTATTTATTCATATCGTTTGGTAGTATTAACTCTATAGACTTAAATGATCTAAATATACCACCTGAACATTTATCATATGTTTTTAATGCATTTCCCGAAGTTGCTAAATCCTGTCTATTAGAAACCACTTGTCCATATAAAGAATTAATTGGTGTCAAGGCCTGTTGGGGCTACGAGCATG
Organism: Phalera bucephala; assembly: GCA_905147815.2. NCBI lineage: Eukaryota > Metazoa > Arthropoda > Insecta > Lepidoptera > Notodontidae > Phalera > Phalera bucephala. Next base: position 16,329,611 of record LR990622.1, read on the forward strand.
ATTGCGATAAAAGAATATCCTACAAAGTTCGGCCAAAATGTCCCGGAGATCATCGTGGTTGGGTAAAAACTAAAGAGGCCCAGTATAACACTTTTTATACCCAGGCAGATTTTGGTGAGTATAAGGATTTTTTTAGAAGACAATTTTGTTTAGTAATTATCCCTCGTAGCGCTGTGCGACCACGGTGTTCTTAGTGACCATCAAGGTTAAGCAGCATTCAACTAAGCGATTGGCCTGAGATGGGTGACCGTTTATGGAATATTCATTATCAAGTCTCTGTGCTTTGGAAGGCATGTTAAGCTGTTACTCCCGGTTACCACATAATGTGGTAGTTATTAAGCCGAGTTGGAAGCCTGATACGTGGCTTGATAAGTTCAATTCGGATTATTGGATTTAATGTGCTGATAAAATGAAAATATTTTTTTTTAATCCTTCTGTTGGTACCTTTTTTGGATGTGTTGAATTTAAAGGTTATGTAATAGACAACAGACTTTAAAAAATGTTTAGTTTAGTACCTAGTATTTTTAACAATATAAGTGCTTTAAGATTTTCTAAATGCTTGATATACACTACGCTTGTCCCCCTCCGTCCACAAACTTCAGCCAGGACTTTACCCTGATTATGAACGTATCGGCAGCAATAAGCCCTGCGTTGATCCCCAGAGTCCAAAAACTCGCCCTCAAACTCCGCGCCGCCACCAACTTGGCGGACCAGGTTCTCCTGAACGCGGAATACAGGGTCGTCTCTGACATCCTGGCGTCCCTCAGAACCCAACCCCCCCGCACCCAATAATGGATTTACGACCTTCCCGTCTTAAGCCCCACAACCTATCCCTGGCGTTTTTTAACGCCGATGGCCTTTGCTCCCAGCGATATCAGGTTGCTGATTTCCTCCGAGATCACCAGCTTGATATCCTCCTAGTGCAGGAAATATTCCTCAAGCCCGCTGAACGCGACTCTAGGATCGCAACCTACAATCGCGTGCGTATGACAGGATCGGCTCCCGTGGAGGCGGTACTCTCATTTACTACAGGAGGTCGCTTCACTGCATCCCCCTCGATCCCTCTGCGATTACCAACATCGAAGCCTCGGTCTGTCGCATCTCTCTCACTGGGCACCAGCCCATCGTGATCGCCTCCGTATACCTTTCCCCCACTAAGCTCGTCCTCAGGAGTGACTTTGAAGCACTCCTCAATCTGGGTAGCGCCGTCATTCTGGCGGGCGACTTGAACAGTAAGCACGTGGCCTGGAATGGTCTCACCACTTCCCCTAACGGTAGGAGTCTTGACGCCCTGGTCGACCTTCTTCACTTTGACGTCATCACACCCTAGGGTGCATCCCTACCCACTATCCCGGCAATCCCAACCACCGACCCGATGTCCTGGACATGGCGCTTCTGAAGGGTGTTACCTGTCGGCTGCACTCCTTAGAAGTAGTCCAGGAGCTCGACTCTGACCATCGACCTGTAGTCATGAGACTCGGTTCCCCCTCTTCCGCCCCTCAGCGACCCAAAAAGACGGTGTTGGATTGGCATGCGCTAAGCACGGCCTTGGCGGATGCCGACCCTCCGTCCCTCCCTCTCAGCTCGGACTCCATCCCGTCCCCTTAGGACACCGATCAGGCCGTTGATGCCTTCACCGACCTCATCCGATCGGCTGTCAGTCGATCGTCTAAGCAAGTCGAGGCGGAAGATCTGAACCTCAACCGCTTTCGACTGCCGGGCGATGTTAGGGATCTCATTCGTTCCAAGAATGCCTCAATCCGAGCGCACGACTCTTACCCCACCGAAGCCAATCGGACCCGGATGCGCGCTTTACAACGTGAGGTAAAGCGTCGTATTGCGGAGCTCTGGGAGGAACGGTGGGGTGACTTCCTAGAGGGCATCGCGCCATCGCACCTGGCCTACTTACTGGCAGCTGGCGCGTAGCCTCAAAACCGACTCCACGACTGGCATGCCCTCGCTGTCCCGCCCTTCAGGCGCACCCCCAGCCTTCGACGACGACGAAAAGGCCGAGGTTCTCGCCGACTCGTAATCTCCCCGCGAGCTACCGCCCTATCAGTCTTCTCAACTCCCTGGCTAAGGTCTACGAGCGCCTACTTCTGGCGCGGCTCAAAGAGTTTGTAGTGTCCAGGGGTACGACGAGCAGTTCGGCTTTCGAGCCAAACACTCCTGCATCCACCAAGTGCACCGCATCACGGAGCACATCCTCTCCGGTCTTAACAGACCCAAACCCGTCTACACGGGCGCCCTCTTCTTCGACGTCGCGAAGGCATTCGACAAAGTCTGGCACAACGGCTTGATCTACAAGCTCTACCAAATGGGTGTGCCGGACAGATTCGTGCTTATCATACGAGACTTCTTGTCAAATCGCGCCTTCCGATATCGCGTCGAAATGACGCGCTCCACTCCCCACTTCACCCGAGCTGGAGTCCCGCAGGGCTCAGCTCTCTCGCCCCTCCTGTTTAGCCTTTACACGAACGACATTCTTCGTTCGAGTAAGGCGCATCTAGCCCTATTCGCGGATGATATCGCTCTCTACGTCTCGCATAGGAATAAGGGTTTCATTATCAGAAACCTTCAGGCAACCGCCAATTCCCTAGGGAATTGGTTCAGGAAGTGGCGTATTGAGGTGAACCCGGACAAGAGCGCTGCGGTGTTCTTCTCCAGAGGTGCCACCCCGCGCCACTCCCTGCGCCGCCGTAGAAGTAATCTCGGTCAAGTGACCATGTTCGACCGACCCATTCCCTGGGTCAAAGAGGTCAAATATCTAGGGGTCACCCTAAACAGTACTATGTCCTTCGGCCCGCACATCAAGCGGGTCCGTCACCGAGCATCCTTTGTGCTCGGTCGTCTCCATTCGTTAATCTGCAAGCGGAGTAAAATGTCCCTTAGAAATAAAGTGACGCTTTACAAAACTTGAGTTCGACCCATCATGACTTATGCGTGTGTTGTGTTCTCGGGCATTCGGCCCCCTCTCACATCGATAAACTCCAAGTGGTTCAAAACCGCTTCCTCCGTAATGCCGTAGGAGCCCCCTGGTTCTTACGGCATGTCGATCTCCACTCCGATCTAGGTCTACGCCGCCGCCGCCGCCGCCGACTACGATCCGGGGGGATCGGTGAGAACATGTCGCGGCCGACATGTTCTCACCGATCCCCCCGGTGATTTGTCATCCATTCTTTCCGCTCAGAATACGGGCGACGTCGACGTAGTCGTAGATCCCCTCCCATAGCCGGCGGTTGACCGGTGCACTTAGTAGTGCACCCCGTCCCCCCACAGCGACTGACCGAGGGCGCCTCTTCAAGGCGCCTTCGAGTATGTCGCCCCTTGCCCTTTTGGCTGGAGCGTAGTGGTTGCACGCTCGCCCTTAAGTCCGGTGAAGCTGTAAAGGCCTCGCGGCCAACAGCGTATCACTCACACACACACACAGTGAATAAGTTATATTGTCAATTATAGCTCGCATCAAACTTTATGCTCGGTCTGAATGTAGGCACGAGTCGCTGCGCAGTAGTCAGTTTATAGGTGCTCGAGGAACAGGAACAGGGCGAGCGGGTAGTGCACACCACCGTACCCCACAGGCCCGCTCGCGCCTCTCTGCTGCTGAAGTTCACAGTTTGGTTTGACATTTCATGCACAGCACACAAACACGTTAGTGGCTATCGCTACACTTGAATACAGAATCGATTGTAATTAATTGTTATTTAAATTTTTTAAGTTTTTTATAGTTGTGTATATTTGTTTTGAATAGAAACAATACTATTTTAGTGCCCATAGTTTCATATTTCATAAAGCCTTGCGGACTATTCAATGTGTTACTCAGACATGCACAGAAAATGGTATACACTGTTTTCCAATTTATGCAAATGGAAGCTCAAGACAGTCTTCAACGTACTGCAGTTGCTACAGAATGTACTGTGTGCAGAATAATATCGAATGCAAATCTAATATATCAGAATTTTGTTGAGCCAGTAAGAACAAGCGCATGTTGATTTATTTGTGTCTATTTTGTTGTGAAACATTCTGATCAAGCATAAAGTTTGGTGCGATCTATACCATTTTTTTATTATTGAAACCTAAATCCATCCGATTCAAGGGCTTTCAGAATCAATGCACCGAAACGATTCAGTGCTGCAGCTCGATCTAAAAAATTAGTTATTTGACTCGAAAGAATCGATTTTAAATCGACAGGTCTAGTTCCAACAACAGGTGGGCACAAACCTGCCTCTGCCTTTATCTCTCTCACCTTGATTTGTGAGAGAAGGCCTTAACCCAGCAGTGAGACAGTGCAGTCTGTTATTATATTATTATTAATGTTAAATAAATTGAAATTAAAAAATTAAATTTAAATCCTCGACATGACATTAAACTGTCTTACATCTAGTAGTCATGCTAGGTGTAGAAAGCCATTTAAGGGCTCGGCCGGCCTACTGCACACCCACCAACCCGCATTAGATAAGCGTGGTGAGTTAATCTGTCTAAACCCCTTCCCAACCTTCCATTATGAATTACGCCAATAAAAACGTACCCCAAGTGCCCGGCGGCTCCAGCCGCAAGTGCACCCTGGAGCTAGGGGTGATAATCTTCGGGCGAGAGTCCACTGCCAAACAACTCGAGCAAACCGAAAGGACACCGAGAAACTCATGATTCTAACATATAATCTTAGAGCTAGAAAACGCACTTAACTATTTAAAATGGGATGTCATAGGTCTATCTGAGGTTCGACGAGAAGGTGAAAACACGTTAGAGAGACAGAATAGAATTTTCTACCATAATGGGGAAACAAACGCGCGTTACGGTATTGGTTTTCTTGCAAAGCGTTGGAAGAACAATATTTTGGAATTCAAAGCATACTCTGATAGAATAGCTATACTGAAATTACGCATGGCAGAAAGCAAAACACTCACCATAATCCAGGTTTATGCTCCAACATCTTCGCATAGCAACGACGATATTGAAGAGTTTTACGATCTTCTGTACAAAGCATGCGACGAACATAAAGGTACCTGGACTCTGGCCATAGGAGACTACAACGCTAAAATTGCCTTAAAAACATCTTCAGATAACACCAATTTACTAGGATGACATGGATTAGGCCTGAGGAATGGTTGTGGTCAACAGCTTTTAGAGTTTGCTTTTGGACAAAACTTAAGTATAAGTAGCACTTTTTTCTTCAAAAAACCACATCGTCGCTGGACCTGGCTCTCTTCAAATGGTAGCACAAAAAACGAGATTGATTTTAACTTATCCTCCAGTAAAAACATAATTCAAAACGTCCAAACACTTAACAACATCAAGTTTTACTCTGGTCACCGTCCCTTAAAAATCGTAGCTATTTTTAATATGAAAATCTGTCGCAGCCAAATAATAAAAAGTACAATAAAACGCTTAGACAAATCCATCTTAATTCATAATAGAGATCAATTTAACTTACATTTACAGAATAGTTTCAGCTTGCTAAACACAATAGATTCCGAAGATGTCCAGGTCCAGTAAAATAACATCAAACATGTCATCAAACTAGCCAGTCAAAAGATAAAACAAGTAAGGAAAAAAGACAATAAACTCTCCAGTGGCACCATTCCTCTAATTAAACAACGCCAGCTAGCAACTCCACAAACTTCCATTTATAAAGAGCTCGATCGGAAAGTGAAGAGAAGTATTCGCAAATGCCTAAGATACCACAACACACAAGCCGTCCGTACTGCTTTAGTGAATAACAGATCCTTAAAGTCCATCACACACCGAAAACACAGCAATGGCGAGAGACAAGGCGATAGGGCGAAAGTAATGAAAATATGTACATGTATTTTTTTTTTTTTTTTTTTTTTTTTAAACGTAGCCCCACTCTAGGATTTATTCCTGTGTCGTGGGTGCGTTTACAAACATGAAAATTCACAAACACAAATACCCAGACCGGAACAAATAATTGTGGATCACACAAAGATTTGTCCCGTGCGGGATCGAACCCGCGACTATTAGACACAGTGGGCGGAGCAGCTCAAGCTCTTAACCACTGCGCTAAATCGTCCGTCTTTGGGCTAAAACAATCACACAGTGGGTGCCACCAGGCGCAAAACGACAGCGTGGCAGGCCCACAAAGAGGTGGCGAGACGAGCTGGACTCCTATGACAAAGACTGGCATCAGCTTGAACTGGACCGGGACAAGTGGAAGAAAAGAGGGGAGGACTTCGCCCTGCAGTGGGATAGTGTGGGCTTATAATAATTTTAATTTGGCTTATTAATTGGATCTTATTATTTTCTGATCATAATTTGATGGTCAGTCAAGAGATTAAACTCAAAGTTGTTACTATGAGCCTATATTGTTTCATTCTAGAATTAAGGCCTCCCCTTCCTCATTCTATGCATCTTGGTTAAGTGCATGATCATATTTTTAGCCCATTGCACATCTGACTCCAAAGAAAAGGGGCCCTACCTATCATTGTATTTTAATTTTGCTGTTGAGAGATCCTCATTAGTAATTCCAATTTTTGCAGAATTGAGTTCCTTATACGGATCGGTTAAAAATGTAGTGCTCCATTACTTGTTGGCAAACCATGTGTGCAAAGTTTTTAAAATCTTCAAAACTTTGCACTGATGGTTTGCTCAAGTTTATAACCAAGTCTGCACTCTCTAAGTAAGCAAGTTCTAATTTTAATTCCTCAAGCATGCAAGCCAGTGATGACTTAAAGACAAGAGGAAAACCAAAGCAATGACTTTTAAAATTCCTTTATTTTTACAATCTTTTATTTAACTTGCAATGTTTTATGTATTCGTATGTCTGTTTTTCCAGTTAAAATCTTGTGATCCATTTTTCAATTACTTGCAGATATCCAATTGAGCTGAAATATGGGATATGTATGTAAAGTCGGTGACAATGCAATATATGGTACCATAGAGCTGGTCTGATAATGGAGTCGGAAGGTGGCCATAGAAACATGTGAAATATACAAAGTAACCCCCTTGTGTTTAGGCTTGTTAGATTGGTATTTACGATACAACCAGATAGTGTTCAGGATCTGATGATGAAGGCGCAAGATGACCAATGGAACCACCCAACTAAATATAACACTGCCGTGTTTGAGGTGGTTGGATTCGTCTTGATGAGTACTTTAGATCCGGAAGGTGTTCAGGGTCTTATGATGGAGCAGGAAAGAAGTCATAGGATCTACTTAATTAAGCAAGATATCTTCGTCGTGATTTTGCTATAAAAGCTTAAAATAAAAGCTTTTTAAAAAGGTCTGTCTAAATTAAAGTTATCTTTATTCCAGGTTACATCAAAGAACAAATAACTGACCTAATGGTGATGTGTGAGGCTTCATATCCGGATGACACATCATTAGAATGCTCAAAATATTTAAGGTACCTTTAATAATATACATGTCAGAGGGATAAAAGGACTTTCAAAACTATACTTTTATGAACATACATTTAAATAAAATAGGAAGTGGGCCTGGTTAAGGTGCAATTATAAGCTTAAATCCGACTCCATGTCTGACATGCCCCCGCTGACCCGCCCCTCAGGCGCAACCCCAACCTTCTATGACGACGAAAAGGCCGAGCTTCTCGCCGATACCCTCGAGAGCCAGTGCACTCCCAGCTCTGCCCGTTGACCCGGCTCATGTCGATTCGATCGGCAAGGAAGTCAAGCGCAGCGTGTTCCTCCCTCCACCGATTTCTTACCACCTATTATCCAGACCGAGGTCAACGACCTGATTAAAGGTCTTAAACCGAAAAAGGCCCCCGGCTCTGACGGCATTTCTAATCGCGTACTCAAGTGCTTGCCCGCCCAGCTCATCTGCCATCCTTAACGCCGCCATGACGAACTGCACCTTCCGCTCTCTATGTCTCGCATACGAATAAGGGTTTCTTTACCAGAAACCTTCAGGCAGCCGCTAATACCTTAGGGGATTGGTTCAGGAAGAGGCGTATCCCGGAAAAGAACGCTGCGGTGTTCTTCTCCAGAGGTGCCACCCCGCGCCCCACTCTGCGCCACCCCAGAAGTAATATCGGTCGGTAAAAGTGACCATGTTTGGCCGACCTATTCCCTGCGTCAAACAAGTCAAATATCTAGGAATCACCCAAAACAATACCATGATCTTCGGACCGCACATCAAGCGAGTCCGTAACTGAGCAGTCCTTGTGCTCGGTCGTCTTTACCTGATGATCTGCAAGCAGAGTAAAATGCCACTTAGGAATAAGGTGACACTTTACAAAACTTGTGTATGGCCCAACATGACGTACCAAGCGTACGTCACGCGTAAGCTTGTGAAGTGTTCGGGCACGCCGCCCGCTCTCACATCGATAGACTCCAAACGGTTCAATCCCGTTTCTTTCGCAAAGCCGTCGGAGCCCCGTGGTTCATACGGAACGTCGATCTCCATTCGGTCAGTGGTAATCGGTGATTTTAAATAAAATTAATTTCTAACCCTCTATGTGTTGTACATGGGTACCTACTTATGCTTTCCAAAGGTCCGAGTAAATTCAAAATTATCTAAAAGATCATATATTCTATAATAATGTAAGCCAATATTATGATTTATTTCAGGTTTTGTCGAGCCCGGAACATGATGTTAAATTTCACTGGTTTAGTGGGCAGAGGGGATAATTTGCGTTATAAAATGGATATCCTTGGCTCTGGCCAGATAGGTATGCATATAATATGTTATACTTTAACACTTTCCCACTAATTTCCTCAAATTATAGTTTCCTACATTACTGTAGGTACTGTACTGTAATTAAATTGATTTAGACATTATATTTTTATGAAGGTATTTATTTAATAACGTTGTTTTAAATGTATGTACATTTTATTAATGACAAATAACTACATTTATAATTCTAGTTTAAAAGAGATTTCTTTCTTAGGCATTTGCATCACTTTGATTTGAAATTGGGAATTGGTGACACTGTATTAACATGGTATTATGGAGCTGTCTGATGGTGAAGGTTGGTCTAGTTATAGTCTGTATAATGAAGGCTGAAACATAGACTCAAGTTGAATCAACTGCAGTCAATCACACCAAGTTCTAACTAGCTTAACCAAGACATAGCCAGACTTAAGCTCTTATATTACAACCACATATTGATTTTTATCATCCTTTCACATGAAAGGATGATAAAAATGTTATTGCAGTGTCACCAATTCCCAATTTCAAATGCCTAAGAAAGAAATTTCTTTTAAACTAGAAGGATAAATGTTAAACACACTTTTATATTTTATCAAAATGATCACATTGTTATGCTTTAAGGGCAAAACATAGCGGACTAAAACATATTTAAGATCATACATATTGATACCTATGTTTTACAAATAAATAATTCTGATTCTGAACGATCTATAACGATTTACGACTTCCGAATGCTTTTAAGTAAAAGCATTCGGAAGTCGTAACCTCTAAATACTAACTTAGCTTCCATACACAGCTACACATTCAAATCGGTAGAAATTGCGAGAACATATATTTGATCTACCCTACCTATCATTATTATGTTAGGACACGAGCGCTCGTACTTCAACTGGAGCTCTGAAGTCAAAGCGAGAAGTATTTTTCATAGTAACTGCAGTGAGTCTTGTAGACAGAGATTGAGCCTCGACTAGAGCTTTCTATGAAGACCTTGAGTCGCTGCTCGAGCCTTACATGTACGCTCAAGCCCTCAACTAATTTAAGGTCAACAACATTATGTAGGTCGAACAAAGTGTTGTTTTTCTATCGAAAAAATCTTCAATAGCAGTCTGGAAAAATATCAGATCGTCGGCGATTGTACTCAGTACATCTCTGTCAACCCAGCGTAGGGTATAGATGTGAAGGGGTTATTATCATTTTTGCATATGTGGACCTGTAAGTTGATCTTATCAATTTTGTATTAGACTTCCCATTTTCTAAAACTATGTATTCGTTTTTTCTTTTTTTCAGGTGGCTATTGCAACTTTTATTCAGAAAGACTCTTAAAAGAGTCTGAACATATGAGTGCATTGCAGTCATGGGCACCGGAGTTAGTAAATTTTGTTAAAACTCTTCAAAGGCCCATAGTTAGTAACATGTGTGACATAGTTATAGACAAACCTACGTACATAATGAAATTAGACGCAAGTATGTTGATTGTTGTATTATATTTTGCATAATATTTAAAATTTAACTATTAAAAGTCACACATTATTTTAGAATAGACTAGATGGTGTGACCTAAGGGTATGAAGTCGTCTACTACTACGAAGGCTTTCCATTGGTCGTATCTCTGGTTCTTCTCAACCAATTAAACTACATTAATCAAACTATAAGTTATCCATTCATCCTATTTTGTCGGGACTTTTAACAATTTAACCCTTTGACCGCCAACGACGCCTTATAGCGTCAATCACGAATTTCATCGAGACGCCTATGACGTCTTAGAGCGTCAGATTTTGGATTGGTATTTAACACCAACATAAGGAAAGTCAACATAATTATTACATATTTCAATTATACACGCTAATAGGACAGCCCGAAGTCAATAATATTCAATTAATTTAAAACTATATATCGTGTGAAATTTTACAAGAAATGTAACAAAATATATATATCTTTATAATTAAAATTTTAATTCGTAAAATAAGAGTTCTTTACGGCAAAGTCACTTTAAAGAGTAATGTAGTGCTGGGTAAAAGTCGATAAAGGGAGTAGACACTTGTTGAATTTGCGATTTCTATAAAAAGATAACAGAAATGTTATCTTTTTTTAGAAATTAAAAAAAATTGATGTAAAATCTTTGTATATATAGGACCTCCTAGCCCAAGACCTTCCGGTGCACTAGGTGCACAGCCGCCTAGGCACGCGCCGGACAAGGCGCGGTCGACGCCGCTCTCGCGCGGCCGCTCGCCCCCCAGCGCCTTCAGCGCAACATCCTCTCGCGCCCTCAGTGCACCCTCACCCGGCGCCCTTTGCGCCCCTCCCACCAGCGACTTCAGCCCCCTGCGCTCCCGCGCCCCAGGCGCTGACGTCTTCGCCTCCACTTAGGCCGGCACTCGGCGCTAACGCGTCGGCGAAGCCGCTCCCTTACACCGCGGCCCCTCGCCCACCTGTTGGCCTCGCCCATCTTCCCAAACCCACGCCGTTCGTTGCGCCTCCTCCGCTGGCTGACGCCGTCGCGGACTTTATTATGCTGGACAAGATGTATGGCGTGGTATGCGTCAACAGGTTTCGCGAGCTGGCCCAAAGGCTCCGCGCCGCTACTAGCTGGGATGAGCAATTCACCCTGCTTATGACGTACATGGACGTTCACGACGCCATCGCCTTCCTTAAAACCCATCGCCTTCCTTAAAACCCATCGCCCCTACAAGCCATAATGGATTTAAGACCTTCCCGCCTTAAGCCCCATAGCCTATTCCTGGCATTCTTTAACGCCGACGGCCTCCGCTCTCAGCGTGACCAGGTTTGTGATTTCCTCCGGGATCATCAACTGGTCATCCTTCTGGTGCAGGAAACTTTCCTCAAGCCCGCCCATCGCGATCGTAGGATCGCAAACTACAACCTTGTGCGTAATGACAGAATCGGCTCCCGTGGAGGCGGTACTCTCATTTACTACAGGAGGTCCCTGCACTGTATTCCCCTCTCCACCCCCCTGCGCTCACCAACATCGAAGCCTCGGTCTGTCGTATTTCCTTCACTGGGCATCAACCCATTGTGATTGCCTCCGTCTATCTTTCTCACACTAAACTTGTCCTCGGGAGTGATATCGAAGCACTCTTTAATCTGGGAAGCGCCGTCATTCTGGCGGGCGACTTCAATTGCAAGCACGTGGCTTGGAATTGCCTCACCACTTTTCCTAACAGTAGGAGCCTTGACGCCCTAGTCGACCAGCTCGACTTTGACGTCATGGCGCCTATGCACCCCACTCACTATCCGGACAACATCGACCACCGTCCTGATGTCCTGGACATGGCGCTTCTGAGGGTGTAACCTTACGCTTGCGCTCCTTGGAGATAGTCCATGACCTGGACTCTGACCACCGACCTGTAGTCATGAGACTCGGTCCTCCGTCCACCCCTCAGCCGCTCAAGAAGACGGTGGTGGATTGGCATGCGCTGAGTACAGCCTTAGCGGATGCCGACCCACCCCCCCTTCCTTTCAGCTCGGACTTCACCCCGTCCCCTCAGGATACCAATCAGGCTGTAAATGCCTTCACCGCCCATATCCAATCAGCTGTCAGTCGGACGTCAAAGCAAGTCGAGGCGGAGGATCTGAATCGCCTAAGATTGCCAGATGATGTTAGGGAACTTATTCGGGCTAAAAATGCCTCAGTCCGAGCGTACGACTCCTACCCCATCGAAGCCAACCAAGCCCGGATGCGTGCCTTACAACGATGTAAAGCGTGGTGTCGCGGAGGTCCGGGATAATCGCTGGAGTGACTTCTTAGAGGGCCTCACGCCATTGCATCTGGCCTACTGGAAGCTGGCGCGTACCCTTAAATCCGACTCCATGTCTGATATGCCCCCGCTGACCCGCCCCTCAGGCGCAACCACAGCCTTCGATGACGACGAAAAGGTCAAGCTTCTCGCCGCCGATTCCTTACCTCTCTACCGCCTACTACCCAGACCGACGTCGAGGACCTGATTAAAGGTCTTAAACCGAAAAAGGCCCCCGGCTCTGACGGCATTTCTAATCGCGTACTCAAATGCTTACCCGCCCAACTCATCTGCTTCTTAGTGGCCATCCTTAATGCCGCCATGACGAACTACACCTTCCCCACTCTGTGGAAGGAGGCCGACGTCATAGGCATACCTAAACCCGGGAAACCTCGTGACCGTCCCACGAGTTACCGCCCCATAAGTCTCCTCAACACTCTGGAAAAGATCTACGAGCGTTTGCTCTTGGCACGGCTCAAAGTCTTTGTATCGTCCAGGGGTATTCTCATCAATGAGCAGTTTGGTTTTCGAGCCAAACACTCTTGCGTCCATCAAGTGCACCGCATCACGGAGCACATCCTCACTGGCCTCCCGTCTACACGGGTGTCCTTTTCTTCGATGTCGCGAAGGCGTTCGACAAAGTCTGTCACAACGGTTTGATCTACAAGCTTTACCAAATGGGTGTGCCGGACAGAGTCGTGCTCATCTTACGATACTTCCTGTCGAATCGCGCCTTTTGGTATCGCGTCGAAATGACGCGCTCTACCTGCAACTCCATACAAGCTGATGTCCCACAAGGCTCAAATCTCTCCCCCCTCTATTCAGCCTTTACATGAACGATATTCCTCGTTCGAGTACGATGCATCTAGCCCTATTCGCGGATGATACCGCTTTCTATGTCTCACGTAGGAATAAGGGTTTCATTACCAGAAACCTTCAGGCAGCCGCCCATACCCTAGGGGATTGGTTCAGGAAGTGGCGTATTGAGGTGAACCCGGGCAAGAGCGCTGCGGTGTTCTTTTCCGGAGGTGCCACGCCGCGCCCCTGCCTGCGCCTCCTCAGAAGTAATCTCGGTCAAGTGGCCATGTTTGATCTACCTATTCACTGGGTCAAACATCTAGGGGTCACTCTAAACAATACCATGACCTTCGGACCGCACATCAAGCAACTCCGTAACCGAGCAGCCTTTGTGCTCGGCCATCTTTACCCGATGATCTGCAAGTGGAGTAAAATGTCCATTAGGAATTAGGTGACACTTTACAAAACTTGTATACGGCCGATCATGACGTACGCTTGTGAAGTGTTCGGGCACGCCGCCCGCTCTCATATCGATAGACTCCGAACGGTTCAATCCCGTTTCCTCCGCAAAGCCGTCGGAGCCCCGTGGTTCATACGGAATGTAGATCTCCATTCCGATCTCGGTCTCGAACCTATTCGCGCCTTTATTAAAAAGGCGACAACCCGATATTTCGCGAACGCGTCCAATCATAGAAATCCGCTAATCGTAGCCGCCGCCGACTACGAACCTAACTCCCCTCCTATCAGCCGCTACCGCCGTCCGCGGCATGTTCTCACCGACTCTCCCGATTCCCTTACATCCCTTCTTTCGGATACAGATACCGCACACAGGATCAGACACCGACCTCGCCGGCGAGGTCGAAGAATCCCTTGCCCGCCGGCCGGTGCAGAGCACCACGGCGAGGCACCTAGTATACGCCCTCCCCCATAGTGACTGCCCAAGCCGAGGCCGTTCCTCCCTGAGGCGCCCTTGAGTTAGTTGCCCCCTTGCCCTTCGGGCTCGAGCGTAGTGGTTGAACGCTCGCCCTCTTATCTGGTGAAGCTGTAAAGGCCCCGTGGCCAACAGCGTAGATCATTCACACACACACACACAAAAAATTCTAAGAATAGAAATTATTGGCTTAGGCCCAGGTAACATTTTTATTTAGAAGATTATACCCAAATGAAATGTTAGTATTTTGAACTGCGTGTTATTCATAAAATTGAACGTGGGTTAGCACTAAAAAAATAAACATCGATTAATTTAAAGACCAATATTCGATGAAGCGCATTTATACTACCCCAGAACGCCATTGACGCCTTAAGTCGTCCGACTGTCACTCATAAGCGACTGTCGGATCCTTGATAGTACTGGGACATTGAAATAATTTTTACCCTCAAAAATATTAAAATGATATGATTCTTGTTTTCAACAGATCGGTTTGTTTACTTGATTGTGCATTTAATAAGATATACCCATATCTTATTAAATGCAAATCTTATTAGATAACACAATAAGATATTACGAAAAATTTAATTGCCAACTTGCCAGACAAAATTTAATTTAATTAAATATAAGGATAAAAAGATATTGCAACTTAAAGTCTGTGTACTTACCTGAACCAAATGCCGTGGAATAATAAATAATTTATAATTATTATATCGTCGACAAATGTAAGTTACATCACTACAAATATCTGGAAAATCTGTAACAGTTACTCGTCGTCGCCGCCATCGAATGCGTCCAATAGTTGCGCCAAAATTCTTGAAATTTACGATAGTTTGTATTTTTGTAGAAGCAGCATTGTAATTAAATCTTGATCGCTAGGTATATATAACTATTATGGTTGGTTGTTAAATATATTATAATACTGTAATCGCCATTAGAAGAAATATTGCCATTTTAATTTCTTATAGTTTGTTTGCGTGGCATATCACTACTGAATCAGGCGGAAATTTTGGTCAAAAACATGCGTGTCGACTAAGGTACGACTTTTGTTTACGGCACTGGCGGTCAAAGGGTTAAAGTCCCGGAAAATAGGTTCACTTTGGTGTGATGTCAGTAGAAGCTGACATTTCATTATTGTTTTGTGTTCAGGTAGCCAATCCCAATATTTTTTTCGAATGACTCTCACATATTGAGTCATTATATTTTTGTAATAGTATAGATCTTAGCAACATATTAATTCCATTCTTATAAGCACAGTGCATAGATGTAATATGTATTCAATTTTTCAGGTGTCAACATGTACCATCATTTCTGTGACTTTTTCAACCTTTATGCTTCTCTACATGTGAATTCTACACACCCTTCAACCTTTTCCCGTGATAATCACATTCTTGTCTGGGAAACATTTACGTATGATTCTGCATTTAAAGATACTTTTAAAGCATTTACTAGTAATCCTATTTGGGATTTGAAGGCTTTCAGGGGGAAAGTAGTATGTTTTAAAAATGTTGTATTCCCACTTTTGCCTAGAATGATATTTGGCCTTTACTACAATACACCTCTGGTGCGTACTTTTTAATAAATATTTAGGTGTTGACATCAAACGAAGATCTTGTTTATTCATAATCTGTATTCATGCTAATTTCAGATATATGGATGCGAAAGAAGCGGCCTCTTTCATGCATTCTCAAAGCATATTATTCATTCACTGAATATAAAATTGCATTCACGCAACCACGATAAAGTAAGAGTTACCCTTCTCTCTAGAGGCACCACCTACAGGTCAATTTTAAATGAGAAAGATATACTAAATGCCTTAGGAAATGTCGAAGGCTATGAGGTTCAAAGAGTTGTATATGACAAGACTGTGCCTTTTACAAAACAACTGGAGATAACCCATAACACAGATGTGTTCATTGGAATGCATGGTGCTGGCCTTACTCATTTACTATTCTTACCTGACTGGGCAGCAGTATTTGAAGTGTAAGTATAATAATATTTAATTTAAAATAAACAATCTATATAAAACAATAAGTAAATAAGCTTATGGAGAGGCCCTACCAATACCCTACCTACAGATAAAAGGTGCTTACTTTGAAACTAAATATGGCTGCCATATTTTGGTTTAAGTACCGTGCTCATGTGTGGGTACGATAACATCAATGACGTAATATACAAGGTGTAACATAATAATCGCAAGACCTGAAAGTAGTTTGTTCTAAATCGGTAACTGAATTGGTTCCAACAATTTTTAATACATCATACATTTTTTTTAAATTTCCAAAAAATGCTGTTGCTCCTTTAGTGCGCTATAATAAACTAAATTTATTCTTGATTCAAGGCAATACGGAGATTTCATATGCATTTCGAAAACGTATTTCTCAAAATACACACATACACGTACAAGTTTCATTGTTAATTGGGGTATAAAAGTGCTTAAAAAAGGGGTAAAAAATATTGAATTTGGAAAACTGGTTTTCGTATTGAAATTGTGAAGCAATTATCTAATCGAGGTGTCTGAGGTCTTGCGTTATTTACGATACACCTTGTATATGGACATTCCCGAACAACGAAAATAACTTGCCAGTATCTGACCCATTCGGGCGGTTATGTTTATCGTTTTTGACTGAACATATGCTGGTAACTATGGTAACAGCTGCACGGTCATTTCATGCATATATATATATATATATATATGTATGTCTATATATATGTATATATATATATATATATATATATATATATATATATATATATATATATATATATATATGTCATTGGTTAACATACGTATAGCAGCCATATTTAGTTTCAAAGCAGCATTTTATCTGTAGACTAGCAATTTCTCGCGACTTCGTACCCGGTCGAGAACAGCGCCACCTACCGGGTCTATGTTATATAGCCTATGTTACTTGTGGATAAGGTAGCTTTCTGGTGATATTTATAATATGAGTATAGATAGGGACTGCCCCTATGTTTAGTTACCTACTTACTCATTGTTATAAAGTTATTTCTCTGATTGCTATTTAAGTGATCCATCTTGTAGTCACAATTCGAAAACCAGTCGATATTCATTGCTATGTTGGTATTGAGAAACTTATAAAAAAGCTTTATTAACATGTTAATATCTGAAATGTGTAATGTTTGTACTTACATTAACTTACATAATTTTGTTGTTGCAGTTATAATTGTGAAGATCCTAATTGTTATCTGGACTTAACAAGACTACGAGGTCTGAAATATGTAACTTGGGAAGATAAATCTAAACTAGTGCAGCAAGATGAGGTTAGTACTCTAGTTCTGTTAATGTGGTGGACTATACTATAAGTCGATTTTCTTGCATATTAATGTGGTCTAAATATTTTAAAATAAATAATTTATTCCATACTTCTAAAGTAAGAGAGTGAATGTATGTTGTTGTTGAGCAAGCAGCCAATTAATGTTAAATGGATTTTAACAACATACTTAAGTGAAGCCGTGGTAGTTACACTGCTCGATAAATAAACTTTTAGGTTAACGCATTATTATACAAGCATTACTGGCAGTAATGGGTCAATTGATAGTATTCTTGCCTTGTTAATACCGGGTCCAGCTTTTTAATCTTGGCTAACGCCATTGGGTACCCTATGTGTGTATGTGTGGTTATTGCATGCTAATAGTAGACACAAGAAAATGTATTACAAAAAATTATTGTGCATATTATATTCAAATATATACAAGGTGTAACATAAACGCAAGACCTGAAAGTAGTTAGCCCTAAATCAGTAACTGAATTGATACCAAATTTTTTTAATGTATCTTACATTTGTTTTAAAAATTGGCAAAATATGCTGTTACTCCTTCAGTGCATTATAAATAACTAAATTTGTTCTTGATTCAAAGCAATACGGAGATTTCAAATGCATTTCTAAAACGTATTTCTTAATACGCACACATACACATACAAGTTTCATTGTTAATTGGAGTGTAAAAGTGCTTAGAAAAAGGGTAAAAAAACTTTAAATTTGGTAATTTGGTTTTTATATTGAATTTGTGAAGCAATCTAATTGGGGTGTCTGAGGTCTTGCGTTATTTAAGATACACCTTGTATATTATTGTTTATATTTACAGGGCCGCGGTCCTGGTGGTGGCTCACACGCCAAATTCACTAACTACTCTTTTGATATACCAGAGTTCTTGAGGTTGGTTAAAATGTGTGCGGATCATGTACGTAGTCAGCAAGCTTTCAAGGATTTTCTTCAAGCATCGGCTGTTACAACAAAAGGTCGAGAAGAATTGTGAAATAAAAAAATATCTAATGATATTATTTTAAATATGCGGTTTGTGATATATAGAAATATTTTTTTTTAGCCCACTTTCTAGATAAGTCTTGTTACATGTTAAATACTCCGTGAAAAACTCCAATATAGGGTATTTGTCGCACGTAGGTTTCTATTATTATAGGATATGCATTTGTTGATTTTAAATCGTATGAGCAGTATTAAATACAGAGCCATCTAGCAGTAAGCCAATTATTGTTTATACTTGTAACTTAAACATAGTATTATCAAAATTCATGCCTTCTATGATTGTTCTAGTTGGGTCGCTATGCGGACATTTTGTTTTCACGATTTATTTTCATTATTGCAAGTCTAAAAGACAGCGTAATCTTTACCTTCATTGAAAGGTGATACAAGTCGGAAAACATTGTTTTGAGAAAATCGAGTTTTGAGTTTGCGTAGTTGGTCTAGTGGCAAAGCGCGTCGCTTTGTAATCACGAGGTCTTGGGTTCAAATCCTAGGTCTGACAAGTGTAGTTTGTCAAGCGAAAACCTCCCAGTACGAGTCCAGAGTCTGGAATTGTCCCCGGTGTATGGCAATAGACTCGCCCCCTATCACATGGGACCTAACATCGTCGGCGAAACGTGGGTGTACTCAGTACACCTCAGCCACCCCCGCTTGGGGAATATAGGCGTGACGGTGTGAGAAAATCGACTAGAGTTTTAAAATTTCGTCTTACTTTTTCTAAAGCACTTAATAGAATGTTGATTACGGCTATTAATAGACACATAATTAAAGATTATTTTACTCAGTCTCAATAAATTATGTTAATTAGTTTTCTTAATATTAACGAAAATACATACATTCTTATATCGTTCGACACAATGATTTGCTTTCATACTTTTTTGTGTATCTATCTCTATCATCACGCCAGCTCCCTCGCGGGGTAGGCAGAGAGTACAGAGTTTCAACAGGTTCTTTCCTTACATACCTCTCTGGCTTCCTCCACTATCATAGTTCGTCTCATACACACTCGCCGGTTACGGAGACTCTTGACTTGCCCTTCAGCTAAGACACGGTCTATTTGGTCATGGTTTTTGTGTAAATTGATGTTAATTTTTATGAGTCATTAGACACATGGTTTTGGATTAGTATCGAAGTGGTGTCGAATGATATAAGTATTTGACATGTAAAACGGTATTTAAAATGAATTCATCTATTGAATATAATCGGTGTACACTGATGCATGTGTAATTATATCAATTTGCACCATTTTTAATCTATTCGTGCTGATCGTGTAAAAGGGGTTATTTCAAGTTGGATCAAAAATACAAAAAAAAAATGGAATAATCAGTTCAGTTCACTTTTTTTTATTTATTTTTTTAAACTTAGCCCCGCACTAGGATTTATTCCTGTGTCGTGGGTGTGTTTAAAAACATGAAAATTCACAAACAAATACCCAGACCGCAACAAATAATTGTGGATCACACAAAGATTTGTCCCGTGCTGGAATCAAACCCGCGACTATTCGACACAATGGGTGGAGCAGCTCAAGCTCTAAATATATCATCTTGCACATAGATAATTCTGAAAAATGATTAGTTTAAATAGCTTTAGGAACACGGGAATCAGATTAAAAAATAGTGGATGCATTATCTGTAAAAATATCAAAAGTGCTATAACTCGAGTTCTATCACATTTCACTGAAGGTATATAAACTACCCAGCTGAAAATTTGCCTTTTTAAAGAGATTTGTCCTGCTTTTTTTAATGGGATTTTTCTAGCAGGTTTCTACCATAATGGAAGTCTTATTGGTTTCAAGAATAACACGAGAATCGTCTCAAAGTTACTAAAATGCGTCGCCGAAAATGGCTGTGTCTTCGAATCTCATATGTGAGTTACTCTTTGGGGTTATTATTGTTATATAGAAGTTACAGAATCTCGGCTGTTATTGTGTTATATGTATATATACTGGGTGATAGGAATTGGGGTACAATGCTGAAAGTGTTGCATTTATACGTCAATCTAAACATTGTTTTTTTCACTTCCTATAAGTTTACTCGTTCAGTTTATTAATTTGTATTGAAAACTATAAATAAACAATTCGCGTAAAATAAAAAGTTGTAGAACAATAGTTGTTCACACTAACGTATAAATGCAACAACTGTCGGAATTTTATCTCAATTCCGGGTCATTGATAAAGGAATGAATTACACACATTAACGCCCTCTGTACAAGGCTTAAGGAAATTACTAACGTCAATGGCTTTGAGGATTTTTGTTTGACATCAGTAAAAAGTACGAGTATGCCCGGGAGACCCAAAATGCAGGGTTTTTTTCAAATAATTCAGATATAATTTATACAAGCTATGGAGTATATCTTACATTTATTTTCGTGTATATTTTATACATATCCAATCTACCATTGAATAGAACATTTGCAATATATATTCAAGATAGAGTTTTTTAAAAGTATTGTTTTGGAAAATTGAATACGTAAAATTAAATTTTACTCCATTCATTAAATTCACGACCTTTTCATCTTCATTTTTATATATATTTCTTACAACAAATACGCAGTAAATTAATCAATAACCGTCTGTAAATAGAACTTATTTTTGGGAGTTAGGGTTAACTTCCCCCTTAACAGAATGCATGGATATATTACAACGGATTGAGTACTGACAAAATATTGCTAAAGAAAATTAAACTCTTACTCACATACACAAAACTG
This sequence comes from Phalera bucephala, assembly GCA_905147815.2. Lineage (NCBI taxonomy): Eukaryota > Metazoa > Arthropoda > Insecta > Lepidoptera > Notodontidae > Phalera > Phalera bucephala. Next base: position 16,350,710 of record LR990622.1, read on the forward strand.
AATTTTCACAACAACTCGAGAAACCTGATGAGTGAGACCTTGAGCCCGGTGTCACGCTCGCACCAATTACGATGCGGTACGGTACGATACGGTAGTATGGTGACCATAAGGTAGAACAAATACGGACCATAACTATTTATGATATGGTTTAAATACGCTGTAAACCCATTATTACCGAGTTCAAAACGAACACAGTTCTCAATTCGTCTTTATATACAGGATGGATTAAGATGGAATAGTAAGGGCAGCTATATCAACCGTTGTAGGTACAGGAAAATGGCCCTCGGAGACTATCCTTGATGTTTGAGATATTTGGAGCTGACTTTACATATTCTGTAAAAAATGTACAGTCAGTTAGAAAATGGACAATTTAATCAAAAACTTTGACTACTACTCATTTAAGATGTGGCATATGCGTAGAAAGAAATAATTACGGCAAAAACAGTGTCCTAGAATTATACTTTAATTATATGTCAACAAGTCTATAATCGTACCAATGTTTGATCACCCTACTTAAAAAAAGACGTAGTAGAGACTCTGAGTATCCTAGGCTAGTGAGTATCCTTGTCATCACGTTTTTTATGCAGAGTGCTCAATCCATTGTAATATATCAATGACAGAATTTGAGTGAACCTTAGACTAACACCCGTATCTATAGACATTAATTATTTTGTCTTAAGAGTTTACTTAGCCGAAGAATGTCATGTTTATAGAATGCTATCAGTCAAAATCTTATTTTATAGCCAAGTCTCTATCTATCTATCTTTATCATCGCACCAGATCCCTTGCGGGGTAGGCAGAGAGTACAGAGGTCCGACAGGGTTTCCAGTTCTATAGTCAAGCAATGGCTTTTACTTACTTGAACAAAAGCCAGTATGCCTCTATGACTCTGTACTTTAGACTTTTTAGGAACTATCAATATTACGTCTTACGTTTTGTTTATCAATGAAAGGTAGAAAAGGTGCACAGGTAGTACAAGATATGCACCGTTACAAGTCATGCTCATTGCTTAAGGTAAGAAAATGGTGATTATTATTAGGCCAAAAATACTAAATTTTGTCAGTTTCTCAACTATATAATAAAATTATGTACTAAGTATTTACTTGAGTAAAATGTAAAAGTAGTTACTTAGCCATATATATGGGTGTATGACTTGTCTACTTGCTGACAACAATGGCGCCTAAATGCTGCCTCAGTTACGCACTATGTGTGCATAATGCCAGTATTCGATTATTTTTTAATAGCTGCCAATGTTTGCGTGCGTGTCTGCACTAGAATTTTATCTATTTAGGTAGATAAATTTTATACCGTTTCCGCGCGCGTGATGCTCCATCTAGTCAAGTACTAACTCATTTAAAGAGTGAACATTGCAACGTGCCTTTATATTAGTTCGATTTGTTTCCTCGAGATGGCGTTAGGTTCATTATCGTGCAACGAGGTCGAAAGTGCATAATATGGGTGAATAACATGGGCCAACCAACTTAAATCGTTTCTCCACACTAGGCATTATTCCTGTTAAAGATTTGCCACATACGACGATCGAATCCGCGACTTTTTAATCCAGTGAACTTAGCGACCTACGCTGATCACTAGACCAAGTCAACGTTTAAAAATGTTGTAATTTTTTAGATTGATGTGTTTCATGGTGTTAGAATATCTTTTTAGAGACACTTTTATTATATTTTTTTTAAAAATAACCAGGGTAATGTATTTAATATTATTAACACATTAAGTATATGTATTAAAAATTTAATAGTATTACATTCTTTGCAACTGAGCCGTTTTATAAATAATACAATTGTTGTACAATACATATTGTACCTAAGAAAAAAATATTTGTGACAATTTTGTATATCTATCAGAAGGCTCATAATATTAATAATCACTCTGTTATTTATTACAAGCAGCATTTTTTTTTCTTTATCATAATTGTGCAATAAGCCAGAGGATTAGATACAACAACTTAACGATTTGAAAACTTGCAACAGGGTAGCTAGTCCAAAACCGAAGTAGCTCCAAAAATGGTCAATGCATATTTTTAGAGTACTTTACCTACAATGACAAGAGAAAGACAAAAGAAAAAAAATCAAAATTCTATTTTTCGTGTATTAAATATTTATTAAGTTATTCCAGCATCTGGGTAAGCCACACACACAGTTCAAAAAATACATTGTGTAAATCCCTTTGAATGGTGAGAAAAATATATCCTTCAAATTTTTGCTACTAGGCTAGGGACATAACTAGTGCATGCAAACATGTTCTGTATGTTTTATAGCCTACAAAGTAGTATAAGTATGTACATAAAGATACGTAATAAAATAGTATAGAAACTCGCAATATTAAGTTAATTTTGATTTTAAGTATCTCCGTGGCTGGTTCCTTTGTACTAGTCAAATCGAAGAAATATGTTTGATTATTCATTGTGAAAATGATATTTATAGGGAGATAATTGCCGCAACCTAATTGTTCAATCAGGTTTTAGGCCCGGCGTAAACGAGCCATCGACTATAGCCAAGGTGGCTGCCGGATCGCCCAGACATTGGTGTAGATGAATCTATATAAAATGTATAAAAGTGCGTGAACCACTTGTCGTCGGCCACCGATTATTGTGACCGATGGTTCGTTTGAGCTGAACTTTAGAATACAGTAGTACATGCCGTAACTCGTTAAAGATAATTCGATATTGTAATAATTACTTAAGCACTTCCATACCACAAATACCTTTTTAAAAACAAGCTCTTACAGCAAAAACACAACGACAATATCTTGCTTGGTTGAGGAGGTCCAATGGCATCCTTCCGGCTCCATCATCAGACCCTGGACACCATCCGGGTTTAAAAAGTACTCGTCAAGGCAAATCCAACGAGCCCGAATATGAAGGGCCACCTTTCTGCTTTATCATCAGACCCTGAATACTGTCAGGTTGTATAGTACTTGTCAAAACCAATCTAACAAGCCTAAACACGAGGGGTTTCGTTGAATAGTTAACATATACCTTCGGCCACCTTCTGACTTCATCATCAGAGCAGCTGCATGGTATTATTGCATGATCACCGAAATTACTATACGAATGCCGAATTTCACCTCGCCTTTTACCCCGCCTTTTACCCACCACTACGGCAAACCTGAAAAATGGATCGCAAGATTTGAATCGGAAAGACAGACATACGAACATAGCAAGTTAAATAAAAGCTTCTAAAAATGTATTGGGTGACGATTGATTTGTGCCGAATAATGTTGTGTCCAGTCAAATACGTAATAAGTTGGCCTAATAGCTCTCTGCACAGTACGCTGAAAGTTTTTAAACTGGCGGACTAGTCCTAACATGTCAACGGGTAAACGCCTAAGGTAATTTTAAAAAAATCACTGGTTTGAAATTTGTTACTTGACTAAGCAGATGCTGCCACACTGTTCGATGGCTAATATGTCGATCTACTCTAGTATTCTCATTCTCTAGTCTTAGGGTATCTCTCAATCTATTCAATTGAAATTTCTTAGAAAAGGTTTGCTAGAATTTGTCCATTCGCGGTCCATTACAGTAGGTGATACCTATGCTAAGTGGACTTCACACGCCTCACTTACCACTCGGAGTATATTGAGTCTATGACGCATTAATCATCACATACTAGTGAACGGTTTAAGAGTTACAGCGTTTAAATAGTTATGTAAATCATTTTTATAGCATAAGCTTAGTTTACTTATGTGATCAAATGTTATAAAGTAGGAGTATCCAACACTCGTGTGTAAAGCCGCTTGTATAATTGTTAAAAAAACAATGAACATTGTTGATGTAATCTGTTTTATTTATTATTTCGCGAACGCACCGCTAGTTTAATTGTAACAGCGTTCGTCGAACATAAGCTTCATAATTACAGTTTGCGATGCTCAGATAAATTGTTCACAAGATCGGATGTGAGCCTGTGTCCAGTTGAATTATTCATTGTACTGTTATCACTGGGACAGTGGGACCGTTTAAAATAATTACTAAAGTGCTCTCAATACGCTAAATTAATCTTTATAATCTGTAAGTAAAATAGATAACTGTATATTTTTCAAGCTTAATAATAAAAAATATGTTGTAATACATGTTAATGAATGAATGTGAAGCATAATATACCTACAGTTGCTGTAGTTATTGCTCTAACTGTTTAAGTTATACAAATTTATACATTTTTTCAATTTTCTTTCTGTAAACAATAAAAATCAAAACTACTTCAACAAATCTATAATAAAGTTTTGTTATTTATTAATATGTTACGTATTATGTAAACAGGCGTTTCAGATGTCTTTCGATAAAGTTTTAGGTTTGGACCTAGACAAGTAATGAGTTCATTCACTAGGCTTTCACTGCTTTTAAATAAAACCGATTATTTCTTAAAATATAAAAAAATGCGTTTTGGTAATGCTTACTGAATTCCTAGTCCTAATTAAAAAAGTTAAAACTATATACTTTCTAGGAATATTTTTAGTAAATCACGCGTTATTTCAATTTTGGTAAAATGTTCGAGGGCTCTACAAAGCACATGAAACGTCGGGAACTTAAAAATAAAAAAAAAACTTATTGAAAAATAGTTTTATTTCATATTTGAGTAAGTACGGATCCCTAAAATTTGAAAGAGGTCGGAGGAGAGAGCATTAAATCGTAAAACAATCGCATAATGTGGAGGCAATATTTACAGAGGGAAATTAATGACCGATGCCCGCGATCGGCCTCGGGGCCTCGCGCTCATAACTTTTTGGCGTAACCAGATTGTATCGCGGAACAAAAATCAAGAAGTAATTGAATTAATTTTAAGCCGTCTTCAAATGAATTTAGTAAGGCCGATTAATTTTACAATAAGTACCTTAATATCATCTCGTCTGTGATTTCAAACGGGTACCTATGTATGCGTGGCTAAAGAAATGTACAAGCTTCTTTCTTGATGGGGTACATCCTAATATAATTAATATTATTGTGATCTAGGTAATTTAGCCGAAATATTAAAGTTTTATATCTAAGTAAAGAATGTTTGATTGTTTGATGGGTTTATTATAAAATGCTCAATTAATGATATTAAACTGGCTTCATCGATACCGTATTTGTTACGAATATGTTAATATTATTAGTTATAGATAAGTATATGAAATCACTCAACATCATTCCAATTTATTAGCGTTATTTGCCGATATTGTCCGAATAGTGTTATAATTATTTTGTACTTAAATAATACCTAATTTTTATGTTTTGAAATAAAAATCATGCCTGCTTATCACTTTTATTTTTATTTTATATTAATGATGTTAAACAATGATAATGATATTACGCTTTTATATTTGCCTATGGAAAAGCCTTTATTAAGCTTATTTTATATATGCATAAAATACTTAGCTTTTGTTAGTCAAATCCGCCATTCTGAATATCGTCCACTATATTCACTGCCGAAGTATGCTATATTTTCTTTGTTTTTATATAAAATGTTGCCCTTCACTGGAAGTTATTCATAACATTGGTATTTGCCTAATTGCTAGTGTGCGGGCACTTTGGGCGGTCGAGGATCGAACATACACGAATTTTACGTACTACATATATCCAGACCGAAACACAAATGTTTATGGATCACACAAAAATATTTGTTCCGTCCTCGAACCCGTAACTACAATAGGGCAAGTGACGTATCTATGACGGCTTACTAGGATATCTGAGGACTGTCATTTATTTGTATAAACCCTGGAAAAAATAGCACTTATAAAGTTATCATCATCAGCCCGTGTCAGTCCACGGCTAGACGTAGGCCTCTCCGATGACACGCCACTGAGCTCGATCTTCAGCTCTCCTCATCCAATCCCTGCCCGCTGCCTTACTAGTGTCGTCCCCTCAACTAGCTACACTACGTTTGCGACACGCGGTCTCCACTCAAGAACCAGTCTGCCCCAACGGCCATGGGTTCTGCGGCATATGTGACCTGCGCAATGCCACTTCAGCTGGCTAATTCGCGGAACTACGTCGGTAACCTCCGTTCTCTGACGAACAACTTCGTTCCGGATTCGATCCCTAAGAGAAACTCCGAGCATAGCTCTTTTCATAGCTCGCTGAGCGACCTTGAACTGGTGGACAAGCCGCACAGTGAGTGGCCACGTTTCGGCTCCGTATGTCATTAGGACGCACTGATTAAAAACTTTCGTTTTTAGGCATTGGGGTATGGGCGATGAGAAGGCTCGACGAAGTTTTCCAAATGCTGCCCAGCCCAGCTGTATCCGTCTCTTAACTTCCTTGTCGAAGTTGTTTTTACCTAGTTGGAGCAAAGTATTCACAGTATTTAACTTGCTAATCTACTACCAGCTCGGAACGCGGCCTCCACTAAGAAGATCGGCGAGAAACTCATCGGGCTTGTCAAATTGTCTTCATTTTATTTTGCATTTATTGTTCAGTATTATGCAGATATTGTTCAGACAGACGAAGTTTTTTAGACATTAGATTGTTTACTTACGTCACTGCGGGCGCATGGTGGACGGTCGCGTAAAACAGGCGTGACCCTTGTTTGTTTCCCTTTACAGAAAATCTACTTATATCGTACTAGAACTCTCGTTATATTTTCTTGTATTGTTTTCCTAATACGAGGCCTGGAAGGAGGGAGGAGAAAGGAGAGGGAGGGAGGATAGTCGTAGAACAGAGAAGACGGGATAATATTAATTAAATAAAATCCGGTCAATTGTTTAAGTAGAATTTGCGCTTAAGGGTTCCGTATATGTGCCACTAGATTACGCTGTTTTAATATTGATAGAATTCGAGGAAAAAGAAAAATTGTCAATTATATATTAAATATTTTTAATTTTTTTTTTGTACTTGTACTATGTGCTTTTGGCCAAATTTCATAATTCTAGGTCAACGGGAAGTACCCTGGATATAGGTTTTGATGAGTGGACAGAGGATCACATGGAGCGTCTCGAAATCTCGAGCGTAGTACAGCTACTACTAAAGGCCCCGCGGCTAACAGCGTAGATCATTCACACACACACACACACACACACACACAAAAGCGTCTCGAAAGAGCAGAGCAAATTTTAGTCGTACGTAGAGTTTGATACAATAAAATAAGATTTTACTATTTCACACCCTTAAATGTTATTTTGAGATGAAAAGTAGCCTATGTCCTCCCGGATAAAATTTATCTCCTTGCTGAATTTGATCAAAATTAGGCGTGAAAATTGTCTGTATTTTTTCTTGAGTAGATGCTCTTCAATACACCTCCGGCACACTCTCTTGGAGAATTTGGCATGATGATATAGCATTATGGTTTTATTTGTTTAGGTAAGGTGATATCGTAGGCATATCCTATAGTGTAGGCGCAGGCCACGCGCCGCGGGCTCGGAGCGGGCGATGGTGAGACCGGGTGGTCGGCGATGCGACGACGCCGCTGATTCATGTCGCAGATAGCAATCGCAGGCGCCGGCGCCCAGTGCCATTTTCTATATTTATCACCATTTGTTGCCTACTAGCACTGTACTATTGAATAAAGGCATCCATAATTCTAGCCAAGGAAAATATGTAGGTAGGTCCGGCTGTAACTGATTCATAGGCTGACCATATTGTGCTTAAAATACACTTACCTACCTACCAATAAATACCATTTATTAGCGAAATTGACTTACGGTTACATTATTTAAATAGGTTTTCAAATAGTTTATCCCTTGTTCCATTAAACTTGCTTGATTAAACTATAATATTATCACAAGGTATGTAACTTTTCTAACCAAAGGAACCTATCCTACTCCAGGTATAGGTACAATGAATTGAGGCATGTTTACAAGTGGATTAACGGCACCTGTGAATGCCACAAGAGAACGTATTAATCTTGAGTCTACAGGCACTTATTTAAGCATAATAGGTACGCAAATTAAGGCAACAAGTCCCAGATTAACAATAGCTACAAACAAACAGAAGGTAACAGAACGAAGACAAACATTCGTAGCTCTTTCAAAGACACAATAGTCGTCATCAATTACAGGCAATAGATCGCCCAACATCATTTGTCCGTCCGTCCGTTACTCGACTGGGGCATTCCCACGGCTCTCGGGACGATCGTGTTTGTTGTCGGAATATGTCCAACGAGAAATAGTAATAGAAAATTGTTTCTGATTGCTTCGCTCTCTACCTACTTTGGTCGCCTACTCCATGTCCGCGTTCCAATTTTTATTATTTATTGTAAATATGAGGCCTATGTACAGCAGTGTATAGGCTGATGATGATGACATTATAAATTATTTATTTCGATATTGGCGATTATTGGTTCCTGGATTAAATCCTGGATCGAACAAAGAGTTGAGATTTTGCTATCGAAAAATTAGTATTCCAAATTGTACCTGGTAGAATTACAGTAGGCATGTCCCCATTATAATGAGACCTAACATCGTCGAAATTTAGGTACGCAACGTATACCTCTGTCTCCCCCGTATAGGGATATAGGCGTGACGATATTTATTTTAATTATTTATCTCTTCAATAAAAATCCTCTTTATCAAATAAACATACGGAATTTGAATATAAACAATGCCTCTAGTGGACAATTAGAAATACACATGCCGTAAAAGCGAATAAGCAAGCACCCTCTAGGAGAATTTGGTTCAGCTAGCTATGGCTACATACTTAGGTTACTAGTACCAAATTCAATTTTTATATATTAAAACATTGTGTTGTTTCTTTATCCGAATACATTTTATCAATATGTCGATTGATATGGCATATGTACCTTCTCATACGGCAAAATCAGGGATTAAATTCTTGGATAATAATTATGCAGAACGATGCAAACCGTTGTTCTCCCGATGTTATCATGAACAAGACCCAAGAGAAATTGCTCCGATCAAAAGATAATCTCGGCGGAACCAAAATTGATCATTGATAGGAGGCGCGCGCGCGTCCTGCTGGCTGCCACCAGCCCACGCCCAGCGCCAATGTAAACTCTTTTAATTTCACGAACTTTGTGTTGTAAAATTGGCAATTTATTTTTAATACTAGCTGTAACCGCGACTTGGTCTGCGTTATTTTTTTCACATAGTTGTCTATGTCCCTACCCAGTATGCAATCTATCTCCTTGTTAATTTTTATCACAATCTCTTTAGCGGTATAAGCGTGGAAAGGCAACAGATAGTTATTTTAGAAGTTATAGTATTTAGAAGTTATAGTATATGACTGCCTCGTTGGTCTAGTGGCAAAGCGCATCGCTTTGTGACCACAAGGTCTTGGGTTCAAATCCGAGGTCGGACTTATGTAGTTTTTTTAACGAAAATTTTCCTGTATGAGCCCGGGGTCTGGAATTGTGCCCGGTATATAGCAATAGGTTCGCCCCCTACTACATGCGACCTGACATAGTCGGCGAAAAGTGGGTGTACTCAGTACATCTCTGCCACCCCAGCTAGGGGAATATAGGCGTGACGCTGTATAGTATTTGTTTGATAACAGTATTCTCAACTTTTGTTTGTTTTCTTATTTTTTTGTTAAACAAAAAACGCAGCTCCTTACTAATATTTATTCCTGTGTCGTGGGTGCGTTTACAAACATGAAAATTTACATACACAAATACCCAGACCGAAACAAATATTTGTGAGTCATACTAAGATTTGTCCCGTGCGGGAATCGAACCCGCGACTCTTCGACCTAGTGGGCGGAGCGGCTTAAGCTCTTAACCACTGCACCAAATCGTCCGTCCTAATCTTGGATATTAGTCGTCACGCCAGTTTTTCAATCAATTTTATAATTACGATTAATTAGTAGTTTTTTGTCATAAGGTCTAATAGTCTTCAATGAAATTAGAAGACGTTTTTTCGTTACTAGGTATACGAGAAAACTATTTTTTTATTCGGGGTCTTCCTGAATCCTGTATATCAAAGTAATAAAATAAAGTCAGGCGTAGATTCTTCTTATGGAGATAGCGGTGAATAAGGGAGAATTGCCAATTGAATTGAAACATGCACAGTTTATTACAACAGATTGCTATCACGGTGATAGATTAGGGTGGTCTAAATTGTCCCTGCTCATTTAAAATTGGTAATAGTTTCAGTAGTCTGGTGCAGAACAACAAAATTATCGCTACAGGTCTCCGTAATAACCAACTGTTGCATAGGAACGGTGCGTTACTAAGAGACGGCTTCGCTCGTGCTTTTCCAATTTCTGAAGTTGCCGGTAAATAACTATCTCTCCCAAACTGAGGTAAGTCATTTGCTTAAACCGGAAAGCCCTGTCGAAAGCTGTTATTTGTCTGTAGTTTTGAGTGTTTTTCTTTAAAAAATCACGAGGTCCTCGGTTCAAATCCTAGGTCGGACAAGTGTAGATTTTCTAACGAAAACTTCGCAGTACGAGTCCGGAGTCTGGAATTGTGCCCGGTATATGGCAAGAGGCTCGTCCCCTGTTACATGGGTCCTAACATCGGCGGCGAAACGTGGGTGTACTTAGTACACCTCTGCAACCCCGCTTGGGGAAAATAGGCGTGACGGTGTGAGTTAAGTTTAAAGAAGTTGACAAAGTCGCAGAAGTCCAAACTCGCAGTTTACCAGCGCAAGATGGAGCGCAGTATTCTAGGTATATAACTTACCGACCATGTCAAAAATAGTGTACTGCGCTCCATGACACAAATAGACGATGTGGGTCAAAAAGCTGCCAAGCTGAAATGGGATTGGGCTGGTCATGTCTGTCGCATGCCAGACACATCTTGGGCAAAAATAGTCACCAACTGGGTTCCTCTCAATTTTAAACGTGTCGCAGCAGGCTCAGGAGGAGATGGCGGGACGAACTGGACGCCCTTAAAATTGGCGCTCAAAAGTCCTAAACAGAGTAGAGTGGAGGAGATGGATAAAACGTAGCCCCTCACTAGGAAATATTCCAGTGTCGTGGGTGCGTTTACAAACATGTAATTCACATGCACAAACATCCAGACCGACACAAACATTTGTGGGTCACACAAAGATTTTTCCCGTGCGGGAATCGAACCTGGGACTATTAGACACATGGGCGGAGCGGCTTAAGCTCTTAACCACTGCGCTAAATCGTCCGTTTAAATTGAAGTAGTGTCTATGGCTAAAAACTTATTGTTTTAGTACTACGACTTAACCCGCTCTGCCCACTGGGTCGAGTAGTCGCGGGTTCGATCCCCGCAAGAGACATATCTTTGTGTAACCCATAAGTATTTGTTTCGATCTGCGTGTTTGCATATGTGACTTTCGTGTTTGTAATCGCACCCACGATACAGGAAAATTTCTTGGTACTTGGGCTACGTTTTTTTTTAAGACCCAACACCATGATTTCGCCACAGTAATAGATCAGATTTGTACAATGTTATGACCTAAATATACGAATTATAATGACAGAAATCTTCATTAATAATTCCATTAATAAAAAACATAATTAAAATACCCTCATCTGTATTCACATAGACATGAGCTTGTGTATCAGTCGGAATAGGTTATGTTAGGCATTTAATCTACACATATTATTAGCGTCTATATTTGGGTCACCTCTCAGTACAGCCTCATTCGATCTCTCGGTCAATAAATATCAGATTAAAGTGCCGCTATTGTAGCCTTCACGCACAAACTAGTACCGTGGCTTTCAATAACGGTTCGCACTATGCAGATTATCACTGGGGCGATAACCACGACGAGAAAGCGATAGCGGCGACACGATGCAGTGGAGCGGGTGGCGGCGCTGTCCCGTCGCGCGGGCGCAAGTGCTTCGCGGCGCATGCGCGAGGGACGCGTGACATGCCGTGACGTGACGCCCTTACCGAGCTCACGATCACCTTTAATAACTCATACCTGCTCCTAGACTCCTGTTTCTGATTCAGAACATGTGGTTCCGTGCACGATCTATGTTCAGTTCATTAATTAATGTGACAGCCTGCACTAGATCGTTTATTTATAACAGTGATGTAGGTGTATCATTTTAAAATAAGACCAGGTGCCATTGTAATGCCCCCACATTTCGTGTCACCCAGTATTTTAATCCGCAAATCTGTACCTTCAGTGAAAGGTGATACATCTCAAAAATAATATTTTGAGGAAGTAATAGTTCAGTTTTGTTAATCTCTCTTTCCAATAAGAAACTTTTACTTTAGCATTCAAAAAATGATCTACTTGTGATTATTATGATTATTTTCTTCATTTACATTAATTATTTTACACGTAGTTTTGGTACACAATTAAAATAGTTATGTTCATTTATTCAATATTTGACAACGGCTTGGTCAAGTGGTTAATATTTTAAGCCGCTCATCATTTCCTAGTGTGGGTATACATTTTTCAGATGACAAAGAAAGAAGTGTCAATTCAACTAGTATCAGTAATGTAAAAAATGGAAACAATCAGTTCAGATCACAGTAATTATTATTATTTCACATCTGATCATAAGGAAAATGCTTAGCTGTATTCCTACAAAAGAAGTCATTTTATGCCTTACGGGATAAAGTTAAAAATGACTAACTCGAGTTGTATCACCTTTCACTGAAGATACAGAATTAAGATGTTAGCTTCATTCCAATAGGTTGTGAAAGTATCCTGTTGACTAATTTGTTTTCATCGTTCGATCTCCATATTGTCACACAACGAATTGATGGAAGTGAGTCACGCGGAGGTGATAAGTACCTATTTTCCCTAATTTTTACAAAAATATGTTTCTTAGTGAAAATTAGAAAAAATACCATCACGTCTATATTCTCCGAGCTGGGGTGGCAAAGGTGTACGATGTACACCCACTTTTCACCGACGATGTTAGGTCCCATGTAATAGGGGGCGAGCCTTATGCACTTGTACCACACAGTGACTCCAGATTGATACTGTAAATTTTTTATAGAAAAATCACATTCTGCCCGACCTAGGATCTGAACCCGGGTCTTCGTGATCCCTACACGGATTATTCGCCACTAGACCAACGAGGCAGTCAGTGTACATTTATTTTTAATGAAAATCTTAGTAATAATTTCTTTCTTTATTGTGTGTACACGTACATATATATTATTATCAAGAAGAGATCTGCTACTGCCTGGAGGAGCCCAGTCGTGGTTAGTCTGTCTTGATTGTAATCACCGAAGTAATGAAGGGTCAAGTGTCAACAGATAGTAATCTAAGTCGATCGCGTCCATTCAGCTGAAAGTTGACCAAGTGGTCTATTTTTATGTACCTGTATAATATAATATATTATGTATTTATATCGTAACGCCAGACCACCACGTATTTTATTTATTGTAAAGATCTGACATACATAATTTTGAAAACCAAGTTAATACAGTTTTACAGTAACTCTGCCAAATACCTAAGCTAGATAGGTTGAAGTAACAATCAAAAACAAAACTTAGTTATTTTTCTACTAGACATATGTGCCGATACCATTATCATCGTCGGCGGCGTCTGATGTTTAAATGGTCGGCGGCAGCAGCGTCATCGGCGTGATCGGGGCGGGTATAGTAATATTAAAGAAACGGTGAAAAGAAACATTATTTTTTTAATGCAATTATAACTTTATAAAAAAAGAGACATGTTTTGGTTAAAATGTATTCACAATAAAAAGAAAAAAGTGCGTAGGTATAACCACTATGCTTTAGCCGGAAGGGCAAAGCGGGCAAGCTTGCCTTTAGGGAGGAACGGCCTCAGCTTCCACTCTGCACATGGTGGTTGAGTACCCGGCGTGGGCCTCCATGCAGCGGACTGGACTTCTCCCTTCGAATCGGCGTTGGGGCCGTATCCTCCTTCTGCGAGACCGTCATGTCCCAGAAGGAGTTTCAGTTTCTAAATACTAGTTCGTTATGGTATCCAACAAATTTTGTAAAAAATTACAATATGAGTAATCAAAATAGGTAGTTTTGATTGCATAATGGTAGGTACCTACCTATACAATCATTATACTTTGTTTATTTGAAAACAATTCAACTATCATACTTGACGACAACACAACGCAGATTTTTATAGTAAAAACACAACGAAGATATATTGCTTAGTTGAAAAGTTCCTATGGTTTTCTTTCGGTTCCATCATCAGACCTTGGGCGCCATCCGGGTCTAAAAGTACTCGTCAAGACAAATCCAACAAACCCAAACACGTAGTATTATATTGAGTAGTTAGGTGGTTCCATTGGCCACCTTTCGACTTCATCATCAGACCCTGAAAACTATCTAGTTGTATATTACTAGTCAATATTAATCTAATTATAACGATAAAGGATTTTTTTTTTCGAAATAATTAACAAAAATAACCGTTTGCACATTATTAAACAACGCTTTTCAGTGCAATATAGAAATAAAAACATTTGTTAAATATGTCCACGAACTCCGTGCAATAGTGTTGTTATGACCAGAACCAGCCGAAATAAAGCTTCGCAACCGAGTGTTACGGATCCCAACACATCCCTTCCTTTGGCTGAAATGCGATCACTAAAGGAAGAAATAAGTGGTCTTAATCACCAAAAATCTGATTGATTTTTTGAACTGAAATTGATTTTAAACTCTCCACCGTTTCTGAAGCGCTCAATCGTCAGCTAGACGACTTTAATAAAACAATTACAGCAAAAGACAATAAAATTTTATTGCTAAAAGATATTATGAACCAATTACAACAAAAAGTAAATATCTTAGGGCAAAAGGGAATGAACCGGAGAAAAATTCTGAAAATCTTCTATATATCTCTATGGTAACAGCCAGTAAATTCGGTGTGAAATTAACTGCAACTGATATTGATAATATTACTTGTGTTGGCCTACGACGCACTAACTAAGACTAACATGCTGCGCTAAATGTAACGAACTTATAAAAGCCGGAAAGGTTAGACGACCGCTTACATCGGAAGACATTGTACCAGGAACCTCGGTCAGAATTTACAACGAACGTCTGACCACATTATAATAGAATGTTATTTTGTGATGCCCGTTTACGACCCCGAGCACATGGGTCCCGCTTTTGTTGGACGCGAAATTGAACAATCTTCGTCCGAAAAGCTGATAAGAAGCCTCCAATCCCCATCCGAACACTATGTGACTTAGATGAAGCAGTTGGGCTGCCGGAAAAGATGGACTCAGCGATTTAGTATTAAGACTTTATCCCATACTATATTTCATTGTAAGTATTTTTATTTTCAGTTAGATTTTTTATGCAAAGTGTTTAGAAACCATTTATTTACATTTTTCATACCAAATATTTATGTGACAATTTCCTATAAATATACTATTATTGTTATAAGATTATCCTTAAATATCCTTGAACAAAATAACATAAACACGCTCAGAATGCAAGCAATACAAGCTCACATTTACATCTAAGAATACAAAAATTAATTGGCACTAAATTCGCATAATTATTAAACATGTTACCAGGTTATTTGAATACATAACTTATAGTGTTCTCCTTGAGGTTTTATTAATGAATTTATTTGCCTTAGAGGTTTTAATTTTAACAAAATACGTTATATAGGTAATTTTACTTTATAATTTCAATGTCCATGCAATATACAAAAAAGTTTCTGACATAATATACTGCTGACATATACTGTTTTATTATTTCAATTTATTATTTTATAAATATTTATTATGGCGGATTTTTTATGTAACGAATTAGATAGTTTTAATATAGATTGCCTGAGTATCTATCTATCTATATCATCACGCCAGCTCCCTCGCGGGGTAGGCAGAGAGTACAGACTTCCAACAGGTTCTTTCCTTACATACCTCTCTGGCTAAGTATAACCTAAAAATTTTAACTCTTATATTAGAAGTTAAAATTTTATATTTTTTGTATCGGATTAACTCGATCAAATATAGCTTATAATATAATTATATTAACTGAGTGCTGGCTCGGAAATAATACAGTAGTTGGGCAAATATATGGTTACAACTCATATTTTACATTGAATAACTTAAATCAATCCGGTGGTGTAGTAGTTTATGTTAGAGACTGTTGGTATCCGAACCTAATTTTGTAGACGCTAAAACTCTGCTTGTACAGCTTTCTAGTGAATTAGTAATAATAAGCATTTATCGGTTACCCTCATACAAAAATACAGATAATTTCATTTCATATCTAGACAAATTACTTGACTCATTTATTAGCACCCTAACGGTAATAGTCACCGGTGATATAAATATTGACTTATGCAATAATGACCACTCATGCTCGGACTATCTATGTCTTATGGCAAAACATGGGTGAATTCCAGTTATATCTAAACCGACTAGAAATGAAACTTGCCTAGATCATCTATTTTTTAAATCAAAATATCAGTCTGCTGTAGGTATAGTATGTGATGTACATATTACTGATCATCGTATGGTAATGATAGGATGTAATCCTGTAAATCAAAATAAATGTCAAAATCGTATTTTAAAAAAAATAGGCAGTTTGGCAGTAAATGAAGAGTTAAAAACTACTGATTAGACTAAGGTAATAGATCAAGAAAATATAAATATTGCAGTTACTGAATTTAATGCAATTATTTCATCTGTAGTAAAAAATGCAATGCTGAAGTCATACCAGGTCTGATAAGATGCATGAATCACAGGGATAAACTCCATCTAGATTTAAGGAAACACCCAAATAATGACATTAAAAGATTTATTTACAAAAGATACAGATTTTATTTAACGAACCTTTTACATAAATTAAATCGTGAATATGATAATAAACAACTAAATAAAAACAAAAATAACACCAAAAACTTGTGGAAAAATCATAAAAAATATAATTGAAAGCTCTATAACAAAACCAACTCAACTGAACTTCTTACACACAAAAGCTCCGCGCAAGAATCAGTAGACAATTGTAATAATTGCTTTTTAACAATTGGCAAAGAAATTAAATCTAGGCGAACATGCGTGTTCAACATTTTTTATGCAACCAACTGATGTGATTGAAGTTAATGAGACAATTTTAAAATTAAGAAATGACAGAACTCTGGTTTAGATGATTTCACGCCAAAATTTGTAGAAATAATTAAAGATGCAATAATAACTCCCTTAATGCATATAATAAATCTAAGTTTTAGTACAGGAATATTTCCCGAAAAATGGAAAGAGGTTATGATCATTCCTATTCACAAGAATAGTTTAAAACAAAACCCTGAGAATTATAGTCCATCTCTCTTGGGAACTTTTTCTAAAGTTCTTGAGAAGATAGTAAATGGACGCCTGATATCATACCTAGATAACAACGGCCTAATATCTAATAAGCAGTTTGGATTAAGACCTGGTAAAACGACGAAGTATGCAGTAAATTTACTCACAAATTTAGTGACATCTTACATAAATAACAACCAAAAGTGTATAGGAGTATTTTTAGATCTGGCAAAGGCCTTCGATACTATAGCAATCCCCATTCTTCTTAAAAAGCTGAAAATGTTAGGAATCAGGGGCCTTCCGCTCAAATGGTTTGCATTCTATTTAACCGCCATTGCGTTAAAATAGGCGACCACATCACCAGACAACAAAGGGTCCTATTTGGTGTTCCACAAAGCAGTGTTTTGGAATGAACATTGTTTATCATTTACATGAATGACGTACAGCATGTATTTAATGGAAACACTGAAATCATTTGTTATGCGGATGACACCGTGGTTATTTATCAGAATAAGTCTTGGGAGGCAGTTCTTAAAAATGCACAAACTGGTATGGGTTGCTTAAAACATTGGCTGGACTAAAGACTAAATAATTTGTTTTTTTTTTTTAACGGTTTGGGAAAGGAGATTAAAATCTCCTTGCTTTAACGCTAAAAAAACAAATTATATCTGCTATCATTAAAGTCAGGCATCGGAAGTCGAAGAGTGATGTTGTCAATTTGTTTTAATTTCCAAAACTTGTGTTATTTCGACTAATAATGTGTAATGTTGGTGGAATATTAACCATTATGTGTTCTTGTATGTGCATGAGTGAAGGTAATTGTAACAAAGTGATGAAACGTGCCTTTTCGACTTCCCTCAAAACGGCCGTCGCAATTGGTATGTAAAGTGTCCACCGCTTTACTATCCCGGGTGGGGACTTCATTAATTTCATTATCATCGTTATCATCAAGTTCATCGGGGGGTCGAATTAATTTAAAGAAACACGATTATATATCTCACTGGACACTGGCAAAATACACCTATAATTTGTGTGAAGCCATAACTTAAAGAAGAAGAAGAAGAAGTCAGGCATCAAATAGGCAGCAAAATAAAAATCTATACAACAAATTGTAACAGGGATTCATGTAGTTGTGAGTGATCACTAAAGTTGAATCAATCAAATACTTAGGCGTTATTATTGATCAGCGTCTTTTGTTTAATGTGAGCAAGTTGCTAAGCGTTCTAGGAAACTAATTCACACAATGAAACTTCTACGTAATTCAGCTAACGATAAAATAATTACATAACTTGTGTATGTAGCATTGTGTAAATCGGTTCTTAACTACTGCGTAATAGTATGGGGAGGTGTTGGTATTACCACTACGCTACAACTGGAAAGGTCTCAACGCTCGATAATAAAAGTGATATATAAAAAACCATTCAGATATCCTACAGATCTTCTACATACTGAATCATTTTACCTAACGTTCGTCAAATATATATACATAAAATTGTCACGAAACATAAAAATAGCACGAGGCATAAAATAGTCATAAATTCAGACTGATATCCAGAACTCTTAAAACGCCGTATATTTTAATGTCAACCAACAGTAGTTCAATCTTCATTCGCTCAGCGTATGCAAGAATTCATGCTTGCTTTCATCTATAACAAAATTGTAAAATATTGCAACATGAAATTGTCTAAGACAACGCAAGTAAAAGCGACTGTACGGAAATCATTAATTACCCAGTCATATTGCGAAACCGAAATACTTATTAAAATAGTTCAATAACATATAAAACAATACACATACACACACGCGCTCATGCGTGCGCGCGCCCCCACAAACGCGCATGAGAAAATTTCATTTTTTTTTTTTTTTATTTAATAATTGTCACTTAATTTTGTTAAATCATTTATGTAATAATATTATTAAATCGATATCGATCACGGCAACTTATTTTTTGATATAAACACTGTGATAAATTTCGCTTCCACGAGACAGGCTTTGCCTCGTGTGGTAGACAAAAGTAACTCCTAAACTTTACAGACTTACCCTTCAATAATTTTTTAGTTAAGAATACTTATCTTTTATTAATTTAATTTCTAATTTAGTATTGAAGACTTACCTTTTGTTAATTTAATTTCTTATTTAGTTTTGAAGACTTACCTTTTGTTAATTTCCTAGTTAAGTGCTGTATACTATATTTAGTTTTAAAAATGTGTCTGTAATTTCTTTTCTCAGCAAATAAACATTATTATTATTAACTAACCTAAACACGATGGGCATAGTTTATATGTTCCCATGGTCACCTTCCGGCTCCATCATCGGACTAGCTCCATGGTACCATATTATTGCATTTTCACCGAACTTACGTAAGTATACTAAATTCCAGCTCAATTGGATTTACATCACGGACCGGAAATTGAACCGGAAAGACAGAAAGAGAGACATACGAACATTGCAAGTTAAATAAAAAGCTTGTAAAAAGGTATATAATCTCGCAATCACTTGGATTTCACAAAATTAAAGATTGAGGTTTAACCTAGAACTTGTCGTTAAGTCGACTTTAATGCAAAAGTAGTAACGAGGTTCATAGAAAATATATAAAAGGTTACACCAGAATTAAGTTGCTTCATGCAAAACCCGCTTTTGTCATATTCAAGGATAGGTGGGTCTTACTTCAATGTTATGTGGACATTCCTTCTTGGTCTAGTGGCAGTTGTTCGGCTGCTGATCATGAGGTTTTAGAATCGAACTCAATTTTGAATTGTGCTTTGTATAATTACAATTGGCTCGCCCCTATTACATTTAGTGCTAATATTGTTGGCGAAATGGAGGGTTGCACAGAACACCTCTGTCACTCCACTTGGGTAAACTATAGACATGTTTCGTTAAATTTATGAAACATCATTAATTATTTCCATAAATAGCATCATAAAAACACCGTCACGCCTATATTCCCCAGAGGGGGTGGCAGAGGTGTACTGAGTACACCCACGTTTCGCCGACGATGTTAGGTCCCATGTAATAGGGGGCGAGCCTATAGCAAATAGCATCATCATTACAGAAATTCCTAATTCATAATGAGACATACTTAAGACTCTAGATTGCATACTCTAATGTGAGATTTGGCGCCACAATCTATCTATCTATCTATCTATAACCTCACGCCAGATCCCTTGCGGGGTAGGCAGAGAGTACAGAGTTCCAACAGGTTCTTTCCTTACATACCTCTCTCATACAATTCAATTAATATTTGACAGTACCCACACGTTTATCTTAACAGCAACAAAAAGTAATAAGAAATAAACAAGAAATGTCTTTAGCCTATTATAAGCACCTTCCTATTTGCAAAAGTTCAAAGGTGAGCATTGCTTTGATTTTACGTCAGTCAATTTGTGTTGCCAGTGGGTATGGACCTACGAAAAAACTCAGTGAATGACCCCATGTGTCAAGGTAGGTTTTGCCATACCCACTGAATAAACGTTGGCGAGCAAGTAGCTCTCAATTAAACAAGCAAGGTTGCTGTCAATTGCTTAGAAAGTTTCACACATTGCAAGGTGCCCTATTAAGCGGCATTGTGACTTGAATGAATAAATCTTCATGATATCTATGTGATGAAACACAACATTGTATTTTATGCATCGGTTGTGAAAATTATATAATTATACATAGTATGTGCAACAATGAGTAGGTTTTGTCAGCGCCTGTTATTATTAAAGTATTGGTCGTTATATGAATTAACTACAACTTAGACATAAATCGTAAAATTAAGTCAAATCAAGTGCTAAACTGAATTTAATCATTATAAGGTTGTTATGAATTCATAGATGTCTCTACAAGTTTTGAATGGGTTGGCAAAAATTACTTTACGATTAGCTATACTTAATCAGATTTTGTTCCTATTAATAAAGCGTCCACTTAAGTTTAAAGGCCTCCCCTAAGGATTGCCACGAGGATCGACTCGTTCTGTACGCGTCCACTTTTTAATCGCCATCTTCACTTCACCATTACCAGTGCATCGTATCAGGGGCCAGAGCCCCATAGTACTTTTCTGACCCGATAGCCGTTACTTATGTGAACAATTTATCTCGCTCACTGCCACTTAAGTTTGGATATTCTGAGAGCTATGTCGATGACTTGGTCCTCGTTCGATCTTCTCGTTTCTGATTCAGTCTCGAACCGAAACTTCGAACATAACTCTCTCCATTGTCCTCATAGTGAGCGAACATATCTTTGTAAATTGTAAGTCATCACTGACAACACACATTGGTCAAAGACTTGTCTCGAGACACTCCCGAATTTCTGACAAGAAGATGTTGCGTAGTTTCTCGAAGTTAGGTTAGTAGGCACACAATACCTATTTGTCCTATAAAACTAGGTCGGAGATACACATATTGTACATTTAATATTATTTCATATAAACAGTTAAAAATTAAAGAAGTATCTTTAATTTTGACTTCTTTGACGTAAAGTAGACTAGTATTGGTAACTACGTATTATTAATACATATAGAATTAAATCAAACTTGACAGGCACGAAATTGTATGAAGTTCTCTAGTTCTTGAACACCAGCGTGGGTGCTTGGTAAACAAAATCTAATGAACCGAGTAAGTTCTTCAATGGTACTTAACCTTTTGTCCACGTGCGAGTCACCAACAAGCTATTGTAGTACGTCTGACTGTCCGTTCTTTTACAATTTCGAGTGTTTTTTTAGTTCAAACAAGTACCTAAGTGGTATTTGGATAAGGATCTATTGGGAACATGAGCTGATATGTGATATGTTTATGTATAGGTTTCAATCTATGTGATTTATTGTTGATTGTCAGGTGCTATCGATTTTAGTGTCTCGATCGAATTTGTGCGCTAGAGAGGAACTTTCACTCGATTTGATGACTCACTCCGTTAAGGGGCTGCTCGCGTTTAATGGAAGCAATTCCTTATTTAATATTATGTTTTTACATTGACATTTACTGTCCTTATCAAAGTGTAAACATGTTTATGCGTTGACTGCCTCGTTGGTCTGGTGGCAAAGCGCATCGCTTTGTGATCACGAGGTCCTGGGTTCAAATCCTAGGTCGGACAAATGTAGTTTTTCTAACGAAAAATTCCCAGTATGAGTCCGGAGTCTGGAATTGTGCCCGGTATATGGCAATAGGCTCGCCCCCTATTACATGGGACCTAACATCGTCGGCGAAACGTGGGTGTACTCAGTACACCTCTGCCACCCCTTCTGGGGAATATAGGCGTGACGGTGTTTTATTTTTTACTAGGTATATTTTATAAAAGAAATAGAATTATATTAATTCTATTTCTTTTAAAGATTTCCTGTGACGACTAGGTATGTACCTGATCCCTTAGTTATTTTACTTGTAAATTTGAATATTGAGTTCATTGTATCCTTAAGTGAGTAGTTCTGTTTTATTCTGTACAAAGATTTAATATGTAACTCTCATCTCATCTATTTAAGTAAATTACTCTAATTAATCATATACTTAACAAACTCGCCTTAAGAATTAATAGTATTAATAGGGTTTACTTACTCGAACTTTATTAGGTGTACCTATTAAGTCTATTTTGTTATTGATAAGTCTAATGGATTTGACTCCGCGTTGTTCATAGCGTTCGGCGGTGAACATTTTATGCTTATTCATCAATTTGCAGAGCATTGTTATTATAAGACGGTGTTATGTGATGCGATGCGGGGCAGATATCGAGTGTGTGGTGTTTTGTTGTGGACACGTCCGATGCACAAGATAAGGCGGGAGGCAGCGTGTGTCCTGCGACGCGCCTAATGGCCGGCATCGCCGCGGGCGCAACGTGCCCCACAGTTTAAATTGAACGTCAAGCTATCGATTTGCATAAATCACACCGTTACCATTTTCAATTATTGAATGGTTGCATTAAACTCGGACAATCAAAGCATTTTTGTTCGCGTGTCACGTTGATGTTCTGACACTGATTCAATTTACGATTCTGAAATGAGATATTACCACTATCTCGTAGTTGCGCGGTTTAGTGGTCTGTTCAGGAAGTGGAGGCACTGGCGAGAGCGTATCCCCTTCGGAGACCTTGAAAGATTAAAGGTTGAAAAGTTGCAAGATGAGAGCGTGAGGAGAATGTATGAAGACAGAGTCCGGAACAAGCTTTTGACAGCAGGCTCTTCGGACTCAAATGTAGATGAATGCTGGAATAGCCTGAAAGAGAGTTTGGTGGAATCCGCGAAAGAAGTATGTGGTTGCTCAAAGAAGCATATTACAGCAAAAGGTGATGCATGGTGGGATGCGGAGTTGCAAAGCTCCGTAGAAAGTAAGAAGAAAGCGTGGCAGGACTATGTATCTTCTTTGAACCTGAATGCCAGTATGACAGAGATGAGGAAAGAAATATACCGGCAATGCAAGAATGCCACTAAAACTTTAGTGAAAGAAAAGCGTGAAAGAGCCAGTATGATTGAGGAGGAGAGGCTGGCGAAGAACTTCGAGAACAACACCAAACTCTTTTGGAGCAAGGTGAGAAAGGCTCGAGGTGATTCGTCAGGCTCCAGAATGGAAAGGATAAAATCTAAAGATGGTGACATTCTTGCAGACACACAAGCTGTGCTAAACCGGTGGAGTGAATATTTTGGAGAAATGTATGGAGATGACCCGGATGCTGATGCCGCAGACGTGCCTAAAGGCGAGATTGCGGCACCAGAATCAACGGAGGACATCACTATGGAAGAAGTTGAATGGGCGATAGGAAGTATGAAAAACGGTAAAGCTGCGGGAGTAGACATGATATCTGCCGAGATGATCAAATATGGTGGAACTTGCGTCCGGGACGCTTTCCGGGCCCTTGCAAACCTTTGCTGGAGGACCGGTAGAGTCCCTACAGATTGGCGCCGCGCAGTCATAGTACCCTTGTATAAAGGCAAGGGTTCACAATATGACTGCGCCAATTACAGAGCCATCAGTTTGATCAGCTTGGCAGCCAAGGTGTACGGTAAAATTATTGAACGGAGAATGCGCGTGAAGTCCGATGGAATGTTGTGCGAGGCACAAGGGGGTTTCAGGTCTGGAAGAGGATGTTCGGATCAAGTCTTCTCACTCCGCAACACCGTAGAGAAGCATCTGGCAGTGGGCCGGAAGGTTTTCTGCGGTTTTGTAGATCTGGAGAAGGCATTTGACAGAGTTGTGCGAAAGAGACTTTGGGACATTTTGCCAGAGTATGGTATAGATGGCACTCTGTTGCGAGCCGTCCAGTCCACTTATGTGGACTGCAAGGCATGCGTACGGGTGGGTGGTAACAGGTCACCCTGGTTTGACGTTAAAATCGGCGTCAAGCAGGGTTGCGTGTTGTCCGCTAGACTGTTTATAATATATCTGGACAAAAGTCTTCAAAGACTGAAAGCGATGAATGAAGGTGTACAAATGGGTGACTTAGTGGTAAACCATCTACTTTATGCAGATGACGCGGTTTTAATAGCGCCAACAGCCACTGATCTGCAAACACTAGTCACAGTTATGAAAGACGACTGCATGATCAATGGCTTACACTTGAATGTGAAGAAAACCAAGATTATGGTTTTTGAAAGGGAAGAAACCAGAACGAATGTAAGGATTGTGGTTGGTAACGATGTGCTGGAGCAAGTGAATGAGTTTGTATATCTTGGATGCGTCTTCAGTAAGGATGGGAAATACACCGCTGACATAGAGAGAAGAGTGAGTGCAGGGAACAGAGTGAATGGTGCGATGGGAAAGCTACTCGGGAGCCGGCACTTAAGCCATAAGGCGCAGCTGGCCATACATAACGGAGTTCTTGTCCCAACGCTGTTATATGGTAGCGAGAGCTGGGTATGTAAGAAGGAGAATGAAAGTAGGATAAATGCGGTAGAAATGCGAGCTCTGCGGAAGATGTGCGGAGTGAAGCTGACCGACCGCATTAGCAACAGCATAGTAAGACAGCGAGTAGGTATGAAAGATAGTATCGGTGTAAAGATGAGAAAGGGCATGCTCCGTTGGTTCGGGCATATAGAAAGAATGCCAGAGGAAAGAATGACAAAACAGATATACAATGTGAAAGTGGAAGGATGCAGGTACCGGGGAAGACCTAGACTATCTTACCACGACCAAATAAACCGAGTCTTATCTGATGGAAAAGTCAAGAGTCTCCGTAACCGGCGAGCGTGTATGAGACGAACTATGAGAGTCGAGGAAGCCAGAGAGGTATGTAAGGAAAGAACCTGTTGGAACTCTGTACTCTCTGCCTACCCCGCAAGGGATCTGGCGTGAGGTTATAGATAGATAGATAGATTAAAAAAATATACCGGTGTTACATTAAATACTAACGATATTTTACGGATAAAAAAGTTCTATAAATTTTTGTCAAAGATTATAATATTCCCTACCAATAAGTCTTATAGCGAGTATAAGCAAAATTTTGTATTTTTAAATATGTATGACATGAGTAGGTATTAAGGGAAAGCTGACGATGTGAATAATTTTTTATTGCGTCGATTCATTTATTATTCGAGGTTCAACTTCCATAAATTACGTCCTTTTATTTTGACAATATAAGCTGTAAGCAGTATCTTTTGAGTAATATTTACTTTCAATTACTCTGATATTCTCTCTTCATATTTTCTCGTTCTTGCGATAAGAAGTCATCCACGTGCGTTTATTCGTCGTATATGGGACAATGGGGGCGTTCATTGGAGTAAATAATTTCGTGGTGGTACCTATAAATTTAGGTATGATGATGATATAATGTGAAACGTGGTTAACACTAAATGCCGCGCCGATCCCCGTCACACGAGGAACAATGGCCTCAGTACAACCAAGTCACAAGTCTCTCCTCGCAGCGCTGCCACGCCTGCCGCTTTCCGCGAACAACTTGACGGCTCTGATAAACGTGTACCTTATTTAAATATTTATGAATGCGACCCATTCGGTACCTCGTCATTGAATGATAACATAATTAAGACACAAATACTCATTATTATGCAGGGACGGCTTGGCGAGTTTTCTACGATGACGGTGCGGTATTAACAATCTCGTAACGCTCGTGAGTAATAAATCTTTATGCAGTGTTTCTATTTGTCATGCAGGTTATTCGTTCACGTATGAAGCGTCTGCGTGGTAGCGCGAGATGTTGTTTGTGTTTATCTATCTATGTGTTACTTGTAGCTGAAGTTTCTTTTCTTAAAGAGATGGAATTAACGCTTACAAGCTATATGTAGGTTTGGCTATTTAAAATGTTGTTCTGACAAACAATTGTAACCGAAATTCATAAAATGATAATAAATAACAATAAAAAAGATGTTATGGCACTAGATTAGTATACCATAACATGGTTTTGTCGAAAATCACAATGATAAAGCTACAATACAGTTGCGACCTAACAGGCTTGAACTGTAACCGATATGCAAAAGTGTGGGCTGCGTCTAATAATATATGCTTAGGTTCTAGTTATATGTAATAATACTACGTTATATTATAGAACTTTAATGTGTTTGTCCGTAATCCTACTAAAATTATACATGTGAAAGTTTGGATGTTTAGATATTTGGATGTTTGTGACTCTACCAGGCAAAAACGGCTGAACGTATTTGGATGAAATTTGGCACACAGATAACTTACTACCTGGATTAACACATAGGATACCTTTTCTCTTTGAAAAATGTTCCTGTCTAAAGTTAACGCGGGCGAAGTAGCAGGCAGAAACTAGTGTGTATTAAAAATGAAAACAGCGTTCATACATAGCTTTATAGGTAGGGCTACCTTCACTATGGTTGTGGGTAATCGCTTTGTTTTCGTTTTAATTTTACAAGAACTTGAACCAACTCTGAGAGTTAACAATAATGGGTTCTAATGGACAGGTTGTCGACGTGATTGTGGTTGTATTATTTCCGACCATTGTATCTTAAATCCTGAGTACTGAGAGTATTTAATGTAGGTTCTTAACCTGTAAGTAAGACTTTATTTATCTTTCTCTCTGACTGTGTATATCATCACGACTTTATTTATTATTATAATAAAATGTCTATTAAACTGCTGAGGCTCATTGCATATGTACGGTAATTATGAAATAAATACACACAAGTGAACTTTTTAACCTGAAGCCGTGAGAAAAGTAAATAAACGTAGATCGAGTAAAATCAAAAACCTCTCTTAGGTATAGCCCGCAGTTTGGGATTACAAAAGATGAAAGTGTAAAAGTCTTGTTGAAAGTTTGCTAAGTGTTTACCTTTTTGAGTTGACTGAAGAAAATTGTTGTTGTCATCATTTTAGTAGCCATAGTAATAAACAACCAAACAAACGGCCTCCACGCATGTTTGAATTTGAGCAAAAAGATGTCTGTCGGCTACTTCTTGCCCAGTGTATAGCTAGCCTTAAAAAATACTTCATAATTTATAATTATAATTTTCTTAACACAAACAATCGTCATAGGGCCCAGTTGGCCCATTGGAAATATAGTAAGCTTTATGACTGTTACTTTTTTATGCTTTATAGAATATGCCTACTCCATTGATTCTCCATTGGTCACTTTTTCTGACTTCGAAGAATAAGAAGTGGCGCCCACCAGTTACTAAACTGGTCGAGACCGCCACCTACCACCACACCAAGAAGAAATATTTGAAACTAGCTGTTACCTGTGGCTGCGCACGCGTTTATTTTGTAAAGTTTCGTATAAATCTATTCAGTCCATCCTCGTAAACTTTTACGAAATTTGTTATAAAATATATTTACCTGTTATTGTTTGTCTGGAAATACGGACGATTTAGCGCAGTGGTTAAGAGCTTACGCCGCTCCGCCTACTGCATCTAATAGTCGCGGGTTCGATTCCCACACGGGACAAATCTTTGTGTGATCCATAATTATTTGTTCCGGTCTGGGTATTTGTGTATGGGAATTGTCATGTTTGTAAACGCACCCACGATACAAGAATAAGTCCTAGTGTGGGGCGACATTTAAAAAAAAAATGTCCTAATGTTTACACTTTTATATCCTATGTAATTGTTGGTGAGCATGCGACCACAGTCGTCTCTAGCGCCCTTAAACCGGCTGCACGGCAGACCGCTAGAGCGGCGCGGGCGCAAGTAATTGACATTTTATGACTCGTTAGCTAGATAAGCCGTTTTATCTGCGCATAAGATCTGCTAGAAAGGCAGCTTAAAGATACTGAAGTGTCATTTTCCATAATTATAATGAAAAATTCAATTAAAGTCTCGATGACTCAAGAAAATCGTGGTTCAAAAGAAAGTCTGTCTCAGGTAAGATGTCTAATTAACATACTTTTATGTAATTGATTTTAAAGTCTATTCCAATCAAACTTTAAATTTTTTTAAACTTTTTTCACTGAACATAAAACCGTAGATTTTTTGCTAGAAGCATTTTCATTTCGATGTCTTCCGAAATACTGTCGAATTTATATTGCACTTGTTTGCAATTATAGCTTAAACATCTAAATATGGTGATGGTTTGTTTAAAAGGTTTTAAAGTTTGATTGGAATAGGCTATAAAATCAATATACTATTACTCTGTTTTCATTTTTCGAAGAGTTGACCGTTAACTCTAAATTTTATACTACTTACATAAACATTTAACTCACTTCTGTCTTACTTCGGTTTAATAGGGAAAGCCTTTGCCAAGTTGATCAGTATAGGCTGATTTATCAAATAACTAACATTTTTTAGGGTATTTTATATTTAACTGGTTCAGTGTGTGTCTCTATTCCTTAACAGCGATGAAACCTGTCGCATTCTCATTTAATCGAGCTCTATTAACGTACTCGGAAAATTAGCTAAGAAGCATGCGCGCCAACCGGCCGCGGCTGAGAAGCGGTAATTAAAGCAATCATAATTCTTAAACAAAACGAGGATAATGTCTACTTAAAACTTAAATAGCCCACTTTACGCTATAATAATAATCAAATGTTGTCGTTTCCGTAAATGTTAATGGGTGTATTAGATACCACTCCTGATAGAGTATTAATCATCATCATCATTTCAGCCTATACTTGTCCACTGCTGAACATAGGCCTCCCCAATCGCTTTCCAGCGTAACCGGTCCGATGCCACCTGCATCCAACGATTTCCTGCGATTTTCACAAGATCGTCGGTCCATCTGGCAGGCGGTCGTCCTACGCTGCGCTTGCCAATACGTGGTCTCCACTCTAGAATCTTTCTGCCCCAACGCCCGTCCGATCTTCGCGCTATGTGGCCAGCCCATTGCCACTTCAGCATGCTAATCCTGAGGG
Organism: Phalera bucephala; assembly: GCA_905147815.2. NCBI lineage: Eukaryota > Metazoa > Arthropoda > Insecta > Lepidoptera > Notodontidae > Phalera > Phalera bucephala. The sequence continues at coordinate 16,379,997 of LR990622.1, forward strand.
CTATGTCGGTGACCTTGGTTCTTCTACGAATCTCCTCATTCCTGATTCGATCACGTAGAGAAACGCCGAGCATAGCTCTTTCCATAGCTCGCTGAGCAACCTTGAGCTTTTTTATGAGACCTATTGTAAGAGACCACGTCTCTGATCCATATGTCATCACTGGTAACACACATTGACTAAACACTTTAGTCTTTAGGCACTGAGGTATTTTGGATGAGAAGATGTTGCGCAGTTTCCCGAACGCTGCCCAGCCGAGTTGGATTCGTCGATTGACCTCTCTCTCAAAGTTGGACCTACCTAACCGGACTGTCTGTCCCAGGTAAATGTATTCGTCGACAACTTCAAGAGTAGAGTTCCCAACGGTGAGTGCGGTGGGTACGACATGGACGTTAGACATTATTTTTGTTTTGTCCATATTCATTTTAAGACCCACTTGTTGGGATACTCTATTGAGGTCACCGAGCATTCGTCCTAGATCTTCCAGCGACTCCGCCATGACCACAATGTCGTCGGCAAATCGAAGGTGAGTGATGTATTCGCCATTGATGTTGATGCCAAGTCCTTGCCATTCCAAGAGCTTGAAGGCGTCCTCTAAGGTGGCCGTAAACAGTTTCGGAGAAATGACGTCTCCCTGTCTTACTCCTCTTTTTATGGGGATCACCTTCGTGCACTGCCCCTGTACTCGGACTGACATGGTGGCGTTATTATACAAGCACTTCAACACTTCGATGTACCTATAGTCAATGCGGCATCGCTGGAGAGATCTAAGAACCGCCCAAGTCTCGATCGAATCAAAGGCTTTCTCATAGTCCACAAACGCCAAGCATAGTGGCCGATTATACTCCTCAGTCTTCTGTATAACCTGCCGCAGCGTATGTATGTGGTCTATGGTACTAAAACCTTTCCGGAAACCGGCTTGTTCGGGAGGCTGGAAGTCATCAAGCCTTCGTTCGAGACGATTCGTAATGACTCTCGAAAACAACTTATAAACATGGCTCAGCAGTGTGATGGGCCTATAGTTCTTCAATAAGGTGTTATCACCTTTCTTGAAAAACAGCACCACCACACCCCTGTTCCATGCTTCCGGCGTTTTCCCTTCAAGCAAGACGGACTTAAATAGCCTCTGAAGGACTTTAAGTACCGGCGATCCGCCCGCCTTCAGAAGTTCTGCAGTAATTCCGTCTTCACCCGGCGCTTTGTTGTTTTTTAGTCATGAAACCTCATGGCTGAGCGACGTTCCATGACGCTCCAAACCTCCGATGATGCTAAGTCCTATAGGCAGCTTAATGGACAGATATTGAAGTCCTTGCGACACGACTTACGGTCCTTCAATACAAGGCGTATTGAGGAGACCATAGAGCAGAACAAGGGCTCTAAAGTGTTCGCAAGAGACGCGTCTATTGGGCAGAGCCAGTTGACGAAGCTGAAGACGGAGGACGGAAACGTAACGTCAAATAGGTCAGAGGTGCTCAGGGAGATAGAGAGGTTCTATGGACAGTTATATACCTCAGTAGCTAAACCTGTTGTTGACTTGGTAAAAGACCCAAGAGCCAAGCTAACCCGACACTACACTGAAGATATCCCGGACATCAGCCTGTGCGAGATTAGGATGGCTCTCAAACAAGAGTATTAATGCCGTAAAATAAATATTTTGTGACTCTCTTGGAATATATATGTGTTTGTTTTATATGCAAACTAATTAAATCTAAGAACGTTGTACGTAGGTATGCACGTTTATAACCATAACAATTACAAAATGGGTAAAACAACTATTTATCAAATTAAATGTTCAGTAGCTATAATAATGACACTGCTCGTATTATTTTGTTTATAGAAGAACGTCTATTAAAAATTAAAATATGGTTAAATGCACAAAACGCATCTGCTGTAACATAAGAACAGACAGAATTGAAACTGTTATCAAATTAATAGACTTTTCCGGTACAGAAAGCCGTACACCATTACAAGTTACAAACTTACGCATTCCACGAATTCGAATGCAATATTATTTCTCATTATACAACAAAGCTTTACAGATGTTGTATCAGAGGTGCAACGAATTTGAGCATGTTCAAATAAAGAATGGTTATGATTTGAATTTCTGTTAAGGCGCGGGTCCCACCGGCGCGGCCATTGTCTGAGACATTATGACCCAAATACGGCGCGCACACCTGTTAGCGTTGCCGGGTACCTTACTAATTTAACCTACTTTATTAACTTTGCACTGTAATAAATGTATTACCAGTTTACTTCGTTAGGTTAGAAAGTCCGCGCGGTATGGTCATTCTATTACCGATTTTAGCGAAAATAGCTAAATATATTACCTTTTGTGATAGATACTCAGAAGAGGACAATATGCTCTGCAAAGTCACATTTGTGGTGTATTTGAACTTTTGGACAATATGTGGCGAATATTTATCTTATAAAGGTAAAGGAAATATATACTAACGTTATACGTGACATCTTAAGGACAAGTCAAGTCTCCGTAACCGGCGAGCATGTATGAGACGAATATGAGAGTGGAGGAACTAGAGGTCTGTAAGAAAAGAACCTTCAGGAAATCTTTTCTCTCTGCCTATCCCACAAAGAATCTGCGAAATCATGCCCGAAGTGTAACGATAAAATTACCTATACCTATAATAGGACTGAAAGTAATAGGTGGCGAGCGTATTGCCATTTTACCGGGCACAATTGCGGACTCTGGATCGCTACTGAGAATTTTTATATAGTTAGAAAAAACACTTTGTCCAACCTAGGATACTAACCCGTGACCAAACAGCCTTACAATTCGCCATTAGACCAACGAGACAGGGCTAGTGGTAGTGGCTATTATCCCAAATTAAGCAACGTGACAAATGTTTCTTTGTTTTTTGTTAGAATATCTACTTGGCCCGACACTGAGAATTATTCCTGTATACATAAATATATTATTTACGTTTAGAAACATAAATTTCACACATACCCTCGGACCGAAATGAATGTTTGTCGGTTACACAAAGATTTCTTCCGTGCGGGGATAGAACTCGCTACCACTCGGTCCAGTTAGCGGAGCGGTTTACGTTCTGATCTGAATACATCAAGCCGTCATTTTTTTAAATTGATGAGTGGCGTTTCCAGATACACCTACAGCAGATTTAGAAATAATTCCTAGAACATTATCCAAACACTCCACAAAATGTTAGAACATGTTGTGATTTTGGTCAATGAACTTAATTAAATAGTGTAAACATCATGGAAAAATATTGTATCATAGCCAATGCAATCACTTACCCAGTAGTTCTGTGTAATCATCGTTTCCCTGGAATTTTCTTATAAGGTGAAACCGGTTCTTTCGACATCACATTCATGTTTTAGGTATTGTTTTTAACGAAGCAGCGTTGTTTTCCTTATTGTGTCTTGAGCTTTAAGTGCGCTCTTTGCTTCGTAAGTAGAAAGCGTCGGTCCGCAAAAGGAACGTTTACACTTGTAGCGGTGCTTCTAAATTGGTTGTGCGTGAGGAGCAGTACTGGATATGTGTTGTAGAGATGTTGATTTGGATGCCGTTACAATATGTATCGGGTTGTGTACCGGCCAGCGCGACGGCCAGGCGACAAGGGCGTGCGACGGACCGTTCCAATTTACGGGTCACGAGCGGACCACTCGCTCGGCGACCTATCTGCCTTTCCTCCATAATTGAATCCAATGGCGTGGGAGACTCGACACGGCCAAATAAAATATTCTATATTATCTACACAATTGATAATCGTGTTACAATTTGTGCAATGTCGACTATTTATGTAGGTACCTTTATAGTTTAATGACAGATACATACAGGTACACGTGTCGCCTATTCCGATTATAATTTTTTGGTGTGTTACACTTTAATTTAGAGAAGTCAATAACATGAAGTCGATTTTATTTATAATTCCCTATATATTGTAACATTTCGTGCATTAATCGTTACGATCATAATGGGAGTACGGGCTGGACATTTGTATTATTTTATTTCCGTTGTTGCTCGTTCGTTTGTTTGAATTTGTCTACCTCGATCAACAGCCCATTAGGGTGCCTTAAGCACACATACATTATATTATATGCATGCAGCTAAATAGTTTACGGTTATATAATACGGTACGAGGCGCTCGTAGCGCTGTGCGACCGGGGTGTTCTTACCGATTACCAAGGTTAAGCAGCGTTCGACTCGGTCGGCCCGAGATGGGTGACCGTTTGTGGCATTTTCTTATTCGAGCGTCTCCGTGCTTCGGAAGGCACGTTAAACCGTTGGTCCCGGCTACCACTTAATGTGGTAGTCGTTAAGCCGAGTTGGAAGCCTTACAGGCGGCTTGATATGTTCCAACAGCAGCTGGCCACAAACCTGCCTCCACCAATCCGCACTGGGTCCGCGTGGTGGAGTATGAACTAATCTCTCTCACCTCAATTAGTGAGAGAAGGCCTTTATCCAGCAGTGGGCAATATAGGCTAATATTTATTATTATATATAATACGGTTGCAAAATAGGTATGTAGGTTATCCACTCTAGTATACAGACTAATATCACCTAATACACATACTTAAAATAATTTCATAATTGTTTTCGCTACCGTATGTGTCATTGCACTGTGCTGAACGCGTAATAAACCATAGAACATTGTAGTCCGATCACGCGGACTATAAAAATAAAGACCTTACTGCTATTTTGTCAGATAAGCCAGGTGACTTGCAAGGGGTAGAATTACCTGTTTGTGATTGATTTATGGTTAGGTAAGTATTTGCAATTTATATTATAATAAATTTATGCATGTATAACGAAATATTGTTTTATTAAAATGACGCAAATTAATGATATGAAGAGAGAAAAGAAAACAGAACGGAGAAAAATAATGAAAATGCGCTTCTCACATTTATAGCTTTAGACGATAGCAAGGGACTTTTTAAGACATTTCAATTAAACTTCTCTTTCTTATCGGGTATTATTGTTCATAATTTCCATTTAGCAATGGTAGAATAAGCCCACACTGAGTGTTTATACATTCTTCCTAGAGCATTTGTGTACTTTATTTGGCAATTTAAACTCAGTATCCCGCTATTAGTACACCGCTTCTCTTGGTTTCTGTGGTTTGTTTTTTTGGTTGGGATAAAGTTTCATTTTCAATTAAACGTCAGGAAAGTCTATAATCTATACAAGCTGTAACATAATAAACGCAAGACCTGAAAGTAATTTGTTCTAAATCGGTAACTGAATCGATTCCAACAATTTTTAATGTATATTACATTTTTTTTAAATTTGCAAAAATGCTTTTACTCCGCCAGTGCGCTATAAAAAATGAAATGTATTCTTGATTCATAGCAAGAAGAAGATTCCAAACGCATTCCTACGTATTTCTCAAAACGCACACATACACGTACAAGTTTCATTGTTAATTGGGGTATAAAAGTGCTTTAAAAAAGGGTAAAAACGTTTAAATTTGAAAATTTACTTTTCGTTTTGAATTTATGAAGCAATTCTCTAATCGGGGTGTCTGAGGTCTTGCGTTTATTATGTTACACCTTGTATATTGGTAGTTACAGGAACTTAGATGTAGACGACACTCCGCAGTTAGTATTGAGTTACTCAGTCCGTACGTAAGCCTTTTTTGAAAGTGCGTCGGCGTCGGCGCCGGCGCGGCGCAGGTGCGCGATTGTCGCGGATCTCACTGCGATAACGTGGTAGTATTTAAATTAGGAAACTTACAGACGAGCCAATAATACAGCTAGTGTTACCCAAAATCGATCATGGTCTCGGGGTCTTGGTGTCACAGTCTTGGTCTTGGTCTTGATTTTTTGCAAGACTTGAGCAAGACCAAGACTGACTCCGCGAGGCTCTTGCGGTCTCGAAATTCTGTGGTTACCTTTTTTATTTAACCTTGGTATTTCATCTCACTGGTCCGGACAAAGGTCTTTCCCACCACTCTCTATCGATTTCGATCCCTAGCGATCTCTTTCCAATTTTTTTCTAAAGCGGTGCTAGAATAAAAAAAATACCATATTTGTGTTAATTGTCTCACCGGTTCACGCAACAATAATTATAAACTACTTACTAGGAATATTACTTTGATTTGCCACCATCATCGATTACGAGTAGCTTGGTACCACCAAGCTACTCGCAGTTCCTGGCGCGACGACCCATACATTTCATATCACTTCGACCCATAATAGACATTTCGACCCATATCTTATAAGAATTGATAGATCAATGTAAGTCTATTATTTGATACAGTAGGTAGGTTCGTAAAAGTACTACCTAATTAATCCTTATAAACATAACATAAAATTTAAAAATGAATGAGCTCTTTGATTTGTTGCTAATTGCATCTTTTAGAAAATTTGAATCGACACTCATTATAACTTTTTGTAAGAACATATGTATAGCTTGATAAGAAGCATAAGACTCTTGCTCAAGACCAACACCAGGTGACATGCAAGACCAAGACTAAAACCAGGGTTAATCTTCTCTTGGTCTTGCATTTGGGCAATTCTGAATATATTATATAGTACACAATTAATTGAACACAATATCTGACTGGTTACCTATGAAAATGGCATAGCGCTTCTTTTTTGATACTAAAAAGTTGTAATTTACTTTTGTATGCTAGAAAAAATAGATATCAATTTCTTTTTATTTAATGAACAAAAAGATACAAAACGTTACATGCGATAAATTGTTTTAGTGAGTTAAGTTCCTATATATGAATGTCATTCTTTAATTATAGGTATATATTCGAAACATAAAAAAAACTTGACAAAGCTACTGCGTAGCGCAGTTACACATTATCTATAAAGCCATCAGCAATATAAACGCTACGTTTGCTCGGGATGTTTATGACTACCCCATGGGTTCATAGTTATACTCAGCCACTTAAGCAATTGCCAGTGGTTAGTGTGTAGGCGGCCTTAAATTCGAGATCAAACTGCGAACACTTGTGCGCCACGCCATTACAATTGATTGCTCGTAAAATTACCGGGCGATTTATCAATAAATGTCCTTAGGTTCAACACTCCGGTTTCACACTACGCTCTACCTCAATGATTTTATCTTATTACAACCGTACCATTTGATTATTTCAAATGTTAGAGTTCAACTGTACGCTGATAATATAATAATTATGTAACTAGCTGTTAGCTGCGGCTGCGCACGCGATTATTTTGTAATATTATTAACTTAATAATAAATTATAAATCTTATTAATACTAAAATAAAATATAACCCATGTTATTTCAAGCTAATGTAGTTTTCTAATGGTGAAATAATTATTAATACCGGTTCAGTAGTGTCAGAGTTTATAAAAAAGAAATAAAGAAAGAAAAAAAAAATATTTTGTGCTCACACAACTAAACACAAAGGAATCAGTAACAAATGTAATCAAGATGACAAAGAGTGTTAATAAAAAAAAGCAGAAATGCAAAGCAGTGATTGTGTGAGAGCCAAAATTGGTCCCTGCCTCAGCTAATGCCGCAGCTGTATTATGCTGCAGCGCTGATCTTCCGGCAGCGCCATGTTTCGTTAACATCACATTTATCGAATACAAAAAAAAAATCCTCTTTATAATATGAGTATAGATGACGGCTATAACTTTTGATGGTAAAGAGTTACAGGTGCACCACTAAATCAAGGGTCTCGATAACTATACGAATATTTTTTTTAATGAATAAAAAAAAAATCGACAACGGTTTAATCCAGTCGTCGACGACTTAAGCCGCTCCACCCTTGGGAGTACCCGAATAGTCGCGGGTTGGATCCCCGCAAGGGATCTTTGTGTGACCTACAAATGTTTGTTTCGATGTGAATTTTAATTGTGTAAACGCACCTATGACACAAAAATTATTTCTAATTAGAAAGACTACGTTTACAAAAAATAAGAAAAATATATTTAAGTGATGTCTCTTCAATACCTTACTCATGTGACGTCTGGTAGGTGACGACACGGATCACGCGGGCAGTAAGAGAAAACTGTAATCAACGTAATGCGTTATTTTTGTAGTTTACACAAATGTGAATGTTTGCGTAACATATAGCGTTGCTACCGCAAGTGTTTGCTTACCACCTGCCACACTAAACATGATGATTGATGGTTTGTCTACCGATGAAAGAAGCTCTATGTGATGATTACTATATCGATGAATGACCCCGTCATTGTAAAAGTTGACGTAAGCTCTATTACCGGGTATTGTATAGGTATATCATGCCAAGATGAAACAACATCTGATTTTGTAAATGTTTATCAAAAAACACTAAATTTTTTAATAGACCGGGTCTTATCTGAAGGACAAGTCCGGAGTCTCCGTAACCGGCGAGCGTGTATGAGACGAACTATAAGAGTAGAGGAAGCCAGAGAGGTATGTAAGGAAAGAGCCTGTTGGAACTCTGTACTCTCTGCCTACCCTGTAAGGGATCTGGTGTGATGATATAGATAGATAGATAGACTTAATTTTTTTATCTAAGTGCAACACAAAATGTAAGTTAAACCACTTAAGGTTACTGTTAATTAACATTATATTTACAAAAAAAACTTGTCTTCGTTTTAAATCGTTATAGTGTTTCTTTTGCAGTTTCCAAAGAAGCAGAATTTCCCCATAATTGTAGTTGCTTTTGCTCTAAATTTAGACAAAACTCGCGATCGCATAAGCCCATAAGGAGAGCGCATTATAAGGCGCATAAGCCGTGATACGGTCCTTTCAAAGGTTAAGGGCACAAGACACCACGTGGGAGGTGCCACTTTAAGAAATCCGAGATCCTGTCTTGTTCACAAATGGCGTCTATTTTCACTGCAACTTTGTCCTGGAAATGCATTAAACAGGTACCATAGTTTACTTGGTGGAAATATGGATACAATAAAATAGAATAGTGATAGAGCTGCACGTAAAGTGTGAGCCGGGCCATTATATCCACAATACTCGCTGGGAAATTAACATTGACCAATAAACTGTGTGATATCTTGTTTATATTGGATTAACAAAATAATAACTTTGTTCGATACTGAGATAATTGACGTATGGTTAATTGGGGGCATTGTTTGTGGTATACTTTACGTTTTCCTGCTGAATGTTCGGTTTTAAAATATCTGGATTATTTGGTAAGTAGCTCGTAATCGAAGTAAATAAATAAATATATAAAAATGTAATGTTAATCATCAAAGGTTTGCTGGTGGAAAACTCGACTTTGAGTTAAGCTCGCCTTGTACGTTAATTTTTCTTGTAACAATTTGTAACAATTTGTGTATGTGTACAAAGAATCAAATAAGAACAAGTCTTTTCGCAGAAGTTTAATATTTTTCGCAGCTGGTAAGTATCTACATACTATGATCTAACAAACTATGAAAGATTTTGTTACCAGACCTAAAGACAGAACTACTAGCTTATAATAGGGACGAACGGCTTGGGCCAGTAGCAAAGAGCTTAAGCCGCTCTGCCCACTAGATCAAGTACTCGCGGGTTCGATTCCTGCATGAGACAAATCTTTTTGTGACCCTACAAATTTTGTTTCTGGCCTGGGTGTTTGCTTGTGTGAATTTCATGTTTGTAAACGCACTCACGACACTGTAATACTTAATGCCCACACTAAGTTTTTATTTTTCAAGTATAACTTTCCGGCAGTAAATCATTTGTCATTTTGTTGCGTACCCCGCAAGAAATCTGGCGTGATGATATAGATAGATAGAAATCATTTATTTAGCTACAGACACACGTAGCCTTAGCAAATACTGGCATTCTACAGCCGAATATCATATGGAGGGTTGTTCTATATGGCGACGGGTGAGCGTGGCACGACTCCGCGAGGTGAGGATAGTGGATTACGTGTGAGTGCGCAAGCAGTCGTGCACACGAGTCGGTTCATTATCGCTCGTGATGCATTTGCGCTCGCCGCCCACCGTCGTCCGCGTGTCCCACAAACTTCGCTCTCCAATAGAGAATTGAGCACCAACTATTGTTGATTTCCTTTAACATTTATATACATTTTTTTGTATATGCACGTAGCTTCACTCTAGGATATTATTTCTGTGTCGTAGGTGCATTAACAAACATAAAATTTCACATACACAAATACCCAGACCGAAAAAAAAATATTTGTGGGTCACACAAAGATTTGTCCCGTGCGGGAATCGAACCCGCGACTATTAGACACAGCGGGCGGAGCAGCTTAAGCTCTTTAACCAATGCGCTAAATCGTCCGTCAAATATTATATTAATTCTCTTTAGAAATTGGGTTAATTGTTAGAAACAATTTAATATTATTTCCTTTCAATGTAGACGCAACTTAATTGCTATATCTATATATTAATACGTGAAGCAAAAACTTTTTACACATTTTTACGAAAATTGCGCGGACGGAGGAGTATGAAATTTCCCACACTTATAGTCTATATAGAGAAGGAGTGCAGATGCTTATATTTTTTTTAATTTATGCCTAAAACATACATTAAATCAATGAAAAAAACATTACACACACTACCGTGTATTTGACACAATACACGTCAAATTGATGTTTGTCTTTAATATTATTTGTCTATAGTCTTACTGAATGTCAAACATAGCCAGCAAACGATGAAAGAGTAGGTCGAATACCGACCTATGAGCGACCACTAGTTTTAATAAATACATTTATCAGGTTTCTAAGTTAATACGTTTAAATGTCGATCAAATTCAGACTTTATATTCCGTGCTTCTGGTGAGGTCGCTGTATAGATTAAATTGCTTATGTATGTTTTTAAGATAAAAAATAGCTTAGGGCCTTTGGTGTTGTTTATGTAATTGAGCCAGCGATATATAATTCGTATTTTGATTTGTAGTATATCAACGCGTCCTCACGTTGGATCGAGCTAAGTCGAAATAAGACTACACCCATAGTTGTGCTCTTACTTTTCGGTTTATTTTTTGGACTGACACCTTCAATCTTATACAATTTATATATCGATGAGCTGGTCTACTATTTATAACAGGATCGGATTTAACCATAAGAACTAATATTTATTTATTTAGGTGTATGGAAAACTTACATATAAATAAAATACATTCCAGTAATGGAAAGCCAATGACAAGTCTTCACTTCTAGTACAATTTAATACATATAAAAAGTGTGAGGCAATTTGGTATTAAGTAGTTATATTAGTACGTTCAAAAAGAATTATCAACATTATTCCATGTAAAATAAATTATTGGAAAAAAGTGTGGCTTAAATACCTCCTCACTGATGCTACATTAATTGCAAAGGGATCGATATTAGATTGCTTACATAATTTATTGAGTTTGTACTCGCATTTGGTAGTAGAGGTGGATTAAAACGGAAAGATTTGTTGGCAGCATTAAAATAAATTTTGGATAGGAGGTCAGAACAATCGATTTCATTATTGAGAATTTTTAATAGGAAAATATAATCCGCAGTTTTAGCCTCAGTGAAACATTTTGAGATTCGCATTATGAACCCAAGTCATTTGGACGCTTTTTTGACAATTGCTTCAACTTGTGTGTCAAATGATAACTAGGTATCGTGGTGTACCCCTAAATCGCAAATGCTATTGCACTTTGGTAAACTGTGGCTTCCGAAGATATAGTTACCGCCTAGGATGGTTCTTTTTCTAGTATAAGTAATTACTGAGCACTTAGAGGGATTAAGGTCTAGTTTATTAACTCGACAATATTCCTCTAGTCAGTACAGATCTGACTGTAGTGCTTTCGTATCCACGATTGATGATATAGGAGCGTAAATTTTCATGTCATCGGCTTGGGACATCCGTATCCTATGTAGCGACCAATTCTATCCATAATTGAAGATTTTCGTCCTTCTTGAGCGGGACCCCCTGAATTTCAAGATTATTCAAACGGGATCGCTGCTCATGCGCAGACAGTTCAGACTGCTCTTTGATGAAATCAGACTGAAGTGAACTAATTTTCGCTTGAAGATTCTTATGTTTCGCCACATTCGACTCAAGTTTCACAGGCCGCCCTAGGCTCCTTGATTGTTTTTATGTCTTGGACTTATGTTGGTAGGCTTAGTAATATATATATATATATATATATATATATATATATATATATATATATATATATATATAGTGACCCTATCCAAATTGTTCCTTTTAAGTTTCCTAGTTTTTAAGTAATAGAATTCCTTTTAAGTCCATGTTGTTATCTCTGACGTCACTCTTATTGGTTCTGCCAGAATACCAGCGCTGCACCATGCTCCAACGTTATGGTGCAGCAATATGCTGAGGCAGTATCCAATTCAACCCCACACAACCTTTAGTGTTTGTAAATGTTTTGTTTTGCTTTTTTTGTTATTATTTTTAGTATCTCAATGTCTATGTGTGTGTGGTTGAATAAATGTATTTTCTTTCTTTCTTTTTTCTAAATTGTCTGATCTAAAAAAATCTAAGTGTTTGCGCCTGCATAATGTTTTTTTCTACAGTAGGCAAATTTAAAAAAACTTTTAAAGTTTTTTAACAATGTGGTATATTATTGTGTACATTAATACACTACTATAAAGGGAAAAGATTTATTTGTAATCCATAAACTCCAAAACTATTTTACTGAGTTTTATAATTCTTTCACCGAAGAAAGCTACATTTTTCAGAACATTGTCGACCTGGTGCCAAGCCGCGGAAAACTGCTAGTATTATATACAAGGTGTAACATAAACAATGCAAGACCTGAGAGTAGTTTATTTTAAATCAGTAACTGAATTGATAACCATTCCAACAAATATAACTTAAAATTTTTTTTAATTTGCAAAAAATGCTGTTATTCCTTCAGTGCACTATAACAAACTAAGTTTATTCTTAATTCAAAGCAATACAGAGATTTCAAATGAACTTATAAAACGTATTTCTCAATACACACACATACTCGTACAAGTTTCATTTTTAATTGGGTATAAAAGTCCTTAAAGAGGTTTAAAAAACTTTTAATATGGAAATTTGATTTTCGTATTGAATTTGTACAGCAATTATCGGGGTGTCTCAGTTCTTTCATTATTTACGGTATATATACATATCAACTAAAAATGAATATTTTAATATACCTGAACTTACACATATATTTTACGTATCTCAAAAGCGGAGTAGGTATTGAAATGTGAATTTATCTACGTCAAGAAGTTAATTTTATAACACAAAAACGGATTCAAAATATAATTTGAATCGAATTTAGTCGTTTCCTGGGATCAGTATTAATAATTCATAGTAGAAATAAACAACAGAAGCCAACTTACATAATAACGTTTTGAGGGAACAGGTTAACTGTATTTTTAATTTGTTCAGGGCTGAGCTTTAAACACTTCGATCCTTCTAGAATTTGAATGAAAAAAGTATGTTAAAGGGGAACAAAAGAGTGTGTCGTCTGCAAGTCACTCGTTATTGCACATTCCGTCGATCTCTTGAGTAAGCTGGTGTAAAGTAACGAACGATTTGGTGCAGTGGTTAAGAGCTTAAGCCGCTCCGCCCACTGTGTCAAATAGTCGCGGGTTCGATTCCCGCACGGGAAAAATCTTTGTGTGACCCACAATTATTTGTTTCGGCCTGGGTATAAGTGTATGTGAATTTTCATGTTTGTAAACGCATCCCCGACACAGGAATAAATCCTAGAGTGGGATCCTTAGTTTTTTTAAAGATAAAAAAGTGTTTGTTTAAAGTATTGCGAAATCATCATCATCATCATCATCTCAGCCTATACTTGTCCACTGCTGAACATAGGCCTCCCCAATCGCTTTCCAGCGTAACCGGTCCGATGCCACCTGCATCCAACGACTTCCTGCGATTTTCACAAGATCGTCGGTCCATCTGGCAGGCGGTCGTCCCACGCTGCGCTTGCCAATACGTGGTCTCCACTCTAGAATCTTTCTGCCCCAACGCCCGTCCGATCTACGCGCTATGTGGCCCGCCCATTGCCACTTCAGCTTGCTAATCTTAACGGCTATGTCGGTGACCTTGGTTCTTCTACGAATCCCCTCATTCCTGATTCGATCGCGTAGAGAAACGCCGAGCATAGCTCTCTCCATAGCTCGCTGAGCAACTCTGAGCTTTTTTATGAGACCTATTGTAAGAGACCACGTCTCTGATCCATATATCATCACTGGTAACACACATTGACTAAAAACTTTAGTTTTAAGGCACTGAGGTATTTTGGATGAGAAGATGTTGCGCAGTTTCCCGAACGCTGCCCAGCCGAGTTGGATTCGTCGATTGACCTCTCTCTCAAAGTTGGACCTACCTAACCGGACTACCTGTCCCAGGTAAATGTATTCGTCGACAACTTCAAGAGTAGAGTTCCCAACGGTGAGTGCGGTGGGTACGACATGGACTTTAGACATTATTTTCGTTTTGTCCATGTTCATTTTAAGACCTACTTGTTGAGATACTCTGTTGAGGTCACCGAGCATTCGTCCTAGATCTTCCAGCGACTCCGCCACGACCACAATGTCGTCGGCAAATCGAAGGTGAGTGATGTATTCGCCATTGATGTTGATGCCAAGTCCTTGCCATTCCAAGAGCTTGAAGGCGTCCTCTAAGGTGGCCGTAAACAGTTTCGGAGAAATGACGTCTCCCTGCCTTACTCCTCTTTTTATGGGGATCGCCTTCGTGCACTGCCCCTGTACTCGGACTGACATGGTGGCGTTATTATACAAGCACTTCAACACTTCAATGTACCGATAGTCAATGCGGCATCGCTGGAGAGATCTAAGAACCGCCCAAGTCTCGATCGAATCGAAGGCTTTCTCATAGTCCACAAACGCCAAGCATAGTGGCCGATTATACTCCTCGGTCTTCTGTATAATCTGCCGCAGCGTATGTATGTGGTCTATGGTACTAAAGTCTTTCCGGAAACCGGCTTGTTCGGGAGGCTGGAAGTCATCAAGCCTACGTTCGAGACGATTCGTGATGACTCTCGAAAACAACTTATAAACATGGCTCAGCAGTGTGATGGGCCTATAATTCTTCAGTAAAGTGTTATCAACTTTCTTGAAAAAGAGTACCACCACACCCCTGTTCCACGCTTCCGGCGTTTTTCCTTCGAGCAAGACGGAATTAAACAGCCTCTGAAGGACTTTAAGTACCGGCGATCCGCCCGCTTTTAGAAGCTCTGCGGTAATTCCGTCTTCACCCGGCGCTTTGTTGTTTTTAAGGTGTTTGAGAGCCATCCCAATCTCGTACAGGCTGATGTCCGGGATATCTTCAGTGTAGTGTCGGGTTAGCTTGGCTCTTGGGTCTTTTACTAAGTCAACAACAGGTTCAGCTACTGAGGTATACAACTGCCCATAGAACCTCTCTATCTCCCTGAGCACCTCTGACCTATTCGACGTTACGTTTCCGTCCTCCGTCTTCAGCTTCGTCAACTGGCTTTGCCCAATAGACGCGTCTCTTGCAAACACTTTGGAGCCCTTGTTCTGCTCTATGGTCTCCTCAATACGTCTTGTATTGAAGGACCGTAAATCGTGTCGCAAGGACTTCAATATCTGTCCATTGAGCTGCCTATAGGACTTAGCATCATCGGAGGTTTGGAGTGTCATGGTACGTCGCTCAGCCATAAGGTTTCGGGTGTAGTCAGATAGCTTTTGAGGCCTATTTTTACGGTGGGGCTTAAAATGCTTGGACCCGACCGTATGGACAGTCTCTACCAACCTATTGTTGATTTCGTCCACTGATGCGCTGCTGTCTAGCAATTCGAAGCGGTTTGACAATTCGAGTTGAAAGATCTTGGGGTTTTGGATATGTGCATTAGAAGGTCGGAGCGTAGACTTCATCAGACGCGATCTTTCCATTTTGACATTAATATTTAATGTGCCTCTGACCATTCGGTGATCACTGCCGGTTTTTACCCTGTGAATCACGGAGACATCATTAAATATTTGTCGCTTGGTGCTCATGATGAAGTCTATCTCATTTTTTGTGGAACCATCAGGGCTCATCCAGGTCCATTTCCTATGAGGCGGCTTCCGGAAGAAAGAGTTCATCATAAAGAGTCCCTCCTTCTCCAGATATTCGGCCAGCCTCTGACCCCTGGGGTTGCGTTGCCCATATCCAAATTGCCCCACTCTCAATTCATCATCGCCCCGTTTGCCCAGCCGCGCATTGAAGTCACCCATAACCACTGTAAAGTGTGCTTTGGAAGTATGTATGGCTCTACTAATGTCCTCATACATTACTTCGACGTCCTCATCTGAGTATGCCGAGGTCGGTGCGTAGTCCTGTATGACCTTCAGCGAATATCTTTTGGATATTCTGAGTATCAGGTACGCTACCCTGCTCGACACACTAGTGATGGACACAACGTTGTCTATGAGTGACTTGTGGACGATAAATCCGACACCACCTTGGGACTGCTGTTCGCCCTCCCGGTAGTAAAACAAGTTGCCGGATTTTAAGGTTATCGTGTCCTCGCCCTTTCTTCGGACCTCCGATAAACCAACAATATTCCACCGCAACTTGTTTATCTCTTCCTCCAGCTCAACAAGCTTCTCATCTGTCCTTAACGTGCGTGCGTTGTATGTCACCAGGGCCAATTTTCAGTGTTGGTGGTAGCCGAATCTCTGCCGGAGATTCTTAGCACCCCTTGTCCTGTCGTTACCATGGCTGCTACCGTGGCCAGGACGAACAGGACCGCCGGGGACTAGGGGCCTGGTTTTCTTACATTCTTCCATGATTGGGGGTGTTTGCCATACTCGCCACGCTTGGCAGGCGGGTTGGCGAGCGCAGTTATTGGTCGTCGAAGTGCTAAGGGAACGCTGCTGCCCATTCCCTAGTTTTCCCTTAGTCGCCTTGTACGACACCCGATGGGATGAGATGGGTTGGTCCTATTCTAAGCCGGGAACCACGCGGCGAAATACCTTTGTAAAATTGCATGTTACCCGTTTCCAGAGTAGTTCAGTAGGCGTTTTAAAGACATTACGGTTCTAATATATATCAAAAAATGTTTTTAGGGCCTACATGATCATGGAAGTTAGAGGTCATGTCACTTCACTGTTATTGGGTTATTAATACATCAAACTTCATATAAATAAATAATACTGATTGAAGAAATGTGCGTTAATGACACTTTAACAACGCTGTGGGAGGCTCGGCGGTTACTAACACTAACATACATAACATACATAATACTAACAGTTTCCCGCGGCTCACATCTGGTCGACAACAGCGCCACTTAGCGGTTTACATAAAACTAAGAACCATTAAGGCGACCCCATACGTACGAAAAAAAATCTTAAATTCGATCAAGCCCCTTAAGACGAGAAGAATTACGTACATACTCACACCGGAATGTATAAAGATAATCTTTCATTCTCGGATCTTCAAAGTCTATCTATTCTATCTATCTATCTATAACCTCACGCCAGATCCCTTGCGGGGTAGGCAGAGAGTACAGAGTTCCAACAGGTTCTTGCCTTACATACCTCTCTGGCTTCCTCGACTCTCATAGTTCGTCTCATACACGCTCGCCGGTTACGGAGACTCTTGACTTTTCCATCAGATAAGACTCGGTTTATTTGGTCGTGGTAAGATAGTCTAGGTCTTCCCCGGTACCTGCATCCTTCCACTTTCACATTGTATATCTGTTTTGTCATTCTTTCCTCTGGCATTCTTTCTATATGCCCGAACCAACGGAGCATGCCCTTTCTAATCTTTACACCGATACTATCTTTCATACCTACTCGCTGTCTTACTATGCTGTTGCTAATGCGGTCGGTCAGCTTCATTCCGCACATCTTCCGCAGAGCTCGCATTTCTACCGCATTTATCCTGCTTTCATTCTCCTTCTTACATACCCAGCTCTCGCTACCATATAACTGCGTTGGGACAAGAACTCCGTTATGTATGGCCAGCTGCGCCTTATGGCTTAAGTGCCGGCTCCCGAGTAGCTTTCCCATCGCACCATTCACTCTGTTCCCTGCACTCACTCTTCTCTCTATGTCAGCGGTGTATTTCCCATTCTTACTGAAGGCGCATCCAAGATATACAAACTCATTCACTTGCTCCAGCACATCGTTACCAACCACAATCCTTACATTCGTTCTGGTTTCTTCCCTTTCAAAAACCATAATCTTGGTTTTCTTCACATTCAAGTGTAAGCCATTGATCATGCAGTCGTTTTTCATAACTGTGACTAGTGTTTGCAGATCAGTGGTTGTTGGCGCTATTAAAACCGCGTCATCTGCATAAAGTAGATGGTTTACCACTAAGTCACCCATTTGTACACCTTCATTCATCGCTTTCAGTCTTTGAAGACCTTTGTCCAGATATATTATAAACAGTCTAGCGGACAACACGCAACCCTGCTTGACGCCGATTTTAACGTCATACCAGGGTGACCTGTTACCACCCACCCGTACGCATGCCTTGCAGTCCACATAAGTGGACTGGATGGCTCGCAACAGAGTGCCATCTATACCATACTCTGGCAAAATGTCCCAAAGTCTCTTTCGCACAACTCTGTCAAATGCCTTCTCCAGATCTACAAAACCGCAGAAAACCTTCCGGCCCACTGCCAGATGCTTCTCTACGATGTTGCGGAGTGAGAAGACTTGATCCGAACATCCTCTTCCAGACCTGAAACCCCCTTGTGCCTCGCACAACATTCCATGGGACTTCACGCGCATTCTCCGTTCAATAATTTTACCGTACACCTTGGCTGCCAAGCTGATCAAACTGATGGCTCTGTAATTGGCGCAGTCATATTGTGAACCCTTGCCTTCTTCAAAGTAATATTAGAAATTATCCCAACTGACTATTACAGACGAACAGGGAACTCACGTACCAAAAAATATCTGTTATCAGGGGACCTCGTGGTCCTATAGTCCTGTCTACTGGAACCAGTACTCATGTTTCACGACATGTGGTATTCACAAATATCGTTTTTTTTTTCTGTACAATTATGAGATGTAATTATAGTATACAAACCATATCAAATACTGGTTTAACACCACATTAAAATTCATTCTGCAGACCTCAACAGCAATTGAAGAGACACAGAAATAACAACATAGTATATATAACAAATAACATAGCATTCACTAACTAAAGCTTAAAGTGCTAAGAGTGCATTCGCACATAATATTTAATTAAGGTGTTATATTGAATCAATAAATTTCAATTTGCAGATAAATGCTTTTGCAATCAGTTTATATCTACATAAGAAGTTACAATCAGTACGTCGTTACTTCCGTTCATTTCAAAACTGAAATTCTATAGATATGTACAGAAAAATAATTCTTAATAGGTATCTGTATCGCGATTATCAGTCAGTGATGTGCAAAAAGTCATTCTGAATCCATCAGAGTATTATTATGGTGTTCTTATTTTTGTAGATGTCATAAAGACTTGCGTAGTAATATAATATATTTAAACGCCTACGAACTGAAAATATTTTATAGATGCCAAGTAAATGATGAGGAAGAAGAATATGAAGACGAGATTTGAGAATATTAAAGATAACAAATATGTCTTTTTGCTGACGTCCATCCCTGATTTGGACCCATCTTCAACAGACTTATTTCCAATGCTAAATTTGACACATGGTAATAGGTACGGAAAATATGTTTAAAATATCATATATTTTAAAAGGCAACATCATATATTTTAAATAAGCAAACGGGAACGCTTCTTGGCAGGAAAAAAATATGTAAATAAATTATAATATCTCACGACCCTATTGATACTTTGAATAAACCTTCGTTTTAAAATATCTTTCAGATTTTATATATTTAGACAGGTTATATATTTAAATCGCAATCTATTAGAATATTACATTTAAATACATACATACAGAAGACTACTTGCTATTCTATTTACGAACCTATTTTTTATGTGATCATTCGCAAATTATATCCATAAATATAATCTTATTAAGTAAATCACAGAATTAGTTAGGGCTTCCAGACATACGTCCATATATATTACATGCCATGTAGTCCTTATACCTTTCCTCGGTACTTTCTATCTGGCCAATGTAGCTTTCAGCCATTATTGAGTTCGTCAACAAATCCTGGGTAACCGATTCACCGCGGTCTTAATTCCGATCAGTGATTTACAACTTGTTAATAATACCGCAGGTTTAACCGCACATTCATAAATCAAGATCTGAACTGTAGCTTAAACGAAAATATTGATTATAATACTTCGGTTTACGCGATCCGATGTTTATAGTTTCGTGTAAGATATTTTTGCTCGAAGAGCTTTATGATGTAACGGTTGATCGGCCCTACACCGTGTACCGAAAATTAAAGATCGCTTTGCTATGTATCTTTCAAAATTAACGAAAGTTTATGTTTTTGTGTGTAACATTTCTTTATTACAATCATTAAGTTGATGTTTCTCAAACAGATTAATTGATTGTTGGATGCGTGGAGCACGGAGCAGGTACCGCGCGGTAGTCATTACTGCCGTGACAGATGGCGGTAATAAATACAATTTGAACACGGTTAGGAGTAAAGAATTACTCGAGAAGATATATCCGTGTCAGAAGTATTAGTAACGCAGGTGTAATTTGTGCACTGATGGGCGTACTGCCCTATTGGTGTTTCTAATTACTACAGGTAATTTTAACCGTTCTATATCGCACCATCTCTTACTATCGCTAATAGCTTCTTTAATTTACAATATCTGTCTACTGTTTCACATTTATACTCGTATTGGTGTACAGTGCGAAATGTTGAGGTGCTGAGTATAACTTTGTATTTTCCAATGTTAACGCACCGAGGATGGAATTATTTAGCTGATTTACTCAACAACTTATGAATATGTAAACAGTTGGAAGTACTGTGATGACAGTGCAACAACAGTCCGATAACTTACCATAGCGATAAATACGTACCTACGCCATATACTTAATAATTATGTCCGTTTGGGAACAATAAACTATATTATTATCGTAAGTTGGAGCGGCCTCTGAACATTCTATTGAATTTCTACTGCTTTACATAATAGCCTTAATCCCGTCATAGTAAACCGTTTTATCGTCAAGTAATACAACCAGTTTTTTATTATCTTCTCATAATACCCAATTAAAGGATGTACTCGTAGATAAACATTTAATGGAAAGAATATAAAACTGTCATATGATATTTAACGTGATAATCGTATGTTAAAATAATTAAGGCGTATACGTGTGTTTGGTAGGTAATCTATTCGAATATATTTAGGCAGTCCTCAGCATTAGTGAGGTATTACAATGAGATCGGTGCAGAAGAGGTGCGCGTGAGCCACCGCCGCTTGCGCCGGTGCCGAGGTGAGCTTCGGGGTCACTGCTCTGACCTGCGCGTGGGCGCGCCCGTTTCCGCCCGCGAAACCGAATCATTGCGCCCCACACTCCTAATCTTCAACGATATAGCACGTACACACACGCCAGTCACACTACACTTGTTGTTATGCATTTTATGGCATGAATAAGAATTTATTTATTTGATAAATACTTTTAACAAAACGGCGGTCAAAAGTCATATTACGATGAGAGTATCCGTATTTTATATGAAAGTAATATCCGTTCAGAATTACTATTCGAAAACAAGAGCGTTGAATTCCGATTAAAAGCTAGTATTGCAGAGGGATTTTGTGATTAGTGTATTGATTTACAAAGCATTCATTGCCAAAATTTAGATTTTTGAAACTTAAAGATATTTAAGGCACAATAGCTTATTATATAAGTACGCAAGTGGGTGTACGCAGTACACTTCTGCCACCCCCGCTTGGGGAATATAGGCATGACGGTGTGTAATATAAATATACGTATACTGATGTCCTCACTTTTTATTAAGTATCCATTATTATATTGCTGCATCATGTCCTTATACAAACAAAATAATAAGTAATTACTGTATACGCATAGAGACACGCATAGCTATAATTTATCGCACGGTGTGATGTTCAAGAGGCCGCGAAGCCTTAAATCAGTGCAAGATTTTTCCGGTTTCATTGTTACTTAGTGCGTGTATTGTTCACGGTACTATCGCTACAATTAATAGTTTAAAACAATTGCGTTTACAAAAGCTCCGTTAGTTCACTCCATCTGCGTCAAGAGTGCTCCGTGCCGAAATATGTTTATCGGCCATCGCCGGATTGAACACTCGAAAGTCCTCAGACATGGTTAGCTAATTGTGGAGGAGGCTTGTTTATTTGAGATGCTGTTGATTTTATACACTTGATAACTATAGATTTTTGAATAAACAGGGTAAACAAAGCACGTTGTTACAATCGTAGCGTTTAGCGTTCTTTCAACGTAGATTTTTATACTGTCAGTACAAAAAGGCCATTGTTTCTATTGATGTAGGTCAGAAAGGTCATCTCTTGAAATGTATTCCCCTCAAACATACAATTCATCCCTGTATTTTAGTTTATCAACTTATTGAAACGAAGTCCGTGGAAAACACAAAACCGAGGGTTCAAGCAGAAATAATTAATTAATGAGAACATGTCATCTGATGCTCTTTGCGTATTAACTAAACCTGTAAAGTGGGAGAGACGTCAACCAATGTATTAAGTTAAAAATATTTTTCAGTTAATACATTGGATGGAGAGTGCTGTAGGTGGATTATAATGAGTTCCGGAAGTTATACAATGAATCAGTTTCCATATTGCTGCATCTGAACCAGATAATAAAAAGCACATTTGCATACATATGTAAGAACCACAATGGTCGATTTAATTACGGTTCATTTTTTGTATGAATTAATAGTGGGTCTAAATGTAGTGAATGGGCTATGTTAAAAGACCTGTAATATACCTGCGAAAAATTGCACTCGGTGCGTTAGACAAATTGTGCGAATATTGACAAAAAGATATCAATATTGGGGTAATAAATATTACAAGTAATATGATATTATTGTTGTGTGTTTTTTAAAGAATTGTGTATTGTATAAAAGCAGTATAACAGATTTATTGATTTACAGCTTCACTTACTATCATCTTATTACACATAAACTTAAGCTAAAATAACATTGCAAATTGTCCACAAAAATATAATGTTTGTTATATAGTGAAGTAGGATTAAACAATCTATTTATTTATATTATCACGCCAGATCCCTTGCGGGGCAGGCAGAGAGTACAAAGTTCCAACAGGTTTTTTCCTTACATACCTCTCTGGCTTCCTTCATTTTCCTAGTTCGTCTCATACACGCTTGCCGGTTACTCTTGGCTTAAATAATTATAATAATAGAACTTAATTAAATAATAGGTATGTAAAATACGTATAGGTCTTTCGGCCAGTGGGCATGAAATAGGGCTGTCAATATTTTTTTCGGCTTTGGGGGGCAAATGATCATGAAGCTCAAAAAAAGACGGGATCTCTCTTTTTTAGCCGGGACACAAAAATAATAATAAAAATTTTAGTTTAATTTCATTTTATTAAGACTAAAACTATATTTTGTTACAGACTTTACTGCACGCAACATATTGATTGTGATTTGAAATATTTATAAAAAGTGTCACTATATCTATTTACTAAAATATTGGACAAGGCCTGACAGCCAGCGTGTTATTAAAATTTAATGTAATAAATACGGGACGTCCCCTGAAACACGGGATGTTCAGCAACGGTGGTATAAAATCAAACATTGCGTACATATGAGTAATGTTAACCCTTCACTAATTTGTTATTACATACTTAGGTATGTAATTCTAATACTAGAATAAAAAAAACTACACAATGATGATTTATAATGGTAGGTAACAATGTGCTGGCGCAAGTGAATGAGTTTGTGTATCTTGGATGCGCTTTCAGTAAGGATGGGAAATGCACCGCTGATATAGAGAGATGAGTGAATGCACGAAAGAGAGTGAATGGTGCGACGGGAAAGCTACTTGGGAGCCGGAACTTAAGCCAAAAGGCGTAGCTGGTTATACATAACGGAGTGCTTGGCCTAACGCTGTTATATGGCAGTGAGAGTTGGGTATGTAAGAAAGAGGATGAAAGCAGGATAAATGCGGTCGAAATGCGAGCTCTACGGAAGATGTGCGAAGTCAAGCTGAGTGATCGTATTCGCAAAAGCGTAGTAGGAAAGCGTGTAGGGATGAAAGATGGTATCGGTGTAAAGATGACAAAGGGTATGCTCCGTTGGTTCGGGCATATAGAAAGAATGTTGGAAGAAACAATACAAAACAGATATACAATGCGAAAGTGTAAGAATGTAGGTACCGGGGAAGATCTAGGCTTCCTTACCATGACCAAATAGACCGTTTCTTATCTGAAGGGCAAGTCAAGAGTCTCCGTAACCGGCGAGAGTTTATGAGACGAACTATAAGAGTGGAAGCCAGAGAGGTCTGAAAGGAAAGAACCTGTTGAAACTCTGTACTCTCTGCCTATCCTGCAAGGGAACTGGCGTGATGATATAGATAGATAGATGATCCATTCTCAAACTTGTTGTTTGGCATAAAATGAATAATGAAAATGATCATCATTTTGAAAGTTGGAACTACCTACATAATTCGATATGTCAACTGATAATAACGAACGCATAGTTCACGACGCACCCAGCCTGGGCAGTCGGTACTATATTGTTCAATAATATATATTCATAATAAAGCTAAAGAGAACTTTCATAAATGCGTTCGTGGTAAGCGTTTACACTCCAATATTTTTTGGCACCAAGCCATTGTATGCAAATGAAGTAATGAATGTTTTCACTGCAACAAAACACGAGTAACGGTTCCCTTAAGTGAAGATTTGTCGGCCAATAATAATTATCACCGGCTTGTAACAAATCCAATGTGTTGGTACCGTCTACTTATGAAGTCAATAATGTGTAGGTTTGTATGGTAATTTTACTTTCGAAAAGAGACTGAGATCATATTGTAAACATATAACTATGAACTTTACGAAAACTGTATAATTTAGTTACTATTTCCTCTACTCTATTGTTTCATTGGCATGTCTTCCACGATTATTCTGACATTTTGTAGTATGTATTGGTGATACATATGTACGTAAACTATTTATGACCAGTGCATTAAAGGTTAAATTTATATTTTTTAATAGGTATATACCATAACATTCTCAACGGTCGTTACTTGAGATGCAAAGATACCTTATACTTATTTATCGGCCGAACACTGAACGCAAGTTGAAGCACTCATACTAGTGCATTGTCGGCGATATCGTGGCTTAATCGGGGATTCTTTGAAATCTGTTGGTGTGATAACGCGGAAGAAATCATAATTTCGTCAACTGAAAGTGATGTGGAGTTTGAGTCACCATCTATCAATATTTCCTCGGATACGGCGGTTACTTAAAAGTATTGACGGGTGAAAAAATTTATTAGTATTTTTATGAATTATAATTCTGGTACATAACGCTGTGGATAATCGGACCACAAGAATATTTCTATATGTAGTTGGAATTGCGAAGTCGCTTCTCTGTATTACTAGATACACAAACATTTTGTTAGTTGTCTCATGTACTTGGTTGAATATTTAGTCACATAACAAGTTATCATATTAGGCTCTTCTACAGGGTGTGCACTGTAACGATTATAGAAGACAGTTTTTGTTTTTCCCTTTCTTTATGTAATTAAGAGCTGGACTCTTTGTGTTTCCTATACGTTGTTTTTCCTTTAGTAATAGGAAAACCTTGCACCATTCATGTTGGCTGCATTGTCTTGTAGAATTCTTAGGTAACCGTTGCAGTGTGCAGTCCCTACATGGAAAATGCCGGTGGCGATGACTAGCGACTGATTCAATTAGTGATTGCGTTCACTTGTCGCCGGAGTAGGGACCGGGCGCAGCCGCGGGAGCAGCGGCGCACCACTCACTGTACCGATGATACAATCTACTTTTCAACCGAGACAATGTCGTGATGTTTTAAGCTGTGATCTAAAAAAGTAAATGGCCGCTGTTTTAAGGATGCCATTAGTCGATCTTTATTGTTAGGGTTATTATAAAAAAAAAAACTACAACCTAAAAGCTCTATTACGTTTGTTATCTTGAGTTATCTGCCACTGGTTATTAATGGTGATACCTAATAATTCATTTTCCTTTTATTTGTGTACCCAACTTACCTACCTCTCCCGTAGATGCGGAATACTAAAAAGCTGATTCTTGAAATACTCATTTTTATGTTTCTTTCGAATCCAAAAAGTTCTGCAGCACAGATGCTATAGGAGATAGGAGTCGGGCAAAAATGAATTGAGAAAAAATTAAGTTGCAATTAAAATATTTTGAATAATGTCGCGGCTTATTTTTAGTTTTTAAGTTCCCGACGTTTCGAGTGCTCAAAAACATGGTCATGGGAGAAACTCAGGCGTTTGACGTCCAAAAGTCATTCTTATTCCGGAGTACCTCAGGGGGATCAATTTAATTGCGTTTGGAATTTCAATTTATTGATCCTACAATTGAAAAATGCCTAACATTGCTGTAGATTCACAATGCTTAAAGATGACAATACAAAAACTTTAGCTCAGCGCCTAATAAACTTAATAACACCTGGAACTATCTTCTGAAATTCAGGCTACAATATCTCTACAAAAACCATGTCGCCAGTACAGCTCCTTTTTTTATATAAAAATAATTGAAAATTGTGGTATCACCGGGTTCACTGTAGTATCTCATGAAAATGCAAGAAAGAGATCGTATTGTAAAACTTTGTTTACAATTCATTTCTAAGTTACATGTCAATCAATCAATCAATCAATCAGCCTATCGTAGTCCACTGCTGGACATAGGCCTCTCCTAACACGCGCCATTGCACACGGTCCCCCGCCTTCCGCATCCAGTCCGTCCCAGCGACCTTCTTGAGGTCGTCGGTCCATCTAGCTGGGGGCCGTCCTACCTTACGCTTACCAAGTCGCGGTCTCCACTCTAGGACACGCTTGCTCCATCGGCCGTCGGTCCTTCTGCAGATGTGACCAGCCCATTGCCACTTTAGCTTACTGAGTCTGCGAGCTATGTCGGTAACTTTGGTTCTTTGTCGGATTACCTCGTTACGAATTTTATCCTTCAAAGAGACGCCGATCATAGCTCGCTCCATAGCCCGCTGTGCGACTTTGAGTTTGTGGACTAGTCCCACTGTGAGTGTCCACGTCTCGGCCCCGTAAGTCATAACAGGTAGAACGCATTGGTTAAAGACTTTAGTCTTCAGGCATTGCGGTATAGGCGAAGCGAAAACGTGACGTAGTTTGCCAAATGCTGCCCAACCCAACTGGATCCTGCGGTTAATTTCTTTCTCGAAGTTGTTCCTACCAAATTGGACAACTTGTCCAAGGTAGACATACTCCCGAACAACTTCGAGCATCGAACCATCGACGTAGATCGGTCCCGGCGTGACATGCTCATTAAACATGATCTTGGTTTTATCCAAGTTCATGCCGAGACCGACACCTCGAGAGGCTCCATTTAGGCTATGCAGCATTCCGCTCAACTGTTCCAGTGACTCTGCCACGATGACGATATCATCGGCAAACCGAAGGTGTGAGATGTATTCGCCGTTGATGTTAATGCCCCGCCCAGTCCAGTCCAGCGTCTTGAAGACGTCTTCGAGTGCATTGGTGAAGAGCTTGGGGGATATTACATCCCCCTGTCTTACCCCTCGATGCAGCTCGATCGGGTTGGTCTTTTGGTCCTGGAGCTGGACGGTCATTGTGGCGGTATCATACAGACATCTCAACACCTCGATATAGCGCCAATCGATGCCACATCGCTGCAGAGCATCCAAAACCGCCCAGGTTTCGATGGAGTCGAAGGCTTTCTCGTAGTCCACGAAAGCCATACACAGCGGCTGATTGTACTCTTCGGTCTTCTGTACAATCTGCCGAACAGTATGGATGTGGTCTACGGTGCTGTAGCCTTTTCGAAACCCGGCTTGTTCCGGTGGCTGGAACTCGTCAAGTCTTCTGGCGAGGCGGTTTGTGAGTACTCTCGAGAACAACTTGTAGACGTGGCTCAGGAGTGAGATGGGTCTGTAGTTCTTCAGCAAGGTTTTGTCACCTTTTTTGAAGAACAGAACCACCGCACTCCCGCTCCACGCTTGAGGTGTTAAGCCCTGGTGGATGACGGAATTAAAGAGACTCGCTAGCTTTTTCAGGATTGGAGTCCCGCCTGCTTTTAGGAGCTCAGTGGTGATTCCGTCATCGCCTGGCGACTTGTTGTTTTTGAGCTGCTCGAGAGCCACTCTGACCTCGTCCTGGTTGACATCAGGGATGTCTTCCGTATCGTGGCGTGCTAGTGGGGCTCTGTGGTCGTCAGCGCTGGGTCTCGAGGGTTTAGCCATCCGTGATGCGTACAGGTCTTTGTAGAAACTCTCAATTTCCTCGAGTATCTCGAACTTGGAGGTCACGGTTTTGCCATCCGCTGTATTAAGTTTCGTCAGATGGGATCTACCTAGCTGGCGAGCGAAGACTTTGGTGCCTCTGTTCTGTTCAATCGCAGCCGCGATGGCGCGGGTGTTGGAACATCGGAGGTCACGTCGCACCCGCTTCCGGATCTTCCGGTTGAGGTTCCTCCCATCCGGCGAAGACGCCTGCGTGGATGACATTTCCCGTCTCTGCCTCATAAGTTCGAGAGTCTCGAGCGAGAGTTTAGACTCTCTGTTACCGCTTTTGCCGGGAAACACCCTTCGAGACACATCCTGTAGCGTTTTGACCACTGTGTCGGTTTTCTCGTCAACATTGCCTTCGGTTTCCAGCAGGTCGAAACGATTTTGAAGCTCCAGTTGGAACTTTTCGGACCCTAAAGCTATTTGAGGCGCAGTAGGTCTGAGAGTAGACCTCATCATGCGACGTCTTTCGGCCTTGAAGTCTATATTTAGAGCGCCTCGGACAAGTCGGTGATCGCTGCCGGTATTAAACCTGTTGATCACGGAGACGTCTCTAAATATAGACTTCCTGTCAGTCATGATGAAGTCTATCTCGTTCCTCGTCACAGTGTCGGGGCTTCGCCATGTCCACTTTCTATGAGGCTTCTTCTTAAAGAACGAATTCATCAAGAAGAGCCCCTGCGACTCCAGAAAGTTGACCAGCATCTGCCCCCTGTGGTTTCGGCGCCCCACGCCGTGGGGTCCGATTATCGTTTCGCCGCGTTCTTGTACTCCCACTTTGGCATTGAAGTCCCCCATAACAACGTTGTAGTGAGCCTTGGTGGTGCCATGTAATGCCTTGGCTATGTCTTCATACATGGCTTCCGCTATGTCGTCGCAGTATGTCGAGGTCGGCGCATATACCTGTACCACCTTCAGGGTGTACCTGTTGGTGATTTTAATTATGAGGTACGCTACCCGTGTCGACACACTGCTGACTTCCACAACGTTGTTAGTGAGAGCTTTGTTGACCAGGAAACCGACACCGCCCTGAGAGGGCCGATCACCTTCCCGAAAGTAAAACAGGTGGCCTGACTCAAGGGTTATCGTGTCCTCGCCCTGTCTTCGGACTTCGGATAACCCCAATATGTGCCAGTTTATGCGACCTAGTTCTACCTCGAGTTCAGCGAGGTGTTGGTCCAGCCGTAGAGAGCGTCCATTGTACGTAGCCAGGGTCAGGTGTTTTTGGTAGCCTTGTGTCGTAGCCCGGAGATTCTTCGCACCCCCTGCCCCGCTGTTACCGCGACCGCTACCGTGGCAGCGGACAGCGGGACTACCGGGAACTGGGGGCCTTTGCGTTTGGTGTCTTAACATATTAAGAGGTTTTTGGCCTACTATACCACGCTGGCCAGACGGGTTGGTATAGGGTTTGTTTCAAATTTTCCTTTTCTGGTCGTTGATCGGATGACGTTACTACCTTTGGTGGACTCTTACCACCAGCCAAGCAAAAGTATGGCTACTGGGGCATTCTAAGTTTTTCTTTCGCTTCCAGCCCAGTAAGGAAGAGTCTACATAGTTACATGTCTATCGCATCATATTTACCTACATCAGCTTAATATAAAAAAATCCTTTATTATTATGCTCAAAATAAAATGCAACTGGTCGGTATATTCTACTAAAAACTAAAATAATAACCTAGTTACAAAAAAGGAAATGATTAAAAGATGTTAAGTATTATTATAAATAATAATTCGTTTCTAGCAGAGACTAATGTCAGCCATTATTATTTTAAAACGCTTAAAATATTTTAACGGTCCCAAGATTATTAGGTATCTGTCATCATTATCCGATTAAATGCTTACTCTAATTGATGGAACTGACTGGCCGGCCGCGCTGAACTGAAGAATGTAAAATTAAAGCGCTGAGAGCAATGACTGTTTGTATATCACATCATTTTTATCTATAAGTAACATTAATAATTTTATCCATTAACAATGTGGACGTTTTAAATGCACCTGAAGAAAGACCTAGTTTAATATGTATGTAACATTCTCTATATATAGTGTTGTTTTCTATCGAGTGAACAATCTATGTATTTAAGAATTAATGTGATAGTAGTTCGACAAATGAAGTTTTATTAGAGGATTCCGAGCTGAATGAATAGCCATGTTTGCCAGTGAATTGTTTGTCTATCAGCAGTGCAAACGTAAATTTGTCCCGGCAGATATATGCGGAGCGTCGTCCGGTGGCCCACTACAATTATTGTCTTGTCACTCTAACAGAGTTACGCGCTCCATCTACTCTCCACATTTGCTTTATGTGAGATCACCCATCCTGGGAATGTGTACACGCTAGAGTAAGATTAGATACCAGTAAATGAATAGGACCTAATTTAGACACCTTATACCTCTTTTGGAATCTTACTTAAAATTTACTAGCTATTGCTTTTTTTATATTTTTGTGGTTGCTTAAAACTCTAATAGTTGATGACCTAAAAAATGCATAAAAAATGAAACGAAAAGAAAACAAACCGTTCACACGATTAACAATAGTAAAACAGAAACGTTTACTGCCAATACTAACAAAAATGAGCCATTACGGTACTAACCTATAATAAAGATAATAGTCAAAAAGCAGTCCACTAAATATAGTGGTGTAATTTGCTTTTGTGAGCAGGTTGTCAGAGAAGGTGACCTCACGGCGCGTGAGAGCACTTGTGGGCGGGACCATTTTGACTTTTGGTAATTACATTTGGACACCTTAGATGGACATTTGGATGAAATAGGCAATTACGTTTCGTCATAATGTTGTACTTACATTTTACTTATTCGACTGGCGCCTCGTGTTTCCATAATTCATTGTCAAGTGACGCCAGAGATTCATCTTGTAAGGACTTCATCTCGACTGTTTATGCGCCGTCTATACCCAATGAAACGATATACAAGCTGTATCGTAAATAACGCAAGACCTCGGACACCCCGATTCAAATTAAATACGACTCCCAATTTTCCAAATTTAAAAATTTTAATCCCTTTTAAGCAGTTTTATGCCTTAATTAACAAAGAAACTTGTGCATACAACATATGTGTGCGCATTTTGAATTGCGTTTTAGAAATGCATTTGAAATCTCCGTATTGCTATCAAGAATAAATTCAGTTTATTATAGCGCAATTAAGGAGTAACAACATTTTTTGCAAATTAAAAAAAATGTAATACACATTAAAAATTGTTGGAATCAATTTAGTTATCGATTTAGAACAAACTACTTTCAGGTCTTGCGTTTATTATGTTACACCTTGTATATTCGATTATAGATAGTATATTTCATTTCACACAACATTAATATACTTATAGATGTTTTAAACATTTATTATTTATTTATTTGTAGGAAGATCAACAACACATGACGCAGTACGTACAGATACATAAAATCTAAGTTTAAGCAGCAGAAGGCCAGTAACTGATCTTCAATTTAAACACAATACAGACTTAAGATTATCACGAACATGACCAAGTTATAATCTTATTAAAAAACACAGGTGGAGAAGACCCAATAAGTCTACTGTAGTAGAGTGTTGAATGTTCTATTGCAAAGACGTAGATGAAAAAAAAAATTGCTTAGTACTCACCTCGACGTCGACATACTGCCATTAAATATATCAAATAACTATGACATTCAAAATTGAAATAACTACTGACTCGCACAGACAGAATGTCACAAACAACTTCAAAATTGTGTAACAACGTGCATATTTACGAATTCAAGCATAAATTATCTATTTAGAAACTGCTAATTTTGCGAGCTTATATCGTGGTCACTTCGATCGCCTTTGTTTTACAACGAACAATAGGAAAGGTCAGTCTGATATCGTTTTATTTTCTGTTCTTAAAATGCACTTTCACTAATAAAAACACGAATAAAGATGTGGTGTCCAATGGCGCCAACTTGAAGAAAGGCGGCGATATAACGCCACATAGACCTATGAATACCTGTTCTGTAAATAAAATTAGTCTCTTTTATGTTACTGTAGATGATTGATTGGTTGATTTTTATTTCAATTTATAGGGGATGTCCTACTAATGAATAGATAGTAGAATCTATTCATTAAATAAATTACTGATCGAATTATTTACGTTTACTACTATCCTAGAAAAATCACGTTAAAATATTCTATATAAATCATTTCATCTTCAATCTATTAAAAAAATATAAAATACTGACATTGTGTAGTGTTTGTTATTCGATATGATTATTTCACTATGTTATGTAATGCGTCGGGTTTGATTTTAGCGAATAATCCTAAGTTCGCATGAACTCTTTTTTAGCGCACGTTATCCAGCGCTGAAATAAAACAAATGGCTAACAGTACAATTATTTGAAAAGCACTTCCGCGCAACGCGTTGTAAAAACGTCCGTGAGAACGAGTGGTTAGAGTCCTTGTACTGGTGTGTACAGACAGAATAGGCATTGTCGCCGGGGGCCGGTGGGTGCCGTGGATCGTGCGCGTGCGCTCGTGGACCGATGATCATGCCCCGCAGCCTCCCCGACCGCTGACACACGATCTATTTACAATCGATCTACAGTTCACTCCATTTGCATGTTTTATTCAGTTTTTAGGATATAACCTTGAGCGAACCTTATGCACATTTGTTTATTTAGATATTTTGCAGTTGCCGTTCACTGTGATTATAAATCTGTTCTTTATCTTATTCCATCCCTGCGAGTGATCTGGCGCGATGATATACTTAATAGATAGATCGATTTCTTATTCAGACGAACTATGAGAAAGAATGGAGATAAAGTAACGAAAAAACAAGTTAAAACTGTACTATCTGTCTTGTACCTCCCAAGAAATTTGCTGTAATGAAAAAGCTATATAGAGTATTATGTATGTTATGCAATCATCCATTTGTAAATTTTGGTGTTGAAGTACTTATGTGATCATAAAAAATATACAATTAATGGAGTCATATATCACTATCGTAAAGATCTCAGCATGATTTTAATGTATCTTAAAAGAAATGAGCTACTTAACATTAAATTAAAAAATTAATAACTATTAATTTTAGGATGTTGACAGTCGAATAGCTAGAAACCTATTATAACATTGTAAATAACATGGTATTCTGATTTTATTTCGTTAGAGTTTCTAAGAACCGAGACAAAGAGTCGTGTTGCTTATACAAGCCGATAGCCTACATTCGCAGTCTCGTTTTGATCTCCAAACTGGCACCTTCACATACCTACGACCGTTATAGTTGGGAGGTACAAAGAATTGTCAGTATTTATAGAAAACACGTAACGTATGTTCATTATAAAAATATTTGTTCCAAGTATCTGAGGAACGACATCTCAAAGGCGCCGGTGCCCGATTGTTGTGCCGGCTCTACCGACGTAATTTTTCGATACATATCTATCTAACGTAGGATTTATCACCTTGCTTGATGTGGAGATATCGTGTAGCAACGAGCTCTAACACAATGTTACGTAATATAGTACCTTACTATTTTGGATATAATAGGTAATCAATAATCACATCTAAAATGACGTAGGTAAGTAATGGAAGACATATTTCTTTTATAAGAGCCGTTTAGTAGTGTGTAAAGGTACGATTGGAAATTGGAATTGGTTCATTAGGTTTTATTTAATTATTATTACTTCTAATAATCTCCACAAATATTTAAGTACATTCTCACGATCATAATATTCCTCAAGAGGGAAAACAAATTGAAAATATACGGTAATTTGCGATGCAGTGAGCGAGTCTATACCTACCGTGTTGACAAATCCCTTATGCACATTATCCGCATACAGAGCGTGTGTATATAGTCTTACTTTGCTGTAGGATAGATATATACGCAGTTCATAGCTATGTCTCTTTTCACGGCAAAGTAATATTAAATAGTTTAGCTAAAGAGGTTGTGTTAACCTCCCAGATTAGTAGTGAAATGTGAATGCGAATGTGAATCCTAAATGTGAATGTAAACGATGCCCAATCCGGAGCTATAATTAATTCGGTTTTATAGTCTTTTACGTAAATTCGCATAAACATCGCCGTTTTATTACCACTATATTATAAAGATCCTACGTTATAAAGGTGCTTGTACATGGTGCAAGTAAATGTGCGGACCACTCAATATACGAACTACTGGTGTTGTTAACCCGCCCGGGTAACACTACCTAACATATAATATTAGCCCTGTTAAGAAACTGTCCTACCGTTGGGCATGGACCTACTCCACAACTGAGAGGGTTTAGACTACCTAACATACTAGTACTTATTTATACGATGCAATTAACTCGTGCAAGTGTCCCAATCCGCACTAGTTACGTGCATTATGTTCAAGCGACATGTGTATTAATTGTAACTATTGTTTAATCAAAAAGTACCTATCTAACCTATCCAACGGGGCAGGCAGAGACCTATATAGCAGACTCCCATTGCGCCAACGTTGGTCCCAAAGTGATGCGGGGGCAAATTTCGTCATTCCCGAAACACATCATTTTATGTCTTTAGATTTTTGTTATGGTTTTCTGGGATATGGACGTTAGTTACCTGACGTGTTTTGTTTCCCTTTATCTATCTATCTATCTATCTATAACCTCACGCCAGATCCCTTGCGGGGTAGGTAGAGAGTACAGAGTTCCAACAGGTTCTTTCCTTACATACCTCTCTGGCTTCCTCGACTCTCATAGTTCGTCTCATACATACATGTTTCCCTTTAGTAATTGAGAATCGCACATTTGTTTTGAAAACCCTGAGACACGAGCCAGGATTTGAACCCTGACCCCATAAATTTTAGGCGACCGTTTTGCTACTGCCAGCACTGTTTTATAAAATAGTAAAAATAACCGTAGTTGATGAATAAACTTACAGTAACAGTGTAAGTAATAAAGCGATAGACGGCTCTATTAAAATATGATTAAGCCGCTCCGTAGTCGCGGGTTTTATCCTCGCACGGGACAAATATTTTTGTGACCCACATACACTTGTTTGTATGTGAATTTCATGATTGTAGACGCACCCACGACACAGAAGTAGGTACGATTTTTGAATTTAAAAAAGTAGCTGGGTTGCAATGGTTCAGGTGCATAGAACAGTTAAGTGAGACGTTCACCTCGCGCGGGCGGGCGGCTACACGCGCCCGCGCCGCGCCGCCGAGCTGCGTCGCTCGCCCGCTAACTATGTAGATCTTCCCACGATTTATGCCGAACCACCTTCGATTTCTTCTAGTATGGACCTCCAACTATGTGGGAAATGGAATAGCATCGTAATAAGAATGGACTAGATATATTTGTAACCGTTTACTCGAAATTGTTAAAATACGTGGTTTGAATATTTCTTTGAGATGTGATAACATTTTAGATAACTTTATTTTTTTTCTAATTTGTTCAATTTAACGAATTACATTATTTTGTATTTTTAACTCTTTGATCTCATTTAATAAAACTGTATAAAAACCTATGTTACCTTATTTCAATGTGGGTATAGTAGGACATTTACTTGTGCTCACACTGTAAAACTCATGTTATTATAGAGGTATCATATAGCATATTCCAACTGGGATCTGCTCGATTGTAGATAATGTTAAGGTTTTATTACATGCTTTTATTCTTTCCGTGGCAACTCTACACTCTTTGTTCCGTTATATCAGTTTATAATAGAGCACTATCTAACTGTAACCAAATAATGGGCTCATAATGATGCAGGTAAAACAAATTCATTTTTATGACCTCATTTAAATTTACTTTGTAGCCTTATATAGCGTAGAAACAAATAATAATATACAGACTTGAATACTATGACTTCAGAATTTGATACCTTAATTGTTTATTTATTATTTTACTTGATAACTATTTAGTAATAATATTTTTGTTAGGAATTTATTTTAATAATATTTCGTATCTTATTGATAGGCTGAAACATAAACTTAGCAAATTAATCATTTTTTTAAAAACCTAGCCCTAGTGTCGTGGGTTATAAACATGAAAATTCACACACACAAATACCCAGAAACTAATAATTGTGGATCACACAAAGATTTGTCCCGTGCGAGAATCGAACTCGCGACTATGCGGCTCAGTAGGCGGAGCCGCTTAACGCTTAATCACTGCCCCAAATCGTCGGTCAGTATTATCCGTCCGTCATAATTAATATTGTGAAAGTTGTGTAAAAACTGAGTAGACTGTTATAAAAATTAAAATTAACTAGAAACTGTCACGCTTTTTGTTCATAAATTGAAAAAGTAATCATAGAGTAATAATACAACACAAAGTTTCTTCAAAAATATGAAGAGACTACGATTTACATACAATCGAATTTATACATACGTCAGGCATCGGGCGAAAAACGTCCTTAATTTCCACAGGATGTTGAAAATTAGGTTTCAGGTATATTTAAAGAACTGTAATTAACCATTCTAATAATATAACTCTAAACACGAGTACAATATAATGTATACACTGAAGGTATGTAGTTGTGTATTTTTGTAGCCGTCTATTATTAATTAACCCCCTACACAGGGCTTAACTTCTGAGTTACATTCAGCTCACACTCGCAGCAGTAAGCAGAGAAGTGCACATGAAACTGGCCTTAGTCGTTATGACAAAACGCGGCAGGTTACGGTAACTATGTGGAGTGATCATATAATGGTATTCTGTATGCCACTGGAGTGCCATTAAGCGATCATTTTGAAATGCGAAACAGGGCCCAGCACGAGAATGCAAACCGTGGCAGTGAGAAGGGAATTGGACATACAGTGTTGGTTTGCACTGCATGACCTCAATCAGGTCCTCTTTCCTGCTCATTACCGCGCGAGAGGGTTGAATGTAAATAAAAGGTAATGATGATAAGATGATTTTGATAATAAGTAGACAACCGCGTTGCTCTAGTGGTACATAATGCATGGGGCGATCGCAAAGCCTTGGGTTCGAGTTCTAGAGGTTGGACAAACTGTAAATTTTCTATCGAAAATATGCGAGTTTGAAGCCTGAAATTTGTGCTCGCCTCCTAGGTTACATTTTGACCTAATATCGTAGGCTATAATTAGTTGTACATACTACCAACACTTGTTCTACCCTACGGGGGCACCCGTGGCGGTATTTATTATTATAATAAGTAAATATATCCGGTGAATCTGTGGATAATATTTGCAATCGTAACATGATTGTTGTCTTACGTAATTTTTGCGATGGAGTATCGATAAAGTTAAACGTGACTTAGCCAACATCGTTACTTAACACGATACACGCTTTTAACACAAAAGAACTTACAGATACCTAATCATAACTCATTTGTGTATACCTATCATTAATTTTAAAATATGCTTCGATGGAAATTAACAATGAACAAAACGATCTTACACAATCTTATTCACTTATTAGGCGTTACGTGACAGAAGTTATTATTTGGAAATGTTTTGTTTTTAAAATAGCTGCACTAAAACCTCGGACCATTAATATAATCTTTAAATATTCTTATAAGAACATATGGATGTTTCGTATAAGATTAGCCAAATTACAAAGTAACCGCGTGCGAAACTGCGGACAATACCTTTTTTCCTTTCTTTCTTTCTGTGTTGCAGACAAAAATCTTCAATAGTTTCTTAGTCGATTGTGGAGAGAACTAAGGTATGCGGGACTTTTGCCGCACTGAAAATCAGTAAACTCGTTCCGCAAGGTAGGGGGGTCCAGGATTTCCGAATGAAATGATTGGTACACCTCTCGTGTGCTCGCTTGACTGAGCTCATTTTGGAAGACAAAAAGCGCTTTCTCGCAATCTCTTGGTGCTGATTGCGGTGTAGAGTTACTTATAATGGCCCCCCTTGGGTTCACTGCGTCAGCTAGACGCCAGGCGCCCACATTCCGAGCGTCTGCGATCCTTGGAGCTATGTACTTCATGAAGTGGTGCTAGACGAACTTCATAAATACTAAAAATCTTATATAGTTTGCTCATATCAACAATATAAAATGAAATGATAAAATTTTACTTATTTATTTACTAACAATAGAATTGGTTAGTTTAACATTGGTTGAATATCAAGCGTTTATATTTCTAGTTCTAATCTGCAATTACAGCTTAAGATTCTTGATGACAAAAGAACAACTGTATTAGCCATTTAATACATTTTAGATCGAGGATGAAAACCTATAAGCGTACTTGTGTGTCGAATGAAGAAATGTAGGTGGTATTTCAGCGAGGGTTTCAGGAAGTGCTCACTGTATTCTGTGATGTGTGCGCAATTCTAGTAGCGGTCGGTTCTCGCGTTACGTTCCGGCTGTGGCGCGGCGGCGGCCGCAGGTAACCGTTGTCGGCTGCGGTCGACACCGGCGCGGGCGCTTGCTCCCGACACCCAACACTAATTAACGACTAGCGACACGTGTCGGGTTCGCGGCTGACGAGTTGCTGCTGCTTTCTCCTGATATCGGAGAACCTTGAGGGAAATACTGTTCTGATACTACAAATCTTAAGTAGGTACTTTTACCAGTCGTAAAACAAGGAACTTTATTATCCAGTATTTTTTTGTAACAATTATTATAGTTGTTCTTTTTTTGTTAATAAAAATCGTAGCCTCCTGTACCGTGGGTGCGTTTCGAATATGAAACTCACATACACAAGCACCCAGACTAAGACACATATATGTAGGCACACAAAGATTTGTCTTATGCGGGGATCGAATCTGCGACTACTCGATCCAGTGGGTGAAGCGGCTCTCAACCATTGGACTAAGTCGTCCGTCGTTTAGTTATTTTTATACGAAACGATATTTCTTTTAAATGTAACAAAAAAAATGCGCATCATAAATCGTAACAGATCGACTCACATTACTTAATAATAATCTCTCGTTTGATCAATCGCTAATATTAAATGGCTGTGATGAAATATTTCTGCATTAAAAAAGATTTTATAAGAGCCAGTCTTGAGTTATTATCTCAGTAATAGTGTTTGCCATAGACGCTAATGATACGGGGCGTGCGACGGCCGTGTCCAGGGCAGGCTGTTCTGCTAATGGCACCTAATCTGAATCTACGGCTCGATAAACATCGCGGGTCGCACACTTAATGCCTACTGACACTCGTAAAAATCGTCACTCGATCATTTTTATGGCGACATTGATATTGGCACTCCGAACAATATTTAAGATAGCAGTGGTCCTATTATCCTAATGTATGGTACGAACCTGTCGCGCTTACATTTCATGTACAAATTCAAGAAGAACTTTTGTAAAGCTTGCTGTTTTGATTTGCAAGAGGTATGCCTTATCATATTCTTGTTTTATCATCTAAGAGATGTATTTGGAGTTTTGCAAGAGAAACTTTTTATAAAATTATATATTATTTTATCCTTATAACCTTATTGTACAAATATGTGTAAGGTAATTTTTTTTAGAAATGATTTAACTATATTGTATGTGCCAGCGCGATTTTTCTTGGGCCTCTCGGTAGGGCCTCGAAGCGGCGAATATTTAAATGTGAGATCAAAGTAAAATTTATAAGAACAAAAAAATATAAGTGTTAATGGTTTTCTTTTCTTAAAAGAAATTTATCAAGAATACTTAAGTATCGTGTAAATGTGAATTGCCACTTAGATATAACGTAATTAGGTATTTTACAATATTCTTTTTTATTGGTAGCAATTACTTCTGGTCAAGGTAAATAATGCATTGTTACTTTTCGTAATCACGAAAATTCACTAATTTAGAAAGGTACACAACATAAATAGTTATAAACCGTGCTTTGTAGGACAATTGACCGTGATCTTTATAGCGGTTTTGACTAAACCGCGATGGACAGAGTTCACGACTCGTTTTTATTACACGTTAATATAATAATGGGTGTTTGCTCTGTTCTTAAGTTAAAAACCCAAATAGATGTCGATCAATGGCGCTATAACTGAATTCCGCGAGCTACAGGCAATAATAGCTCACGCCGCCGTACTCGGTAACGAGGGCGAATATTTTTGAATAACTAACAAATATTGTGATATCGAACGAAGCCATCAACAAAACTAACGAATGTCTAACTTCTAGGGACCTTTAC
Source organism: Phalera bucephala (assembly GCA_905147815.2). NCBI lineage: Eukaryota > Metazoa > Arthropoda > Insecta > Lepidoptera > Notodontidae > Phalera > Phalera bucephala. The sequence goes on from LR990622.1 coordinate 16,420,254, forward strand.
TATTGGTATTTATGTCAGTATTTCTTTGTACTTTGCGTTTGATGTACATATAAATACAAGACGTGACAAACTTTCCAAGAGCAATATTTTTAGTAACACAAAGGTAGAACATGTACTGTGGGCGGTTTCATAACCCATACGATATAGCATCCTGGAACCATAATATGTTTGTGATATAACACGGTCATCGATCACAATGCATCATACGGTTATTAAAGGGAAAATATGTTTATTAATTTATGCTCATAATATATTTATTCGTGGAAGAGATGAAACTACGCATCGATTGATATTTAACAAAGGGTTGACGTTGCATTATGCATGCAATTATTTGCGTAAAAGAAATATATTGCATAATCATTGAAATTATCTGCGGGATATTAAAATTAGACTTTTCGTGTCGCTATACTCAAAATCGAATATACTAAGTTCGAAAGTTCGAAACTTGTTCAAAACTATTTGTTTTATTCTTTTCGTTAGCTTATCTTTTTATTTTTATTCCAATAAGAAATATTTCTCTCTTCAGTTTTCATTAAACCACCATAATTTATAAAAAGATGTTAAAAATAATTGCCAAGCAAATAATCAAGTAAGTCACTACTATCTGTACTAATATTATAAAGAGCAAAGATTTGTATTTTTTTTATATTTGTAACGGATAAACTCAAAAACTACTGGAACGATTTCAAAACTTCTTTCACCATTAGAAAGCTACCTTATCCAGAAGTAACATAGGCTATATAACATAGACTTGGTAGGTGGCGCTGTTATCGATCGGGTACGAAGTCGCGGGAAACTGCTAGTATATAATAAAGTTGTTGTTTCTACAAATTGTCAATGTAATTTGGCAAACGTCGGATATTTGCGTACTTGTGCATAAGTTATAATAACATTCTGGTCTTACGGGTGTAATAGCTTACCTTCGGTCATCCCATCTAGCTTACCACACTGATGTGAACTACGCAGATTGACGAAGTCCAACGGATTAGTAAGCTAAATTGGTAGTGGGTTGGCCACATTAGCCGAGGAACCGATAAACGCCGGGGTAAACGAGTTTTTGATTGGAGACCACGGTATGGCAAGCGTAGTGTAGGACACCCTCAGGCTAGGTGGATCGATGGTCTTCCTAGGGCATTGACCAGCAGTAGACTGCTATAGCCCGATGATGATCATAATGATGATAAGATTAATGAAGCGTTGATCACAGATATTAACAGTTATGTTAACAAGACACAATATTTGACAAAAGATAATTTTGATCTTTCAAAATATTATTTATTTATTCATTTATTTGGTAAGGAAAACCAAAAGCTGCACTTATGAGAATAAAAGTAATGTAAGCAATATAAAGCCAATTACAGGTTTTCACGAATAGCTCTGAATTTGTGACAGAAACTTGAGCAAACAATACTAATACACAAATTCATGTTACTTAAATAATTAGTTACATTTGAAAAAACTTAAGGTTCAGCAGCTCTCTTATCTTATTGCTCTTAATAGTATATGGATCAAGACAGAACTCCTTGCACAATTTATTGAAGTCATTACTTGCTCGCACCATATAAGAATTTTGTCTGTAATTTGAAGACACTAACGGAACAGAAAGTGGTAGGTAAAACCTTGTGGACCTTTGAGGAACATTGAAACATAATTTTTGGAGAAGAGTGGGACAGTCAATTTCACTCGAGATAATTCTTAGCAAGAATGTGCAGTCAGCCATACGTCGGCGATTAACTAGTGGTTGAATGGGAAACTTCTTACATAGGTTTAAGTAATTATCGGAATGGAAAGAGATCTGTAGTCGGTCGCATAAAAATTTAATAAATCTTTTTTGTATGCCTTCAATACGGTGTATATATTTGTCATAGCGAGGGCTCCAAATTTGTGACGCATACTCCAAGTGACTCCTCACAAACGTGCAATACAGTATTTTAAATGTTTTAGCTTGTTTAAAGGACCCGGATAGCCTCATAATAAAGCCAAGTGCTTTAGAGGCTTTTGCTATGACTTCATCAACATGTACATCAAAAAGAAGCTTAGAGTCGTGATGGACACATAGGTTAAGCATGTATGATGGATGTATTGAACGCTTACGGCTAAATGTGACAACGGAGCATTTCGAGGGATTAAGATCTAACTTGTTGCGTTTGCAATAATGATCTAGACGCAAAAAATCAGATTGAAGAGCATCCATATCATCGGTTGATGATATAGAAGAGAATACCTTCATATCATCAGCAATACAGAGCAGACGGGAGGTATGGAAGCAAGAGTCGATGTCATTTACATAGATAATAAAAAGCAACGGACCCATCAAGGAGCCCTGGGGAACACCACTAGGGATCGGGACCCAACTAGAAATGTAGTTATTTATGACAACAGCCTGTGACCGATTATCAAGGTACGACGAAAACCATCGAAATAAGTATCCGTGTATGCCAATGCTGAGAAGCTTTAGTTTAAGAATGTTATGATCAATGCGGTCAAAGGCCGTACTATAATCTGTGTAAACGACATCGACTTGTGCTCCATTATCCATACTTAAAGTAATGAATTCGTTTAACAGAGTAAGATTTGTTACAGTTGACCTGCCTTTCAAAAAGCCGTGTTGGGAGGGACTAAAGGAATTCTTTATCGCTGCATAAACCTGATCATAGAACACCCTTTCTAACACTTTCGCTAGTATGCAAAGTTTGGAAATTGGTCTATAATTTGCAACATCCGTTTTAGGCCCTTTCTTATGAACAGGAGTGATGAATGCACGTTTCCAGATTTGGGGAACAGTACAAGTAGAGAGTGACATTTTACGTACGGCGATAGTTTTAGCACATCGTATAAGAAATTTTGGTGATAAATGGTCGGCTCCGGCGGATTTGTACGGATCAAGCTGACTGAGTGGTTTTTTATTAGTCCCACATCGATATAGATTGTATGAATGTCAAACAGTGAATGAATATAACTTGTTGAAAGATGCTCAACTTCATTATTAGTAGATGGTACATCGGTGACAGGGTCAAGGAAAGTTGATTGGAGGTGTGAAGAAAATGCATTGCAAATTGATTCCGGACTGGAAACAGTATTATTACCATAGACAAGCTAGCTAGGAATCATTCGATTTAGAACGATATTTCACAAACCTCCAGAAATGCTTTGGATTTCCCTCAATAGATGCTTCAGTAGACGTTATATAGTTGTTATAACAGTCAGCCATTTTTTTCACCCTATCCCGTAATAGTTTAAATGATATGTTATCTGAGAGCCTCCTATATAATTTCAATTTTCGTAGGTATTTAGACTTTTCTTCAATAAGTCTCTTAAGCGATGTGTTGTACCAAATAGTATAGGAATTATGTGTGACCTGTTTAGTAGGGGTACACTTATTTTGTATGTCTGATATAGTTGAATAAAAGTAGCTAACAGCATCGTTAGGTAATCGACTACTGAACTCTTGCATCCAATCAACAGCTACAATTTCATTATTGATAGCAGTAAAGTCAACTTTATCAAACATATATCGATTGTACGGTGCTGGAGTCAGACAGGTGGTACTGGAAAAGCTCGTGATAATGGACAGTGCCGGGTGATAGCCATCAACAGGCACTAGTGGATCTAGGCATTCAGATACAGATATCATCTCATTGCATAACACTAAGTCTAAGATAAAACCGCATTTATTCAGTACACCATTAAATTGGTGGAGGCCTAAAACTTGTAATTCGTCCGTCAGCATATATTCGTCAGTACTATTTCCGCTCATATTAAAATCTCCAATAATTAAGAAGTTGTCCGATGGATTATTTAGATGTTATTTAGGCTGTTAAGAAAGTTGGCTAGTTGTTCAGAAAACGAGTGACCACGGTTTTGCTTACAAAGATAAATGGCACAGATGTTGAGTTTTAGATGGTTTCTACGGTTTGGCTGACGAAATCTTAAGGATATCCATAGATCCTCGGCTGAGGAGTTAAAAATAGGTTGTGGAACTACAGAGATTAACTTCCGGACAGCTATTAACACGCCACCTCCGCGAGTTTGACCGGTAAGGTGATAATCTCGGTCACGACGCCAGACAAAATATTGATCACCAAACAACTCCGAGTCAGAGATTCCCTCGACTGTTCCCGTTAAAATAATCAAATATATTATTAAGTTTCCGTTAAAATAATTAAATATATTATAAACAACATAGTTGGTTAACTATCATATTTTTTTTATATTTCAGCCAAAAACTTGGCTAACAACAAAGTTGCATCTATTGAGCAATGTGATTGAATATTAATGAAATATTAAATAATAAATCAAATTTAATTAGCCTGGTCCTGGTCAAAATATGCAATGTATGACGGGCAAAGATTTGGACATTGAATTATCCAATTTGCATTATTAAATTGGTTGTAAGATAGATATTCTTTGTATTACTGAACATTGGCTTAAAAGTAACCAAATCATGTTCTATTTCTCTAATCACCAGGTTGCTAGCTCTTTCAGCAGACATAATTTGATACATGGTTACACTTGAATAATTATAAATAATAACATGTAATTTAAAGAACGTAAGGATATTATGAGCCTCTCTGTTGAAAGAGTTATTGAAGTTGCATATAGTGCAACACGTATTGATAATATTTTTACAAATGTGAAACCTAGGTATTATTCTGTAATAAATAAACTAGAATCTGATCATTGTGGTCAATTGGTTGTATTCCCTAGGACTAGTACCGTTCAAAGGAAAAAGGTTAGCTTTGTTCCAATGAATGTTAGCCGCTTGGAGCGTTTTAAATGTAAGTTAAGTGAAAAGGTACCCAAGTTGCCAACACATGATGATCCGAATGATTTATACAACTCGCTATTTCACCTGATTAGCGACGAATTTAGCAGCATTTGTAACCCCAAAAATGTTTGAGTCAGTGATCGTGCTGGTTTTAGTAAATGGGCAACCTGTGGTATTTACAAAAGTAGACGGAGGTTATATGTACTTTATGATGAAAAATCTTATAACCAAAAGCCAGAATTAATAGCATATGTCAAGAATTACTCTAAAATTTTTAAAAAAACCTGTTCCTGTGCCTTTTCTATTTATATAAGAAATAAAATTAAACAATCCGGTAAGGTAGTTAGAATGACTTGGAACATTATTAACAGTGAAATTGGTAGGAATACAGTGCAAAATAGAGAAATTTAAAGTGTGAGGGATGATCAGGAAGTGGCCGCTGAGTTTCAAAGTTTTTTTACCAATATTCCTCTATAAACAATTAAAACTCTGACGTCGTCTTGCACTTCCGCTGAGTCGCTCCTCAAACTTAGTACATTAAAATGCAGCACATCCTTTGAATTTTCGGAGGTCAGTGGGTAAGATATTATATACACCTTTAATAATCTTAATATTAAATACACGGCGGACATATGGGGGCTGTCTGTGAAGACAGTTCTATACATATAATCGCCCCCCACTTGGTATCTACGTTCAATGGCTGTATTGTTCGTGATGTATTTCCTGATCTTATGAGTTATATGATACTACGATATATTTAGAATATATGATATACACATACTTGGTAGAGTGATTCCTTTGTTCAAATCGGGAAGCACATCGGATCCTAATAATTTTGAGTCTATTTCTGTGCCACCCACGTTAAGTAAGATATTCGAAAAGGTAGTCTTGAATCAGATGTTAAGCCACTTTAGTATTCATAACATATTTCACAAAAATCAGTTTGGTTTCACTAAGAATCGCTCAATGTTATTTCCTCTTAGCTCAGCCTGTGGGTCCTGTATACGCAAAGAGATTATAGCACCCTGCGTGTCCAGTATAATAATGTTTTCAGAATGCTGTTGGGACTGCCGCGATACTGCAGTGCATCGCACATGTTCGCAAATGCGCGAATTGATGGGTTTCACGCTTTAGTGCGAAAGAAAGCTGCATCAACTTTTCTGCGGTTACGTAACAGTTCCAATAGCATTCTGCAAATGATTGCCGCCCGCTATGACTGCCCTATCCAGAAGCACTGGATTGGGATAGTGATGGGGTCAATCTAATAATATATTGATATTATTATTGTATTATTATATATGAATTGTATTATTATGATCTAATTATTAAAATTATTATGGATATTTTTATCTGAAATAAATGATTATTATTATTTTATTTAAGCTTTTTCTCCCAGGTGATTGGGGTAATACCATTTTCTACGGGCTTTTGGCCAAGCAAAAATGGATGGGTTGAGTTGCGATGATGTATTTCATAGCAGGTAGTAGGGGTATTTTTATGGATCACCCCATCCCATGGCCATGGGCCATACCCATGGCTAGGAACTTTCTAACAATTCTACAAGTATTTAATATAGTAGCCTTTTGAAGGAGATAGTAAGTATATTTATGTAGGCCAAGAAGTTGAAGACTGGTATGTAACGTATGAGGTATGACATCTGTCGATGAAAGGACTATGGGTACTGTTTTTACATTTTGGACTTTCCATTGTTTTTGTAGTTCTATAGAGAGATCAGTATATTTAGTAATTTTCTCGGTGTTCGTGTGAGCAAGATTGTGAGTGTTGGGTATAGCTATATCTATTAAATATATGGTATTGTTTCTTTTATCCTGGAGCAATATGTCTGGCCTATTGTAATGTATGGTTTTATCGGCAATTATTGTTCGATCCCAGTATAATTTATAGTCAGTAGATTCCAATATTGTTTCAGGTGTGTATTTATAGTAAGAAGTTTTTTCTGTGATTAGTAAATGTTTGAATGCGAGGTCTTGATGTATGATAGCGGCGACTTGGTCATGGCGGTGTTTGTAATCGGTTTGTGTTATAGATTTGCAAGCTCCCGTTATGTGCTGTATTGTCTCTGGACTACTTTAGCAGTGTCGGCATATGTCGGAAGTAAGAGTTCTATCTTTTATAATGTATTTTCTATAGTTTCTTGTGTCTATTGTCTGGTCTTGGATAGCCATCATAAATCCTTCTGTCTCGGGGAACAGCTCGCCACGCTCAAGCCATGCGTTCGACGCACTTTTATCGACGTTGGGCTTGAGCAGACCCTGGCGATGCCTGCCGTGTAAGGATTTTTGCATCCAAGCATCCAGTTTCTGTGTGATATTTGTTAATGTTTCATTTTGTTGTGGTATGGGATTAGATAGATTTAGTGGTGTAAATTTCTTATCTGTATATAATATGGCTTTATGTAGTTCGGATTTTTCAGATTTATTGGCGAAATAGGTACGGAGCGTGGTTATCTGCTTATTATGTAAATTCTGTATGTCTATTAGTCCACGTCCACCTTCACCTCTGGGAAGTGTCAGTCTTTGTATACATGCACGCGGGTGATGTTTCCTATATCTTGTGAGAAGGGTGTTAATAATACGCTGTAACCTTTTTAAGTCTGTTTGAGACCAGTGTATAATACCGAACGAGTATGTTAAAGTAGGGATAGCATAAGTGTTTCTAGCTTTAATAATATTTTTAGAGTTTAGGTGAGTATTTAGTAATTATGTAATCTTGCTCTAAAGTTGCATTCTAATGTTATTTTCGTTTCTTTTTGATGTAGTTGTCGTGTTTGATGGTAGCCTTAATATTTATAACCGGTGTTATTGTCTACTGGATCTATTGTTTGGCCATCTTGAAGTTAGTAATTGTTTAATTCTAAATTTCCATTACGCACGGATTGTATTCTACATTTATCAATACCAAACTGCATTTGGATATCGCGGGAAAAAGTTTCTGCTTTGTCCGCTAATGTGTGTATTTCGTGTAAAGAGCTTGCATATAGTTTAATTTCGTCCATGTACATTAAGTGGGATAGAGTATATTCAGAATTAGTGGAGTTTACTATTTTATAACCCTTCTCACAACTATTGAGAAGATATGTTAATGGGTTAAGTGCCAAGCAAAACCAAAGGGGGCTTAGCGCGTCTCCCTGGAATATTCCTCTTCGAATCTTAATAGGTTCAGTCATTACAATCGTGCCATGATTGTTGATTTTTAGAAAGGTAGACATAGCGCTTTTAAGAAAATGTATAAGAGTTGGATGTATTTTGTAGAAATTTAGTACGTATAATAGCCATGAATGTGGAACCGAATCGAATGCTTTCTGGTAGTCAATGTACATGGTAAAATGTCTTTTTTATTAGTATAGGCTTGTTTAGAAACGATAGCACCTATTGTTAACTGCTCTTTACAACCTTGACTGTGTTTTCTGCAACCCTTTTGTTCCTCGTTAAGTATGTTGTTTGTATTAACATGCATGTAAATAGTTTCAGCGATACAGGATGTCATAATTTTATAAGTAGTTTGAAGGTATGTGATTGGTCTATATTTGGCTGGATTTGAGGTATCGTTAGGGTCCTTCGGCAACATTAAAGTAATTCCTGATGTGAAGTAGTTTGGTACTGAGTCAGGGTTATGAATAAAGTTATTTAAGAATTTGTGTAGATATGAATGGAGGTGTGTAAATTTTTTTAGCTAATAATTTTAAATATTGTCTGATCCCGGCGTCTTCCAATTATGCACCCTGTTAATGACCTTTTGGAAAATTTCGAGAGAAATATTTCTAAAATCCATTTGTTCTAAACTTGGACTGTTTGCTTGTAAGTTGGTAGTCAAAGCAGCGTGAGCATTATGTTCAATGGGGTTATCCCATATATTTGCCCAGGAGGTTTGGAATTCTTGTGATGATGGTATGTTATTAGTGCATGTTGTGTTTCTATTAGTAGGAGAGTTGCTTAAATTGGAGTTAGTGATATTACGGTAAAATTGTTTCTCATTTGTTTTAAATTTCATGTTTTGTGCTTTACGTAGCGTACATTTCTTGTAGCGTTTCAACCGGTTTGTTGTAGCACTAAGTTTCTGTTTGAGTGTATCTAAGAAGTGGGCGTGATCCGTATTTGGTTTGTACTGCATGTATATGGTTTTAACATGTTTTATTATATTTCTGTTTCTATTTCCATTTATATATTGAGATAGTCTGGCTATTTTAGCTCTTAAATCCTCTACTTTACGCTCTAATCTTTCTGGCCATTTTGGTTTAGCGTTAGTTGGTATGTTTGGGTTATTTGGTACAAGTGATATTTTTGTTCCATTTATTTTAGCAGCAGTCACAGCGGCACTATATACGATCGTATGAAATGTTTCAAAATCTGTATTTTCATCCAAGTAATCAGGGAGTAAGATGCTATTTATATATTGTACAATAGAGGCCAATCTTTTAGATGTTTTCTGTTTCGGAATAAAAGGTCGTTTAGTTGGGTCTGTGTTTGTAAAATGTTGTAAGGTCTCTCTAAATGTTTTATCAATTTGTTCATTTCTTTCCCGTGTGTTATATAATTGGTCTGTATCTATAGATGTTTGAGATTCATTCTGATTGTGTGAGAGTGTTATGCTTATGTCAGCTTGCGTACTAGGTATTAAAGTTGTGTTGGTGTATGTTATATTGTGTGTTGTTAATGAAGGTTCGACTGATCTCTGCGAGGTAAAGGGGCTCATAGTTGTTTGTATGGGTGGTTCAGGCGTAGATTGTGTAAATACATTACTCATTATAGGGACATTTGATGCAAATACCGTAGGATACATATTGGTTTCATGCATGTTTTGTGTTATTTGTTCCATATTGTTTTCGTTTCTCTGTCTGTCTGTTACTGTCATTTGAAGGTTTTTAGCTATTTCTTGTTTAATTACTTTTAACCTATCGTCTGATATATATATCTGTTATTTATGATAGTTCTTTTTTGGTCTGCTACTCTTTGTTCAGAAATATGGGCCAAATGGGGGAATAAATTAATAAAATCTCTGTGTGGATATTTTCTGTATGATGTTTTATTAGTTTCTAATTGTGTTATTTTGTAATATATCCTAATTATGGCTTCATTATATTCGTTTGTCCATCTCATGCGCTGCCCTATTTGTGTGTTGAGTGATTGAGAAAACTGTGTAACTTGCGTCTGAATGGATTCGAGTTCGTTTCTGACATCTTCGTAAATTCTGTCTATTTGATCTTGTGGTAATAGTTTGTTTTGGATTATTGCTCTTCGTTGGTCTCCTAGTCTCTGTCCGCTAGTTTGTATATTGGGGTATTTTTCTGCAAATTTCGTATGTAAGGGTAATAGATAACCTTTAATGTCGGTTTCCATGTTAGTGAGATAGAGATAAGTACGTAGGATGAATTCATTCATTTCTGTGCTCCATTTCCTATGTGTTTTTATGCCGCTAGTGGTGGGCCCAGGTTCATTGACGATTGAGTTTGTCTCCTGTGCAACATCCACATGGCTTATACTGGTTGTAGACGATGGTGTTGGTGACACACAGTATGATAATGTCGTTGAAGAGGTGGAAGGAAAAAGTGACCTGGCTGATGATCCAGTCACTGAGAGTTGGTCGGCTGTAGCCAATTTATCGAGAGGGTCCCGCCTGTTCGAACCCTCGTCGCCGATAGTTCGCATGCTGCATCATCCAGCACCGGCTCCAGATGTGCCCCGGCGACCCCCGGGAAGCGACCGCAAATTATATCTACTATTGTATCTTTATCCATATTTTATCTGTAGATTTGGGACCGTTAGTTCAGAAAGGGTATAAGGGTTTTGGATGTTATCAACCTATTCCATTTAGTACCTCTGTTTAGGGTTGGTCTGATGTTCGACCAGTAAAGCTTCTGTGCCTGCTTTCTTTAAGCCCCCCACCACGGCAAGGTGGTCCCATGGGGGGGTTATTATTATTATTATTATTATGTCATATAGCATTCTGCTTTGGGGATGTTCTGCTAAACTGAATAAAGGGCTATTCGTGCAATTTAAAATTTGGCCCCCAGAGCTTCCCTTAGAGAACAATTCAAAGAGATAAATATTCTAACTGTTGTCTCGCAATTAATATTTTAACATATAGAAGATTTTCATAAATCTTCTATATGTTAACAAGAATATCAGTAACTTTGAAAAATATAGCGACATTCATCATGTTAATACACGGAACAAATATGATCTTAATGTATATTCTACTTGTCTCCATAGAATTAGTAACTCTTTCATGGGGCAATGTATACGCTTCTATAAAAATTTACCCATAGCTATCCGAAATATGCCTATTAATCATTATATTAATACGTGTAGCAAACACTTTGTACCCCTTTTTACGAAATTGCGCGGACGGAGGAGTATGAAATTTCCCACACTCATAGTTTATATAGAGGAGTGCAGAATGCTAATATTTTTTTCAAATTATGTATAATAAATACATTAAATCAATAAAAAAGAACACTATATACTCTTTTGTTTATTGTTAAAGTCTGTGGTCAAATTGAGAATAGATTAATATTGTTTGTCTTTAATATTATTTGTCTATAGTCTTATTGAATGTCAAACTTAACCAGCAAACGCAAAGAGTAGGTCGAATTTCGACCAATGGGCGACTACTAGTAACTTCAAAAATGCTATTAAAACTGGACTATGCAGTAAAGGATATTATAATATTTTGGAAAATATCCACGGTAAAACTGATTAGGTTTGAGCAGCTCCTCATTCAGCAACTCATAAGCATTACAACTCATTTATAAAAGACATTGTTAGTAAAATACATTTTTTTTTATTTACATTAAGGACTTTATCGCTAAGGGACAACATCGTCCCATAAATCCATTAAATGTTGCACCTAAATATAAAGGCTTAGTGTCTAATTAATGCTAATTATGCAAGCTTACTTATCATTTTGGCTTCATCAGAAGATGGACAGGATAGGATTATATTTAGAAAACCAATGAACACAGACCTGTTTGTACCAAAGCAAGTTATTCTCAGTTTTTCGTTACAAACACATTCTTACAGTGTGTGCTGAACATCTTCAATTTGCAAAAAAAAAGAATGATAAACAAAGACCAGTCCAATTACGTCAAAAAACTAGCTCGTCGAGTTTCTCGCCGGATCTTCTCAGTGTGAGGTCGGGTTCCGATCCGGTGGTAGTTGTAATAATTGTAATAATAATTTTTAACATTTGTAAGAGATATTCTTGGTCTATACAAATAAAATATTTTGACATTGACTTCGCGTGATTTTGCGTCGCACTCAGTAGGTAAGTGTGGTTCTGGTGTGATTCAATGTATTGTAAAAAAATAAAAATGACATAAATTATTAGTAGCAGTGTTTCTAGAAGAAGATATTTAACTCTGCTGTCTTCAATTTGCTTGTTCACCGTAGCAATTATTGTTAATAACCTCTATCATAAATTCAACTATAAATTTCCTTATGTTAAATATCCATAATAACTACATAATAATTTTTTCTATAAAAAAGTATCAGCAAAAAGTTTAACAAAAGTCTTTAAAATCAAACCAAGATTGCAATCCAGACATGTTTATATTTTATTATTGGTAATCGTGTTTCTACGAACATACTGAAAATAGCGCAGAACATTAGAAATTGTTCTTACAAGTAATTAACATATATCAATAGGAAAAGGCTACCGCGCCTCGCCTCTTGGCAGTTAATTAGACAACCTCTATATATTTATTAAGCGCCAAGTCCGATTGTATAGTCTGTACAACTTGCTTGTAACTTGAGAAGTAGTGGTTAGAATTTGGTGCGTGTTATGAATAAAATGATCGGTTGCATTATTTTGTTAAATATGTTCAGTAATCTAGAACTACTCTTGTATCTATCTATCTATATCATCACGCCACATTCCACAGAGTACAGAGTAAACTAAACCTAAATCCACTTATGTCTTCTTCTACATTTATAATACTAAAAGATCGCATGCTGTCGGGTTCCCATATTTTTAATGAAAGACGTTCAATTAGCTTCTAATTATGTTCGTAAACGTTTGGTCGTTAATTCAAGGTATCTCTCTATTTACTTCTATTAAGTGGAAATGTTATAAATCAGTCTTAACATAATTTAGGAGAGCGTCCGCTCGGCTAATTAGTCTTGCAAAACGTGCTTTAGTACTTACACCGATTGATTCATAGCGTCGTATAAAAATGTTGCAAAATACTCTGATAAAGTTACGTTATACGAGCAAGTGTAGACACATGTGCAGGTAACGAATGTATATGTACCGTCTGTAATTAATATTACAGAAATCCTAAAGACTATTTAATGCAGAAGTGATCAGAGATAGGCTTGTGTAGTAAATAATAGGTACAAGAACGAATGACGCTACCAACATTCCAAGTTGTAAACAAAAATAAACTATTGGGACTGCTTATTTGTCGTTTTTATGTATACGAAGATTTGTTCTACACCTGGAATAAGACGGTCAGATTTCAGTGCCTTCAGCGCTGAGAGAGAACTAGGATCTTGTAAATACATCAAAATCTTTAGCTTAGTATCTTTTTGTAGTTTTTGAGATAGTGTACAATATTCGCGTTGGTAACTGCCTCGTTGGTCTGGTGGCAAAGCGCATCGCTTTGTGATCACGAGGTCCTGGGTTCAAATCCTAGGTCGGACAAGTGTAGTTTTTCTAACGAAAACTTCCCAGTATGAGTCAGGAGTCTGGAATTGTGCCCGGTATATGGCAATAGGCTCGCCCTCTATTACATGGGACCTAACATCGTCGGCGAAACGTGGGTGTACTCAGTACACCTCTGCCACCCCCTCTGGGGAATATAGGCATGACGGTGTATTTTTTTTTGTACAATATTGAGAATCGAATACTAGTTTAAATATGGAAAATTTAATATATAAATAATATGACTAATTTATTCCAAACAACAAAGGAAATGTTACAATTTAGTTAGTAATACACTAACGAACTACTATTACTAAGTAGTTTATTTTATCGATTGTACAACTGAGAGCTCTGAAGTGATCGAGCAAGAATTACTCTAGTCAGAGATATGCAAAACACGGCAAGTATTCCGTAGATGCCGTGCTTTATCAAGATAATTTCCGATAACTTACAAAAAAGGGTGTGGTGAATCCATAGATATAAAGTTGTAAATATGTTGTTTTTACGTTGTAGTCATCTTTAACGTTGATAAATCCTCGAAAAGTTGACTCTTTTGGGTACTTACCTACCTGTTGAGGGAATAAACATTGCTTAAGAATCTAAAGTTATGCCACATAGTCCAATCTTCGACTTCCCTCATCCAGCTCACACTAACGCTATTTCAATTCAATAACTTATTATCGATTCTTTGCATTCAAAACTTATTTTTTAGACTACAAGCTTTAAGTACTCGTATATTATAGCTACATAGATAGTAAAGCGACATTCATTCGTAGAGCAGCTATTATAAGTGTAGGAAAATTAACCAAATTCGGCTTGTTCAGTACAAGTTATGGGAAGATATTCAAATATATCCCCATAATATTCTTTTGAATCCAGGTAAACTTTTTTTTCTTATGATACGAAACTTTGAACTGGTTGAAACTTAAGACAATAAGTTTAAAGATTTGACTGCCTTGTCGGGCTAGCGGCCAATAACGCGCTCAGCGATCACGAGGTCTTGGGTTTAAATCATGGTCGGAAAAATGTAGTTTTTATCCAGTATCAGTCTGGAGCCTGGAATTGTGCAATAAAATTGCCCTCTGTTACCTGGGGCCCAACATCGTTAGCGAAAAGTGGGTGTACACAGTACACCTTTGTTACCCCCGCTTGAGGCATATAAACATATTAATATTTTTAAGATTTCCTAAACACATAATGTAGTTATGCATATACGAATATTAAGCTGTAGTAACTAGTTTTTAAGCTTCATTATCTGAAGATATAAGAATAATAAATACGGACTTTAAGACTAGTCCATCACAGATTTATAGCAGATATATGCACCTTATTGTATACTTGTACGGTCATGCTCTCCCTTTACAAAGTCTGCTTTTACAATAGTTGATTTGCGGCTTGCTCTATAGTAGTGATAAAATTAATGTGACCCTTGCCGTTTTACTAAAGGTTTAGGGTTGTCTGAAGATTCAGAGAAATCTTTCGTTATTTAGTACTAAGTAAGTTGTCATCGTTAGGAAACGATTAATATGTACTTAAGCAGAGTATTGTACATTCAAATTACGTGTGTCTGCGACCCTAGTATGCGTATCGATTAACATTTAATGACTAAAGGATTTTAGATAAATCATCAATTTAATTTTCCAAAAAACAATACTTAATCTAATTTATGTTTTTATTCCTTCATCTGCGGATATTTTTGTAAACGATTTGTGACAAAGTATAAAACAATTTACGATGGATTACATAAAAATACGACAGGAAAAAATATTTCATCTATAAATCATGGCCATAAATATTGTCTTTTTTATAGATGTATTACTTACTCACGTTCGTTTTTCAATGAGATAATAAAGATAAGAGGTTTTATGTTGATCAGGAGAACTCGTGCCACCCATGATTTAACGATTAGTTATGTGGGCAAGTCAAACATTATGATTTTATTTGGATATGTAATCTCCAGCCACATAATGACCACCTCCTGCGGTTCATAAAGCAGTAAATAATGTGTGTTGCAAAAATATTCAATTCGATTTAGCAGTTATACTACGATTTAATAAAAAACTAGACTCTGACAACTTTTCACTATTCTCAGAAGTCGGAGTATTGGGTAATTAACCAGGAGACAAGTTTTACATACTTAAATTCCTAGTAGTCAGTAGAGGAGAGGATGTTAGACATTGGTCACCAAGTAAAGTGTCTGCTCGCCGTGGTCTAAAATGTGTATAGACTGATCGGCACGCACTTCATAAAATTACGATCTCCTCTTGCAATTGAGTGTAAATATTTGCGATGAAGCCGCTCGGTAATATCTTCCGGCCAGCGACATTGGAATTAATACTCAACAAATCTCAGGTGTGTTCAGTAAATCAAGGTGTTTATGAGTCATTCAAGTCACCGGTGCGAGACCGCGTGACCTCCGTACTGATTTGCAATCTTGAGTGCTTATTTCTTAGTCCACAACTTCAATGTGTAATTTAAATTTTATCGACAAAGAAAGTAAGATCTTCATCGTCGATTCATTTTATCATTTATTTTGTGTTATTAACGTATGATCATATGTTATGATGAAATGTTAATAATTTATTACTTACCTCTTTTAATATATCACTGTAGAGGATGGTTTCCCCTCAAAATAAGAGGGGACATACAATCCACTCGATTTATGCAAATTGATTGTCGTATCTTACGTCCCTTATTTTTAGTAAAATGTTGATTGACACTACATGCTTACGACGCTGTCCTTAACAGTAAGCAAGTGACATAATATTAAAGTTATAAAACACTCAAGGATAACAAAAAACCTAGAGGTGTGTGGAGATTGAAACCATTATGCTTACATGCCTTGAACGTTGTCCTTCTGTCTTGGATGGCACCAAGTACCTACATTATTTAAGCCATAGTAATTTATGAAATAAAACTATTTTACGGATTTTATCGCGGTTTATTTTTTGATTTTTAGTTCCCGACGTTAAGCCGCCGAAGAAGATCAGTAAATTTTTACCATCTGTCAAGTGTCACATTGCTCTACAAGATGCAGGAGTATACAAGCTTGATTGTGAATGTGGTCTCTCTTATATAGGACAAACAAAAAGACCGGTAAAAACTCGGGTTAAAGAACACGTAGCTGACCTAAAACACCGTCGCTCAAAGAAGTCTGCAGTCTGTGAACATGTCCTTGACCGCACCCGCCATAACATCAGATTTGATAGACCACAAATTCTCGTGAAAGAACACCGATTTCTACCAAGGATGGTTCGCGAGGCTATTGAAATTAAAAAACAACCCAATTTCAATAGAGAAGATGGCTGGGTGCTTCCATCGACTTGGGATCCGGTAATTAATATAATCAAATCCAAAACCAAGCATAACACTGCAAGACCTCAAGACACCGTGAGCTCATTCTGCGTAGATCGGACCAACAAAAATAATTAAGAAGTTTGAGGGTACCCCGGAACAACTATGCCTTTTGGACGTCGAACACCTCAGTCCCTCCCGTGACCATGGGTGCTGCAAAGCTCTCGAAACGTCGGGAAATAAAAATCAAAAAAATAAACCGTGATAAAATCCGTAAAATAGTTTTATTTCATGTGTAATATTCGCGTAAATCTAAGAACTCAGCATAGTAATTTATTCTAGAGTTATGCAAAAGTTTTGTAATTATTTTGCTTTTAAATAAATACAACAAACTTTGTAAAACAATTATGTACTAGATATTGTTGTTATCGTGTGTAGTGTGTAGACTTTTCTAAACTTAAACGTAGATGAATCGCCGTAGCCCTCTCGTAGAAGGTGTTCTACTCGCTTAGATCAGCTTCCAGTTTTGGTAGTGCACAAACGGTGAGTGGCATCATAAATATTCAGCTGAAGTTCATTAGCGCACTCACTTGTTCGCAGGAAGAAAGGGGCGTGGTGGGATGATGGACTTACACATGGCAGTCTACGCCTAGTTTGTTGGCAGTCATGTTTATGAGTCATAGTAAGGACAAGAAAGAGTTACGCCTTGAAGCTCTTGTCGCGGTACTGTTACATATGTAGATGCAGTACTTCTATTGGTATATAAAAATACCTTTTTAAAACAAGATTTTATATCAAAAACACAACGAAGATAACTTGCTTAGTTGAGGCCGCCTTCCGGCTCCATCATCAGACCCTGAACACCATCCGGGTATAAAGTACTCGTCTAGACAAATCTAAAATTATATTGAGTAGTTGGATGATTCCACTGGCGGCTATAAAGACAACTCCTTTCTACTTCGTATTCAAACCCTGAACACTATCTGGTTGTATAGTACTTATCAATACCAATCTAATAACGCCTAAATACGAGGGGGTTACATTGTACTGATCACAAGTTCCTATTCCTATGGCACCACATTATTGCATTGTTACCGAACTTACATACGTATGCAAAATCTTAGCACAATCGGAGACGTGCAAGTGCTTGAAAAATGGATCACAAGATTTGAACCGGAAAGATAGACAGACATACGCACAAAGAAAGTTAAATAACATAATAATAATAATATTAGCCCTGTTAAGAAACTGTCCCACTTGGGCACAGGCCTCCTCTCAAACTGAGAGGGTTCAGGCCATAGTCCACCACGCTGGCCCAGTGCAGGTTGGCGAACTTCACACACCTACGAAAAACTCTTAGGCATGCAGGTTTCCTCACGACGTTTTACTTCAATTAATTTTTAATACGCACATGCTTTTTAAAAAGACAGAGGTGCGTGCCTGGGTTTGAACCCGAGACCTCTTTGCAGTCCAACGGTCTAACCCCTAGGCTATCACTGCTTTTTAGTTTAGTTAAATAACAGCTTGCTAAAAATAATGTTAACCAGTTTATTTTTACCAGTTTATTTTTTTACCAATAGTTATCGTACGGGTGTGAGGCTTAGACACTAACACTAAAAAAGGAAAACAAGCTACTTGGGGCGGAAAGAAAGATTCTTCGGAAAATCTTGGGCCCCGTCCGAAACTCAGGTGGAAGTTGGAGAGTCCGCAATAACGCCGAAATCGAAGAACTCATGGCTGGCCCATACCATAGGAGAGACCAAAGCGTACAGACTCCGACGGCTTGGCCACATTCAAAGAATGGGAGAAGATCGTAGTGTAAAGAAGGCCTATCTGGGCCGACCAATCGGCCGCCGTACGGTTGGTCGCCCCAGGTATCGCTGGAAGGACGGATCTGCATGAGCCCCAAGCCGAAGACTGGCAGGGAATCGCGCAGAACCGTGAGAAGTGACGGAATATCATTTCGGAGGCCAAGACTCACTTTGGGTCGCTGAGCCAACGGAGTAAGTATAAGTTTATTTTTTCTACGTTCCTTAGTACGAAACCCTAAAGCACAAAATAAAATCAACTATTGGCTAAGAATAACAATAAAAAATAACGTATACAAAAATGAAATAACCACTTCCGTATGTTCTAGTATCAGACCAGCTATTTTCGTACAAATACAATTCTAAAATAAGTAAAAAATCCATTGTGGCTACGAAGAATTCGCAATTTGTCACTGATCACAAAATGTTAAGTGTAAAATTACTATGCTTTCACACTATTATTATTTATCATATTATCATCTACACTGTCAACTAGACAAACCCCCGCGAATACATCACCATTGTTCTGACAATGAAATGAAAGTTCTTTATTTGCATATCTTAAACGCTATAGTTATCATGCCAGCCATCAAACTTATAATATAATAATATCTCTGCAGAGAATGTGTTAGTGTAAATGTCTTCCTAATTGAGAAAGTTTCATAGAAGCTGTACTTACTATGAAGTCGAGAGAAAAGGTAAGCTTTAGGGGTCGGTGACTAACTGATGTTATGCTTTCGGACATGAAGGTTTCCTGCTGACATTTTTCTTTCTAAGTAAACAAGAAAAAATCATATATTCATCGCAGATAGATTTCAAAGTGGTAAAAATCGTACGTATACTTACGTACGTTCAGTAGTTATTATTTAATATAATTTTTACAATTTCCGTTGCCGTTTAGTTTGGTTGCTATATCTATTAGAGTTTCTGTTTTTGCTGTTTGGGAGTGTGGAGTTAAAGCGGAAATGTGCATGTCATTACAACGTTTCAGTGAATATATTAATAATAATTTGAAGCAAGCTTACTCTTCGTATGTAATATTATTGAGGACATTCACATATATAATACAAACTGTAATGAGATCAGTCAGTGTAAAAGTCATCGTGCTGAACTTTGCAAGATGTAAATCTCCGTGTACGTGTCCAGGAGACACGCGTGCCTTATTGTTGTTCAACATGATGAGTTCTTGACGTACGCTTATTACAATTGTGAAAGTAAGACATTACGGGTGCTCAGCCCGCTGGTGACACGGACAAGCGCGTCCCGGGCGCGGCGTGGGCGCACGGCTCCTGTGTACACCGCCCCGGCAGGCGGCAATACGCCGCCACCGCGTCACCAAAAACTAACGAACCTATTGTTCTACGTAAGCCAAGTATTAACTACCGAAAGCCCACCTGCCTAACTTAAGAGCTTTGATACGCAAATAGGATATACGCTTCGACTTTCTTTTATTTAGGTTTAGATTTAATGTGATTCGTCCAGTGTATAATAATTTAAATAACAGATAATTGGATCAGACATCCGTTATTCTGCAAGGGTAAGGAAGGTAAATGTCTTGCAGCGACTAGCGGTCAACATTCATATGCTTGCAGTCAAAACACGAAATAAAAGTTGATGCTCATCAGACACAAGACCATAAAACGAGCCCTAAAATGTTAAACGACTGCTCAAAATTGGTGGTAAGAAGAAATTACAAAATAAAAGGACGAGATTACGGTACTCTGAATGATTTTTTGAGAGAGAGACCGTCTTAACCTATATTTCACTTTATGGGTGAACGATTTTACAGCCTCCTCACAGCCAACACGGATGACTACAGCTTTATAGAACTTTCTACAGAAAGTTTCGGAAATTGTTTCGAAATAATCAGACCGTTCAGTCTGCCAGCTTGTCCTTGTTGGCTTTACTTGAACGTTAAATCTTAATGAATTAGTCAAGTAATGGTCTTCGATTGTTTTGTATCTTCCAGTCAGTTTCATTGTACAGATACATATATACATACCTGCTTATTAGAATGCCAGATTTTAGACTTTGTTTATAAGTTTTTGTTCTTACCTGGGCATTTGTATACATATGTGGGGCCACAAACACACGCGGTATAGCTTAGCGGGTAAGATATTTACGTACGGTTGTCAGTGGGTCGGAGCGGGTCTCGGCAGTTAACAAATCGGAGCAGGCTGACAAAGCGTGTCGGCCGGTGATCGACGCGCCGTTGTCGCGCTCTCTATGACAAACGCAACGCTATGAGTGATTGTGTCCGTCCGTCGCTCGGCACTCGATCGCTTTGTGTTCTCAAATAATCCGCCGCGTCGTGATCTGGAGTCTAACGGTGCAGGTCTGCGAGCCTATTGAGTGCACTCTCTGTAATAGACGCAATTTTTCAAGCTTTCACATAAGTCTACCTTAATACCAGTTAAGCCCAAAACCTGTGTGTGGTATATTATTTAAGATTACCTTAAATGTGAGATTTCATTATGTCACACTTAATTATTATGTAGTTTAGTAATTTTTCACTTGTGTTTAGATTTGATTAATGCATGTACCAGACCAGCCAGTATAATCACGAATATCTAGTAGGTGGTAGGTGAAACACCATAATTAGCAGATTTAGTTCAGCAAACGTTGGTGCGACGTTGCAAATATTCCTGTTCTTCGTTAACCTGTCAAACCTATCAAAACAAAAGAATATGTCACAAGATAAATGTAACACGAGCATCGCATTTTTTATTATAAATTTGGAACTTACTAATTGGGCTGGTAGCACGCGTAATTTTTCACACTGAGGTGAACTTGACGCGAGTTAAAATCTCAGGTCTCACCTGCACACAGCCAGCCACCTGTTAACTGCAACTCAGCAATATAAAAAAGAAAAGGAGCGAGCGCCAGCCAGTGCAAAAAACGAGAATCCAAGACGACACGTTTGGAAAATAAAAAAAGCTCTCGCCCACCAGATGGTCGCCTCGACGCGTCGAGAAACCCGCTTTTGAGCAGGTTGTGACTTACCACGCATATTCATTTGCAGTTTTGAATACAGGAAAAATTAAATAACAAATACGATTAATCGTTACCAACTCGAAAGAGGTCAATTTGAACGCATAGGAAACGGGGAGTTCTATCAATATTTCAGAGCACTCTGGCGATGCTTTCTACCTAGATACGTGACTGTACATTAATGGGCTGATAATAATTGCGGTTATTGATTTGATAATAGTCTACAAATGGCTTAAAGAAAGGTATACACTTAGGTACCAGAGACAATTTAACCGCCCAAATGGCAATGAAATGTTATAAACCGTTTAATTAAAAGGTACATTCTAGCAATGACGTAGCGCGATCTAATATTTTATTGCACCTTTCCATTCATCCCAACTGTGCTCATTTAGGAGTTAGCAGAAATTAATTGGCCATATGTTTTCATTGTGTTGTTCATTAAAGAGCCTATTTTAGTGACTATAAGACCCCATATGGTGCAATATTTTTTTGTGTCCACGTGCAAAAACAAACTGGAATTATGTCGGCAGAACAATCGAATAACAAATAAAAAAAATCGGACGTACGAACCTGTTTCAAATTTAAATAATATGCCAAGTCATCTCATCACCTTAGTTCCTGTTCCTTCTTTTGTATTGATAAACAGTTTTATAATTTAGACTCTGAGTTCACGAAACGCTTAATCATACACGGTACGGTAATTTTTACGGGGAGCCTGTCACCAAATGATAATATCTTTAAATTTAATATGTATTTATTGTTATTATCATAGAAAAATGAAACACAAAATACCATCACATCTTTATTCCCCAAGCAAGGATGGCAGAGGTGCACTGTGTACACCCAATTTTCAATAAATTCGTCCTATTGGAAGAGGTTATTGTTAGTGTACTGGTTACAGTTCCAGGTTCCGTCGGTTACCCTAATAATAGCACGCCCGATCTAGGATTTGAACCCAGGACCTCTCGATTGACAGTCGCACCGTGCACCACTAGATCAACGAGGTAGTCATTATTATTATCATTTTGAATAAGAGTAGGCCGCAGAATAACGAATAAACAATATTGTTTATGACTGTAAAATTGTGACATCGATCGGTAAAATACAACGGAGGAGTCGACGCGCGTTGATCACGATGCTTGTATTAATTGCATCGGCACTAGCCGGGAAATCAGCCCGCCTCCGCAATTACTCCCGAGCTTACTAATGCTCGGGTAACTTATTGCCGACGATAGCAGCCGTCTCATGTCGCTCATTAATGGATAGTTTCCATTACTAATCGACTACAAACAACATTTCACATTGTTATTTAGGAGGAAGGCAAGCACCTAATTATCTCATGAGCCGAACATAACTCAAGTAAGGTCAGCCAAACCGCTCGTATATCTAAACAATATGCAAAAATAACTAATAAAAAATAGCGAAAAGAACGATCCGCCATCAGAACCGTACAAGATTGTAATTGTTGGTTTTTTGACACCCCCAGGTTAAAAGTGTTAATCGGCAACATCTGTTGCAAGCAATTATTTTTTGTTGATCTTTAGTTTTAGGGATGTTGGTCAGTGTTTAGTAACACAGGTGGACAGGAGATATGAGACGAGTTGCGAACGGCTACCTGCGCGGATACGGCGCGTGCACACCTGTGCCCGCATGGGCATGCCGCACATAAATGATGATCACACAAACACACAGCGTGATACCTACTCGTCCACCGCGTGACACATAGCTGCTCGTACCTCGAGAATTCGATCTATTACGTGCGTTCTGATGATACTACACCGACACGCACACAAATAACGTAATGAACCTATTCATCACCATATCAGGTGAGCCTGTTACTTCCAGCGCTGACTTTGTCACGAACTGTGATTATCTTGCAACCTGTGAATACAATGTTATATTCAAATATGTTCTAAGTGTTTTGCTCTGTTTTATTAAATATAGAATTAACATTTAAATTAGTATGTAAGTATGATCAAAGTAATCATCTATAGTGAATATATTCATTCATAGTTAGTCAGCTTAAGTCCTATAATTTTGTGTAAGAGCCCTGGTACTTATAACATAAGTTAAATCTTAAAATGGCTACCAGAATTTGTCGTTCCCTAAATCGTTACTAGACTATGTAACTAATTGTAAGTTATTTCTTAATTAGTCATTTTGTTATGAAGAAAAACTTTTATAAATTTATTGATAGATAGTTAATCTATACCTATATATTCTCATGTGGATTTTATGCCGTTCCATCTGTTATTAAGAACAAGTTGTATTTATATTATAAGCGTTATAAAGAAATCGTTAACATAATATGGCAATAGGCTCGCCCCCTATTACATGGGACCTAACATCGTCGGCGAAACGTGGGTGTACTCAGTACACCTCTGCCACCCCCTCTGGGGAATATAGGCGTGACGGTTTTTGTTAACATAATATAATATACATCATTTATATTATTTATGCAACTGTAAGTTAGTTACGTTAAAATTGAATCAATGTATTTTTATAATTATCAGAGACGTGTCTGTCTGCAGTATGAACTGAATCAAAAACAAGATTCAATCATACGATAAAATAATAAATGATCCCACTCCCGCACATCAACACTTAAGTCGTTAAGGGCACTTCACATAATACTGCGCACGCGCTACCGGCATGCACTTACGTATTACAGTGGAAGTGGACATATTTCTTTCGAATGTTGAGTCACGATAATTGGTAAATTTAAGACGAGTGTTTTTGCTTCGATCGAAATTTTAATCCGCTAGCTCGTTTGCGATCCGTGACTGCAAGAGTGTATACTCTTAGTAACAACTCTGTGTTGTGATCAAGTAAATGTTTATTACTTTTATTACTCCAGTGTGAAGACGTTTAAAACGTAGTAAAATGAAGATGTTTGTAGGCTAGTTGCGAGGGCGCGGGACGGCGGGTCGCGGGGAGCTGGCTGCAAAACGACGACGACGCGCGAGACTGCCTCGGATCTTATCGCACTTATCTGCTATATTGATTGCGCCCGTGTCGAAAGCCTCGCCTGGCCAAAAGCGGCGCAAACGCAGATTGAAACCTGAACGTACACGATGATTGATTATAACGTAATGGACACCGACGCCTGGCAGCGACTCACTCAGTACGGTATTTTAAATACCAGAGAGACTGCGTTATGGAATTAATAACATCATAAATACTACTCCACTTTATAATACAATAGAGATACGTAGGTCAGTAAATGTTATTAATAAATCAATTCACCCATATAATATTTTTGTTTCATAAATTGTAGGTATTAAGTATAAAGATCCTACCTATTTTGTTTAGTTCCGTGAAAACGAATATTCAACTGTACTTTCATGCATAAGAAAATCTGGATTTACGTTTAACCTCTGGCATGCTTTGTTACGATTAGACGCGATTTCGCGTGTTTCTGCAACTTACGGGCTTAGAGAGTGATTTATCCAAGGAGCACATATATTCCAGACCTTTGGTAAATGCACCTGACGGTAAAATTAAATTCTCAAATACCTAATAAAATAAAAATATTACAAGTGGAGTACAAAATTCAGTGCAGTGTGGTCTCAGAACAATTAGTATACTTATTGTTGTAATCATAAAGTAAAAAATTAAGTGACATACCTCAATAAATGAAAAACAAACCAAAAGCATATTTCGAAGTCCATGATGCTAATTTATTATTATATCAAAAGCTTCATAATTATATGGGTAGGTATTTTAAAGGTGACATTACTAACATACATATTCGTGTTTTTTAAAACATTGATATTACAGTAAATTACATTATCTCGCAGATACCTTATATTACCAATTACGGGAATTTCACGCTGTTATCGGCCCATAACGGTGATGTAATGAGTTTTAAAAGGTTTTTTCGATCCGTGGAATTCAAAATCTCTGCAAACAGGAGGGATCTTAATCTGGAGATCCGAGATGGTAGACGATGCGCTGAACTTTTTTATCTGCCATCATGTTCCCCGAAACATTCTTCACGCCATCTGATTTATGTACGTAATCAAAAATTATTAAACTGGAAATAATACACGTGTATGTTTCAGTTAGTAAATGCACTAAAGTATTATCAATAGAATATTGAAGGTTTTTGACAACATTTTCCACTATTAAAGGTATCATAATTTTTCATATGGATCCCATACAGATGCACCATAAAGAAGTTGAATGCAACCATGATTCAGAAAGTATCGCGAGTATCATATCACAAAATAAGAGTAAAAGTAAGATTGCTTGTAATCGGACTTGAATATTATGTAGAATATTGCACCCTTGTACCAGATCTTTTTCATAGAAGATAATTATTTATCAATCCCCTAAACATAGATTAGCAGACACCAGATTAAAAAATAATGTTTTCTGTAGTAGGCAATTCCGTAAGGTTGTAAAGATTTTAGTACTAATACGCTCACCTGTGACAGGCTTGCCCCCTGTCACATTGGGACCAAAAAATTTCGACGAAATGTGTATCGGCGAAACTTTATACATCTTTGTTCCCCTATAGGGTAAAACGTATATGATCTTTCCTTATGACATTTTAATAACATCCTATTTAGTAGCACAGAATACTTCAGAGTTATATTTTACGAATCTCAGTAGTAGGTAGGGGTCCCACAGTTTACCACACGTTTCATATAGGAAGGTTTTCATTGTATCCTTCTACCATTGAATAATTGTCAGAAATCGTCGCTTGCTTTATATGTACAAAATAATAATAGCATTATGAAAAAGCTTATGAATTTCGAAGCGGTTAATAGTTTGTCGCGATACTTACAACATATATTATGAATAATATCCGGTGATAAATCTGTAAATTGTGTATACGTGAGTTCGTAGCACTCAAGCGTGCATCTCAGTCCCTCGGTCTACATGTCCAGTCCTAAGTGGAGGCATTATTTGATGTCAAATGGACCTTCGAAATGTTTAACTTATTTCCACTTGTCATGAAATCACGATTGATCCACTTTAGTAACATTTAAATATTGATATTTAAAAGCGACATTATATTTTTAATGCTTTTACTGCGCCGTTTTATTTGTCAATATGAATTTAATGCAGTTAAGTACTTGTTAATATCACTCTCTGTTATTATTACTCTCTAACAGCGGCCAAGGAAACTCCATTGCCAAGATTGCATCACATGTATATAATGTGTCCGAAAAGGCAGTAGGTCCGCGACCTGTAAGTCTAGGGTTTACAAATCTATAAGGAAAAACGTAGAAACCTGAAAGCTTACTAAATTCTGTGTTTTTTTTATATTTCTTTTAAAAGTCCCTAAAATTAAATAATAGCACCAGAACACAGGCACAAATACCAATATAATCTGATGTATAGTAAAACATTACGTTGATAACGATCAACAAAACATGTTGTTATGTGATTCATGTTTATCTACTGAACTTGTAGCTTGAGGGAGATGGAATGGCAACTCGATAACGTTACTATAGGCCGAATTATTCGTGTTTAGGCCTTGAGAGTCAGGACACATCAGTGCATTAATGTCTAATACCATTTCTAATGGTTATTAGAATTCTACTGACTGCCTCGTTGGTCTAGTGGCAAATCGCTTTGTGATCACGAGGTTCTGGGTTCATATATTAGGTCGGACAAGTGTAGTTTTTTCTAACTAAAACTGCCCAGTACGAGTCCGGAGTCTGGAATTGTTCTCGGTATATGGCAATATGCTCGCCCCCTATTACATGGGACCTAACGTCGTCGGCGAAACGTGGGTGTGCACCTCTGCCACCGCCGCTTGGGGAATATAGGCGTGACGGTGTTATTAGAATTCTATTTAAGTAGGTTCTGGCATAGGAATAGGTATGGGTGTAATGTAACGGCGCGTGACGTCCACCTGTCGCGTGCGAGGCGCGTGCGCACCAACTGCCAACGGCGCACGCTCAACCGTGGCCGACGCCTGCACTTGTTAGGCGGTGACCAGCGCCGCCAACCGTGGACACCACACACCTGACGTTCGCATCGCGACGCATAATGTTCTGTTGCTATCAATTGTCATGGCAACAGAAACATAAGGCTTATTGGTAGTTGGCACTCATTTTGAGTATAAAAAGTAATAGTGTGTCGATCTATGAACATACACCTAGCTTTTCCCAACTGTAGATCTTAACGGTACGTAATCGTTTTACTTTTTTCTAATCCCATATTATCTTCATAAGAATTGCGGCTAAGCGCAGCCATACATTTGTCAAAAGCTACCCAATCAATCGTTTAGAATTTGAATTGTACGTTTAGAATGTTAAGAGAATCTTCAATATAATTAATAGAAATAATAAGAACAGTTGATATCAAAACATCAAGCTTAAGACAAAATCAATTAAAATATTGGTGCCTAATGAATGTTACATACGACGTAAATGTAGGTATACCAGTTTCTAATGGTTTTCTATTTTTGATCTGTATATACAGAGTATTGATTCTAATTAGCTGTTTAATCAATAATTTACAGTAAGTTGTTACTTCCATTATTGAACTCTAAATGCCTATTAATGTACAACCAGTACGTTTAACAGGTTTTCTATCAATAACTTATCCATTTTATTCTATGCTACATAAATTTTAGAAATCATGCAGGTACGTACTTGTTTAACTATCATAAAGTCACCTGTTTCTAGTAAAAAATAGAATATTAGGATCCTTAAGCTAGATTGTATTTCTTGTTTTCTATACAATTTGAAATTCATCTATGCTTGCTATTTTTTAGCCGCTATGTTTTATTTTATTATCGTCCACTTGAATCTATTATGCGAATCAGTTCAAAATAATGGATTCTAAGTTTCTTAAAAGCTGCACCTGCATCCATTGGATGGCTTCATTGATGAATCCTGATGCACTTTTTTCACTTCCTGAATCCATCATGCCAATCGATTCCAAACAATGGATTCTAACATACTTCAAAGTGCACTTGGACTTGGTAAAAGTTGAAAAAATACGTTTCCAGTATGGCACTGAAATGCATACATGGTATAGAATATATGTATGCTCTTTCTGTTTTCGATATAAGTTTTTTCTTACGTGTGGCTCCAGAATAAATTTAATATTTTCGGCAAAGCGTGGGCTTAATCAACGTTGAAATTGTATAAAGTCTATAAATAAAGCGAATAAAACACGAGAACACGAAAAAATATGAAGGATAATATCTGCGCACTGGGTGGCCGAGGTGAACAAACAACTAGATCGCCTACGCCAACTTCATTCAGCCAAAGGTTATCAGAGACCAGGCGAAAGAGTTTACGCAACATATATTTTAGTTTACTATGTACAATAAACATTAAATCACAGTTAGGATAATAAATTTGTTAAGACGATTCTCTGTTGACATCTTTTTATAGTTTTAAATGAAAGTTAGTAGATTTTGTAGTGAGTACCCTGACATATTTACTCACAACACAACAATTTATCTAAATATTGTGGTTACCGACCTTCGAACGATAAAATGTAGGTACACATAAAGTTTTCATTAGTAATGACAAACGACAATTCGTTATTATAATATTACTCCTTCAGGTATTTTTTGCGTGTATATGTAATGTAGGTACGTCAGTGGACGTACCTACATTACATGGTAGACGAGAGTATTATCTTCTACCAATGAACGTGCATTAACTGTCATACGTCATCATTGGAATACACAGGACCCAGTAATTATAAGAGATAGCGGGGTATAATAAGATAAATGTTACTAGTTTTTTTATTATATTTAAGAGTAGGGATCTACTTGTTCCCAGACTGTCATAGACAATGGTCAATACTGACTCGATGATGCAGCCCTTATGTGTGGAGCACGTGTTGGTCGTGTGCCGGCGCGTGCGCTAGCGCATCAGCGCGGGTCGCCACCGCGCTGGCCACGCTCCGTTGCCCTACACCCTCTACCCCTATCGTCGAAAATATAACTTTTTACCATACTTGTACATGTAGTCTTCTAACCGTCATGTGCACGACAGTTGGAGTTAGGAGCTGATAAGACAATTTATTTCGGTATTAACACGCTCATGTAATTAACAAGGGACGGATGGGTAGCGTGACTATCCATATTGTTTTGTGAATTCTAAATTATAAAATTTTTAACCGAATAATGATATTCATTAAGGAACATTCAAAATCAAAATTTTGCTGTAGTTAAATGCTAATAGTCCTTAAAAAGGTAAAATATCTTTAAATATCGGGCCGATTATAAAGCTACTTTATATTTTAGTTGTTTCTAACCAGCGCAAAAGAATCAAAGTGCTATATAAATAAAAGATCACTGTAATATTTGCATTTACCATAAAATGCAGTGACCATATGTTTTTACCAAACTATAAAACTTCCAAATAATGCTCGTATCCTTGCATTAGTGGGTGAGCTTAAACTCGTAACAAAATTTGGAATGACCCTGAATAAAAATCCATATGGGTACAATAATGCACTATTGTGCTCTAAAAACAGCGTTGTTACGAGTACATGGCGGTGTTGTGTCGTCCGCGGTGTGGATGCGGCGCGGGTGTGGGTCGGCGCGTGACGTCGCGGCGCCCGGGCCGCACCGGAGTCTGCGCGATGTGGATTAGCGCTATGCGGCGGACGCAGGCGCAGGCTCAGGCCATGCGGGGGCGACGGCGCGGCCGCACGGTTGCCGTATTTTATTTATAATTACGGACGACGACCCGAGACCCGGACCTGTCGCGATTTCACCTGCTATTATTGCCATTTTATTCATTGTTATTGCATTTATTACGTTGCTTGTTACAGATTTTACTGTCTGTAGGTTTCAACGAATGGCTCTTAATGATGAGACTATATCTCCGTGCTGATTTCTCCTTATAAACGTGCACGTGTAACGATCTCATCTTATAGTGAGCGGTGCCGATTTAATTGATATGATTATGTTTTTAATGTTTCTCCAGTACAGATACACAATGTACAAGGAAAGTAAAAGAGAATTTACCATTAATGTTTAACTTTCATATAATAAATGTTCTTGTTCGTTCGGTTGATATTGATGATCCTTTTCATTAATTATTTAATATTCTTGGGAAATCAATTTACTGTCGAATCTTGTGAGGATATTACTTTCTATATTAACGTCTACTTCATTACGTATATGTGTGAGAGTCGTACTTTATTTCATCAATAACTTTTATGTCAATTTAGCATTGGATACAAAATGTTGCGCAACATACTAACAGTCTTTCGACTGTTTTCGTAAGAACTACCATTTATTAACTATTAGTTAGGCTTAAAATTTATGACAAAGCTGACTTCTTATGTTAATTTCCGTAGACTAATTTAATAAATTTATACTTATTTGTATCTACACTATTCGGATATAAGTGACGGACTATTGAAAAAGTCAACTGCCTTTTAAGTGGCGCGTGGAGCGGTTAATGTTGACCAGGTCCTGGTTTCAAATCCTAGCACGGACAAAATGTGAATTTCTGTTGAAAAATCTTCAATAACAGTCCGGAGTCTAGAATCATGCTCGATATAATGGCAACAGCTTCGTACCCTGTTACATTAGAACTTCACATCGTTGGCGATAAGTGAGTGTACACAACACACCTTTGCCATCCCCGCTTGGGGAATATAGGCTTGACGGTGTGTGATTAATATAAAAACAAATCATTGATTTAGTATAAATACTTTTTTTTATATACCTACTAATCTAAAACTATATCGGAGCACGGTCTGCCCTGAGAAGATCCAGTAAGACATTCCGCGAGCTTCTCTGTTTCTACCTCTGGTGGTAGAAGCAGAGAGGTTGGCCTTACGTACGTACGATCGAGATGATGAAAATTTTAATGAGCGGAAAGTCTAAAGGACCACTTTCCACAAGCAGCACTTATGTACAAGTACTACTAGAGCGGTCATCACTATCCTCACCCATAACTATAGGATAAGAAAAAATCTGTAGTGTGTAGTTACCGTCAGCATAGAGATAATTGACTCCAGATGATTTATAGGCTTATATTACTATATAAATCGGTAATAGCGCTTCAGGATCACTTATTTAGTCATTGTTAATATGTGGCTTAGGTATTTTTTTCTTTTTTACAATTATTTCTGGGACTACCCCCAGTGGCATGTATTGCATATATGCAGTTACAGGTACAAACAGTGCCTACCTCATAAGAGTATACTGATTGTAGGTATATGTTTTAAGTACTTAAGTACGTATGATTGATATAAGTTTATTTGTGTACTAAAATTTAAAGATAGTGTAATTGACTTTTTATGAGATAGACACTGCTTTACACTACACACGAGTACTATGTCTGTCGGTTTTGTCCCTGGCGGGGACCGAACTCACGACTACTCAATCCAATGACCGTAACGTAGCGCAAGCTTGAACCACTACATCAAGCCGTTTTTATCGCAACATACAGATACTTATTAAATATTACGATAACAAAGCGTTTCGAACAATCACGAACTCCGTTGAATGTATGCATCAGAACGAGTTCGTGATTTTTATTATAAGAACCATAAAACCGTTCCAATTAATACATATATCAACCTATCATAAATTAAGTTTCTTAATATAATTACTTTGACCCAACAACCGAAACATATTTGTCACGTTCCAAGTCTCCATCTACACAATAAATGGCGGAACGTGCTAGTGACATATCTTAACGATATTATTAGGTATAACGTTAGCATGATTTATTAGCAGATATAGATACACATGTCCCGGCTGACGGAGATGCGGGTCGGAGGTGAGGCCGGCCGGTGCGCGCCGCCTACGCCCAGTACCGTTACACACCGGTTAATTTTTATGCAGACACCAGATTATTGTATTAACGCCCGCGCCCTCTAGCCGCGTACAAGGAAACAACGCCGAGAACAAAAGCCCGTTTCGATTTGATCCGAGTAACTGTCTCGGTGTCATGTGTAAATGTAAAAAATTATGCCGCGAGCGAATGTTTTGTATTAATCGTATTAAATTCATATCGCACTTTGCATATAAATGCCACGTCACTCATACCAGAATATCGATAACGGATTAATGTTTTCGTCGCACTTTTGTTTTGGAAAATAAATTCCGAGTATATTTTGTTCGAAATGTCATCCAATGAAGTGAAAAATGTTAACTCTAGTATATACTTTTTAAAATACCTATAATAGATCGTCAATAGGTTATATAAATACTTTCAAATTCCAAGTATAATTTATTCAATTCTAGTATTATATTGGAATGTTATGAACATATATCAATGTACCAAAGTGAATGTGCTACAACTGTATTCAGCTCAATCAGGTATTATAAGGACGGAGTCCTATCGTCTTAATTTTTTAAACTTTAATTAAAAGGGTCATAGGTCGGAAGCACTGCCGATTCAGAACGTCTAACTTAATTAAAACTTTGAAAGACTAAGCTGTTAATCACAGTGGATATAAAATGCGTTTATATTTACTAAGGCAATTTAGTCATTCACAGCCCTTTTCAATACAAACGCAGGAGACGTGGGAAGCTTTGAAATGACGTTAAGTGATCATCTTAAGCTATCTTAGGTACAGCTACATCTTAATGTTAAGTAGACTCTGAAATGAATCTTGCGACAATACTATGAGAAATTTTATTACGTCAGTAGTAGTAGTCAAAGCATCAAATAAACTTTGTTTGTCTGTTAGCATTTTATGTCTAAACCGCTGAAAATATTTTGATAAAATTTGGCAAGGAGATAGACTGCATCCTGGAAAAGATAATAGGATTTTTTCTCAAAAAAAAATAACGCAGAAAATGTCGTCACGCGGCTTAAAGTCAGTAAATATATACATAAAGGTTATGGATGTTGTATAAAGGATGTGGTTATTTGACCAGTATCGCCAATCAAAAACAAAATTGTAAATCAATGACATGCCAGCATTTTTTCATCCAAATAAAATTATATTTTAAAAGAGATCTTCTACGGCACTCCTATTTTTTCACGACTATCAACACCTTATTTCGCTCAGATCATCTAAAAGAAGCATCTATAAATCTTGGTATTCTACCAATCATATGCCACCGGTATATTATTGTTCAACTCTGCACGAAATTGCGACACAACACTTAGGTTACACAATTCTTATCACTTTCACAGACCGTATGCTCTACAAATGGAACATGTGTGTTCTAGATATTTTCAGTCTGATATTGTCAGATCACCTAAATCCGTGGATGAAGAATTATTGAATCCTTAGCCTTTAGATTTTTAAATTAAAGTAAAAGCGGAAAAGATTGGTGCGTACATCAGTTAATAACGAATATTTTGAACTTTGTAGTACTTCTTACTTGTTCATTTAAACTATGTTATAAAGAAATCATAATCATTCCTCGTTTTTTACATAAATATGAAAAATGAAAAAAAAAATTAAATTAAAATTAACTGTCACTTGCTTCAACGGTGAAGGAAAACATCGTGAACAAAACCTACATGCCTAAGAGTTTCTCGAAGGTGTGTGAAGTTCGCCAACCCGAACTAGGCCAGCGTGGTGGGCTATGGCTTAAATCCTCTCAGTTTGAGAGGAGGCCCGTGCCCAACGATGGGACAGTTTCTTAACAGGGCTAATATTTTTTTTTATGAAAACAAAGCCATATGAACCAATACAGGTAAACAACTCTAATTCGGTGTTCAAATTGATAAAATAAGTACCTACACGTGTTGATCTTGTCTAAGTTTATACGATTTCTATAAATCCTGAGGTAAGCGATAGTTAGTTTCTAATTACGCTATAAATTGTATGATGACAATTATGGGGTATAAGTGACGGATAAAAAGTTCAGTGGATATTTTATCTCGGTCGCATAACTTACGAGCGACTCGAGACGACGACGGAGCGTAATTAACATTGGATGCTAATGTTTGCGGCGGGTGCTGAACTGCTCAGTGTTATGGTTAAGTATGTTTTTATTGTACGCATCGAGATGCTAAAGACGTGAGTCACTCTGCCTACACACTTCCACAATCTTTGTTTATTTATAAGAATTAAATAAAAAACCGTAAATGAGTGTTACAAGAAGCATTTTATTTTATGAATACGTAATCATCATTCAAGATTAGTAAGAGATTATAAGTATGATAACATCGTTAAGCAGGTGCTTTTAAAACGAATATTGTAATACTTATAATATCAATTGTGTTACGGACTAACCTGGCAGTAGCGTTGATGTCTTTTGTATGAAGAAAACGAATATTATTTAGAATCTTTTTTAGTGATATAGCACACACCTTTTTTTGTAACATTATAACTATATTAAAATAATTGCTGATAAAAACGTGGACTCTTCCCTTTTTTATAATAATGCACCCAAAGAATAAATTTTAAATTATCAATAAGCGGCAATAGATTAAAAATCATTATTTTTAGTTACTTTTTCATTTGTACCTTATATTTGTATCTTGCTTCCATCTTTCATTCAATCAAGTTGTTGCTAAACACTTGGTTTTATTTGTTAGCTAGTTTGTGTTGGCTATAAATATTTGGTTTTATTTCTCTACTGTTTATCAGGTTATATACAATGCCGAGATTACGCAACCATGTCCGCGGAGCTTAAAGAAATAAAGCATCGGAATCCATTTACGCGGATCCGAGCTACCAGTGAATAATCTTTTTAGAGTCGTTGAAGCGCGACGTCGCGTCGCCGCCCACGCAGCCCGCGACACGGCAACGATCGCCGTCCGCCATAGCTTACCGGCTCACTCGTATTGTCGTGCTTATTGGCATAGGATAGCGCGATTTATCGCCCTCCACCATACCGCCATCGCACCTCCGCAACAGATTGTGTTGCTAGGTTTGACATGTCAACTAGGAAAGTACCTCTTGAGTATAGAAAAAAAACAGAACTTAGGAAAATGAATCAACGAGCATGTCTTATAATAATAATAATATTATTTATATTATTATTAAATATATTATTTATATTAGCCCTGGTTAGAAACTCTCTCACCGTTGGGCATGGGCCTCCTCTCAAACTGAAAGGCCATAGTCCACCACGCTGGCCCAGTGCGGGTTCGTGAACTTCACACACCTTTGAGAATCTCTTAGGCGTGCAGGTTTCCTCACGATGTTTTCCTTCACCGTTATAGCAAGTGATAGTTAATTTTTAATATGCACATGCTTTCGAAAAGACAGAGGAGCGTGCCTGGGTTTGAACCTGAGAATTCGGACTTTGCAGTCCTAAGGTCTAACCACTAGGCTATCACTGCTAATAATATGCCTTATGCCTTAACTTAATTAGGTACATGTGTGTGTTATTAATAGGTGTTTTTTTTTTGTAAAAAATGTATACCTAATATTTTTATTATTTGATCTACATATTATGATACCTTTGTTACATAAATTTAAATGAGTAATTATATACAAAACACTAAAGTCATCATATCACTATAACTGAATACTTATAGGTGTTAGTATATAATAATAATCACCGTAATAAAATAAATGTTATAAATATTAAGGTAGGTCAAAGAGACCTAGGATTTCCGTAAAGAGGCAACACTTTGAGCGACATACGTGCCTCTATAGTCTGCTATGGTGCACGCTAACGACATTGGCCGTCCACCGTATAATCATAAAACGTAGGAGATGACACACATACAATGATACATGTGTTTATATTCTGATAATAGCCTGCGTCAGCGAAGATATATCGGGTTAATAAAACATATTGTGTGTGTTGTGTGACAATACAATTCAAAATGGGTTTAAGGCACCTCCGCGTTTTATACATATTTCCAATTTTAGAAAAACGCCTCGCAGTTCATCATAATGACGATAGCTCGATAAGTAGACCTACTACTTTTGTTAAGATGTCTTCCCAAGGTGTTTCTACTAACTGTGATGTGGTTGCGGATGTCGGATGCTTGTAACCCAATGGTCAATAGAACATAAAAGAAATCTTCAAGTCTGATACAATATAATTAGAACTGAGAATGTTTAAAGCCCTAATAGACATAGTATTAGTATCAATAGAGCTCGAACAAAAATATGTCAAACTCAATTAACAAAGCCATAAATAATAATTACTTGTATAATAACATAATAGGTACCTAGGCTTGTGACATAGTTATTGTAACTCGCATTGACCACGCATTGTCTTTAATCAAATGTATTGCGTTGACAGTTACAGCAAGACAATTAGAATTGTCATGCGTAGGCACACTTATGAAATATTGGTGCAAAAATCTTATCAGATTAATATTTCTGCCAATTTGCTATCGTGTGCTTTCAACGATGTGACACATTTATGGGGTGCATTGATTGTTGTTTTCATTGAAAAAGATTATACATGATCTTTGCTTTATGTTTTAAACGATATGACATATGTTCATATAAAGGAGCAAGAGAATTCTGTACGCCCTAGTGACATATTATTTCCATAGTTAGTGCACAATAATACTCTACAGAGGATCGATCGAACAGAGCAGGAGTCGTAAAAAGTACCTCTAATACCCATCAACACGATGTAAATACTATTGTATATTATATGAGTACCGTTTAAAATTCGCCAAGATATAATGTAACGGGTCTAATAGTGTTATACTGCCCACCGGCGAATTACAAGCTCAGCTACCATTAGTGAAGGTCACGTCTTTATAAGAGTTAGTGCAGGTGAACCTGTTATGTTTTACTTAATTGCATTAAATTGAGTATCGATGTTTGAGTTGAACTATTTTTGTATCTTTAAACTCTCTTATTATAATATATTCTAACGTAATCTTTAATATTGTAAATCCCGAACTAACGTTAAAAAAACTACACACATCGTCGCGCCTATATTCCCCAGAGGGGGTGGCAGAGGTGTACTAAGTACACCCACGTTTCGCCGACGATGTTAGGTCCCATGTAATAGGGGGCGAGCCTATTGCCATATACCGGGCACAATTTCAGACTCCGGACTCATACTGGGAAGTTTTCGTTACAAAAAACCACACTTGTCCGACCTAGGATTTGAACCCAGGACCTCGTGATCACGAAGCGATGCGCTTTGCCACCAGACCAACGAGGCAGTCTAACTACAAGACCACGAATAACATTATCCACTAATAAGTGTAGGTATCGATTCTATTTTCAAGTTTTTTTAGAATATATATTTTATATGTACCTACTAGTTCAATGACCATATACAACAACAACAACGTTGTATAAATCTGGTTGGAGCATGTAGCGATCAGTAACTTTATTAGCAGTACTATAACCATTGATAGTATTGCCACGATTATATCATTGTGTAATTGCAATTCCGAACGCCGTATGCACGTACCGACAAATATTGCCCATAATGTTATTTTCAATCATATCTAACCATATAATTTATTATATTAAAACATTTCGTTATTTTGTTTACTGCCAAACAAAAAAATAGAAACAAGATGAAACATCGACATGAATACATTGGTGTAGAACAATAGCCCGCAAGCGCAAACGAAAATCCCCAACTTCAAAATGTACTGAATATGTGCGGAGATTATAAATCGCCGCAATGTCATATCAAGAGTGGGTTAGGTAATTTATTGAGAGGTGCGCATTGAAATCACATTTATTTGTGCGCCGCACGCGCCGACGCGCGACGTACAAATCACGCTTATCGCCTCGGCTCGACTTGGGCCATTGCCGCCGCCAACCCTAAATCTAGACAGATCTAGATATTACTTACCTACGACGTTACTTCTTCAAAACTAAGCATAAAATACAAAATGTTGATTTAAGGGGTAAAAATCACAACACTAAACGTTTATTTATATTTATGTAACAAAGTTACATAGTGTTGTCTACTTCTAAAAAATTGGCATAGTTACCTATGCCAAACTTGCGTACGTATTTATATTTATGTACGAGTACTTTTTATCGTCTACTTAAAATCTCCGTGCTACATTAATAATGGTTCTAGTTAAAAGATATAAATAATTAAATGTAACAACACCAATGCTCTTCTCGAACGAGGTCAAATTAGTGTCGAAACTCGTTTGCGTTATCTTTAAGGCGATCACTTATAAGTTATAACTAATAGAAAAGTTCAAAGTTCTATTAGACTATTAGGTGTGAACTCTAATTGGTGCCGCATATCACAGTTCGATATCGGATTAGATAATCACGATGCAAATAGGAACAGAATTAATTAATGAGAATGCATTGGATTGGCCGCAGTGCGGGGACGCGGCGCACGCGCCGCCGCGCGCCGGTGGTCGTCGGTGACCAATCACTGCGACTCGCACACGCATGCGCGCGCGATACTACACGTCTTCACTGGATACCACTAATTGGCACTCATGTACGATAATGTGTATGTTTACTGTCCATTATTGCCGAGTCTAGCTGCAATCACAATTTAACAAGGGAATAGAAAGATTATCGCGATGACGCGGGAAGAATATATACTTCACATGATTTATAGTATAAAATTAACAATAGTGACATTTTTAATTACTGTTCATTGTAAATGGATGCGTACCGAATTACAACACCAATGTAAAAAATATGTCATTTTCAAAAGGGAATATAATATCTAGTTGTAAAGTACGTACCCACAGAAAAATGTATCCTAGAACTAACTAGGAAAGTTAGTTCTAGGATACATTTTTCTGTGGGTAATTGTTATCTCCACTATCCGAACACAGATGGCGCTGACTAAACAGATGACTGTATCTCAAAATCTAATTGTAGCAATATTAGTTTCATAACTAAATATGATAATATCTTAATTTCAAACAATTCGATAGAAAAGTGCCAATAGTTAGGTATCTGACGTTTAAGAAACGTGCACTTGCCTGACAGGGTCAAAGGTTAACTGTGAGATCACTATCTTATTGGACAACTTTCGTAGTGGCAAGCGACATGATCGGCGTTACGTACAGATAGAACTTATTGGATTATGTTGTCAATTAAACTTTAATGTTTATTCATTGTGTGAGTCAGTGCTCTGCGTATGTCTCGCTGAAATGTTGCGAAACTATATTTTGTGTTTGATAACATGAATAACAATGCTCTGTTCCGGGTTGAGCAGATCGTCAAGGTGGGCTCATAACTATATTCGTAGGTATTATTTGTATAGGGCAATGATCTGATTTTGGATCTTTTAATCTGGTAACCCTTAACAATCTAAGTGCAAAACTTTTATGTATATTGGCCATTCAGGTCATATCACCTATATCATTAAAGTTAGGTAAACCAAAGTTTCATATAACTTTAATTTGTATTACGGATACATACTTACGCATTTTGTATACCAATCACACTACAATGTACACCGGTACGTATTTTACACGTTCGTACCGTACAGGAAGTACTTAAAGTTTTATAAACTTAAAACAATGTAAGTATATGAGTAATTAGTAACCCCCACGCCAGAGCCCTTGCGGGGTAGGCAGAGAGTACAGGGTTCCAACAGGGTCTTTCCTTTCATTACTATCTGGCTTCCTCCACTCTAGTAACTCCTTTAGTAACCATTTAGCATTATTTCGTTTCTCATTTAAGGGTAGTCCCAGTTTGTAAAGTAAGTGCTGTTATTTAATAAACATATATATTTCACGTTTATTAGTAGATATAACAACGTCGAATAAAAGTTCAGCAGTAACACAAAGTTATAAAGTTAATTTTAGGTCATTGTATGGAGAGCGAAAAAAATGTAATAGCCATCGTTACGATTACATCCTTCAAGTGGAGTTGGCAGAGGTGTACTATACACATGTAACGTCCCGATGTAATAGCGGTGAGCCTATTGCTATTATATCGTGCACATTTCCAAACTCCGGACGGCTACTGAGAATATTATTAAAAAAAAAACCTTTCGCTGTTGTTTTTTTTAAACTAACGTAGACCCACACTAAGTATTAGGAAACATTAAATTCACATACACAAACAATCAGACCGAAAAAAAAAACATTTGTGGGTCACACAGAGATTTATCTCGTGTGGGGATCGAACCCGCGAAGATTCGATGCAGTAGGTGGAACGACTTGTGTGTGTGTGTGTCTGTGTGTATGGGTGATCTACGCCGTTGGCCGCGGGGACTTCACATATTCGCCGGACAAGAGAGCGAGCGTGCAACCACTACGCTCGAACGGCTTCAGCTTTTTACCACTGAACCAAGCTATATATCAAGATCATTGTCAGACCTAGAACCCAACGGCTTGTCATCACCAGCCGCACTATACCCCAGTAGATCAACGAGGCAGGCATTTAAGTTAGTATTTAGGTGTATTAATTGGGCGACAGGAAGGCAATACCGGGTGCGAGACCGGGTGGTGACCCCGTGGCCGGCTGACCGCCTCGTCTGGCGCCCGCCGTCTAATGCTCGACCCACATCAGACCGGTGCTCGTTCTATTGTCTCGCCAATAAACTCAGGCTAAACGACTACTTACCGAACCACAAATTGCGTCCGAGTGGACTTACTTTGTTTGTAGCCCATTAAAACGGTGCTTATTGATACATCTTTCAGCTTGGTCATGTCAATTTCTGAGATTTTAGATTGTTGTTTGTTTTGATAGTCTTGTCAGTTGTTAGATCTGTGGTCGTATAATACGATAATTTTAAAATTAGATATTACTTAATAGATTTGTATTTTGTGGTATGCGGCAGTGCAGATATTATCTATGTAATGACTAACGGGTGTAGCATTTCGCAAAAATAAAATTTAATATTTTCATGATTTCTATAACTAGAA
This sequence comes from Phalera bucephala, assembly GCA_905147815.2. Lineage (NCBI taxonomy): Eukaryota > Metazoa > Arthropoda > Insecta > Lepidoptera > Notodontidae > Phalera > Phalera bucephala. The sequence continues at coordinate 16,461,434 of LR990622.1, forward strand.
GTGTATCTATTGTCTTCGAAAATTGTTATTTAGGTGTGATTTTAAAGCATCTACCTGATACGTTGTAGGTACGTCTAAAAGCACTTAAATCTGTAAATGGAAATCACGCATCATGCGCGTGAGCGCCAGTCAGTAAGTGTCCATAAATTGTAAGTTAGTATACCAATTCTATGTATTTCACTAAGTGTATGTCTAAGAGTCAAGGATGTGAGAAAAATACAATGTAATAAAAAAGGTATGTTCTTTATTTTTTTCTGTGTATAGAGGTAACAGAAAGGAACGCGATTCGACAATCGGCTTAACTAGAGCCTCATTGATAGGTACTATTTGATATAATACATTAAAATAGCATACTGTAATAATTTCTTCAAGGAATATATTAATCATTTATACTTAAGGCACTTTGTACATGGCTTAGGATATTATTATAAATTTTAAGAAGTGTATGACACTCGGCAAATGCCATATGACTAGCGAAGTCGCGAGGACGCGACTGACTAACTTAGACATTACTTATCTTAACTTACAATAAGGTTTAAATTTACATTGGTCTCCTATTATCTTAACATACAAATATAATTTTACACACAATTCATTTTTAAAACGTTTAGAAAAATAATTTAATTTTAAATACTACACTAAAGTGTCTCAAATTCGCAATACTAACAATAATTGTTAGCGGTCTTACATCTAAGTACGAGATCGGGGATCCTGATAAGCTCAGTCTTTTTAGTAGGCGTGAACGGTAGCCGGCGGAGGCAGAGGCTGGTGCGCGTGCGCCGCGGGGTGGGCTTCCGGACGGTACTCGTAAGGAGAGCTTCCGGGAACTCCGCAACCACCTTCTAAGTGTTTGCTCAGCAGGGACATGCGGGAAAATGTTTTGCCACAGCCTGAGCACGAGTACTTCTTGACGTCAGAGTGTGTTTGAAGATGTGCGCGCAAATTTGACCTGTCGGCAAATGCGCGGCGACAGTGGTGGCAAGAGAAGGGTTTTTCTCCTGTGTGAGTACGGATGTGGCCCTGAAGCAACCAAGGTCTCGAGAAGGCTTTGCCGCACAGGTGGCACTTGCACGGCAGTGTATGTGTACGAATGTGCATTTTGAGCGCACCGAGAGACGTGTACACTTTAGCGCAGTACTTGCAGCTAAACGATTTCCGCGCGAGGCTTCCCTCAGCGGCGGCGCAGTGATACTGTTGGTGTTTCGAGAGCCCAGAGTACGTTGAATATGACTTCGCACAATCCGGGCACTGGTAGCGAGGGCGGCGAGGAGCTGACACTGATACACCTGAGTCTGAGGAGACCGAGCCGGGTGACCGTAAGTCTTCGGGACAAGGCGGTGGCGAGCAAGATGATGGAGGTGAGGCCGGAGAGTAGTGGGCGTAAAGCTGAGGGTGTGCGGGTGGTGACAATGAGGGGGCCGTTGGGTAAAGTTCTTCCATAGGGTAAGGTGCGTATAACGTAGGCAGATAGGCGTATTGAGGTGTGGGGCGCGCGAGTTCGGTGGGCGCAGGCTCGAGTCGCGCACGACACGCAGCCAGGTACTCGAGTTGTTGAGGCCACTCTCGAGGTTCCACCTTAACCGCAGTCTCCGCCACTGGTGACGAAGCATTGCTGGGGTAGTTGCCGGTTTTAGAAAGATCTTCAGGTTTTGTACTGAGATTTTCTGGTTCGTCATTTTCGGTATCACCTATGGACAAATAAAACAACAATTGAATTTACTGGGTTCCAGCACTTTTTTTGTTTGATGGGCAGTATATTTCGGACACAATAATATTTTGCTATTACGTATTTTTATGCTTGTTTTTATAGAAGGCAAAATTATCTAAGACTATAGTGTAAAATCTATTATTGAGCTTGTTTATGTTTACTTCACTCCGTTTGAACTATTATAAGTTTTACAGTACAGACTCTACAGCTCGTTTTTTTTAAATATATCATTATAAGAATTTACTATAATTACATATTACTTACAATGATAATCATAGTAAAGTCGCGTGGCGATGTGGGCGGGGTAAGGCGGCGTAGTGGGCGGCGTCGCCGGCCGCTCCTCCCGCACCAGCACCGGTCGCTTCTTCAGCGGACAGTGCGCATACTTCTTCGACATCAACGCTCGAGAAGTCTGAGAGTCCTCCACAAGCATCTTGCACAGTATCCACAAACACTCAAAAGAAAGTCTTCAAAACAACGTCCGCAATTTATCACAAGTTCACAAATGTAACAGTCCAAGTACCACAATGTTCATCGGAATCGCAATCGGTTTGATGTTCAGAACGCGACTAACGTACACGCGCGCTCGTCGGCGTCCTGAGCTCGAGTGGTGCGGTGAGGGAAGGCTGCGGCTTATAAAGCGCTCCCCGTCAGCGGTGCGGCCAGGTGGCGGCGGGTAGGCCTCGCACGTGCGCCGTACCCAATCGGTGGAGGGCGCGGGGCCGCGGCCAATGGCGGCGCGGCGCGGCGCGGGGCGGCGGCGGCACCTGCGCCTCCGCACCCGGCGGAACCGCTGCCTCTCAGTGCGATATGCCCAGCTTCAGCATCGCACCGGTCCGAACCGTCTCGTTGGTGATGAAACGATTTTTTGCACAATTCTTGGGGTTAAGCACCTTTGAACTGAACCATTGCAGCGTTTTGAATAGTCGATACGATTGTTCGGTTTCATTTATTGTAATATTTACTAGACGATATCAACTGCAGCTGTACAATTTTTGGCGAGTAAGATTCATAGATATAAAATGTAAACGACATAAAGGTAAACATACTGCCATATTGATTTCCCTATAAGTATACCTACCTACTTATATTTATTGACTAAAATTGGGACAAAACAGATTATTTATTGATAGATTTTTTATTTCCAATCAACGATTAGTCATGATAGGTACTCGCCTAATAGCTATTTACATGTGGCCATTTTAGCCATTAATCGATGCATTGTTAATTTTAATTTTAAAATATTAATTCATACATGTATTAAAATAATTTAAAACTAGTAGCAGTATTTTAACTTCACTTATAACAAATTGAATTACCTATTCCTATCCAAAACAAAGGCGTTAGCTAATGGGTTGTAAAATATCATGTTAGATAACAAACGTACTTTGACACGTCATTAGGATTCGCAGATAAATGAAACACGATCGAAACATGGCGGTCATCAAAAAAAAATATAGGTACGAATTATGCACCGACCTACTTAGCGAAAACGGCATGTTACATGAAACCACGATGACACATCTATATGAGTTGTTATTAATCGTTTGACACGGTGGACTTATCGCCTTAAGATGACCTTGCCCTCCTTCCTGTTACGATACGTCTTCCTTTTACGATTCGCGATGTAGCCACTTTGTTACATAATAATAACTCTTATCGCGTATCTACAATTTCACGATACTCGTTAGGTTCGATGTTATTTTGCATATCAATCTGTCACCATTTACAAAGAAACAAATTTAAACATTGATAATGATATAATTATAATAATATTAGCCCTGTTAAGAAACTGTCCCGCCGTTGGGCATGGACCTCCACTCAAACTGAGAGGGTTAAGGCCATAGTCTACCACGCTGGCCTAGTGCGGGTTGGCGAACTTCACATACCTTTGAGAAACTCTTAGGCATGCAGGTTGCCTCACGATGTCTTCCATCACTGTTAAAGCAAGTGATAATAAATTTTTATTACGCACATGCTTTTGAAAAGACATAGGTGTGTGCCTGGGTTTGAACCCGAACTTATATATATATATATATATATATATATATATATATATATATATATATATATATATATATATATATATAACCACCAGAAAACCACTAGGCTAATAAATGATAGAATGACTTGTAGGTAATTTCAAAGAAATTTAATGGCATTCTGTATACCTGCTACACGCAAATCATGCTAAATCAACGTTTAATAAACGCTTCAATGTCTCATTCAGCAGGTACAGACGTGTTTACTAAATACCTACATAAACTGATTAATTCATATACAACATAAAGTATTAACGTTTTAATTTTACAATTGCATTTTGTTTACGTATCACATTCTTTATCCCAGGCTGTGTATGATAATAGTATAGACATGTAAGTTATAAGTCGTTAGAATAGATGTATACTAATATCATAAAGAGATAAAGTTAAATGTATTTAAGTATGTTTGGAGGAGGTTATCTCTAAAACTACTGATTCTATCTATCTATCTATATCATCACGGCAGATCCCTTACGGGGTAGGCAGAGAGTACAGAGTTCCAACAGATTCTTTCCTATGGGTACTGATTCGATACTGAAAATTATTTTACTGTTGGAGGAATTACACTATTCCCGAGTGCTATAGACTCTTTTAAGGAAAATAGCAAAATTACAAAATAACCGCGTGCAAAGCCTCAGGCAACACCTAGATAATAGTATATAAATAAGTACTCCTGTGTGCGATAAAAATCTCATAAATCAAATATAAGTGATGTTAATTTTTTTTTTTTTTGTGACTTTGTTGTCCGCTTTAAGCCCAACATCTATCAATTCTTTACGTTTCTCACAGCACTGGACTTATGTTAAGCGTGGAAACAAATGTCAATAACGAGTCCCATACACAAATAAATAAGAATAGCATTGCTCCTGCGCCATTGTACTTTGCAGAATCTTGCACTGTGTCCACTCGAAAACTCACACGATCCCACCTAACGGATTACTAATTCAATAATAGTAATAAAACCCAACCGGAAAGGCTGAGAACCCGTTTTATAGAATCAACAAAAGGAATTTCCTTGTGAGTGTCAAACCAAACAAGATATTTTACAACCCCTTTGCAACGCGGAAATATAACGTCCGTAAACTCTTTGTTACATACTTTTTTATGTGGCCAGTGTTACTTCCCACAGGTCAGGCAGTTTGCTGGCCAATTTAGGTTTTCTCACACAAACAAGTTCACTTTTGATATCTGGCTAATACGTTGTTCTTTACAAAGAATGACTTAGAAGTATAGTGACAATAATACGCAGAGCCATGAATGGTTTTAAAGTATGTAAGTACAAAATCGTATGGGGCCAACCAAAACTTTAATAACATCTTCATTGAATGAATAGTTAGGTAGACTAGAATATTAGAGTCATAAATAAGTGGACTAAAGTAGGTGGCAGCATTAATAACTTAGCATAAGCTTGGCTTATGTGTAAGTGTAGGTCATTGTTACTTGTATTCCCTTAGCTGGGGTAGTAGGATGTAGTGTGTATATACAATGTTCCGCTTTGCAGAGGTATGCCTGTAAAACTAGAGGACCTTTCGCCTACAGAAACCATAAATCCAGACTACGAACTATTATTGTTCGATAAAAAACACAATAACAATTTACCCGACGTAGGATTCGGACTCAGAACCTCGTAATGATCAGTCTCGTCATGCACTCCTAGACTAACGAGGCAATATACGTTCTTTTATATCTAATAATAGACCTTAGTATTATGTCAATATAGTAAGGCAAACAAGCAGGTTCAGTAGAATTGTAATAATTTCACCGTCCATAACGTTAGCCATAAATTTCAACGATCAATTTGATCATCCATATCGTAATGACGAGGATCACGTCGCGAGGTGAAATTCACCTCATGACTCAGCCTTCATACGTGTCAAGGGTCCGACGTGTAACTGACATCAATATCTCGATTATGTTTAATAAAACTGTGACTAATCGATCAATGGTCAGCACCAATAATCGGATGCCAAATCGTTGCTTCGTAATTATCACGTCAACTTCATCGACATAAGTAGCCGGTAATGACACGTTTATATAATAAACAAACCGTCAGTCATTAACTAATTATTCGTGGTTCTTTTGAATGAGTAACTTATCTTAACTTACGCCTGGGAAACGTAAACACAACAGCGGAAGATGGTTGATGGTAAACAACATTAGTCAAATTACTAATTAATTTATTAGTACTTAATGAAATCTAAATATGCCCCATTGAAAGATATACTCCTCGCCACTTATAAATTTTGTATTTGAATGGTTTTATATTTATCGATCTATCTATATCATCACGCCAGCTCCCTCGCGGGGTAGGCAGAAAGTACAGAGTTCCAACAGGTTCTTTCCTTACATACCTCTCTGGCTTCCTCCACTCTCATAGTTCGTCTCATACACACTCGCCGGTTACGGTGACTCTTGACTTGCCCTTCAGATAAGACACGGTCTATTAGGTCATGGTAAGATAGTCTAGGTCTTCCACGATACCAATTTTAAAAATTAAAAATTACTTGTCAACTATTTTAGCACTAATTTAATAACTTTAAACGGATTTAACGCAAAAAAGATTTCAGAGCGATCATGACAGTTCTATTTCTTAATAAGAGTGCCGTTCTCAAAAGAATAAATCATCATTTTAAAAATGTACTTGAAATAGTAATTTGAAATAGATAAAATAAATGTTAATAAGAGCAAATATCGCGTGTCATCCCATACTAGTGATTATCATACAAGTGTTAGGTCGGGGCGCTGTGCGTCGCGTCGGCCAGGTGCGATGTCGCGGGGGCAGGGCGCGTGCGTAACGGTCGCGGCACGAGCTGCGCCGGCGCAGGGGACGTGCGCTATGGCGGAAATAGCGATGGACAGGGGCGCCGGGGGCAGGTGGTACGATATACCGGCTTGCTCTCAATGTCACACAATTGGCGGTTAATTCTTTGCATAATTATTTACATATTATATACTAACTACATAAAAATAAATGAGTCAATCAACTTATGTTTTCGTGTAATGTTTTTAATCACAAAGCAGTCAAGTAAAGTACGAAAACAAAGTAATTAAATAATGATTATGGATTAGGCGTGTTGTTTTTGATGTTTTGTTTACTTTTGCAAAAATAATAGACGGTTTACCTGAGTACCATAACAATTAAGACAATGCTTTATTTGGGTTATCTATTTCTTACCTTTTAAAAATTAACGACCGTCCCTGGACACCTTAGCCATACCTACCATTGTTGATGTGTGGATCTGTATCATTGTTTGTTGAGCTTGCCTACACATAAAATGCTATACAAAGCGTAGGCACCCACGAGCTGATTCCAACCCTGCATTGTATTGAATCAGTGCACAGCTATGTTCGCAGCTGGCTGCGCGTGCAGAATCACATGTCTGTACCCGAATCGCACATCTGCAGGGAAACCACTGCATCGGAATGAAACAGCGTAACCGCCCCGTCTCGTTTTCTACAAATCCTTAACAAAGCAACAACACTTATTACCTTTCGCAAATGAGCAACTCGATTAGGGTCTCCCCCATTCATTGTTTCTGTAACCCAGAAGGTAAACGCCGTAAGTGACTGATTCTTTAATCGAAACGTCGTCACTTTGAAAGTGAAATTAAACGATTTTTTATTTTATAAACAGCACTAACTGAAAAGGGGAAGCAGAACTTTACGAGCCTTGAAACATGGTATGAATTACTTTTAAGAATATTCAGCTCCCCGCTTTAGAGTGCATTATTTCAAACTATAAATAATACGAGACTTATGACATTCTGCTTCCCATGTGTCGCTTGCAGGTAGGTGAGTAGTTTAATTTTAAATAATGGCATAGCTGTAGAGTTTTCTATATAAACTCACAGGGCCATTCAACGCTTTTATAAACACTTTTAATACAGATGGATCGCGTTTTATACAGGCTGATTTAAGAATTAACATTTCTATCGACTAGAATTATTTTAAGGAGTTTATTTTACTACGAGACTATAGGTGTGTATGAGACGAACTATGAGAGTGAACGAAGCCAGAGGGTTTTGTAAGGAAAGAACCTGTTGGAACTCTGTACTCTGAGGCAGAGAGGAGGCACTTTTCAACGTAAGATTTTCAAGAGATCTGGCGTGACGATATACTACAATATTATATAGATCAAACTTTGGTTTAATGGTATACAGAAAAGTGCTCACTGTGATATCGAGGTGTTTTAGTAATCAACAAAGTTAAACCGTGTTTGGCTCATTCATTCTGAAATAGGTGGTGGTAGTTTGTGAGAATCAAATTTTGAGTGTTTCCGTACTTCGAAAGGTGCGTTTAGCCGTTGATCCTGGTTGCAAAATATTGTTGTGGTCGATATGTCGAGTTGGATGCGATATAAAAGCCCACAAACCTGCTTCCACCAATGCGCGCTTGGTCTGCGTGGTGGAGTATTAGATACCATATTTTCTCTCATTGTTAGAAAAAGCGACTACCCAGAAGTAGGACAGCATAGGCTGATTTATTTATTGTACTATATGTTAAACAAAAAATTATATGCCTAAATTATACATAAGTTGACTAAAAAATATATACTTAACGAATATGTACGCCGGCCACTCATTATTTCATACGGTCTGTCCGTATGTATTTGTCAGTGTGGCGGGTCCGCAAATAATAATAATAATCTTGATAATCCTGAATGCAGAACCTAAGGTTGACATATAATTAACAAGTACATTAGTTTCAGTATTTTAAAGTAACAAATTTTGAATTTCTATAAATGGAACGAGGTAGCCCCCTGTAGCGGATCGCTCGGCAACAGCTGAGATTTCGGCACACGCTACGCGGCCGGTGCGCGGTGGCGCGGTGACGCACCGGCCACCTTTCACCCCTCGTACATTCCCTTTACGGCCTTCTTTCATACGCACTATTTATGTCTACGTACTTATGTACATGTGAATATATAGGAACCTCCGACAAACATAAATATATTAATTTAAATATTTTTTTAATCTGTTGGTATTACAACACAAGAACATCAAACACTTTGTACGTCCGCCTTTGGTAGCCCTAGTCCAAGCCCAACCTAGTCATAGTACACTCCTTACTGCACCGTCAGATTATTTAGTTATTATAGTCTTCAGCATCCGTGAAAAAAATTAAGTCGATAAGTGAAATAGGATGGAATATAATCGCCCGGCATTGTTAGAAGTATGAAACTAATTGATCTAAGAAACGGCGTAAGTTGTAAAAAAAATAAAAACTTGTGAAAAAGTAATTATAACACGGAACAAATAGATAGTTCAAATAACGTTTATTGCTGAGTACCATAGACAAGATAGATATAGATAGATTATTTATGATTACCATAAACTAAGAATTATAGATTTGTAGTTTAATATTCCTACAAAACTATTTACATATATTTTCATAGAATAGTTATTGTATTGTGTACGTGTGATATTCAGAAGTGCATTTGAGATTGGTTATAAGAGGGTAATGTAAAAAAGGTTTTTTTAATAAGAATTCGTATCTGTGCTTATCTCACGTAGCTACATAAAAACCCTTTTTAAAAATATATACTTCATTACATTCTAGCAACTCACATACCTATACTATGTTCTTTGATATTATATGATTATCATGAAACTGATATAATTTGTATACCTGATGTTGCATAATAAATTAACCTTCTTTATTTTTTTTTTTATTTAAAGAAGATTTCTAACTTCACATACCGTTGCATTAAAATAGCAATGTAGGGAAACAAGAACCGTTCGTTTCCCACATTCTATATTTTTTTTCGAAAATCTCACCGTTATTCATAATATCGGTGAGATTTTCGAAAAAAAATACAGATTTTATTGCTTTTCTTAGCTCCATAAGGTATTTATAGTGTTACGGCACGAAGGGGGACGGAGACCTGGGGTCGCCGAGGGCAGCTGCATCACTACGCCGGAGCAGGCCCAAACAAGTAGATCGTTCCGTATGGGATTAACACAACCGTAAATGACGAATAACGGTTACCTTGTATTTTTTATCTATATTCGATAGTAGAGCATTATTATTATTAAGTACCCGAGTAACGTTAATTGTGTTTTATACCAGAGGGCTTAGCATGAAGATACTGACGTCAGCGTGACTCTGTCTAACGGATATGCCATCCATTTCAGACAACAAATTTATTACATAGAGATGAACGTGACAGCACGCTTTCTCGATAAAGTAAAAAAAGTGTTGAAAGTTAGAGCCTATTAACATGTGTGTTTACTATAGATTTTGTTCCAGAATGGATCATCCGATAACAACACGGTAAGGTATAGAGATTCAAATTTTATGCTATTATAGAGATCTCGGTGGTGTAATGAAAATTCGTGTCACTTTCGCTGGGTTGATGCCCAGGGTATCACAATGGACCTCAAGGTTATTCAAGGTGGCAGCCTGCGACCCTCATTGATTATTTATATATTTTATTCATAAATCTTCTCAGTATCTTAGGTTAGTTCGACTATTTGACTGCTATCAATATTACGATAAAATTGTTTAAACATTATCTAAATCTAGTTGAATAGTTTTTTTTTCAAAATAATCTGAAGTCAAATGGAAAACATAGTAATACTCAATTTGCTACGTTTAATTGGATTCTAAATCAATTACCGGAACAAAGCTAACCCTGAACTATGTATATTTATGTAGAGATATCAAATAAAATATAATTACGTAAAGCTAGGCGGACACACCCGTTCCGGGACACCTTTTCATTTAATCAAAACTTGTTTGCACACCCAACAAACGGTGTTTTGTTCGCAGAGGGCGACCGATCCGCGATAGAGGAGCGCTGCATAGTTGCACCCGAACACCGGTTTCGTCCCGCCATCTTTTGATAGATCTTTTTTTATATGTATTGAATTTTATTAAAAGCGCACTGAGGGTGCGCGTGCGCGACAACTGCCGAGATTTGCTCGCACCTGGCTCGCGCGCTTTACTGCTAGCGCGAGCTCCGTGTGTCATGTGCTTTGCATGTCGCTCTCTGCCCTTATTAATGATGTGTACAATTAGAATTGTACGTCTCAGTACTTATATAATATAGATGCTTATATTATTTTTTCTTTTAATAAATCTATCTATCTATCTATCTATAACCTCACGCCAGATCCCTTGCGGGGTAGGCAGAGAGTACAGAGTTCCAACAGGTTCTTTCCTTACATACCTCTTTGGCTTCCTCGACTCTCATAGTTCGTCTCATACACGCTCGCCGGTTACGGAGACTCTTGACTTTTCCATTAGATAAGACTCGGTTTATTGTGTGTCTTTTAATAAATATGTATAGAAACTACTTTTTTTCTTTAAATAAACCAGTATTCACAAACTGTCAGATGGTATTTATAAGTGGATGATGGCTAACGGGAACAGCATCGTGTAAAGGCAATATTCCATACAAGAAAAAAAACATTTATTATTATTGACTACATTCAAGGTCATCCAAATTCGCCGTCATTAAAGACACCTATATGTTATAGATAATCAGCTGTAAGATAGTTGTAGCTATAACAATATTATTAGCAGCTAGAACTAGGAGAAACCATTGTAGATTACAGTATTGGGATCAGGACCACACGGCCGGCGATCATGTGCTCAAGTGCAAGCCACACCACGTCACTTTGTTCAGAGAACGTTGCGTGCACCCGACGGTGAGCCGGTGACTCTGCGGCCCTTGTAAGCTATGTTGATACGTGTCATGCTATCGACCGCCCAGCGAGCCGGTCTATGTGGCCTCATATCCTATGAACTGTTTACATATCAACAACTACTTTAAGACACTACTTATTTGCAAAATGTGACAATGACAAATACTTTGGGCAAAAGTACCTGTCTCTATAATGCTTAGAACTCCACGACGTTGGACAGGAGGTCGGTAACTTGTTTTAAGTTTTGACTATGAACAAGTCTGTATTACATAGACATTTCATAATTTCTATTGTACCTGTGGGAGACTTCTATTTTCTCTTTAGCGTAGTACGAAACGTAAATAATAATAATAAAAAATATTACTTAAGTATATTTCACTCACCTATAACGATTACCACATCCCGAAACAACATTAACGAAGAAAGTTACCTGAAAACAAGAACAGAAAGTTTATATCTCAATTTTAAGCTATTATCGTTTACACGAAAAAGGAATGGGTAAAATCATCCAATTTTGTGGTATGCCACTATTTATTTACAACTTCATTACTCCAGGCGTAAAGACGTGAGGTGGGTGAGGCGGTATAAGAACGCGTATATAGAACCTACGTACATACTCGTGTAATAAAAATGCGGTTTACAAGTTCTGTAACGGATTTGGGGTCAGCATGAATAAAACATTCTTTGTAAAATATGTAAAACTAATTTGAGACAAGCGAACCTTCACAAACAACATTATTCGTAGTTCTATTTAATTGACTTAATTGATTGATTAATAACATTTGTATTCGCAGGAATCAGAACTGTTTCTTGCCAACGCAATGTAGATCATAATGATGAAGGAAATTGTCAGTAAGATTGACGAGTAGAAATTGTCATCATCACCCTAAAGACGCCCACTACAGGATGAAGGCTTCGTCAAAGATCGCTACGACGATCCAGTTTTTACCTGCGACCTTCACCAGGTCATCGGTCCACCTTGTGCCCACCTGGAGTAGAAATTTTAACAAATTGAAATAATAATATATCACAATAAGATGCAACAAGTTTAATTACAAGAAGATAAGATTTTTAAACAACTAAAAAGAAAAAAAAACTAAAAAAACAATTATTTACAACTTAAAAGCGAAAAAAAAAAATGTACAGAGTATTTACAATAAAAATCTTTTATAAAAAAAAGGTAAACCGACTTCAAAAAGCAAAAAAAGAAATATTTGAAGTAGGTGCTGGTTGGTGCAGTCGGTTACTTGGCACCGACTTCAAATATAATAATTTTTTTGCTTTTTGAAGTCGGTTTACCTTTTTTTATAAAATATTTTTATTTTACAATTTTAAGTGACCAGTGAATTATTCTATAGTAGGGTACCTATAGGATTGACGTAATACCCATAATATCTCAATTTACACATGCCTATTGTTTTTCGTTAAGGAGTTCCCTGGTGTATCTTCTAAGTCCAAGGTCCAATGTTAATAAAATCAATATGGGACCACCTTGGAGATATACTAAACCCAATGCAAAAAAAAATATCAAAATCGGTCCACAATTGACGGAAATATCGCTAAACATACATTAAAAAAAAAAAAAAAAAAGCATACATACAACCGAACATAGAACCTCCTCCTTTTTGAAGTCGGTTAAAAAATAAATATGTGCGAAATCGCTGTCGCTTGGCAGGGTGCAAAACTGGCAGCATTGCCACGTTGAATAGCAATGCTTAACCTTTGTGCGAGGTATGAGCCAGTCTTCTGGTCACCTGTTACTTCGATCCGCAATTTGGCCACATCGCAAAATATGCGATGTGCACCAGGACCCCATGGACCCAGAGTCTCTACCCCAAACGGCTCTAATATATAACCTCTATGGACGTTAGTATACTTGCACCGTTTGAGGGTTCCGGCAGATGCAGCGGCAGCTCCAGCACTAACGATTGATTCGGGAAGGTTGGACGGCGCCAAAGTATCGACGCAAGTGGCGTCCCATACTAAAGACCATCCCATGTTTCAGGGAATAAGAGTCATGCCGTCTGGTCTCTTACCATCGCTACGTGACAGGCCATTTGGTTCTAAACCAGCCGACACATTAGCGGTGGTAAGAGCTCGACGGATGATGTCGTTAAGATTGGAGGGCCGGGATATTCTCCCTGCACTGCGGAGACATGAGAATAATTCAATACAAAAATAATAATACAAAACAATAAGATTAATTCTCATAATTTAATTTTGAATACTTAGGATGCAGGAAATTATGAGTTCAGCAATTGAATTCATTTCACAGAATCGATCTGAATGTCAATGGAGGTCGGCTCCGGCGGGTCGGCTCTTGCAATGGGTGCCTTTGTCCGCGAGGCATCAATGTCGTCCTCGTTGCTGGCGGCATAATGCGGAAACAATGCGCGGACCACATTCGTGCATCGCGACCGCGGCCGTGTCGTGTTCGGCTGCGGCCCGATGTTTGTGCCCATAAAGTGTCATTATGGTAACAGTACCTCATTGTTGTTTTCGGCGATGCCCGTCTCCCTATTTTCTCCGCTCGCTGTGTAAAAGCTCGGCACGTCACGGCAAGTTATAATCAAAATGGGTTACGACCGACTCTTGCGAAACTTTTACGGGCCATCGTCTCCGTCGAAATCTCATTCGGTTTAATGGCCTTCGGATTTTAAGTGCCAAAGAAAGGTAAATCACTTTGACGTGTCTTGAACTTAAATTCGTGATTTGACGAGGACTCAAGATTGTAGACGCACATAAATAATAATGCAAGTAATCGCTCTAATTTGTTGCTGATGACAAAGATTTTTTCTAATTTGATAGGAAATTGGTTAACTTTATAAATTATCATATAACTAATTTCACGATAACTACTGATATCGCAAAACATAATCATTTGAGTCCAAGATACTTTTAGATTTTGGAAATAAATTTAGAATACTTATCTAAATAGCAAGTCAAGAGTCGCCGTAACCGGCGAGCGTGTATGAGACAAACTATGAGAGTGGAGGAAGCCAGAGAAGTCTGTAAGGTACCTTTTGGAACTCTGTACTTTTTGCCTACCCCGTAAGGGCTCTGGCGTGATGATATAGACAACACACTACAGTCAAAAATGACACTATATCGGTAGTAGTAGATATTAAAACAATTTATTGAATTTTTAATGGTAAATTCTGTTTTCTTATGTTTTAATATTATATCTATGAACATGTTGGTTATTACAATTACATGACTATTACATAACATCTACTAAGTTGAATATGTAGCAGAGTGCATCGAACTATAGCCTACCAACAATACCTAAGTTGCAGAAGGATTCAGATTACAGCTGAGCAGTTATTTGTGTTGTTACATCAGATTTTTTTCCTTTGTGTTTTGTCATTGACCTCTTTAGATTGCTCGAGTAAGGGATTTAATTTCCATATTGAGTGAAGTTAATTACTAAAATCGATGCCAAACTTGTGTATTCAATATTATTGGTATCTAATACCGATTACATAAATAAATGGTCAATTCATAAAAAAAGTTTAATTACGAATTAATATTGTACATACCGACAAACCCTAGTCTAAACCGTAGTAAACTAAACAATATAATTGTAGTGATTAGTGCTTGGTATCAGTATTAATAGACAGCAAAACATTATAATCAATTAATGTGAACGTCTGAAACAATAGAAAGTACCATCTAACCCACTTTCTTTTTACATCCTACGTACCCGGAACAACCCCGATATCGCTTTCAATTCTGTTTAAGCAAATTATAAAAGACTCGAGGTTATTATTAGCATTGTGATTACAGCTATTGTTTGTGAATCATAAAACAATGATTATTGAAAATCATTATGAAGATGTCAGCCACTGATCAGAGTTATAATAACAAACGATAAAAGCACGCTTCAACAAGCAAATATAATGGCCTTAATGATATGGAAGACAATGGGATGGTCCCCATGGGCGCGCAGGCGCAGCGTCGCCGCCGTCGCGCCGCCGTGCATAGACGCACTTACGCACCGCCACTTGACTGGAACTTGTTATGCTCGAATTGACTTTAAGGAACGTCTCTCCTTTGTTTCTTTATAATTATCTATGTTAGATGTGAATAATTTAATTACTCCTCACATTAAAAACATGGCAACAACAGAGCAAAGGATTGAGACCTAAATAATAGACGATGATATTTTGTAAGTCTACCAAGTCTGTACCACCCTATGACTTTCTTATCGTCAAAAGAAAACCTTAAAAAAGAGATATAGCTTAACCTCAATTAATACCTACGTAGGCAAATATTAAGATGAAAACTATCTGGGCCCTTATTCTTTATGACTAAACGCGTTACGATAAATTCATAAAACGATAGTGTGATGGTATTCTATATGGCACTGGAGAACCATTAAACCATAATTTCACGAGATTATCGTAACACGTCGCGCTATGTGTATAATTGGACGTAGGGAATTAGGACCTAGGTTTGTAACACAGCAGTTTTTAAGTCAGATGATAATTAAGTTTTTCAATCCACTAGGTTCACGTGGGCGATTTCGCGGGCAAAATCTTTAATACAAAAAACACGAGTACACCGTCTATTGGCTTACCCTTAACATTATAGTAATACTAGCTTTTGCCCGCGGCTTCGTCCGCGTTGACTCTAGAGAGGAATCTAACCTTTTTCCGGGATAAAAAGTATTCTATATGTTAATCCAGATAATAAAATATCTGTGTGCCAAATTTCATTCATATCCGTTTAGTCGTTTTTACCTGGAAGAGTAACAAACATATAAAGATACAAACTTTGACACATATAATGTTAGTAGGATAAGATTTCTGTGTTCATTTAACTGTTTGCTTTAAAAGGGATGATGCGACGTTCGACGTACATATAAGTTAAACGGAAGTAGCGCTCAGGGAGACTTGTGTCGCAGGGGCGGCGCGTGCGCACTGAACAACGAAACGGAAGCGGATATGGCAATTGCATTCAATAAATCTACATTGTAACTGAATATTTAAAGTGCTAGGTACCTAAATTGATATTTGCATCACAATCGCTCTGCAGTGTAGAGGCATAGGCGTCGGCAGTCCTTGGTCGGCTTTATTTACAGCAAGACAGCAGGTTTCATTCTATTTGACAATATTGCAAGACCTTATATGTGGAAATCCTGTACAGTTTTGAAGTACCAAATAATATCATTGTTTCCTGCGGAGACACACCATGTGAGTTATTTTAATTATCTATCCACCACTATGTCAGCACCCTAGTGGGGTAGGCAGAGAGTACAGAGTTCCAACAGATTCTTTCCGTATAGACCTCTTCGATTTTAATTATTATATTTTATTATATCCCTTTTAACCTCAAGTAACAATAAAAATACGAGTTCCATTACGCTTATACCACTAGAGGAGATGACAGAAGTGTATTGTGTACGTCTACACTTCACCAACGACGTTAAATCCTAATAGTGAGCGAGTCTAGAAGGCACAATTTGATTTCAAACTACTAACGCGAATTTTTCGAAAGGAAATCTCCAACAACACTCTTCGACTTGATCGCCAGCCGCGCCAAGTTTTTTTAGACCAACAAGGGAGTCTGTTACCTAAAGTAATGCAAAAGAAAACGCACTTTTACTATAAAAATCAAACGTGAGAGTCAGTCTCATCACATTGACTTGTGTGATGAAAATGGCTAAATGTTGTGAAAATAATCTATAGTGCTGTTTCATAGTACTGGAATTAACTACCTCTAAGAACTTTTCCTCTCTAAATATAGAATAATAGAAATATACTTACACAATTTAACTTAGTATAGGTGAAAATATATTCGTATATGTACCTAATTTATACCTGTCATTGGTTATCAATTTTTACAAGCATTTATTTTGCTTGCAATGTCAAATCCTGGAAGTTGTATACGAACCACTTCCCCGTATTCCACGGAGTTGAAATTGACATTTGGTTCAGTAAGGATGATAATCCAATTTCTATCTATCTATCTATATCATCACGCCAGATTCCTTGCGGGGTAGGAAGAGAGTACAGAGTTCGATCAGGTTCTTTCCTTACATGCCTCTCTGACTTCCTCCACTCTCATAGTTCGTGTCATACACGCTCGCCGGTTACGGAGACTCTTGACTTGTCCTTCAGATGAGACTCGGTCTATTTGGTCGTGGTAAGATAGTCTAGGTTTTCCCCGGTACCTCCATCCTTCCACTTTCGCATTGTATATCTGTTTTGACATTCTTTCTTCTGACATTCTTTCTATATTCCCGAACCAACGGAACACACCCATAATCCATTTTATGGTAAGTATGACCTAATTCTACACCCAGGCGAAGGAATTCCTCAACGGCCAACAGCATAGACACGAATATTTGTATAGACGTTAATTTTGATTGGCCGTTATAATTTGCACCACTACCTTACCGCATAAAAGCTGGTTTTAAAAATGTCTTCTTACTACTCATTTATTATTACAGATCTATTTAATCAGCGAGATGATATGCATTGTATAATCACATCAACCGCAATTTCGTTTGTCTAAAATGCACATGTCTTTCATGGAATACTGTGTTAGATTCTATAATAAAATGCCACTTGACGTCACTCAACTTAGTGAAAATAAATCCAAATCTTGTATTAAACGTACGCCCTGCAAGCGAGATTACTATACCCTAGATGATTATTTAAAAGATAAAAATGCTTGGATAGGTGCCGTTCCAGCTCCACCTGAATGTGGATAACATGTTCAGCTATTATTATTTATTATTCCCTCTCTTCCTTCTCGTAGTTTAATAAAATTGATAATTTTTTTCCTCAGTTCTTTATCTGTGAATGAGAGAACCATGTAGCCATTCTTATGAATAGTATAACTTGGTTAATTTAATTTAGACTCACCTGATACTACATTATTCTCCCATACCCCACAACAAAATGTAAATGAAAAAAAAATTAAAAATACTATTTTATAAGAGTATCCGTGGAGTTGCCCTTCTTAACCACAGTTAATGCCATTCCGAAGTGGTGGTAGAGTCTTTGTTACTATTCTGACGATTCATAAATACTGTAATGGTTTACATGAATAAAAAATATTCTGATTCATTTTTTATATACCTACCACAGGTGAACAACATAGTTGTAAGAATTTATATTAAACATATAAAATAAAACCTGTCTTTCTTTTGTAATAACAAAATATCCATACAAATATCAGTAAGACTGATTATTAATAGGAACAGGTTGGCATAAAGGCGCGTTTGGATGAAGGTGTAATCAGGGCTATTGAACGGATTCGTCACCTGCAGGACTTGTTGTTATTGTTACCATTTGTGTTTCGGGTGAATAACGCCGCGGGACTGGTAAGCCAAGCATTTGCACCGCACCGCGCCACGCCGGAGGTTTACTGCCCTTATTATTATGACCAACTAAACACATAACGCGATGCGTAACGATAAAGTCGTGTAAAGATCGTTTAGTAAACTCTAGTGGCAAACAAAATACAATTACACGATCATTTCACGAAGTTATCGTAACGCGCTGCGTTTGATCATAGCGAATAAGGACGATGCTGTACTGCTTTAATCTTATTTTTTTCAACGAACCCCAATTTTTGCACTCTATCTCTTAGCGTCATATAAACAATTTGTCTTTAAATGTAAAATAAATTGGAATACAAAAGCATATATGATTTTTAACCGACTTTAAAAAGGAGTAGGTCCTATGTTCGTCTGTATGTATGCTTTTTTATGTATGTTCACCGATATATCCGTCAGTTGTGGACCGATTTTGATGATTCTTTTTGCATTGGATTTAGTATAGCTCCAAGGTGTTCATTTTAATTTCATTGGTGTTGGACCTTGAACTTTGAAGATACCTCAGGGAACTCCTTAACGACAAACAATAGGAATGTGCAAATTGAGACAATATGGGTGTTAATCCTATAGGTACCCTACTATAGAACTAAGCAGAATGTTAACCAACTACAAAAAAGGAGGAGGTATTTTTTTGTAATTTCTTTGCTTATAAACTGATTTTGATGGTTCTTTTTGCATAAGCGTGTAATTAAAATTAAATAAGCGTAACTTTTACGTAATGCAATATAGTCTTCGAAAACTGTCACTCTTTATAAGTTAGTAGGTACTAATTTGGTCACCCTTCTTCCCTTCAATTTATATTCAGCTTAGTCTGTAAAACCAAAATTTCAAACCTCGATCACTAAGTTTTTTGACCATTATTTATAAATTACGTAGTTAGAAATGAACACTATAATTTATATGTTTAAAAGGATTTTCTTTTAAACTTCGCAAGAAGAGCAAAACTACTATATAAGTTTAATTTGTACTAAGTTAAACTAACCTACATTTTAATGTTTAACTGACAAATTACATCAATATCTCGTTTATGAAATAGTGGTCTACGAAAATACTACTTGTACCAAACTGGACACAGCGGTTACATAATTAGTTCACTAACCGTCTAGTAAGTTCCCTTTGTCCAAATAGAATGCGTCATAACCACGTGTTGTTATTTATTTTCATAATAAACAAGACTGTGTAGTTCATGGTACTTAAATGGAAATGTGATCGAGTGACAAATCATTGGATAAATTGTGCGCCGGATATTGCTGTTCCCTGACCGGAAACACTTGTTTGAGCGCTCCTCCGTCGCAGGTATCCATTCCCATTGGTGGCTCACATCTCAGAGTTCCGTGGGACCCTTGAGATGAACACGTGCAAGATCCATGTACGTACGCGTCTCTTAATCCCCCACGGTAAGAACCAGATTATATTGCGTCGTTCATCTTAGCTTGTTCACAAATTGACGATGTTATGGGATATTCCTAAAGGTTCTATGTAAACTAATTTTAAGTTAATGCTATAAACATTTATTTATTTATTTAAAAGTGAACTTAACGATAAATGTAGTATCCCCAGTTTAATTATTGTGTTTTCAATCTTAGTTTCACAATTTCAACTGGGTTAATTATGAATAAAAAAAAATTGTTGTTAGCTCACAAATAACATACCCTTATTTTGAGAATTATGTTCATAAACCATTGCACTCGTTACCAATACTCGCGTATCAGATAATTGAATATAATGAAATGAAAAATGTTAAAATATCGAACATATTTGACTATCGAATATCAGATAACAACAATCAAATCAAACGCAGACAGCTTGAACCAATCAACAAATTCTCGTTACATCACGTACTACAAATAGTAATATATCAAGTTGTTCACAGATAGTGGCGCATAGATATTATTAATCAAACAATAGACATTCCGTGAAACAGTGTGTCGGCAAGATGTTCGATAAGGGCCGGTAGCGGAGCGACTTCTGCGGCTCCCCGCCAGCGCCAGCGCTCTGATTCAGACTCCACGGCCGTTTAATGTTTATAGTTGAATGGTTAAGAATAATTGAAGAAGTTATTTATAAGTTTCCTCTTTAGAAGCGAATCGTGTGCGCGATCGGAGCCGGATGCCGCCACCCTTCGGAGGGCATGCCTTCACAAAGGCATTTAGTCTATTTAAAGACATCCTGCTTAGTGCGGGGGCCCGAGTCCGCACTCGCACGTGCGTCAAGTGTCCTGCGCTCGCCGACCTGTCAATTACTGTCACCCTCACCTATCTCCGCGCTTACAGCGTCTGTCTCTCCTGATAAACTGACAGAGTCCATCATTTTGAATACCATCGTTGAAGGTGGCATTCTATTTGCTTTCAGCTATTCAAACGTTCATCGATTGATATATAATCACTTGAGTTACATTAATTACTGTGTATTAGATAACAAATATGAAATTTTAATAAAACAATAACAAAGCTGTGATGCATCAAAATAAAAACTGAACAATCAAGCCCCAGGAAATTAACTTGATAGGTATCCTGTTTCGCTCAATCAAACACTATATTACTCAACGACGACTGAATTTATCGAAGGAGCATATCTGACAATATAATGGAGTTGGAAACAATACTGAGCGATTATAAAGTGCAGTGGTGCGGAGATTATGGCGTTCGCATGAGACAAGCGCGGGCGCGGCCGCGCCGACCGCGGCGGCTAATGACTCCGAACCACTTGTGGCAGCACCACCGTCGGCAGTACCATCTACATAACACATAAGATACCTTTTATAATAACCCGAGTATAATAATAAAGTTAGAACGCTATGGGGGAGACCTTTGCCTAGCAGTAGGTCATTATAGGTCAAGAAAAAAAGAAGAATCTCCGATAATGTATGATAATCCAATAAAATAAATTAAATTTCGTTCGATTCCACGGGACAAATCTTTGTGTGATCCAAAATTATTTGTTCCGGTCTGGGTATTCGTGTATGTGAATTTTCATGTTTGTTAACGCACCCACGACACAGGAATAAATCCTAATGTGGGGCTAGGTTAAAAGAAAATCAAATCAAAATCAAATCAATCTTTAAAAACATTTTATTTCTATTATTATATACAACGTGTATGTAATACTAATATACAAAAATAATAGCTTCAGACAATTCTGTAGTGGATGTATTTCTGCTAATGATGATGAAGTAACTAATTATCTCTACCATAAAGTATGAAACCGCTAGTTTAGGTTTCAAAACGTTTATTATTTGCAATTCCTATATAACTAACTATAAATATATTGCAGAATTATGCCTAAACCTAGAATTGTGGTACCGACCTAACACATATGTTATGACTAACAAGCGTACGTACCATAAAATTTAAATATCATTGTAAGGAAATCGTACACCGTCTAGTATCGCGAACAATATCGTTCTGCCCGTACATACGTCTATCTGTTTATTCTATGACGTTCTTCTCTATGAACTAACAGAATATCTATACACACTGTAAAATAATTGTAGGATCATAGTAAATCATGGCCATAATGCTGAAAAAAATGGTGAAATGCAATTCTCAAAGAACACAAATGTTGATACTATCTTCGTTATCTCATTAAATACAAAGTTATGGCTATTATGTATGAGTTACGTTTATGGTTAAGGCTATAGGTTATATTCACGGTTAGGTTATTTAAATCCTAGTATATACAATGTGTAAGTATCGCAAGATCTCCGACACAATTTCATTACGAAAATAAAAATTTCAGTTTGGAATAGTTCATTACCATTGTTTCATGATTAAGCGCAATGGTTAAGAGCTTAAGCCGTTTCGCCCACTGTGTCTTATAGTCTCGGGTTTGATTTCCGCACGGGACAAATCTTTGTGTGATGCACAATTATTTGTTCCGGTCTGGGTAATTGTGTATGTTAATTTTTATGTTTGTAAACGCACCCACGACACAGGAATAAACCCTAGTGTGGAAATACGTTTTTTTTAAAAGAAAAGAAAATAAAATATTATTATGTGTCACTACAGAGTCTATAGATAACCATCATATTGTTTTTATAACTAATACGACGATGATAATTATGATCGATTCCTAAGTAATAATATATAATATTTGCCCTGTTAAGAAACGGTCCCACCGTTGGGCTCGGGCCTTCTCTCAAACTGAGAGGGCTTAGGCCATAGTCCACCACGCTGGCCCAGTGCGGGTTGGTGAACTTCACACACTTTCGAGAAACTCTTAGGCATGCAGGTTTCCTCACGATGTTTTCCTTCACCGTTATAGCAAGTGATAGTTAATTTTTAATACGCACATGTTTTCGAAAAGACAGAGGTGCTTGCCTGGGTTTGAACCTGAGACCTCTGACTTTGCAGTCTAACGGTCTAACCACTAGGCTATCACTGCTTTTCCTAAGTAATATACTTATTTTATTTTCAAATATAGAAAGTCACTTAAGCAATACTTACTAAGCAATGTTTTGGTATCTATTGAATTTTAAATTAATTATTGCTATTAAATCAACATTTTGCTAATAGTCGAATTGAATTATCAATTATAAAAATCAGACCGTCAAAATGAAGAAATCGAAATCAAACGTAAAGCGTAAAATTAAACATTCGAATAGGCCACTTCTTTCCATTGCAGAACTTCATTACAAAAATGGTCGCATAACTGGGCTACTTTTGAAAGGGACCTGAAGAGCCGTCGTTTGAGTCGGTATTCGGTTCCGTCACCTGCGGCGCGGGCGCTTCCCGGAGTGCGACACTCGCACAATATGTATATCCCGCGTACGTGTCGCCCCGCACCGGTGACAACCCTCCTTTACCTCAAACCGAACGTTGACCCCGGCGCAGCTCGCTCCCCTCATGAAATTCAAAAATATCGGAACCACATGTTCTTGACCTTCCTCTTAGTTTTACTGCGTTTAGTAAGAATAATGTTCTCTTCCGATCCAAATCATATGGCGGGTTTAAAGAAAAAATGCGATTGTTAGTTGCATTATTTTCATTAATGTTATGAGAGTATTATGTTATTTAAGTGCACGATACTCTTAAGCAAAATAAAGCATAGTTTTTACAAGAAGAAAAGCTTATCTCTTTAGAGGAAATAAATACTCTTATTTCTAACTTCTATTACGTTCATATCGCGATGTGAAAGATTTAAGGTTTCGCCGCATAGCCGACGCAGCGCGACGGGAGCGTGACGGTGGCGCGGCTTGGGGAATTGTAATGTACTGAAATGTACGAGAGATGCCACACAGCGCAGCGCCGCTCGGCGCGACGGCAATAGTCACGACCGAACGTAGCCGAGCGTGTCCGTCGCGCTCCCGTCGCGCCCCGTCGGCTATTTGGCCAAACCTTTACAACTTCTGTCACTCGTTCCAATTGAAAATTCGTTTTGAAATAACTTACA
The DNA here is from genome assembly GCA_905147815.2 of Phalera bucephala. Lineage (NCBI taxonomy): Eukaryota > Metazoa > Arthropoda > Insecta > Lepidoptera > Notodontidae > Phalera > Phalera bucephala. The sequence goes on from LR990622.1 coordinate 16,485,572, forward strand.
AAAGTTTATATTCCATAAGTCATAGAGACGTATTGTATTAAAATCAAATAATTTTATCTATCTAGTTTTGAAGACCAAATCAGTGAAACAGTTCTATCTATCTCATTACGCCAGATGAATTACGGGATATGCAGAAAATACAGAGTATATAATACCAATCAATCTAAATATCACAATTGAGAACAGTTTCACACCACCAATTATCCACATACAATAAATGTTACATGTCAATTTCAGGCCTACAACTGCTGTAATTGAAATATAGACCAACATAATTTGTTGATTAACGTAATAGCCCTCCTCGTAAATTTCAATTTTCTCTCAAACGATATAGTATAATTTGCTAAAGCAGTCAATGGAATAAATACATGGTTACGCTATAGGACAATTTGGGTTTATTTAAGAATGTCAGCCGATATTATTATATAACTCAGAAAAGACACAAATTTGACCTTACTATCTCCTTGATTAACTCACAAAAATACAACAACCGTTTCAATATGTTAGAAATATACAAAACTTAAAAGGATATGTATAGACGATAAAGAATTAAAACTAATTTGATTATGTAGGTATATATAACTACTTAGCAAAAGCAATGTTTCGGAACTAAGAATCATACCTAAGTTAGGTAATCTGCTAAATACACTAGTTCTTACCCGCGGCTGCGCATGCGTTTATTTTGTTTTTTATTTTGCAATATCTCTATAATGTGTTATGCCTATGTATTATGCGGATGTTTAAACTACATTATTGTAAAGTTTCATCAAAATCCGTTAAGTAATTTTTGCGTGAAAGCGTAACAAACATCCATCGTCACAAATTGTCTTGTTTGTAATATTAGTAGGATATAACAAGAATACCTATGTACCTTCCATAACCTCAAAAAAGCTTATCAGCAACTATGCCTACCATAACTATGTATGACATTTGTAACAATGAAAACGACTCGATTCTTAGAACGCAGCACTGACATTGTTTCCGGCATCCATTACGTAAGTAAATCAATCGAGTTCAAATATCTCACTGGCCATCTCATTTTCTAATCGAGTCACTTGCATAATTGGACCGATTTGCACAGTGGCTGATCGGGCACGGGCAGGCTTCGGCGAGCGCAGAGCGAGCCACTTGCGCAATGCCAATAATCGATGCTCTGCCGATGAAACAGTGAAATCAGTGCTTCGACGTCACGTTACCGCATCGATTGGTCTACATTTAATGACATCATAAGTTAATCAGATCTCATTAACCGAAGACCTCGTTTGAGGCTATTCTGAATATTTAAAGGAATATATTTTTATCTGAGAGTACCAATTCACCTACTAATTTATTGAAAAATTGTCTGTCAAAACGAAGATGGCATAGGTGTACTCTGGACACCCTCATTTCGCCGATGATGTCATGCCCCAATGTCCTAAGACGAGCAAAATTCTAGATTCCGGATTGTTAGTATTTATTATAGTAACTTTTCATATACGTGGTATTTAAAATGTTTATAATAATTGCACTGCTTTACTGTAAATATTCTGTCTCAATCTAATAGGTTTTAAAACAGGTTAAAAATAACATAAAGATATGGCTTTAATCTTATTTCATTTAATCATATCAAAGCTCGACGAGTACGAGGTTTAGGCTCGTAAAGTAGTAAATTAAATAATTTCGCCCTTAGGCGGCACAGTCATTAAAACCTGTTCGATGTGTGTTGGCTACAGTAACACTTTATGACAAGGTGTCGAATGGAAAAAGAAACAATAATATTAAACTTTGTGCTCTTTACGACAGATAATAAGATGTTTCTCAGACAGGGAATATAGTAAACGGGTTCAAATTGCATTTGTACGAAACATGGGTAGGTACTGTTGAGCTGTAAAGCCTGTGCCCGTGTTCGCTATCACCAATTAAACACGCAACGCGCCGCGTTACGATTACTTCGTAAATTATCGTTTAATTTGAGCGCAGTGGAATACAGAGTACTACTACATAATTTCACGAAGCTATCGCTACGCTCTGCGTTTGTTCATAACGAATAAGGGCCCTGTCGGAGCACGGGGCGAGCCGCACCCTCGGGAGCTGCGCAAGCGGCGTTATTTCTCTTGATTTAATTGTACCACACAGGCAGCCACTCGCCGACTGGCCTGTTTCGGCTCGCTGCACAATTTCTCGCCACTTGGCAGCTACAAGTGTATGCAAACCTATACTATTTGCATGTCACATTCAATCACTTCAATTTGCCTGTAGCCGCTTACTCGTAGAATGCCATTAGGTTTAGACAGGGTTAATTAGATCGATATCTAGAGGTGATTAATTATACAGGTAACAAGGATAATTATTTAAGAAGTTGGGAAATAGATTTAACTCTACTGAAATATATTTTAAAAGATGACGAGCCAGACGAGGTATATATTTTGTAATAACTTGAAAATTTCAATACAATTCTAATAGACAGAAATATATCATAGAGGTATACTTAATATAATTTCTTTCTAAAAAGCTGAAGAATTTCTGATGCTTATATAAGAGGTCGTCAAAGGTAATTTCTAATTACAAATTCTATGTTGATATATGAAAGTGCAGTAGCGATCATTATAAAGCAATGTTCTTCGAGACGGTGCACTAATTGAGACACAGCTACAATATCCGCTCCATGTTTATGACTCCCATATACCAAGCTATCAAATAAATTCCGAACATGTAGAAGATACTGCCTCGCGTGTAGCGATTATAAGAACCTCATTTTGTTATCTCAGTATCGTCCAGTCATAATGTAAAATTATAGAATACTTACGCGGAGATCACAGTGGCCGGTAGTCTTGAGAAAACAGTATAAAACGGCAAGACGGTAGTATGTTAGTGTCCGGCGGTCGGTACGGTCAGTTAGTAGGTAGGTAGATAAGTTATTAGGGTTGGTTCGCAGATTGCGTGAATGCGCTCAGTTCACGGTCGTGTTGCCTTTGTGGAGGAGCCGCGCTGGGTGGGCCGCTCTATCGCATGCTGCATGCTCCACATTGCGCACCGTCGCGCCGCAGGTACCACTGCACCACACACCATGAACATAAACACGCGGAAAATATATTTTGCGCAAATTCCTCCGTTTACTTAGGTCTCCGTTTATTTGAGGCATTATCAAAGATCATCCTACCTTTTATTTCCACAACAAGCGTTGAATCGGACTAAAATGACTTAGGGACTTTACTATAAATATAGACTGTTCTGCTACCCACTACTTGCTCACCGTACTTCGTACGAACGCGTTAAGTAACCCCAGAATAACAAATTCGATGATTTTAGAACATAGTCAGAAGGGATTTATGAATCAGCGATAATGTTGTTAAGCTTTAGTAGTAAGTATAAAACAATGTTAAATTATGCTATCGTAGTAACATGGCGTTTTGTCTAAGAAATAAACTAGACAAAGATTATTTCAGTTGTGTTTATAGCCAACCGGTATTATGAGTCAGCCGTGATTGTTTAATTCAGTGCTTCTAAACGTGTCGCGGCTCGTAGCGCATGCGCCTAGTCACAACTACAAGTTTGATTCATAAGCTTATGCGCCGCTCTTAGTCCATTTTTAAGTTGTGAGTCGATGCGAAGGTAGACAACTGATTTATTATGTTTAGAAACTTAAAGTACACACGTTAGTAGGATACACCTCCAATAATATAAGAAGTATAAATTGAAAAATTGCTATTCTATTATCGTAGAATTGAAAGTACGACCGTATGCCACCTAAATAGAAGATAATCGGGGGCATGTACCTGTTGCGTTGCGCACTCCTTTCATATAATATTGTTCTTGTTATAGAGAGCACACGACACAAAGCGGGTTGGTTTATCTAGACGCATTATGAGGAACATCTCCGCTCCCAGATCGCGCGATAATGGTCGTCGTCGTCGACTCACAAAAGTGTATGGCGCGCCAGATCACGAGGCATAGAGATGAGGCGAGCGCGGTGCGGGCGGCTCCGATGTAAGGTGATCTCGAGCCGAGTTGACCTTTGTGCATTACGGGCAACCGCCGATCTTCTTTGTGTCGCGGCGCGCTTGTCAGCGTCCTCTCAAGAAGGAACTTTGTTGTCTTTCTCGAAAAGAAAGTAGGTAGAGGTATCGATGTAAGCATTGTTCCGCCTTCGGGTTAATTCAATATAGAGCTGCTGTCTATCGAACGCCATTTTTGTTCAACATTTGAATAGCTTTTATTGTACTCGCAGTTTGGCGTTCTGTATGTCGCAGGTGTGTCTTAGGTGGTTTACGGTCGCTGATCTCTGCGGTCTCGAAACTTCGACATGAATAATATTTACGGCCTAGTTATTTTTATTTAGCGTATAACTTATAGACAAGAAAGTAATAGTTAATTTGAGATGTGACGATACTTACATCACGTACGTGTATTAAAACTGTATGATTTGAAGTTAAAAGCCGCCGATTCAATATCTTATCTCTTAACTACAACAGTACAACAGTGTAATAAACAACCATTGGAATAAAAAACGGCTAAAGGTTAGAAAGCGTTTTGGTGACTGAAATTAAGGGAAGTGGGATATTGTGAAATAATAAAACGATAAAATGCCGACGGAGATTATCATTTATATGGTCACCCGTTTCAAAAGAGCGATGAGGAACCGAGATGTGTCATCGGATTTTACTATAGAGCGACATGTTGTCAAATGCGAGAACTTTGTCGCCGTGAGACCGTCGCCGCTTTCCGTGGACAAGCATTCGAATAGAGGCTTATTAACTTCATTCACATGCTTATAAGCAAAGGCATTATTTATGTATTTTTTCGATTCGTATCGTTCGTCAAATCTGTGCCCATTATTATATAAATTATTGTCTGTTAGTAAGCTCGACGTCCTGTCACGTCACTAATCTAAAGTAGGCTCGAGTAATTTACATCACAGAGATATGCTAATACTGCACACGCTGTCTGTAGTTCATTCATTAGCATACTAGGAACATACATAGACATAATACTTATAAAGGTATCGAAGAAGATATAATGTGTCATAACCATGTAGCACAACTGTTGCTTAAGAGAGGATGTAACTACCTTTTTACCGCTTCAAAGTCAAAGTCTAAATATTTTATTTATATGGACCAACAAGAGCACTTACAAATGTCAAACATTATTACATTTTTTACAACGACCACCGGATCGGAACGCGGCCTCACACTGAGAAGATCCGGCAAGAAACACAGCGGGCTAGTCTTTTAACTTAATTGGACTGGCTTTTCTGTTTATCATTCTTTTTTTTTACAAAATTTTATTTTAATAACAATGTGTTTTACAACAATGTATTTAGATGTGGCCGAATGAGGAGCTGCTCAAACTCAATCAGTTTTATCGTCGATATATTATGAAATATTATAATATCCTTTACTACATAGTCAGCCGCGTGGTTCCCGGCTTAGAATAGGACCAACCCATCTCATCCCATCGGGTGTCGTACAAGGCGACTAAGGGAAAACTAGGGAATGGGCAGCAGCGTTCCCTTAACACTTCGACGACCAATAACTGCGCTCGCCAACCCGCCTGGCGAGCGTGGCGAGTATGGCAAACACCCCCAATTATGGAAGGAGTATAATCGGCCACTATGCTTGGCGTTTGTGGCTCAACAAGCGGGTCTTAAAGCGGGCGGTTTGGCGGCTCAACAAGTGGGTCTTAAAATGAACATGGACAAAACGAAAATAATGTTTAACGTCCATGTCGTACCCACCGCACTCACCGTTGGGAACTCTACTCTTGAAGTTGCCGACGAATACATTTACCTGGGACAGGAAGGTCCAACTTTGAGAGAGAGGTCAATCGACGAATCCAACTCGGCTGGGCAGCGTTCGGGAAACTGCGCAACATCTTCTCATCCAAAATACCTCAGTGCCTAAAGACTAAAGTTTTTAGTCAATGTGTGTTTCCAGTGATGATATATGGATCAGAGACGTAGTCTCTTACTATAGGTCTCATAAAAAAGCTCAGAGTTGCTCAGCGAGCTATGGAGAGAGCTATGCTCGGCGTTTCTCTACGTGATCGAATCAGGAATGAGGAGATTCGTAGAAGAACCAAGGTCACCGACATAGCCCTTAAGATTAGCAAGCTGAAGTGGCTATGGGCGGGCCACATAGCGCGAAGATCGGACGGGCGTTGGGGCAGAAAGATTCTAGAGTGGAGACCACGTATTGGCAAGCGCAGCGTGGGACGACCGCCTGCCAGATGGACCGACGATCTTGTGAAAATGGCAGGAAGTCGTTGGATGCAGGTGGCATCGGACCGGTTACGCTGGAAAGCGATTGGGGAGGCCTATGTTCAGCAGTGGACAAGTATAGGCTGAGATGATGATGATGATGATACTACATAGCCTAGTTTTAATAGCCCTTTTAAACATATTAATAGGCATATTTCGGATAGCTATGGGTAATTTGTCGTAGATGCGTATACATTGCCCCATGAAAGAGTTGCTAATTCTATTGAGACGAATAGAAAGTACAATAATTTTGACTACGATTTAGCGCAGTGGTTAAGAGCTTGAGCTGCTCCGCCCACTGTGTCTAATGGTCGCGGGTTCGATTCCCGCACGGGACTAATCTTTGTGTGATCCACAATTATTTGTTCCGGTCTGGGTATTTGTGTTAGTGAATTTTCATGTTTGTAAACGCACCCACGACACAGGAATAAATCCTAGTGTGGGGCTACGTTTAAAAAAAATAAATAAATAAGAACATCTTTGTTCCGTGTATTAACATGATGAATGTGGCTATATTTTTTAAAATTACTGATATTTTTTTAACATTTAATAGATTTTCATATATAAATTGCGTGCAACAGTTATAATATTTATCTCCTTGAATGTTTCTCTAAGGAAAGTTCTGGGGGCTAAATTTAAGTTGTACTCAATATGTATAAGTAGTTTTATACCATTATAAGCCGCAGTTGTGCTGCTGGGATGCTCATAACAATTAAAATTTATCATTTTAAAATTCAGCAACTGTACTTCATTTATTACTGTGATCAATTTAATTCAATATTTAACTAAAGGATAGATTTTCCTACTATGGATAGAATAGAATAGATAGATAGAAAGTCTGCCAAAATTTTACTGACAGTAAGCAAATCTATCCTTGAATTTAATATTGAAACCGGCCATTAGTCAGTTGGCACATAACTATTATTTTTCCTTTTTATTTATATTTATTCAATGAGTAGTACAAGATTTCCCATTTGCCTTTTTACTGATGATGTAACTATAAGAAATATGTTTAACATGCACACATGCTTATAAGTACGGAGGACCCCTCCAGAAGTAAGCAGAGAGAACAAAATCTGAACAGGTTTGATGTGTCTTGCTTGCACCACTTTCTTATGTCTGTATACTTACAGTAACTATTCACCTAAGTCAATAACACTTACAGTTACTTAATCGCCATCATCATCATCGTATGGCGATGTACTATTAATAATGAGACTTACGATCAAAATTTTATGTCAGATTGGAGAAGCCAATGTTTATCCTCTAGTTAACTTACTTATACTTTACAAATATAGTTTACACAATAACAGGCCAATAGATAAGTGTAACGTTTTCTGTTCTGCGCAGATGACGCTAATCCACCGGGCTGCGGCCGCCTCTAGGTGTGTCAGTAATGACAGATGCGCCAATTTGGTCCGTGTCACCTCGGCTGCCTCCCCGTTAACGATTAACTACGTCTGTGTGGACGAGACGGTCAGCTGGCATATTTTTTTAAGTATCTGGATCAGTTGGTTTCATTTATGCGTCTGCTGACCCATATGTTTATGATCGTAACGATTCTCAACATAACTGTATAATTGTAATGTGTTACTGAAATGAGATGACGTAATATTATTTCTTAGAATTGACGCCGATTTCATAATTGATATAGAAATATGATACTCTACAACTAGACGATTCATAAATCATTCACTAACACCATATTTAAATCCGACTAGTTCAATATAACAACATCCTTTTGAGTTGAAGTGTTTACCTACGTCTTGAAAAGTAGATCAAAAACATGATATAATAAATTGTATTAATCAAAGGACTATTGTTTATTTTGTTAACTTTCTAGGTCCGGGTCGGTTTAACAATAAAAAGCCAATCAATCACGAAAGAAGAAATAAAATATGTTTCGATTCCTCTTCTTTAATTCGGCGAAGCAGGTTAACAGTAAAACTTTAGGTTGTATGTACTCGTGCGTATGACTCGGTGTAAGTAGGCAATCTCGTATAGGTGGAAACATGTATCCACGTTTCAGAGGACGAGCCAAAAAGTATTTCATGAATGTGTAATCAGAGAGTTTATTGATCGCGGCAAGATTAACACCACTTCGCATTGTCTGAGTTGGCACCTCTTAAATTTTCCCTTTTTGTGCCAATAACTTAAAGAATTCACGAATTAATTTTTTTTTCACCTTTATGAATGTCGCCGTTTATTACAACTGGAAAGAAATATTCCTTCTTATGTTGCGATTTCGTAACTGTTTTTCAATTGTATATTGTGATGTTTTACGGCTATATTTCGTACCCAAAATAGAATACATTTACTTATTCATAAATATATCGTCAGCGACCTCGCTGACTCGAGAAGGAAGTACTTAGCTACAACACTCTTGAGAAGTCTTCGAATAAAATATCCTTCTTATCGTTTTCAACTAATGCAACAAAAGTGATACGCTGAAAAATACATATTTTTTTATATTACCAATTAGAAATGCTGTTAACATGAAGTTTATGTCAATTCTTTTTCTCACAAAGCACGGCGCCCAGTACTCTAAAAGAACCATTAACAAAGTGAATTTAAGTACTCATATATACACATACATAATACATATACACACACTGGACTATTTTTAGCATGTGAATTTTGTTGTTACATAATGGCAGTGATATCGAAGGGCGTCCTCGGCGCATATGCGCATCCTGCCAGCGCACGTGCCGTCCACGCGGCCGGAAGTGCCTCGCCATCGGCCCACTAACCGCGACCTTCACTTATTTATGTGCTCTCAGCATCACAACTGCCTGACCAATGCGAGAAATTTCACAGACCTCGAAGAAAATACAAGAAATAAGATAAACTACACAAAATGGTACGAACGATTGGAGCTTACCCCTTAATACAACGAACCACGGAACTATTTTTGATTACTTACCGGGGATCTAGCGTGATAATATAAATAGATAGACTGACCATACCGTCACGACCATATTGCTGTCACGGACTGCTGCTGGTAAAAAAAATACTCTTTTCGTATCCTAAGGAAATAGGATTGGCGCTATTCTACTACCATGTATCTACTGACACCGCGGACATTTCAACCTCCAGATTTTCTAAATTCTGCCCCTGTTGTACTTTGTACAATCTATCTATCTATCTATCTATAACCTCACGCCAGATCCCTTGCGGGGTAGGCAGAGAGTACAGAGTTCCAACAGGTTCTTTCCTTACATACCTCTCTGGCTTCCTCGACTCTCATAGTTCGTCTCATACACGCTCGCCGGTTACGGAGACTCTTGACTTTGTACAATGATTGTATTAAACCTGCATGTAGGTTGGAAAGAGATATTTTTTATACAAAAGCCCATATTTTTATATTTAAAATTAATTTTAATAAACTAATATGAAAAAGGTACTGAAAATAATCCTTCAGAATATTCCAAATAGGCCAAGTAAACTTTCGCTAGTAAAGTAGAGCGCGAAGCAAATATATTACGTTTGTAGAGCCACTGCTCTCAGTGGTCGGTGATTCGTAACCAACAAGCAATGTCATTGTCAATATCCGTCACCGAGATCGGTAGCAGCAATAAACAAATTGTACCGCGGTTTACTCCGTCATATCAATGGGAGAGTACACTTTATACTCGTACATACTAGAACTCTGTTTAATAAAAGTAACATGTTCTTTATTTTTATATAACAACGGACAAAGTTCAATAAAGTTAATAGGTGACATCACACACAAATCTGACAATTTCAAAAATTTACACGTACATCATACGTACATTAAGCATGGCATCCAAATTACTTATAAAATATGTATCTATTTGTTATTGTGAAATTTAAACGGCCATCACTATTTATTCAGCAAAAAGAGGTAAAGGTAATACTCTGTTAAAAAATGATTGACACGCCAAACCTTCATCGAAATTGTACGATGGGCTTCGTTATAAAAAAGTTATCTACTTGTATCGTATTTGCATAGGGTGTGTTGACAAAACTAAGTTTCATCGATAAGGTTCGGACAGGTTGCGGGGTATCTGGGTCCGAGGACATCCGCACGTTACGGTTCGGTCGGACGTGCGCTATCCAACTAACATAGTTTTATTATCGCGATTCCTGGCTGATCAGAATCAAACAAGCATATCGGCCACGTGATAAAATGCTCTTTCACATTTGATATAAGGTTTGATGTTTAGAAGATTTATATCAAGTGCGTGATTTAAGAGTAAGAAATTATAATATTCGTACGTACGTTACAAACTTTTCTCATGTGTCGTTTATATTCATAGCAACGGTGAACAAAAACTCTTGAGACTTTTAAGGTATATCAATACAATAGTCCCACCGCTGGGCAAAAGCCTTATCTTACAAATTGAGATGACAGAGATTAGGTCACCGCGCGGACCCAGTTCGGTGTGGTAGAGGCAGGTTCGTCGCCACCTGCTGATGGAACTTATCAAGCCGCCTATAAGGCTTCCAAATCGGCTCATCGACTACCATATTAAGTAGTAATCGGGATCAACGGCTTTACGTACCTTTCGAAGCACGGATACGCTCGAATATGAAAATACCCACACCACAGTCACCCATCTTAGACCGACCGAGCCGAATGCTGCTTAACCTCTGTGTGCACACTGTAACCACAACGCTACGAGCATAAGGAATAAACTAACTTAACTGCCTCGTTGGTCTAGTCCTACTGTCCAATCAACTTTTTATTATTAACTTTATGGAACACTCTAAGTCTCAGAAATATCTGAGGCACTAAGAAAGATGATCTATAAGAGAGTATGATGCTTAATCATTATTAAGGGGTAGGTAGTTACCTCGCCAAATACTAGAGGAAGTTGTATTCACTAAAAGTCGAATATACGCTACCAATTCTAAGATATATAGATATTATATCAATATATTAAGATATTATTAAGACAACAACGTAGTAAGAAAGCTAATAGGTATGAAAGAGAGTATTGGTGTAAAGACGAGAAAGGGTATGCTACGTTGGTTCGGGCATATAAAAAGAATGACCGAAGAAAGAATGACAAATCTGATATACAATGCGAAAGTGGAAGGATGTAGGTACCGGGGAAGACCTAGACTATCTTACCATGACCAAATAGACCGGGTCTTATCTGAAGGAGTCTCCGTAACCGGCGAGAGTGTATGAGACGAACTATGAGAGTAGAGGAAGCCAGAGAGGTATGTAAGGAAAGAGCCTGTTGGAACTCTGTACTCTCTGCTTACCCCGTAAGGGGTCTGGCGTGATGATATAGATAGATAGATAGATAGATTATTAAGATATATAGATATTCAGGTGAAAAAGTAATTAAATCACGTTTAAAAAAATGCTTATGCAATATGCACATATAAAGTGAATCAGTATCAGAAGAAGACGCAAAGTAAGCAATACATGCATAAAACAACAGCAAATCTTTACTTATGGGTAAAAATACGTAATAATATTTGAGTTCACGCGGACTTTGACCTCATAATACCCTAGCAACAGCAACAGATGATACCTAATTGCGACACATATACATAAAAATAATATTGATACCAATTTAAGTATAGAATTCATTTTAAAACCTTGGATATAAATGTAGTCTCAATCAAATCTCATACAAAATCAAATAAGTAGGTATGTTGGTTTAGTTTACTTTTACGTGTTTCCGATAAAACGGATTGTTTGATTGCGGCTAGTCAATCTTGGTCCCCGAGCACCTGTTTCCTTTCACTTTGCGCATAAGTTAGGTTTGTTTAGTTTGATTAGTATACAACACTTTTAGCCCTAAAAGGTCTTTGTTACCTAGTAATTGTCAAAATTATGCAACAAGTGGAATGACAAAGGAATATACAGGTAAACTAAGCAACGCCATTTGTCACGGGTAACTGGAAACACAACAGTACGATTGTTCCTTCTTAAACCTTGAACAATAACCTGTTCGAGAGCGCCGAAGGATTTTTTCCGAAATCTCCTTTTATTCGTATTCAAAAAGCTTAATGGAATTTTGCATTGCGCCAGTCGGCGTATTGTACAACAGCGAGGAATGTGGATAAAATCAACAACGCATTAAATCACACCATCCCGATTATTCTATAGCGGAGCAAAAAAAAAATATTCACGCTTCGTCCTCGGAAAAAAAATTAAAGATAAAATATCTTTGGGAGAGGAGAAATTCGGTAGAGTCGGAAGGCTTTTTGTGCGTGGGAGACGTCTAGGGCATCGGTGAGTGGGTTGGAAGTGTTGTGCAGTGTGTGGCACTGCGCAGGGTGCAGGTAGTGTTGGGTTTTGCGCATAAATCGCGGCGCGGGCCGCGCGGTGCCGGACTCGATGTTCACGCCTACGAGCGCGGGCGCTGGCAGCGCTCGCCGATCTGCACGTTCTTAGCATATCTGAATCTGTCTACACGCGGCGGCTCCAACGCCGCTGCCAGATATGGGCAAAAATTGAAACACGGAACGTACATATCTGAGTGGGCCTCTGCCTACACACATAAAACGTTGCGTTCGTGCTTTCTTTATGTTTCGCCCCTGTATGGTAAGAAAAATAAAATCTCGTCGACGATCTGTATGCCGTGCAAGTACAAAAGACTATTACCAAAACTTTCAATTTGAATAAACACAGGTCAAAATAACGAATGTAAATATTTTCAAGCTGGTTTTTGTGGGCTTTCCGTTAAAATACATTGTGGATCCGAACACGTTTTATATTTAGTACACTTCTGAAGTATTTTAGTCCCAAATTTTGTTTTTGTTTTTACTCTTCTTAACGCAAAAGCTTCAATTTTTATGAAATGAAACGTTACATGGAAAGTAAAATAGTGCCGCTCCTCTTAAGCTAGTGGAGGAGGAACTTCACATTGATTAAGCTAATAATCATTACAACATTATGGTTTTTGTAGATAATGTTACTTACTGAAATAAAAATGCTTTTTGACTTGGGCCACATCTAACGAACAAATCATTTGCCTAATGCCAGAATATAAAATTGAATTAATTACATACCACCATAACACATTTCACCGATAATACGTTCACTATTTTTAATGCTTAAAGTAATGTAGTTAAGGAACAGTTAAGAACTATTGAAACAAGACACAAAATACTCTTTTTTATTTCTTCGGGAAAGCTAACGATTATGTACAAAGCCTAATTTAACTTGCAGCTATGTACTAGGTGATTCGGAATTGGAATGTCATCCCGAAAGTTATAGCATTTATGCGCCAATGTAAACATCTTTTCTTCTACAACTTTAATTTTTCGTGAAATCGTTATCTATCTGTCTAACTATCTATATTATCACGCCAGATCCTTTTCATTTTCAATACAAGAAAAACGCGCAAAATAAATAGTCGTAGACCAACAGTTGTTCACACTGACGTATAAATGCTACATTTTTTGGCATGACCCCCTTATTCCGAATCATCCTACATATAGTCTATTCCAATCAAATTTTAAAACTTTTTGAACAAACCATCAGTATTTATAGATGTTTTAATTGTGATTTCAATCTATAACTAGTGTAATATGGAGGCAAAAGTATTTCCGAAGAGATTGAAATATATTGCTGTTAGTAAGAAATCAACGTTTTTATTTTGAGAATCCATCCACTACTTGGATCTCAGAGGACTCATAGGGAAGGATCTGTTCCTACTACTATTTATGCAGCACCTATTACCGTCCGTTTAATTTGTAAGATACTACCAATATTCATGCAACATCTGTATCAATAATATTTTGATTAGTCAATTAAATACCTAAGTTTTCTTTTATCCATCAAAATTGATAACTAATGACTGTTTACCTAGGTCAATAATTTCGAAATTGTCAGATGTATTCTATTTTACTTTATTTGATATATAACTGTTAACTAAGAAAACTTAATTCACTGGTCGGAAATAGGAAAAGATATTTTCTACAATAAAACGTACGTATACGGTTAGTAGGTTCTTTCGTTTCGTCTAGTTACGTTAACTTGGATATTAACATACCTAGATAAAAATTAAATATGTCGTATCCTATTATTTGAAAATCGCAGTTAATGGAATATCTCAATCTATCTATCTATATCATCACGCCAGCTCCCTCGCGGGGTAGGCAGAGAGTACAGAGTTCCAACAGGTTCTTTCCTTACATACCTCTCTGGCTTCCTCCACTCTCATAGTTCGTCTCATACACACTCGCCGGTTACGGAGACTCTTGACTTGCCCTTCAGCTAAGACACGGTCTATTTGGTCATGGTAAGATAGTCTAGGTCTTCCCCGGCACCTACATCCTTGCACTTTCGCATTGTATATCTGGTTTGTCATTCTTTCTTCTGGAATTCTTTCTATATGCCCGAACCAACGGAGCATACCCTTTCTCATCTTTACACCGATACTATGGAATATCAAGCAGTTATTTTCATTTTAGTAACCTTTTAATCTTGTCTCTACGCCTTTAATAATTGCTTGAGTGTGTTTCGAACATGTTTCGAAGATCAGTGTTCCGGACGAGACCCTAGTGTTATTTCAAGATTTCCTTCATGTTTAGACACCATGCAGCTGACTATGAGAACGAAGATAAATCCATCTTTCACCATTACCAGCATTGAAACGGCCATCCAGGAAACCTAATCGCTGACAAATTATTTAACCACATAAACACCTGCCTAGGAGAATTACGCTTCCTACACTAACATAAATAGATATTTTAGCAATTATGCTGATTCAAGCGGTCACACCGTCATACCTACGATTCTTAAGCAGTAGTGGCACAGGTGTAACGAGTACACCTACTTATCGCCCACAATTTAAGGTTAAACTGTAATAGGAGGCGAGCCTATTGCCATTATTCCGGGCACAATTCCAAACTGCGGTTGAGAAAGTTTCGATAGAAATACTAGAACATTTTTTATGACCAAGGATTCACGCTAGACCAACGCGGCAGGCATTAAGTACCTTATATTAATTCGCTTCCTAAGGGCTTAGCTCGGAAATTTTGATATTAGCCTGACGTTAGCAAGTTGATACGCCATCCTGGTCATGTTACAATTTATTAAATAAATATGAACGTAACAGCACGCTTACTCGCTAGCGTCATGCTAACGTCAAAATTTTCTTGCTAAACCGTAAGATTACATTAATTATCTTGACATGATGTTATCCTCATATATCTATCTTATTACTTGAATTTTTATAACGCATACCATTAAAATATGAGATCGAATCGACTATTTATTCGGTCAATACGAGTTGGTGAGTACAATATGTCGGTTTTTGCGCGTCTCGTTACCTGCATGAGCCGTATCCCACGGGCCTCGGCGCCTCAACAGGTGTGCACCTGAGCTCAGACGCGCTTTTTCATTACCGACGTACGAGCAAACAAAACGAACTACATGCTCGTTTGAGAATGATGCTCCGATTCATTCATCGTTCGTCGTGGAATGCCTTTATGGTTGCAGGTCGAACTCGATCTTATTTTTATTGTCTCGGCTCACCTTTACAATGATCATGTGTGCGCGCTTCAACGGTAGAGATATAGATTTTCATATTATTATAAGTAGGTGCTTATAAGTGACGACATTTTTAAGTTTGATGTATTAATCTTTTATAATTAAAGATGTTGAATGACATTCCGAACACTATACATATTTTATACATCTTGCTTAGCGAAAACCCAACTATGAGGGACTAAACCAATGACTTCAATGAGAATAAATATGATTATTGGATCAAAATCAAATCAAAAATAATTTACAACTTTTAAAACATTATTCGAGTGTGGAGGTCTCCTTTTATGTATAAAATACCTTTAGTAGGAGAGATTAGTAGTAGCAAATTTGTAGTGTGATATCAATTCGATAGAGTTACTCTAATGTCAATCGTGATAACTACTCAAAAAGATTGCTAATTTACTTAAAAGGCAATACTGTTGCAACTTATATTTTGAGAAAGTTATTTCAATATATTTTCGTAGGATTACGTAAACAATTAGGATCAGCACAGGTGTACAAACACATAATAATGAACCTACTTACACTTTACAATCTAAAACACTTAGATGTGGGAAATTGGAGACATCGTATCATTATGAAACAGATTACTTTCCAAGTTATATCATATTTAGACAAAATAATACCTTAGTCGGCACACGTGACTTTTGGGGTGAAATTTATAAGCATTGTTGTGTTTTAATTACTTCAGTCACGTGCGCACGACAACCTTGGCCAAGCGCTGGTCAACACATTCTGTGCAGGGCGTTATCGCATACCGACGAATAGCCCATTAAAACCTGACGCTACATCTGACACATACCTAGCAATACTACTCCTCTTGTGATTCAAATCGTAGATTGACTGAAATTAGAGAGCAGACTAAAGAGCAGTATATTTAGTTACTTAAATACCTAAATAAATACATCAAGACATATAAAATTTTAAAGAGTAGGTACTGCACCGAGTCAACCTTGAATAATTTGGATGGGACATAGTTAATATTTACTTTATGTGTTTATTTATGCATAGATATCTGTAGAATATCATAAATAAACACACCAACAAGTCGCACTGTTAGCTTTATACCATTTTATCGATAAATTTGTTTTTGATTTACAGTGCCCATAAAAGATAAATGCAGCCGTAACCTTGATCTACACACATCTTGATATTGGAAATGTAAGCAAATAAAGGTGGGTGGGTACCTATATATTCGTTTCCACCCGTATTCCATGAAATATTTGGTTTGTGACAGATTACGAACAATTTTAACCTTGATTTCCACCGGCGAGCGTGTATGAAACGAACTATGAGAGTGGAGGAAGCCGGAGGGGTATATATAGGATAGAACCTCTTGGAACTCTGTACTCTCTGCCTACCACGCAAGGCATCTGGCGTGATAATATATAGCTGGATCCAATATTTAACGCAAGGATAGAATTGCTGACCATGGATAGAAATTTGACATATTTCGTATGGAAACTCTGTCAAAATACTACTGACAGTAAGCAAATCTATTCTTGAGTTGAATATGAAACCAGCCGATTGATAGATAGAGATAGATAGATTTCCACATGTACGCACTACTTGTTATAGTTCCCATGCACTCCGCATATTCATTCTCACGAAGTCAACGCATGGTCCCACATTATCTTTTCAAGCGAATGCTCCTTGAATAAATGTTTACCTGAATCAGCTGTTTTTGGGAATTCGAATTGCTTGAATGAATTGGTGCCGAAAAAATCGCGGTTTGCACTGCAACTACCTGTGCAGGTGGCTTAACTTCAAATGAAATTGCGTGAAAGTTTTAAATCTTACACTTTCTGGCCGAAAAAAAACACATAATAATTAACAATAGAATATCTGGCAAAATTAAGTTCCCACGGACGTTGTTGACACCTTACGTATCCATATTTATATGAGCAAGTATGTATGTCGTTGTATTTAGTAATTTTGTTTGTTTATAGTTATTTTAAACTAGTAATTAATATACGCATTTATGTGTGCATTTGTAGTTTGATTTAGGCGCATATTGTGGTGTCGGCGCGGTCAGTTGCGCAGCGGTGCGCGGGCGCAGCGTGGCACGGCGGCGCGCTATCGATATCGGCCGATCGCGTCGTGTTAATTACTTTCATTAAGGGCAATTGTCCTGCTCAATCGGGCTGATCAGTCAGTATGCCGCCATTAGATATTACTACTCGGTGCCATTAGACCGCCTCGACGAACGCTAATTGTAGGCTCGAGATATTTTATGACCCCTAAATCATGAACTCAGGTATTAAAAATTAGTTCCAATCCCAGTTTTAATCTGTAGCAGATACAAATAAATTCAACAAATGAAGGTTTCGTATAAAACCGTGACTAGACATTCACTGCAACTAGGGTTGCCATCCGTCCGGCTTTTTTTTCTGAAATTGTCCTAGTTTAGTACGCCTACGAGAGAGTCAGATGTTCAAATTAGGTCTAGGTAGTGCAAAGAAATCGAAACAATATATCGTCGTTTTCAAACGAATATGCTATGTGCACTTTTTGGAAATTTCGACATTTTGACTATTATGACTAGTTATCGTACCAAATTTTCGTATAAAGACTGCCATGTAACTCTAAGCATTATACAGTGAACTGTGGTCGCTAAAATAGGCTTCTAAAATCTGCTTCTTATTAAAAGTTACAGAAGAATGTTTTTATTTAATATCTCAAAGTTATTCTTTTTGCACATAGCAGATATTTATTTGACGACGATATGTTACAAAATAAGCCTTATAGAAGCAACTATTCTATCAACAGAAAAAAGTAAAGGAAAAGAACATCAGCCTTGGAAACCTAAAGACCTCAAATTGTCAGATTAATTATAATCCGAGATATATATTTTTTAAAGATGTTCGGGTATAAAGAATATTTAACCAAAATCTCTGGTATTTTAAACCTTTGTCCGGCGTTGGAAAATTTAGGTGATGGTAGCCCTAACTGCAACTGTTTTTATCGTAACAATAATTTTGGTACCATCAGGAAAACCACACTATTTTCAGAATCGTATTAAACGTGAATTGTACATGTTCCATCATAAATAAAAAGGAAATAATTTTGTTAAAGTTGCACAGAAGTTTCGCCGACGCACGAGCAGTAGCCGGTAGCAGGATGCGGACGCGGGCGCTGGCGCTCCGATAAGGCAAGTGAACAATAAACTATATTTCTTGATAGGCCATTAACATATCATTTTGCCATGCGCTAATCGAATGCCCGCGAGCGCCGCGCCACGTCCGCGCCGGGCCCGCCCGGCGCCCGCGCCGCAGAATATTGAAGAAGAACAGGTAATGCAATTATTAGATCAATAGATCCAAAAAACTTGCTCACTTTTCTTACACTTTTTTAAAATGTATAAAGTGGGCCAATTTTAAGAAATAATTCCTGTCTCTAATTCTGATTGCGTTTATAGATATGGAATTCACATACACAAACACCCAGACCGAAAAAATATTTGTGAGTCACACAAAGATTTGTACCGTTTGGGGATCGAAGCCGTGACTACTCGATCAAGTGGGCAGAGCGGCTTAAGCTCTTAATATCAAATATTTTATTAGAATATTTTAGTATAGCAGTGATAGCCTAGTAAATAGCAGTAATAGCCTAGTGGTTAGACCGTTGGACTGCAAAAATCAGTGGTCTCGGATTCAAACCCAGGCACGCACCTCTGCCTTTTCGTAAGCATGTGCGTATGCAAGAATACCAATCACTTTCTTTTACGGTGAAGGAAAACATCGCGAGGAAACCTGAATGCCTAAGAGTTTCTCGAATGTGTGTGAAGTTCGCCAACCCGCACTGGGCCACGATGGTGGACTATGACCTAAACCCTCTCAGTTTTAGAGGAGGCCCGTGCCCAACAGCGGTCCAGAAGTTTCTTAACAGGGCTAAAATATTATAAATAATACTAATTATATTTTTTACTCTTATGGCAAAAGACGCAAAAAATCGTTTTATGGAACTAAGGCCACAGCAATGCTTCCGCCATGTCAGGCTAATAGGTAGTGTTGTAAAAACGCTTGAGTCGGCGCTTAAAACGCTTGCGTCTTCTACGTGTTTCAACGCTCGTGAACGTCGACTCAGCGCTAAACGCTTGACTTCAGCGCTTATTTTTACAACACTACTAATAGGGCTTTCGTTCTAATACACAGATATACTCCTATCCTCTTAGGTTACGAATATCTTTTCAGAATATAATGCCGGGCAATGGCTTCCCTCCACTGCTTCCATTCGGTTCTGTTTTCGGCTTTTAAACGCCAGTCTTCCAGGAAGTAGTCCAGCTCGACCCGCCATCTCCATCTGGGCCTGCCGCGATGTCGTTTATAGTTTTGTGGGATCGTTTATAGTTGGTAATTATTTTTACCCAAGCCGTATTTTACATGCGGCAGATATGGCCAGCCCAATTTTATTTCAATGTTGCGGCTTTGTGACGCACATCAGAAATTTTTGTCATAGAGCGCAGGGTACTATTTATAATAGGGTTCGTTAGTTTAATGCCTAAAATGCTGCGCTCCATATTACGCTGGCAAACCGCGAGTGTGGACTTCTGAAATCCGCAGAAACCAAGTCTTAGTACCATAAGTGAGGATGGCGAGAATTCACATGTCCATGAGTTTTCGCTTCAAGTACAATGGAAGCTTTCCCTTCATTAGGTACTTCATTGCCCAATAGCTCTTCCAGATGTTTTCAACATGACGTGTGATTTCTTTGTCTTGTCGTTCCTGGAAAGAGACTATTTGGCTTAAATATATATACTCATGGACATATTCAATGTCCACACTCTCTACTTGGATCTTGTGTCGGTTCTTGTTCGTCATGAGCTTGGTTTGTGACATATTCATTTGAAGCCCTACCTCGCGGCTGGCTGCGAGGTAGGACTTCAAATGAATCCCTACCTCGCAAATCAAATCCTCTAGAATTCTTTGTAGGTCCTTAACTAGAGTAGAAAAGGGATCTCTTCTCGCCGATTGCAATCCCCTTTTCTTTCCACCACCTTAACAAACACTTCTTCAAGTGCTGATATGAAGAGTTTTGGGGAGAGAGTATCGCCCTGTTTCACTCCTTTTTTCTATAGGGAATGATGGTCCTACAGTTTGTATTTTGACAGAGGCGGTAATATTGCTATTTAATGATCTAGTGTTATCAATTTGGTGTGATTTCAGAGCCTTAAACAGTGAGATGTCATATATACTATCAAAAGCCTTTGAATAGTCTACGAAAGCGAAGATATAGCGGAATATTGTATTCTTGATGGTTTTCAATAATCATGTTGAGAGAGTGAAGGTGGTCGGTAGTTGATAGCCATGGTCTACAATCGGCAGGTTCAGCGGATATGAAGCTGTTTAGCTATTTCCTCTTTTGTGCAGTAAAATTATATTAAAATGACCATTTTTTTTCGGGAAATTTGACCGTACTTAGAATTGTATTAAACAATTTAGTGAATTGTGGTAAAAGGGATGGCTCGCCAATTTTTACGGCATCAGTTGTTATATCATCGTCACCAGGACATTTGTTATATTTTAAGTTCGTAAGAACTTAATGTACTTCATCGGGAGGTATTGGTGAAATATTTGGTGGACATGAGAAACGATTGGGATTAATAGATTGCCGATGGGGCTGTGAGAATATAAACTTCTGTAAAAGTCAGTACTAATAATATAATTTTTTTTTTACCTTTATTGAGTATTAAAAATAAAATTAGATGATAATCTTTAGACCTATGGGTGTTAATTTCTGAGAATCTAATCAAACCATGAAACGTTCAACGCAAAAATAATAACATTTTTTAAAAACTTGGATATCCAAATTAACTACAAAACCTGTATCTATGTACCTGTAATATGTATGTGTGGTTATTTAGGAATATGTTTTAAAAGTGCAAAGTTAAAGTGAAATCGCCGGTATTATTTTGAATTATAGTTAGGTACATTATATTTAATACAACGGGCTGAGAAATATTAGAATGAGTGACAACCATTTTGACTACATAATTTAGGAATAAGGATTTAAAAATTAAGATATTTTAAACATAATTGGACTACGATAGGCTGATTGATTGATTGATTTGATTGAAACATAATTGAATCGATTAGGTTAGGTAGGTACGACACGAAGCCAGTTTTTTTTTAATAAACAGGCACAAGAATAATTCCTACCCACACTAGGAAAATTTCCTGTGACGTGGGAGCGTTTGCGAACATTAAATTCACGTATACAAACATCCAGTCTTAAACAAACATTTGAAGGTCACACAACGGTTGGTAACGTGCGGGAAGCGTACCCGTGATTGCTGGATCCAGTGGGCAGAGCAGTTTAAGCTCTTAACCACTGGAACAAGCTGTCCGTCTAATCCTACTAATATTATAAATGTGAAAGTTTGTATGTTTAGATGTTTGGATGTTTTTTACTCAATCACGCAAAAACGGCTAAACGGATTTGGATGAAATTTGGCGCACAGATAGTCTATTTTTATTTTTATTCACATTCTTTGACGGACGATTTAGCGCAGTGGTTAGGAGCTTAAGCCACTCCGCCCACTGTGTCTAATAGTCGCGGGTTCGATTCTTCGGTACAAATCTTTGTGTGATCCACCATTATTTGTCCCGGTCTGGGTATTTGTGTATGTGAATTTTCATATTTGTAAACGCACCCACGATACAAGAATAAATCCTAGAGTGGGGCTACGTTTTTTAAAAATAAAATTATTATCATATTACCTGTATTAACACAAAGGATACTTTTTATCCCTGAAAAATGTTAGGTTTCTGTGTAAACTCAAAGCGAACGAAGTCGCGGGCAGGAACTAGTAATAAATAATAAATGCAATTATTAGCCATATCTCTTTTTGAATTGCAGTGATATAAATATTTAGATCATCTTGTGTATTACTTGTCGTATTTCTTTCAATCTTTTTAAATCCATTTTGTTTATTGTAAAAGATTTCAATGCCATGCCATTACTTTAATTGTTCAGTCATTCTTGTTGCCCCTATACTATTAGGTTAATAAAATCTCATAAATCACGCTATTAAATTAAGTAGGTACATAATCCTAATTCATTCACAACACGTTTCTGTAATGAAATAAATAAAAACGTTGAGCTAAAGTTTTCTCGAGTGCCGTAAGGCAGGACTTGGCTCTTTTTACATTATAATATTATATCACATGCTTCAAGCCCAAAGAAGAACAAACATGTAAAAAAAATAACTTGTTGTGCTATCAAAGCAAACTGTGATTAGCTGCGTGTAGATAATGACACTAAACATGTAAACAGCGATGATTCAGTTATTTAAAAAACCACGTTATCACTCGTTCACGGTAATTTTACTAGTTAAACTACATGTAATATTTAAAGGCAACTTAATTAATTATTCAACAAATTGAACTATTTTTTTAGTAGTTCCACTTGTTAATTCACTGTAGGAATACCATGACGACACTGTACTATAGTAAAATAACTCTAATTTACATATACACACGATGGCGTAATAAGGTGAAGTCATTGAACAAAACTTCCTTATAGGTGGTATCATAAAGGACGGGGGACGTGGTGGAGGGAGGGTATGTAGTAACCACTCTGTAATTTCGGCGTCCAGACTGTCGCTCCAGTGGCGCAATTGGTTAGCGCACGGTACTTATAAGACAGTGTTCGTGAGCAATGCCGGGGTTGTGAGTTCGAGCCTCACCTGGAGCATTATTTTTGTTACATTCCCATATTTCGTAAATATGTGATATGTTTATTATATAACATCAGATGGTAAAACAAGTTTTATTTGAAAGGTTATAGCAACTTTTAAAATGTAAGTGCTTCGTAATTGTAATAACTAAGACGCTTTAAAGAAAATGAAACAGTTTTGTGAACTTAATAAATACCTTTATAATGTTTTTAAAAACTAACGTTATAAACAAAGCCCAGACGAGTCGCGACAATTTTATTAGTAGGTAACCTCTATTTTTTTTTGTTTGGTATGCTAAGTACATGAATATTTCATATACTTAACTGTAGTTTTCTTATCTCTCCTATAACTTCATTGTCGTATTTTGAATATTCGGTTAATACACATAATTTACAATAACCTAAAAACAATTAATATTGTCTTTGAGTATCTATACAAAAAAGATCCTACGACCACAATGCCCACAGTAGCGGAATCAAAAGCAACAATCGTCGCCCGAGGCGGTGACTGCGACACTATGTCATTAATCCTGCACGAAGCGCAGGGACTATAAATGTATTGCCAAATTTGTCGAGAGCTGATCGTAGGCTAATAGCTCACTTATCGGACAAAGTCAATAAACTGAGACAATAGCCTGATGTAACCGCTTTCTGACCGGTACTGTAAGTGATGTCAAAACCCAACCAGTCGTAGAAAATCTTCCGCAAGTTCTGTATTCAAATTAATGTGACAATGCAAAAAGGAAACGAAAGTATACACATGAAAAAATATATACGTACATTTTTACACTGTGTAAGTATTTACCGATATAATAGTCAATTATCAAACGGTATCATTGTAGATACCAATCAACGTGTTACATATTATTCATTAATTTAGTTTAAATATTTGTATACAATGGAACTGAAGGATTTTAAGGGTCCCTTTTACAATCTCTTTGTTGTCCGTCTGTCTATCTGTACGACGTTAAGAGTTTTTTCACACAAATGGGGAGAAGTATCAACTAAGTCATTTAGCAGTGTTAAAATGTCAATGCAATCAAACGTTATAACAATTTAAACTCACTTATATAGGTTTCTTTCTATTAATCCATC
This sequence comes from Phalera bucephala, assembly GCA_905147815.2. Lineage (NCBI taxonomy): Eukaryota > Metazoa > Arthropoda > Insecta > Lepidoptera > Notodontidae > Phalera > Phalera bucephala. Next base: position 16,510,063 of record LR990622.1, read on the forward strand.
TTTTGGCATAAAGCAAGGACTCACAGTATAAAGAGTTTGTAAAAGAAAAATTTGTAATATCCCATTTTTTCATTTCAAACCGATGAAAAATTAAAATGGCGACATCTGGTGGTACTTGTACGGAACTTTCAGAGCGCGAGTCCTACTCGTACTAGTCTGGTTTTATTTCTTACTTACATTTATATTTCTTAGTACACTACCTACCCCGAGTATGCAGACAGGTTTATCATTTAGTGAGACAAATTGTTACTTTATTATTATCATAACTTGCTTTTGCGCCATTGATTGGCAATTCAATATTTACAAACTAAATTTCCTTCTCCATTCTTAACTTTTTTTTTAATTATTTATTAAAAAAAAAGTTAAGAATGGAGAAGGAAATTTAGTTTGTAAATATTGAATTGCCAATCAATGGCGCAAAAGTGGGGCTATTGCCCCACACTATGAATTATTCCTGTGTCGTGGGTGCGTTTACAAATATGAAAATTCACATACATAAATACCCAGACCGAAAAAAATATTTGTGGGTCACACAAAGATTTGTCCCGTGCGGGAATGGAACCCGAAACTAGTAACTTCGACTTCCTAAGTATAAAAAAAGGTTATACTTTCATGCTGCTTTGGCATTAGCTATGTTATCATAAAGTATAAAATAAATCTATTGAGTATAGTATTTTAATCATATTATGAACAAGGCCAACTGCAAATCGAAAAGAAACATAAAAACGAAATCCGTATAGCCTTCAAAACAAAGATCTAAGTTTCAACCATTGATAGTTCTGTAAATAAAATATCTAAATGTATTATGCCTGCTATTGTCTAGAACTAAGATTACTTAGGTAAACTTTCATAGCAACAACAGTTTAAAATTCTCATTATGATGGCCTCCGTAACTGTTAGCTATAGCTGTTACATTATCTAGGTGCACAAGCCGGTAGTCAGCTAGAGGGTGCACGACGGTGCACTAAACTAATCTGCCAGCCGCTGCTCGCCCGCTGACCTCCTGATCCTGCCGGGCTCCTCCGCGCCCACCCCGCACCGCCCTCGACTCTCAGCTATTTGTATAACTTGTGCCCTCATCTGATTACTACATAGGCATCTCATAACTCGACTTGTACTCGTTTCGCACTACTTACATTTCCATGTAAGCACGCAGCTTTCTGTGAATTCCTAATGATTTCGTTTGTCACGATTTTTTTACGATGTTACATATAGAAATCGACCAGACCCGGCATGCCGACCTCGAATCGTGAGGAATGTAAATTGCTGACCGTGCGCGAACAACCCCCAACATGATTTACTCTTTCGATTTTTTCAGACACCTACGAGAAAATATTTGGTAGAGCAGTGGAACGTGCGTAGCGAAAGAGAATGTGGGCATGCATTCCAGGAGCGCATGTGTTGATCTCATAAATGAATGTGTTGTTGTTTTCACCGCGGGGACATTTTGTCGACTTATCATACTTACAAAGTATTTAAGAAATTAATTTTCTTAATTTATAAACTTATCCATCTGACACAGTTTACGTCACAATAGTACTATTTCGTGTCAAGGAATATGCATGAAGTGAGTAGATACACCTATTATACAAATAAATAACCAGACACAAATTATTGATAACGGCTATCACTTATAACAAGCAACGAAAATTAATGATCTATAGTGCTCTCCGGAAGTGAGGAAGATAACGAACTAAATAAACAATAATACAATTGGTATACAATTGATTCCATCTCGTGTGCATATATTTTGATTTTAAATTGACGTACAGATAGAAGGCAAACATGAACAGAGATAGAAAGGCAATAAAGATAAAGAGCCCGTCCGGATATCATATGATCAGCAATAATGTAGTCTAGGGCCGTAAAATATGTACTTTCCTAGTATGTGTGTATGGTACCGCCGAGACAGTCGTATATTTTCTTAATGTCTGGATTTATCTATAATAAAGCTTTTATAATTAGATCGGAACATTTATTTAGGCCATTTGTTATTTGAACTCTTCTTCAAACATCAATTACGATATCATTAAATTCATGATGTTTATTGTTAATTTATTTTTAGTATTATTTCTGAACGAAATAAAATTTTAATTAATCGACAATTAATTCTTCAAAATTATTTCGCAGACGCGTTTTTTTTGTGCTTGGGTATCGCAATTCTCGCTAATTCAATAGTCATTCAAATATTTCAACACAGAAGTAATTAGGTAGGAATGTACAAAAGTACTTTACGTTGTGCCATATTGACTGCCGGGTGACGTATATACGTACATAGGTACCTACATTATAAAAGAAATAATCTCATGAGTCTGACAGAGTATACGTATAAAGTGATTGGATATACTCGTAGGTGTGTGGGTAGTACGCTTTTGGTATTATCTCTTTAAGTTAATCATTGTTGATTTAATTTTCAGTTAAACCCGGTTATTCAAATTATTTTATGATATTACGGTAGGCACTCACAATCTATGTATAAATTATAAATATTGCTGTTTTATTTATATTATAATAATGAGATGATGCCGTGCATGACGGCTGTACTTAATTTTCTTATTCAAACGTGACATCAAGTAACGTGGCGCGTGGTTATGTGGCCATCAAGGCGATGATATTAATAACACAAAGCAATTGAGATCGAAAAATTTGTGCTAAGAATTATGAAATGAGTCTCATGTATTTTCATATTTTTCATCCTACCTACCTCTGTTATATAGCGCAATTAATTGTTAATTACACTTCAATTGTTAATTACAAACACATTTATGAAAATGTTGGCGATTGGACAGACGTTTCTTTGAAGGTTTAGACTTACGTTGGGCCACGTTGCTTGCGTCATTCAGTGCCTCGCGCTTTTTTAAGATACTCGGTGTCATCTCCTTCCCTTATAGATGTGACGCGACCCAACGCGGCGCTTGCCCTATGATGTTTGCAAATCCTATGTTTTTTCATTTTAAATGAAAACACATGAACACAGGTTAGGTATACTTAGTGATCCGATATAAGCCGAAAGTCTTCTTTAATTTAGCTTACCTATCCATACAATTACCTTTTTTGATATTTATATAATCATTTATGTAAAGAATTTCATGTACGGAATGAACTTTTGTTTACTTTGATTATCGAAGCCCATCAATTTCTCTGTTTACAAAGTATGTTGATAATCAATAAAAATTTAAGGTTAGATTAGATACAAAGAATTCATGACGAATTAAAATTCCACTGTAAGTAGGCACCCATACAATCCAGTCGTAAAGATAAGATGGAAACATCTGTGTTTAGCATTGATTTGGGAGCACCGTTGATCACGAAGTGGTCTGCTTTCGTCACTCGCGGACGGTAGGCGATCAATTCATGAATAACAGGCTAACGGAGCCTTTTAATTCACGATGCTATTAAATCTATCACTGTATATATCATAATAGTTAATTAAAGTATTGTGATTACCTTTATATCCTTCTTAATGCAGCTGAGTAGTGTAATAAATACATTTTATTTCGACAGGTATTTAAATACCAAATAAGGATACTAAAATATTTATTTACATTTTTTCTACAATATTTTATATTGTGTATAGTAAGCAGTGATAGCCTCGTGGATTAGACCGTTGGACTGTAAAGTCAGAGGTCTCGTGTTCAAACCCAGGCAAGCACCTCTGCCTTATCGAAAGCATGTGCGTATTAAAAATTATCTATTACTTGCTTTAACGGTGAAGGAAAACATCGTGAGGAAACCTGCATGCCTAAAAGTTTCTCAAAGGTGTGTGAAGTTCGCCAACCCGCACTGGGCCCGCGTAGTGGACTATGGCCTAAGCTCCTCTCAGTCTGAGAGGAGGTCCGTGCCCAACGGTGGGGCAGTTTCTTAACAGGGTCTATTGTTACTATTATTATATTTTATATTGGAAGAATTATGTACCATATAAATATATATTAATAATATACCATTTTTATTTGCTTAGAATTAAAAAAATATATGTATATAATAGGATATTACGTCAAAATCTTAGGGTGCTTAAAAACCGTCGAGCGATTAAAAAAAAGGAGTCTACCATTTACTACGTATTAACTGTGTAAAAATGTACGCTTAGAAGGTGAAGAAACTATTCTCGCTCATGTTTCTAAATTTTCCACATTCTAATGGAACCTAATCATCCTCCTATCATCAGGCATCCTACAAATGTTGTAAATCAATAATCGTTCTATAAAATTTAATAGCAAATATTCTAAACGTGTCTATTGACAATATTTCTAAATAAGTATGAAGCATAACAAAAATCTATTGTTATGAGAGCAATGTGATAGCAGCCTTCCAACGGACACTGTTTCCTGTTTCTATTATATTAAGCTAATTCATTAAGTGACTTAGTTCTTCCACTACAGCCAGTGAACTAAAATTCTAACCGGTTAACTGTAATTACTTTTCTTTTTGGCACAGTTCATGGCTGTCACAATAGAGTGGAGCGCTGACAGTAGCTACGCGCGGTCGCTGATCGTATCTGTCAAACAGGAGCGTTTGTTTGTGACGCGCGACGCGGACGCGCCTGCGCGGCTACCGTGCGCTCGCGCCGCTTGCCGCTTGCCGACCCGCTATGCTAGAATTAAGTGACCGCGGACACACGAATCTGAGCAGCATTGCGATATATGACACCTGCGCTTACCAGACAGACAAAACATTTATATACTATGAATAATCTCATATCCGCAAATAGGCACCTGCTGTAATTGAATAGCTCTCTATTGATGATACTGTGCTGCAGACAATTGTATATATAGAAAAAATATGTAAGAAAATTTAGGATTTAGTGAACCTAAATTTTAATTTTTCTTTCATCGTTTTTCTATATATATATGTAACAAAGGTCCACAATAAAGCTATTTCCGCTTTACAAGTAAAGTCCTAGAACCTTCATTTTAAACTTTCAACAAAACCTTTTACAAAAATATTTGCTGGGCGGCCTCGGCGTTCGTCTAGTGACCGACTCCCCTGCACTCCAAATATTATGCCCCCACCAGTTCGCAACCCACTATTTTCTTTTAGCTTTCTAATAGCACCACGTGCCAGAATTTGCATAAGTATTTAGGTAATTATTCGCATCTCAGATTTATTTGTAAGTACGTACGTGATTGACAATTGTCGCAAATCATTCGTGCTTGTCAGATTAGATTACCCTTTGAATTTGAACAAAAAAAACCGAGAAAGTTGTTCTATCAGATGATGCAAAGTGGGTGGGCTGCTGCAACAGCCTGCTCGACAATTGTTACTTTCATACCCGGAATCTCTTTAAGCTCACGAACCGGCACTTATACTAGCTATATCCTTACAATCCATACATTAATATTCCAACATCAAAGGTACGGATAATCCAACAAGCTGCTTATTATATAAAAATCTTCTCCGGGGTGAAAGTATTGTAAATATAATACATTTATTTATACATTAAGTATTTACCGCAACAGTTAATCATGATTCATGTTGATTTTACGATTCTTGAACACCTACATCAGCCGTGGAAATGCGTTGCGAATCGCTAATACTTAAGAGTTCGCCTAAACCGATTTATCAAATTACATCCAGCGCGGGTCGTAATGCCATATGTAATTCACGAGTTGGACAAAGAATTGAATCATAAATATTAATCAAGATCGCAATAAAATCAGTACGGCGCGACTTCGTGGTACCTACGCGGACGTCTTAAGCGCCGGCACACTAACAAACATTTGGACCGATATCATATTTTATTTTTATAGGCCACTATCACGTTCCAATACTACAAGACACAGAGAGAAATGACAAAGTGTTAATTGTGACAAATGATACCTAGACGTTAAAATAATATGACGTACATATGTACCGTATGGACGCAAGCAACCGACATTTGCAATACCGTGTGTGGGTTGTAGCTGGTTAACGATCTCGACCCAAAGGTTGACGATTGTTGTGCAAATTGGATAGGAAATTAAGTTTATTTACTACTCCGCACCTTTGTTCTTCATGAAAAACCAATTCTGCAAATATAAGCTGGCTCGATTTATTTAGGACCAATGAGAAATAATGTAATTATAATCTTATAATAGAATAAACAGTAGTGTCTTTGTAATGACCGGAATGTACATATATATTGTTACATATTATTTTATTTAATGCATGACGTATGATGCGTATAATGTAAATGGTGAATTTTAATGGAAATACTTATTGCTTCTGATGGGAATCGAAACTACGTGATCCGCCATATGGGTAGACCGCTCTGACCACTGAGGCACTGAAGTAGGTAGCTAGCTAGCGGCAGCGTTAAATTCTATATGATACGCAAATGCATTATGATATAAAATATTAACAAAGAATAATGGCCAAGTGTTATTTTAAATTTGTAATATATTTCCTGTAGTGTGATTGTAAAGCCGATAAGTATGTATGCATTCAGCAAACAGCGACACATTGGATTTGTAACAACTCGAATAATCAGAAAGAAAAATTTACCGCTTTGAAATTACCAGCCATTGCTTCTGTAGCTAAATGCTTAGAGAGCCATCGTTGACCCAACCTGGCGGATTATGTGGGATATCTATTGGGAAATACATAGATATATTCTCTATTTTTGATGTGGATGCCCCCTAGAGGCATTTAAAAGAGTAAGTTCAAGAAATAACAATAATAAAAAATTATACAAGAACTTTGCTACAATTATACTCTGTTTAAGTTTTTTTTTTTTTTTTTTTTTTTTTTAATTAAAATCAGTTAAAAACCTTTATTATTTACATTATAACTTATAATAAAAACACTCACTTTAAACTAAAATATAAAATAAAACAAAAAAAAAGACCTTAATCAAAAAGACCGCATCCGCGTGGAATGGTGGCAAGAATGCTGGCTGCGTTTCCTCGCTGAATAGACAGACCAATCTTTTGAGCAAGGAACGAGCCAGCCCTCTTGTCACCCGAGGAGGTGATCAGCGTAGGTGTTATTTTATTGATAAATTGTTTTGAAGCCGAACTCCATGGGCCCAATGTTTCTACGGCAAACGGCACAAATATATAATTGTTGCTAATAGCAGCATATTTGCGCCGTTTGCCCAGGTCCGCCTTCTCAGCCGCAGCTCCCGCCCTAGATATTGATTCCCTGAGATGGGACGGAGCCAATGTATCGACGCACGTCGCGTCCCATACAAGGGCCCGCCCCCGTTCCCAAGGGATCAAGGACATCCCATCGGGTCTCTTGCCATCATCACGGAAAATCCCCGCCGGTTCTAACACCGAAGGAACGTTGATGGTAGCAAGAGTCCTTTTGATTATGTCATTGAGCGAGCCGTGGCGAGAAAACCTGCCGGCACTTTTGCGGCAAGAGAGCCCATGGAGTCCGGATCGATCCACCTCCGCTCCACACGGACACCTGTGTTCTTCACAAATCGGTGCCCCTAAGCGAATACCTATCGCGATCCGGAAACTTTCACTATCCAGCAGTGTGCCAAGGTTGGATGCAGGGATTGAATGAAGCCAATGACCCGATTCCTTTTGACCCAACGCTAGTAAACGAGCACGGTCGCGGTCACTGACGATAATTTCGGCCAAATAGTCCTTCGCTATTTGCACCAATGGCATATCCCAAAGTTTTTGCACGTTAACTTCCTTTGGAATATTGTCATTGGGGCAAATCCTTTTCCAGGCCTCCAAAGCCTCCGCGGCGCCGGCTACTAATTCTGTGTTGGAAAGTATTTTTGAACACAGTTCCTGGACACTATAAACGGAGGCTAGGAAAGCCGGTAGAGCAATACTAGCAATTTTTCGCACACCGATACCACCATGTCTAATAGGTAACGTTGCTTGGGTCCAGGATGCTTCATTTAAGGATAAATTTAGAATTTTCTCAAGGTTATCTTTGAGGGTGGTATCCATTTGGTCGATAAGGGCCGAGAATTTCCAGATTGGGCTTGCGCGAGTGGCGTATGTTAGTTTTGGAACGAAAAGACAGTATTTTAATATAGTATATGCAATATGGCGATTTAGAACTCCCAATCTGAAAGAATTATCCTGAAATTGTTTAATCTTAGATTCCAAGAAAGGTTTGACTCCGTCGTCAAATAGAGGGGCACCAAGAAGGCAAAGCGAATTTCTACTGAGAATTTTTACGCCTGGAGCAAACTTTTGAAACTTTTCGGTAATAAACTGCTTTTCATTTAAAGGAAGACTCTCTGAGACAAAAAATTCACATTTAGACAGATTTAATTCCAAGCCTAGATTCTTAAAGGTGTTGTTAATTTTGATGAAATCACTAAAAACTGTATTGGCTTTGCCACCTAAAGTGCCATCGTCTAGGTACCATACATTCAATTTTGATTTTAAGGATGAGATGTGTCGATGTATACCTAGACTGAAAAGAGCAGGGCCGAGAGGGTCTCCTTGCTGAACGCCGACTGCTGAATCTATACTGTTTTCACCAAAAATCAGTTTAGAAGAATCACTATAGCACTGCCAAATATAAGGATAAATTTCGGGAAGTTGAGAAGCTACTTCGTTCAGCAAGGCAGCCCTATCTAATGAATTAAAAGCATTCCTCACGTCAACCTTGAGAAGAACCTCCATCTCATTTGATAAGACGAAGGTTCTGGTTGCATGAACTGCTGCCTCACAGCCCCCTTTGCTGCCAAATCCTAATTGAATTGGTTGAAATTTGGATTTAAGGGTCGAGGCTATGTGTCTACAAACTATTTTGGAGGTTAACCGCCGGATCGTGGCGCCTATTGCTATAGGGCGGATGCCACCATCCTTCTTGTTGAAGGCACATAGTCTCGCACCGTAGAGGTAGGGAAGAAATGATCGATTAACATGGCCGGCGAGCATAAAATTACATAATTTTGTTAAGGAGCTTAAAAGTGCTCCGCCGGCGTCTCCAGCGGATGCACTAACCAGGTCTTTTAGATGTTGAGGGGTTATTCCGTCGATGCCGCCGGAAGAGCCGCTCGGGAACGACATAATTGCCTCAAGAACGTCTTTTTCATTAATCTGCAATTTTTTAATGTTAATTTGGGGTGGATTTGGCAGCTGAGAGACTGAGTTGGCTGAAGGATGCTTCTCTGTTTAAGTAATTTCAATTGATTCCATTCTTGACCTTTTCGCGTTGGAATTAGAAAATGTAAAGCAACAGAGATAATTTAAGATTATAAAATATAGGGTCTAAAAACATATTTATAAATAATAAGTCTCTAATCCATATACTTCTTGAAGTGCATAGAGCACAAAATAGTGTTGTCAAAATGAGCGCTGAAGGCGAGCATTTAGCGCTCAGTCGACGCTTACGAGCGTCGAAGCACGTAGAAGACGCGAGCGTTTTAAGCGCCGACTCGAGCGCTTTTACAACACTAGCATAAAACACGTTTTCATCGCAGTAGCCCCTATCTAGCAGGTCATCATCGCGGCGGACTAATACCGTGTAATACGGAACCTATAGCAACCAGGATCGTTTGGCACGTGGTCAGAGTCGGAATTAACACTGTAGTCGAGTAAAATGTCACTCCATAACAGTTTTCTGAGTTGCCATTTGCCATGAAAATTAGCCAAGTTCATTTTGTTATTAGTAGGAAAGTCCAAGTCCTTGTCGCACTACATTTGCCACACATCATGCCACACATTATACATCCTTAACTGTTTAAACAACAAATAGACTCTTAAGTTTTTGACCTGGATGTAATGTTAACATTAATTTAAAGTTATGGTCAATTATGCCGACGACAACTGGACAAGAAGAATGGAGTTGACTTATGAATATTAGTACTGCTACATCGCATATTAAATGAAGCCGACTCTTGTTTGTATGAACGTCTACAACAATATCGTTTGATATATTTATAGTCTCATAGATTGATATAAATCTTGATAACTGTGTCTAAGGTTAATTCTGTTTAGAAAAATATAACACAAACCGGGTAGTAAGAAATATCCACTCTATGTAGGAACATATATTGTGTATATCCCATTATCTATACTTTTACTTAACACACAAAGCTGAAGAAATATGTCATGGATTCGTGCCTAATGTCTTGCTTAACAAACGACGCCTAAACTAGGATTTTTAAAAAAAATACACATTAAAAAGTATGATCCTACCAGCGTGCCATGGAAAGAAGCATCCTAAGTATTAAGCTTATAGATAAACAGAACAGTAAAAATATCCAACTAAAAACAAAATAATAAGATGCACGACAACACGCACAGCGAAAAAATGGAAATGGACACTAGGACATATTGCCCGCATTTCAGATGGAAGATGGACAAAACTGACTACTGAGTAGGCAGGTCCTAGAAGAAAAAGAGCTAGAGGAAGACCGAAATATCGATGAATTGACGAGATCAAAAGAATAACGGGTAGAGACTATGCAAGCAGCTAAGGATAGAAAAAGATAGAGAGAGTCGGAGGAGACCTATACACAAAGTGGGACCATGTCTTAATTTTTGTACAACTCTTATCATTTACTTGTAATATTTTTTGCTAATTATTATGATTATACTTTAACACTTTACGAAATACAGGATGGGACTTTTTGTGGCGGCGCTTCCGGTTTACAGTGGGTAATGTTAATAATAACCAGTAGCTACCAAAAATAAGGTTTATTGCGAGATTGTTCTTAGAATATAGTAGACTAGTATTATTAATGTTATAACTAAAATGCTAATGAAATGATGACCGGATAAATGTTATGAATGCACCGATTGCCGCGACTGTTAAATGTGCACTGAAGACAATTACATATTTTACTACGTATTAGGCAATCGCGTCACACCAATATTGCTTAGTAAGACGTTCGGCGGAAATGCACCGAAAACTATTGCTGTGATAAATCGAGGTGAGAAAAATTTGGTTATTCTCCACCACTGGGTTCACGTGCAGATTGGTAGAGACAGGTTTGTGGCCACGTGCTGTTGGCATTTATCACACTGTCACGCCTATATTCCCTAAGCGGGGGTGGTAGAGATGTACTGAGTACACCCACGTTTCGCCGACGATGTTAGGTCCCATGTAATAGGGGGTGAGCCTATTGCCATATACCGGGCACAATTCCAGACTCCGGATTCATACTGGGAATTTTTCGTTAGAAAAACTACATTTGTCCGACCTAGGATTCGAACCCAGGACCTCGTTCTTACTTGTCCAACCAACTGGGACCAACTGCTTAATGTGCCGTCCAAACCAAGGAAACGCTCGAATATGAAAATCGGCCATAAACGGTCACCCATCTCAGACCAACCGAGCCGAACGCTGCTTAACCTTGGTGATCGCTCAGAATACCACAGTCGCATAGCGCTACGAGTGATAATGTGGTTTAATGGGATTGAATAGTTTTTATTCCCGTAGTCTCCCGTAGTCTTTCACAAAAACCTAACAACGGGTATACAACTTTCCAGTAGGTACATAGGTAATGAGTAATGACACGAATATTGGTAGCAAAATAAGAATAAAATGCTATTATTCAGTGCAATGGACAATCACCATCGCTAACGCCTTCCGCTAATTGGTTACTATATCCGTGATCTACTAAAACAATTAGCCATAAATCATTTCTAATGCTACAACTTTCGATACAGGGCCTTTATTCGCTATGACAATTTAAACACGAAACAAGACGTGTTATCAAACATACGTGTTATTGGCGTGGAATGGAATTCTGTATGCCACTGTCAGATTTGAAAACATGACAAGGCTCGTCACACGCCATGTTTCGAACTGTCAAAATAACACGCTCCGCGCTTGCGTGTTATTGAAAACATGTTAAAAACTTGCTAAGGTAGTTCAATGTAAACAAACATTTTTAAATAGTTTTATTGCAATTTAAATGATATATTATGATCATCGCGTCGTCGTCGTAGTAATAAATTATTACTCATAACCAGTGACATTGGAAAATTGTGGTGGCTCATCTATTAAAGTGAACTTCTCAATTTCAACAATAGTGTACACATTTATCTTAAAAATATGGTGTTTTGTTTTAGTTTGTAGTCACAATGAACCGGACGAAAGCTTCTACAGCCCAATTAGCATATTTACCTACCCACAGGTGGAATCTGGGTACACCAATTGTTCTCCTCAAGGAAGGTCATCGAGAAATGTGGAAAGACCTAACCTACCAATTAAATGCGTTAGGAGGCCCATTTAAAACTGTGATCATAAAAAACAGGTACGTATCTACTAAAATAAATGTGACTTTTGTTATTTTATAAAGACAAATAATTTGTGGTGTGCTACATTATTGATTTTGTGGTAATTTAAATATTTGTATCATTGATTTAATTATAGGGCATAGGTGGATGATGTTGACCTAAAATAACATAATAGGCTATTTTTCATTATCAATTTTCATTACAAGTAGAATGTAGGGTTATTATAATGCATTTTCTATTAGTGAGTCTTAATTGTTCATCAAATAATGTGTTGCATATATTATGAAGCACTAATTTTGCATCTAATATCATATCTTTCATATGAAACTTCTTTTACAGAATTGCTGATGGTTGAGAAAATTAGAACACCCAAGTTGACCCATTCTTATAGAGGAAGATGTGCGGTGATGTCATGTGTGATGGGAATTTTTATACTAATGAATTAAGGAAAAATGTTTTCATTTCAATTTGTTTTTCAATTATAGCTGCATAATTATGGTGTGGTAACCTTGGTAGCAAACTGGAACCATTACTGTGTGGTATACCAAACTGTATAATTTTGAATGTTTGTTGTTCAAATCAAATAAAATAGCATTTATTGTGGTCATAGGTTACAAAGATGGTATGTGTTGTTGTTCTGATGAGGACTTACAAGTTTCCATTTAACAATACCAAATGACTTACATGTGATTATTGATTTGTTATTCATAAATAAAACTTGTTGATTTACCAATTACTTTTGTTTCATTTATATACATACATGCCCCGCAGGGGATCTGGCTTGATGATGTTTTTATTATTTTATTTTTTATTTTCTTTATTAATTATTTAATTTAGATAGATACATAATCTATGTATCTGTGTAGATAGATAGCTAGTAAAGATAAAGATACATAGTAAATAAACTAAATAAAAAAGTATACCTTTTAAATCACTGTATGTATATTTGCAAAACAAACTTTAAAACAAAAAATAAACACCGTCACGCCGGTATTCCCGGAGTAGGGGGCAGAAGGGCATAGGGGCAACTAGGTTCAGGGAGGACCGGCCTCGACTTGGGCTGTTGCTATGGGGGAAGGCATACATTAGGTGTCTCGCCGTGGTGAACATGAAAGAAACTTGTCCGCTGGCCAGTGCAGAGATGCACTGGCCAGCGGACAAGGGATTCTTCCACGTCGCCGGCGAGGTCGGTGTCTAATCCTGTGTGTGATATCGGTATCTGATAGGAGGGAAGTAAGGGCATTGTAAGGGTTGCTGAAAATATGGCGCGGGCAGCAATAACGGCTGATAGGAGGCGAGTCAAGTGTGTAGGCGGCAGCAGCTAAAAAGGGCTTTTATATAGGTGCGAATAGGTTCAAGGCTGAGATCGGAATGGTGCTAGGTTTAGTCTGGTTTTTCTTAAGTGGCCAATTTTATGAAAAAACATAGTGTGACAACTAAAGACACTAAAGTGGTCGGTTCGGACGAAGAGCAAGGATTGGGGAATTAATGAATGAATAAAATAAACTAATTTTGAACCAATTGTATTGCCTTAAGTTATCATACAATATTTTTATGTAAAATTGACCACTTAAAAAAACAGACTATATATATGTGTGGGACAAGTCTTTGTTTGTTTAGGTGTGGGTATAGGTTATTGTATTTGACATTCGTACGTTCTAAAACTTGGATCTTTGTTTAATGTTAATTAAAGTTGCCTTTTTTATATCTGGCCCTACTTATTTACTTAGTTTTCAATAGACACATACTTCAAACCATGTTATCAGCACATATAAATATATTTTTACCGAAATTGAATAAGTTGAAACGAATATTCGAAAAACCGATACTTTACCGAAATTAACAGATGTAAGATTATGAACGAATCCAGCGAAATCTCAAATTAAAAATAAAATTGCCGTAGACAACATTCCTTACGGCATACCGAATACCATTTTGTAATTCCACGCGAAGGCTCGTCAAGGAAGCGTGTTTATGTTTACTGCTTGTTATGACGTCACACGTTACTTGCGGGGAATCTCATGTGGCATAGCGAATAAAGGCCCAGCACCTCTACAAGTCCTACTTTTGGGAGATGAATTAAATCTATATTACCAGTTTACTAAGATTACAAGCTATTCTACTAATACATATAATAAAAGCGAAAGTCTTTGATGAGGGATATAAGGATCTCTGTTACTCTTTCACGCAAAAACTACGGAATGGATTTTGATGAAACTTTATGGTAATATAGTAGTTTTAGAATAACACATAGGCTATAATTCATAATGATACGTAGACAAAGTTGGTAGTGGACGCAAGTTCTAAATAATACTTCAAACGACTAAAATAGCGTTACTAGACAGGATTAACAGCTGTAAATCAACACTGACATTTATCGCGAAACAGTAAGTTCAAAGACAATGCGTTGGCAGATCGTTTGGGCATAATGTTACGGTGATAGTACAGTGGTGGTAGGTACGAGACAGGAATCCATGGGCATGAGTCAGGCGGCCGCGGCGCGCCGGCCGGCGCCGCGTCGCGTGCTCACCGTGGCGCAATCTCGCAATGTTGCCAGGTGTCCTGGTTTCCATGGAAAGTCCGGATTTTCCAAGGTTTAACACCGGTAATGTTTTGCGCATATATTTACTTCGGGTTCTGTTTCTGAGCTTTAAATCACATCAGGATACGTTCGATTGGAACATTTAGGACTCAAGATTAAGACTAGTCTAGTAACTTGCATTCACACTAAAGTCGAACTCACTCACAATTCCGAGATCTTAAAATTAATAGGTATACGTAGTAATAAGGGTGGTTGCGCTAAATAGTAGATAAATTTTACTAGAGTGCATCACATTAATAATTAAATTGATTAACCTTTTTAGTACCTATATTAGACACTTTAATATTACCTGCCTAAATACTTCTTGCAAGCCAGGACGTTAACCCAATGTCTAAAATGAAAAGTTTTTTATTCCATATCATCGTAACGTGTACACTACCGTAATATGATACTTATCGATTCCCGCAAGTGCATCTCTTAATGAATGTGGATCACATTTGGTGATTTCTCACGATGCGTTTGGGAACCGAGTTTTTTCTCGTTTCATTTCTCTTGACAAACAATAGATCACTGAGCGCGGATAGATGGAGGGTTGGAAGTGCGCCGGCCGACCAATACACGCTTATACACTAGTGGCGATGTTGTGAACTGGCCTATATGACGTTAGTATAACACCGCTACAATATTTGGACCGTTTCGTTAAGTAATTGCCAATTTAAATTTACACGGGAAAGGTGATTGATATGATGATACGAGTAGGTAATAATTTTACAAATGTTACTTACAGTTTAAGTGACTCGTCATTCTATTAATACAAATGAAATTATGAGTATTGTAGAGTGTAAGAATAACGTAAGATATTTTAATTACATATTGTATGAAAGTTTTTGGTACTTTTCATTGAGATCTAATGACAGCAAGAAGATTTTAACGAAGGAAAAAAGAAATATAGAAATACTTCAAACTTAAATGAAATATTAAAAATAAAAATGTTTAGTTATTATCTTTAAACGCAGTTACAGAGACGTTATTTATTTTAAAGATGACATTAATCGCTAATGTATCTTTATTAAATATAATTTAATATAAATTAGCTATGTATGTCCTTTTTAAAATTTAAAGAACCTCTTTGCAACTATGTCTTAAGTCATAATTATTCAATTAAAGACAATACAATAAAGTATAATGTACTTACTAATGCGTTAGATAAAATATTACAACCTCACATTCAGAAACACGAATAATTTTTGTAAATAAACACCACACTGTCCAATTCACCGAGGCATTACTATAATGAAAACGGTCGGCTCCCAGGTGCTCCCTGTTTCATGCGCATGAGTGCAACTTGTTGCTGTGAACCAGTTCCTGTACTAAGGTGACCTGTCAAATCACTTCCTCAATTATTTACATGATTTATGCAAAATTTTTGCGTTACACTACAACCCAATGTACAATTCAACATAACAGTTTGAATAAATTTAAATAAATAACATTGTAATTGTTATAGTTTGTCTGAGATAATAATATTCTTTCGCACAACTATATATGCCAAATTATGCATGCATGAGCTCAGGTAGCTCTTAATATAAATATTATACCTACTTATAAATACAAACATAATTTTTTTTGTCATCTTATCCGAATATTAATAGAATTATTCATATGAAAACTAAACCATACTCAACCCTGACTTATTGTTGTATTCACGTACCGTTTTTGTTTTAAAATCTAGATACAGTCATCAGCCAACCAAAATACATTTTTTGGAACCTTGCTTAATGGCCCAAGGTGCTTATTTATATTATTTCATCAAAAGTGAAATATGTAAATTATGGTAGATTTTACGCAGTACCTACTGTATAATCATGTATACATCATGTATAGGCGAATAATATAGCACTTTTACATCCACCATAAGACCAAACCTTGGCCTCCACTGAGAAGATCTGGCTAGAACCATAGCCGGCCAGATTGTTTTATTCTACTGGCCTTTCTGTTAACCATTTTATATTACAGAAATAGAAACGGCTACGTAAATACATAAAACTGACGTATTCAAACCAGATCCTTAGTGATCCACATAATATTAATTAAGGGATTGGTGAGTTATAATTCTTATTCTGAGAAATGAATTCTGAATTATTAAGTTAAAAAATTATTTACAGACTACAATTTTTATCGTAACTACAAATAGTATCAATGATAGAAAATATCGAAACATAATACAAACACGAAGTCATTCTTGCGATCTTCAAAAATGTTGGTCATTTTAGACTATATTTGACTGTTTAACAATTTTTATTTTCATTTCGGCTAAAACCTTACCCATCGGCGACCGCTTTTAATTAGTTAGCAAATTTATGGCTCACCAACCGTTTTTGTGTAAGTTTTTTTGTGGGTTGAGAAATGTACAGTACTGTATGAAATATTTGGTATATAGATATATGTACCTAAACATTATTATTAATTGGTTAGTTGTTCGCGATAGAACATCTAGTTGCCTACTTCGAAATCGTTGCAAAAGACCGCTATGGGGACGGTTTAGTGCTAAAATATGCAATGGATAGCTACTTAACTTTATTTTAACTCAGGCGTGTTACAATAAAGTTAAGTTTAACTCAGGTTGTTTTTACCATGTAGCAGTGTCTCATCAGCGTTAATTTAATTTCGCACTGAGAATGAACCAAAGATAAAATCACTTGTCTGACTACCCTGATACAATTCACTTGAATCACGCGAGGGGAATGTTACCTGACCAGTACAGTTACCCATATCCTACATTGCACACATTGTAATGATTACCCTTAGTGTTTAATAAAAGATTCAACGGAAGCTGCTACCTGTCTCGTGAGAATTGACAGCGGATGTTGCAAAAGGTGCCCCGATTTTTTATAAGTGTTACATATTAATGGAATGGGATTAAGGGTGATTCCGTCTCCTGTTTAACCAGCATGTGAATCAGTTAATGAGTTAGGAATTTTTAAAAAATGACGCTACGGGTATTTTTGTTTATTCCGTGCAGTAAATGTATTCCAAATATTAATATTCTAAGCCTGCTCATATATAGATAAGTTAGTACTGCTTAATTTCTAATAAGCAATATTTATAGCAAGCAAGGGGTAGTTTGCTATATTTTTTTTTCATAGTTATGCAAAGATTTGTGTTTTTCTATATAAGTATCGAAAGTGGAATTAGGATTTATTGTTTCTGTCTATGCCTGTTATAACAGGTAATCTCTAACATCGTCCAAACGTTTGATTGTCATACTAAATGGTTCATCTTATATCATGAGTTGTCCTACCTTCTATATCTGGCTATTCCATCGATAGCATGACTATAAGTCCTATCCTAAAACTAACGTATCATATAGCTGAACTTTAAAAATATAGGCAATGGATTTCAGTGGCTTACAAAATATTTTTAACAATACCTACTTCTTTTTATTTCAAAGTCAAACCAAAAGTCGTGTGAAATTTTCGTTCCCTTCACCTGTTGCTTTGTCGCGTTTGAAAAACTCAACAGCAAAAAAACAGACCAAGGAAACGTAAATGGTTGTCGGGTATCATAAGTAAGTACGCTTATACAAAAAGTTTTCAGGGGCATGCACTTTTGAGATCCGTTCCCACACAGCTTAATCGATCAAAGGAACAGTGAGCGTGCACTATGATTACTACTTCCATTTTAAGCTATAGAAAGTTCAGTAACCTTTACGCTCTTATCTGTATCGTAATAAGGCATTAACAATATAAAAGCAATCTATCATTTGAAATTAATATGATCAGTGATCGGCGCGGCGCGGCGCGGCAGGCCGGCACAGCGCTCGATATCTGCATAGCCGGGTGGAATGGCGGTTAATCAGGTGGCACGTTACATTACATTGTACTCGCTGTGAGTTCGAACCCGAGAGAACAGGTTGCTCCAATGACAAAGGAGCAGATTCCATCGTCCGCAATCCGCGTCTCCGAGCCCCACATTATAAATAGTCCGTCGAAATAATCCGTTGCTGCGTGTCACTCCGGCGCCCACCAACGTCGACCGGTACACTTCCATACTTAATGATATCTAACATAAAAACAATTCATAAAAAACTGCTAAGATTGAACATTCCATTTCCGCGTGCAGCTTTGACCTCATCGTGATTGATGGTCTGAGAATTATTAATAGTTTATCTACGTAATAGATGGTAATAGTTGCGACCAAAGTCAATATTTACCAATGTTACTGTGTCATCCTCTCATTATTTATGGACCATTTTTATTTTATTGATAGCCACAGGTATGCAATATCTAAAACCGAATGAATACTAAATATGGTAAACAAAGTACCCTCATGAGTAATACCAATATTAGTCATAGTAATAGATTTTATTGGTAGTTTGTTTTAGAATCAGAATATGTATTTAGCACACACGTCAAATCATAATTTTATCTCATTTTCAATCTCCTAAAATCAACTCAGAGCACACGTGAAGACATGACGATAACGACTGTACATAGTTTTTTATAATTAGGTAATATATATTATTCATGCAATTTAAGAAATGTACTATTTGTATTTCCGTAATACGGTTTTGTTTGGTTACCTGCTCCGACCACTGTGTCTAATAGTCGCGGGTTCGATTTCCGCACGGGACAATCTTTATGTGACCCACAATTATTTGTTCCGGCCTGGGTATTTGTGTATGTGAATTTTCATCTTTGTAAACGCAACCACGAAACAGGAACATATCCTAGTGTGGGGTTGCGTTTAAGAAAAAATAAGTAAAAACAAATGTGTCTCAGCTCACGGAGCAGTTGTAAACTATTCCTAATATAAATAATTCTCACGAACGTATTATTAAGAAATGCGCTGTAAAATCTTGAGTAATAACCGTAAACGCAAACAATTGACTTTCGTTGTAAAACAAGGATCTGTGCGCCACCTGCGCAGCAGCCGACCGGGACGAAGGCGCGCCCGGTTCGGCTTTACCGCCTCAACAATAGACAAAACTCTAGTGTAGCCATTGTCGTTCGTTTGCAGCACGTGGAGCGGACCTATGCAGTGTTTGTTTCACTACCACCTGATTTAAATTATTTTATTGCTTAGTTTCCATAAACGGGCCATTGAAATCAGAAATCCCTTTCAGCCTTCTATTCCTTCCCACGGGGATTACGAATGTGGCAATTTAGTATCAATATGAATACTGGTGCCTTTGGAAGAAAATATGATTTTTTTTTAAACGCTTAAACTGACGATGACGTCGACGCGGCTCTACGCCGACGTTTCCGTCCAGTGATTAAACGCTTAAACTACTCAGCCCACTGGGTCTAATAGTCGCAGGTCCGATCCCCGCACAAAACATATCTGTCTGTGCCACACAATTGTTTGTTTCGGTCTGGATGTTTGTGTATGTGCATATCATGTTTGTAAACGCAGTCACGCCATAGGCATATTTCTGATATACGACTAGGTTTTTCTTTAAATATAAAAAAAAATATAATCAATAACTCGTCTAATAGGACGCGCTGTTTGTATGACGACTCACAGAACTAGGCAGTTTTTTGTTTCATATATTCCAAGCCTAGGTTAATTACCCCATAAGCCTAGAGGTTTGTGTTTCTAAGAACGTACTTATAAATAATAATAGTGGGTTTACGGGCCGTCGCAAAAAAAACTTGTTTTTGTTCTCCACGCACTACAAGAAGTATATGGATTAGGGACTAAATATTTCGAAATATAATTTTTGACGGTATATTTTTGAATCTGGTGAAAGGAATACACGATTAAACTAAATTTTCTCAATAGAAAAAACTAAAGTCAAATTTCTTGAGAACTAACAATAGAATTTACTTAAAAACATAGCAAATAATTGTAGCAAAGTTCGTAATTAGTTTCTTATTTCATAGTGTAGTTTTTTTTATAAAATAATAAAATCTGTTTATGCATATACGTCGTTTATTTCCGAGTGCGCGCTCAATATATCCGTCTCTTATTAATCTTTTGTAAAATAATTGCATCAATGTTAATTTAAGGCAGTGGTTAAGAGCTTGAGCTGCTCCGCCCACTGTGTCTAATAGTCGCGGGTTCGATTCCCGCACGGGACTTATCTTTGTTTGATCCACAATTATTTGTTCCGGTCTGGGTATATGTGTTTGTGAATTTTCATGTTTGAAAACGCACCCACGACACAGGAATTAATCCTAGTGTGCGGCTAAGTTTAAAAAAAAATGTAATTCTAACAGTCGATAAATTGTCGATCACGGTAGACCCTTGAATAATATATTTAATAGAATTATTTATTGAAATATACTATGGCCTGACCCCTCTCAGTTTGAGAGGAGGCCCGTGCCCAACAGTGGGACAGTTTCTTAACAGGGCTAATATTATTATTGAAATATGAGACAACACCCACTACTGCCTATTTTTATTTTCATTCCTTATTGTGACGATTCAACACTAAAATTACTGCTCTAGAAATAGATCACGTTAAATAATGCTTTAAATCACTATTCAATGAGTCGTTCAATATGATAACCACGTCAAAGCAGACTATTTTAAAATTTATACGGTTCATAACCCCATCATGGTGGACCGAAATAGAATTCACCTTAGAATCACAGCTGGTGCAGGAGACCCGGAGATCCACAAGGCGATTACACACTATTATGAAATATAAATGCTTGTAACGCCCTCGCTAAAGGGGTTAACCCGTGCGGTGCGGCGGAAATTGATTTAAATTATGCTATTAATAACATTAATATTACGTTACAGTAGGAATAGTATTTTTTGTTTTGCAACCCACCGGCGCACCTATGACCACAAAAAATATAATAATTATAGACACCTACATATTTAATTACAGGTTTATTAAAGAATTTATTGGTTTTAATAAAACAAATATTAATTTTCCAATACCATAAATATTATCTGTATTATAGTAGCTATTATTATTTTCATTCTCATAATCATATTGTTTATTTGTAAAATGACTTTAATCTGTTTTGTTATTGCGTTGTTCTATGATAGATTGGATATTTTAGATGATAGTTAATATTTAATATATTACATCTCCAAGTATATAAATGATAGTCGTTTTTATATACACGGAATATAATTATAATAAGGAAGCCAGAGAGAGGTATGTAAGGAAAGAGCCTGTTGGAACTCTGTACTCTCTGCCTACCCCGTAAGGATCTGGCGTTATGCTATAGATAGATAATTATAATAGATTTTATTTTCTACTTAGTCATCTAATATATTTAAGTTAAGATATCAAACAGTATCACCACATTTAACTTAGTATAAATTAGCAATTGACCCATTTTAATGATAATTCACTCACTCGTAACAGATAGTAACATAAAAAAGTTTAATTTAGAAAACACTATGTCGGCGGTCAATTACTGACCCAGCAGGCGTTATCCTGGTTGCGGTTCAACAGATGGTTATTTTTTATCCGTGGCACGGTGACGGGCGCGGGGGTGCGCCCTATAACCGTATAATTACATGTTGTAGTTGCGCGCGCGCCGGCACGCACAATTGGCTTAAACGAGTGTTTGCTTTGATGTGCCGCCAGCTCGGCAGTTATCCACGTGCGGTCGGTCGCAACCCGTTCTCATGTTAAGCTTATTAAGAGAGGCTACCCGTTTTACGGTTGTTTATACAACAAGAAATGCCTTCACGTTGCAGATTTAAAAGGCATGTGAATAAAAAGCTCTTGGCGAATTCCACGTACCGCGCTAACTCCGAGAATGCCCACCTACTCCTAATTTCTACGGCATCGCTTTAAATCTAAAAGGTTCATTTTATGTGTTATGATTTAATAAGTTTAAACATTGTGCCAATGCAGCAACACTCGTAACTGTGTCGAACTGTCGAGTGCTATCTGTGTCATCTGTTTGTTATAAAGTGTACAGTTATGTCGCACAAATGCCAAGGGCTACATCGATCAACCCAGTGTTGTCGCAAGTGATTCTTAATCGACAGCCGTAGTCGAAAGTTGAGTAGCGACATCGTGATGCCGAACTTAGCCTCCTTCTTCGTACCGGTATACACATAGCCCGTTGTGAAAAAGTCACCTCGTTCGTCTCGATAACAACAGCGACAAAAAAATATATTATTAATCTTTCGATCGTGACTAACGTTTTGGGATCATCGTTTACTTGAGAGGCGGCCGTAATCAAAGTCAAATTAATATTGGACCAATAATTTGCAACACGAAGCTTTCAAGTGTCGCAGCACGCGTGGCGATGACATGCGGCCACCCGCCCTCCAGCCGCCCCACGCCCGCCGCTGTCCAGTCACGCAGAACGCGCTTGACACAACATCGTGTATTTTGTGCAATAATTTGTTATAGCTATATAAAATATATTATGAACACAGATTAAATCGATTTCTCAATTCTTTCGCAACTCTCTTTGGACGAATTAGAGTTACAACAATTTTTGTCTCTAGTTTTTAGTGAGACAGACTTGATCAATTTCACTGAGGATTTTTAGCATGGTCTGACTGTAAAGCTACAGGAATAAAGAGTAAATACCTACAAATTCATTAAACAGTATTGTCAGTCATGTCTTCTTTTGACACATAGACGACGAAATGGGAACTGGATAAGATTAGCATTCTATCTCACTCGTACCAATCTTATCCAGTTCCCATTTCGTCGTCTACCCATCTATGTAGCTGTCAGATGTCCGACACTTAGTCGTTCAAGAATACGGTCTGTTAAGGTCTTACTCCAGTTATTAATTGGTTGGTGGTTAGTTGGTCGATACCTACAAGCAGTGAATTAATGAATCATGAAAAAAATCTACCTAATACGCACCTATAATTGTTATAGTATATGAAACAAGTAATTCTCACTCCAACACTTGCTCTGACTCCACAACTTGGTGTTCTTATATTTTTCCGGTAATGATTCATTTAACTTGGCTTATTAAGGAAGCTCTTCTGTAACACATAATTCTGATTTTCTAATTGTTACTATTGCACATGATTTTAATCATAGTATCGACAGTAGTATCATAGTATCGACATGATGCCGTCGAAACAACGGCGACGCGACCACACCGCGTCACAGTTACGACGCCGCATCGTGTTGATGTGGCTGACCCCTAATTTTCCCACAAATATTTGAACAAACCTACTTTCTTAAGGTTTATATTATCTAATTAAATATATAAACAAAGCCAAAAAGTTTACAACCATACCCTATAATGCATTGTTGAACATTTTCAATTTGAATTGATGTGGACTAACGATATTTTTTTAATGTTCATGAAATTATAAATTTGTCACAAAAATGACATCTAATCACGCACAATTTACAGCTTACGAACAAATTTTCAAAAAATTGAACACTTGCATTACGCACACATAGTGCGTAACTGCGGCCGCTTTTGGCACCATTTTTGTAAGCAATGCTCGTCTAGAAAAGCCTTTGTCTAAGAACTCAACTAAACATCAATAAGCAATTGCCATGACAGAATATTGGTTAATAAGATAGCAGATTAGATTACAAATAATCGTGCTACTATTGTTTCCAGGCTGATATCATTACTTAACATGTCTAACATTCAACATAAAAAATAAATCCAATATCAGTTATAGTTATCTAAATAAATGTGTGAGTTTGACTTTTCACCACGTCATGGACACCATGAACGCTCGACAAACCTTTTATCATAGGGTGTTTTAATATTAATAGTCCAATAAATAATTTTATTAAAGTTTAGTATATTACCTTACAGATATTCGATTATGTAAATTTTAGTACATCGGTTATATTTCTAAATAATAAGCAACACATATAACAATTTTCCACCCCTATGATAATTGACTAATATCATATATATTACTTACGGTAAAGACATAAAATATCATTTAATATAAAAATGTAATAAATTCAATTATCAGGGATTACTATCTTACATTAAGCACATTTCAAGGACAAATCCGTTATCACATGTTTGTAAAATGTTCAGTGAACATCCTGTAACAACGGTGAGGATTTAACGGCGTGATGAATGCCGGCGAGCACCTCATAATATGTTACGATTGGATATCTGTGGCAGGTGTTATAGAGCGGGCTTCGACGCGCCGCCCGGCCGGTTAATAAATAGACTCAATCGTACCTTGTACCCCGAAAACGCCGATGATTCTACTTAACACCTTGATGGATCGTTTTGACGGTATAGATAGTTTACAACGCTAATGAAACATAATAACTTTCGATAAGTATCATAAAGTGAACATAATGGAATTAATCATGGGTCTTAAACGGTCAGCTCGACGGACTAGGTGTATATCTCTAATCTGTCGGTGATTTATTTCCACCTGCTAAGATCTCGCCCAGCCACTGAACACTGAGCGCAGCACATTCACATTCTCACCAAATACGGTCCGCCGAGCCGTTTATTTTACAATTTAAAAGATAGTTATCTAGAAGTCCATTTATTTAAATCCGTGTCGCGTCAAGCGTTAACTTAAAATTGCACAAGTATAGCTTTAGCGAACAATTAATGATAAAACTATTGAACACTCTAACATTGACCCGCAGTTACGCTTGTAGCAACCTTTCATGACACAGCGATCGAAGTTGCACAACTTATTAATCCGGTTCAACACAAGAAGTTGCGGTAAGCATTCTCTTTATTAAAAGTTTATTGTTTTACATTTCATATTGCTACACGCGTTATTGAATACGTCTGTATGTAGGCTAAGCGAGATAATGATAGATAATACGGCACAATGAAGCACGCGCCGCAACGTGCACCGGTTCGTTAGAGTAACTGTTGAGTCACGGACCCAAAGATCACCTGACGGGGTGCTTTTGACAGCGCGCGATGCAACACGCACGCGTGCGCGCACGCCGCGCCGCCACACCGCCCGCGACCCGCCCGCCTCACAACCGCAAACAATAATTAACCATATAAATGTGCATACTGTACACTTCCACTTAAAAGCATCCACCTATACCATACCCATGTAAGGTCTTAGCACAATAAAAATGACGTTAGTATGAGGCTAATGCGTAAGCGTGCTGTCAGGCTATGAACCCGTAAATATGATTTTTTTTAGTAAATGCGAAGTGTGACAATGATAGCCTCAACTCGCTAGCGTGACACCAATGTCAATTGTTTCGTGCTTAGCCCTCAGATACAGCCTTTATCGAGTCGCGACACGACACCGGATGAATTTTACTCAGTATATTAGTTTATGGTGAAACATACTATATTAGTAATTCTTTTAAATAATACATTACATAAATTTGAAGTCAATTTTCTTTATAACACAGCCCTTAAAATTAACACCTTGTTATCGCATCCTCCGCGATATGATTCCTATTATCAAAAAAGGTAGCAATTTAGCGTTAACTCGCCGAAATAAAAAGTGTTAATAACAAAAAAAAAACAACAGTTGTGAACCATGGATAAAAGCAATTTACAAATTAATCTAAAACTTGCACACGCATGTTAAATCATATTTCACTCCGAATAGTTTTGATTGATTGTCGTCTAAGTGTAGTTATATAATATCGGCAATTTAGACATTTATAATAACAATCGAATCTCAATTTAATAAGCACTTAATTTTTATATTACAAGGTGAAGAACTCAGACTGTATAAACTAAGATAAATTCTTAGAATGGTTAAACGTGGACAAATCAATCTTTCACGTGCTTTACTGATAATTACATAGTAATATTATAAATGTCTAAAACTGTATGTCTAGATGTTTAGATATTTGAATGTTTGTTACTCAATCACGAAAAAACAGCTAAACGGATTTAGATGAAATACACAGATAGTTTATTACCTGGATTAACACATCATCATCATCTCAGCCTATACTTGTGCACTGCTAAACATAGGTCTCCCCAATCGCTTTCCAGCGTAACCGGTCCGATGCTACCTGTATCCAACGACTTCCTGCGATTTTCAAAAGATCGTCGATCCACCTGGAAGGCAGTCGCCCTACGCTGCGCTTGCCAATACGTGGTCACACTACCTTAGAATCATTCTGCCCTAACGTCCGTCCTCTCCTCGTGCTATGTGGCTCACACATTGCCATTTCAGCTTGCTAATCCTGAGGGCCATGTCGGTGACCTTGATTCTTTTACGAATCTCCTCATTTCTGATTCGATCACCTAGACAAACACCGAGCATAATTTTTCCATAGCTCGCTGAGCAACTCTGAGCTTTTTATGAGACCTATTGTAAGAGACCACGTCTTTGATTTATATGTCATCACTGGCAACACACATTGACTAAAGACTTTCTAGTCTAGTCTTGAAGCGCTAATGTATTTTGGATGAGAAGATGTTGCGCAGTTTCCCGAAAGCTGCCCAGCCGAGTTAGATTTGTCGATTGACCTCTCTATCAAAGTTGGATCTACCGAACCGGACTGCCTATCCTAGGTAAGTGTATTCGTCGACAATTTTAGGAGTACAGTTCCCAACGGTGAGTGCGGTGGGTACAACATGGACATTATTTTCGGCTAAAAGTATTGTATAAAATCAGACATTTACTAAGTGAAAACATCAGACTACAATTTTGTGAATCATTAGTCTTGTCAAAATTAAATTATACTGACGGAATCATAGGATCGTGTCTTCTTTCGCGTAGTAAGTGTATAATTTCAAATGGTACATAATGTATGTATTACATTTTGCTATAACGTGCCTCCGCGGAGTCATATCACACCTTACTTAAACAAAGACTGCCAGACTGCTATGTAATGTTATACGGAGGGAGAAACCCAAATATTTATACAACAAACTTGAGTGGTATATCTTCCATAGATCTTATATTTCTAGGCGGGCTGATTTTTCTATTCTTACCACTCTATCTCATAATACTAGAGCGTTTAAGGGCAGTTTTCGCTAACAGGCTACTAAATGTTGGAATAATCTTCCGCCACCACCGACGAAACCGATGTCCAAAAGCACATTTTAATCCCTGTATAAGACATGTCTGATAGCGAAACAAGCTGTTCACTAGCCCTGGACTTGATTTGGTTTCTACTCACCTCACTTCAAATCTAATATACATTGTAATATTAAAATTCAAATTCAAAATCATTTATTTCGTATAACATTAGATCCATATGCGATAAATGTCAAATTAATAATAAAATAATATACAATAATAGCAATAAAAACAATAATAGAAATAATTATAATGATGAAATATAATAAGAAATATAATAATAATTAAATAGGTACTGGTTATCGTTACCTTCTCTCCGGCATAGCTACTGTTCTGTGTCTATCACAGCAATGCCGGAGATAAGGGCAGTCCAATCTGTTGGCAATCATTTTCAGGATAACATTGGAGCTGGCCCGTACTCTGCGCACTAAAGACGTGCTTAGTTTACGCATGGTCGCTTGAAAGCAGACCGTGCGTGCCTCCGCAAACATAGCCGAAGCGCTGCAGAAACGGGGCAGCCCCAAGATCATCCTGCATGCATTATTGTACAGGATGCGGAGGTCGCTGTAAGATCGCTTAGTATAGTTCGACCATAGGCTGCCGGTATAAAAAGATGTGCAGTAGGCTCGGAGGAGTGTAAGTTTTACCTCCTGTGAGCATCTCGTAAACTTGCGAGCAATCATATTGGCTCTTATCAACAACGCCCTCCGGTCCCGCTCAATGTCGGCATTGTCCCTAAGATCTGAGGTAACAATGTGTACTTAAATTGTGAAACTATTTTCAAAGGTACACCATACAGTAGCTCCGGTGGTATATTCTGGGGAAACCTCGAATCCGCCCTAAAGACCATGCATATTATTATATTGTATTAATTATATTAATATATTGTATTTAATTAAATTATGTTGTATTTAATTATCTTATGTAGCAAACTATTTAATTATTTGCAAAATTTATTTACTTGCAGCAATATTGATTATATCTTCTCTATATACTTTTAAACTGTGTCTCTCACACTACTACCTCGTATCACAACGGGTGCAACAGAAAATCAGCGCCAGGCTGTTTCAAGCGAGGCATCTATGCTGAGTTGTAGCCTTTTTAACTAACGCAGCAAACATATTAATATAACTTGTAATAGTGAATAAATTATTTTCATTCTTTCTCTGTCCATGTTTATTTTTAGACCTACTTGTTCGGATACTCTGTTGAGGTAACCGAGCATTCGTATAGATCTTAAAGCGATTCTGCCATGATTACGATGTCATTGCAAATCGAAAGTAAGTGATGTATTTGCCATTGATATCGATGCCAAGTCCTCGCCACTCCAAGAGCTTTAAGGTGTCCTTTAAGTTGGCCGTAAATAGTTTTTTTTTCTGCTTTATAGCCTTTGTTCTGCTTTATCAACCCTCAATACGTCTTGTATTGTTGGACCGTAAAACGTGTCGCAAGGACTTCAATATCTGTCTATTAAGCTGCCTATAGGATTTAGCATCATCGGAGGTTTGGAGCGTCATGGAACGTCGTTCAGCCATTAGGTTCCGGGTGTAGTAAGATAGTTTTTGAGGCCTATTTTTACGGCGGGGCTTAAAATACTTGTACCCGACATGTACCCGATGGACAATCTCTACCAGCCTAAAGTTGATTTCATCCGCTGATGTTGCACAGCAGCATCTAGCTGCTGCTAGATGCTGCTGTGTAGCTGTCTAGCAATTCAAAGCGGTTTGACAGTTCGAGTTAAAAGTTCTCGGGGTTATGGATATATATAGGTAGGCATAAGAAGGTCGGAGCGTAGACTTCATCAGACGCGACATTTTCATTTTGACATTAATATTTAATGCGTCTCTGACCATTCGTTGATCATTGCCGGTTTTTACCATGTGAATCACGCCGACATAATTAAATATTTATCCCTTGGTGCTCATGATGGAGTCTATCTCAGTTTTTGTGGAACCATCAGGGCTCATCTAGGTCCATTTCCTATGAGGCGGTTTCTGGAAGAAAAGGATCATCATAAAGAGTCTGTCTTTGACCAGAAATTCGGCCACCCTTTGACTCCTGAAGTTCTGCTGCCCATATCCAAATTGCCCCACTCTCAGCTCATCATCGCCCCATTTGCCCAGCCGCGCATTAAAGTCACCTATAACCACTGTAAAGTGTGCTTTAGAAGTATGTATGGCTCTACTAATGTCCTCATACATAACTTGGACCTCATCATCCGATTATGCCGAGGTCGGTGCGTATACCTGTATGACCCCCTGCAAATATTTTTTGGATATTCTGAATATCAGGTACTGCTGAACACACGAGTAATGGACACAACGTTTTTTTATGAATGACTTGTGGACGATTTATCCGACACCACCTTTGGACTGCTGTCCACTCTCCCGGTAGTAAGGCAAGTTGTTGATTTTAAAGTTATCGTGTCCTCACCCTCTCTTCGGACCTCCGATAAGCCAACTATACTGCAGTGCAACTAATCTATGTCTTCTTCCAGCTCAAATAGATTCTTATCTGTCTTCAACGTGCGTGCGTAGTATGTCACCAGGACCAATTTACGTTGTTGTTTATGGTAGCCGAATTCCAGCCGGGGATTCTTAGCACCTCTTGTCCTGTCGTTGCCATGGCTGCTATCGTAGCCAGGATGAACAGGACTGCCGGGTAGTCCCCGGCAGGGCATAGTTTTATTGTTTTCTTTCATAATAACAATTGGGGGGGTTTGCCGTACTTGCCACGCTTGGCAGGCGGGTTGGCAAGCGCAGTTCGTTGGTCGTGGAAGTAATTGAGAGAACGCTGCTGCTCATTCCCTAGTTTTCTCTTAGTCGCCTCGTACGACATAGGATTTTTATCCCGGAAAAATGTAAGGTTCCTGTGTAAAGTAAACGCGGACGAAGTCGCGGGCAGAAACTAGCCGTTAATAAAGCAGAAATTTGACTATAAAATTAGTTTCAATTATCTACATACATTGTACAAATCCGGTCGTTGTAGCGATCTATGGAGACGCCATTGTCCTGAAATAGACGTCTTTTTGCTGCTAATGATAATATTGTGCAACTATATTGCATAGAAAAATATTATTCTAAAAACCTTTCGTTTGACTTTGAGACTGACTGATTAGCCTTTACCTTATTCCATTATATTTTTTACATTATTAAACATCCTCCGGCAATACTGAATCTAAATGAATTGAGCAACCAATCAGTTAGTAGGTACCCCATTGGCAATACACTCAATCTGACAGGGCAGCAGAATGATCACCTTTCTCAAGTCCTCTTTGTAATAGACACCACGCCGGCCTTCGACGGCGTGCGGCGACTTCACGACTTTACACAAAGACTGTCAAGAATAATTAAAGTAATTACTGTTTACAGTAATTAATGACCCACATCACATGATATGGTTTGATTGATCTCAGAACGGTGACGAGATAATTGTAGCTCGCTGGCGTTATTGCCACACGCCATCTCAAGACGATTTTCAATTAATGAATACGTAGGAACCCATTTCGGCACAACGCTTACTATTATATCCATATAGTTGTGAAACGGCTCAAGCCGTTGAGTCTGTTATAATCAAATTGTTTTATACCTATCTACACATTTATGTGTACACAATTCAAGCATCATACGTGTCATCATGCGCTCGCAAAAGGATAAGTGTAGGTATTTCGCGCCCATATCGAAATCTTTTGAGTTATTAGGTAGATTATATTTCTAATAACGTATTGCAACTTTTGCAAGTGTTGCCACTTGCTCTTTTATATCTTAAGGCGATGTATAAATTCACATACAACTAGGATATATAAATTGTCATTTGAATACTTACCTAATTAAATTGAATGCCTATTAAAAAATCAATGTAACTGAGAGGTTCTATTTGAAGAACATATGGATGACTAGTTTCTGCCCACGACTTCTTCGGCGTGCACTTTAGGCCGGAACCTAACATTTTCCAAGATAAAAAGTATTTTATGTGTTAATCCAGGTAATGAACTATATGTGTGCTAAATTTCATATAAATCCATTCAGCCGTTTTTGCGTGATTGAATAAGAAACATCCAAACTAATTTATAATATTATAGTAGGCTAACTATCGTAATTACGATGATGTTATCATATTTCAGTGTTAATTAACACTGAGATATGATAACATAAATATGTAATTGATTGCAAATGATAATTTTATCAACAAAGATAATAACCAAACAACACAGGTATTACCTCCAATAAATATTCACAGGAACGGTAATTTTATCCGAACCTCCCAAGAAAGAAGCACTGATTAGTGGAGGCTTTTAAATAAGACCTTTTAAACATCGCAGTAAGGGTTATCGATTGTAATTCCGATCGAGTGGCGACGGCAGCGCCGGAGATAGCCTCCAGCTATCCTCGTACATAGACACTGCATTAGGGCTCCTACGCCTGCCCGGCGGCACCTTTGCCGCCATAAGCGCATTTAACATGTAATCGCGTTTGCATTTCTCTTTTGTGTGGAGAGAACAAGACTAAAAGAATAACTTAAAAGGCAGTTAATTATTTAAGGCTCGTTGCAATATGCATGTAAATATGGTTGAATATAAAATCTTCATTGTTGAAAGCACATTAGCATCGAAGTATGGCTACGTGTCTAGTGCCTAAGCATGTTACGTGATTTGTGTTAGCTTTGTTACACAACTATAATTAATTATTAAATCAATTAATATTATCTAACATCCCTTTGTATTTAGTTTTTTATTTTTTATTTCTAAAACTAATATATGTAAAAACTTTATACAAAACAGAAAATTCAATGAAAGTTTCTTCCACAGAAATTTTAGATATTTGTAGAGGCTTCGTTATGGTGTTATTAACAGATCTGTACGATAATATTATACAAAATGTGTTAAAAATAGATATCGCAGTATTAATATTTATGGTAGTCTTTATTTAGATAGATACGCATGTAGTTAGTTACCTAAATAAGGCATAACTATTGGATTCTATTATATGTGGTACGGATTAAGCATGACTACCACAAGGAGTCGTCAGGGGAACTTCGCAGCAAGACGGGACAGGGCAGCGACGGCGAGAAGGTGCGTGGGCGCGATTGACTCGTCAGCGCTATCGGGGCTCACTTAGCGCTGACGCGGCGCACGCTTTATCGTCCCAAGTGCACAGCCCGCGCGCGAGCCGCGCGCCGCCACTCGGCGTCTGTGACTCAAACATTCTGTTTTATTATTTCATAATTATATTAACATACCTAGTCTGAATTTTATTCCAGTTGTTAGATTATTATAGATCAAATATATTAAACCAGAGGACTTAGCACGAACAGACTGACGTGACGCTATCAAGAGAATATACCGTCCTTTTCACACTACAAATTTACTAGATAAAGATAAACCTGATAGCACGCTTTGTGTACAACGGTACGATTGCGTCAAACGATTCGTGCTAAGCCCTCGGTTAATGATTGATTTGGTGTACCGTAGGAATGTGGTTAAAACATGGAATGGGTACGACTTTCGGATGAAACAGAATTTTTATTTACTTTTTAATTTATTTTATGCCGGTTTATGAAGTGCCCGTAGGGCGTGAAATAGTATTGCGCCCTTTTTGTCAAATGAATATGAAAACACAACATTTTATTACATTTTATCTATATAATTTGCAATGCAATCGATTTATCCCCAGATCCTTTGCGGCATAGGTATCTTATCCAAAATATATTTAGGTATTTATCAGAAAGTACTTTATTTATGAATGAATACACATAATGTAAATTATTCTTATTTTTAGAAAAGTAATTAGATTCTAAACTAAACTATGTGCTATATAACCAGCATACTCACGTACTTAGGTACTAGTAACACAAGTACCTGTTACAAATTCCAGCTCATTCTGAACAAAACACAATAAAACTATAAATACATTCTAACTAGTTGCGGTGGAGCGATATAAACGAGTGGTAAATTAGCTCCTTGAATCTATTCTTGTACTGAAATAAAGCCACTTTCTATCTTTTATTTACTGTAGCACAGCGCGGCCCTTTATCTCACTTGACAAAGAGGCGGGTAATTGCCATTCCTGCTGCGCTAGGGATTTCATTAAAACTGGATAAAAACATTTAGATATTGAAGCATACGTAATTAAAACAATATAATTTACACGTTTATAAATAAATACCTAATATAGAAATAATAAAACTTCAGAAAAGTGGATTATTACTGTGAACTGTAAATATTCATAATTATCATAACAATTATTGGTATTCTGGAAGTCCGATGGAATGTTGTGCGAGGCACAAGGGGGTTTCAGGTCTGGAAGAGGATGTTCGGATCAAGTCTTCTCACTCCGCAACATCGTAGAGAAGCATCTGGCAGTGGGGCGGAAGGTTTTCTGCGGTTTTGTAGATCTGGAGAAGGCATTTGACAGAGTTGTGCGAAAGAGACTTTGGGACATATTGCCAGAGTATGGTATAGATGGCACTCTGTTGCGAGCCGTCCAGTCCACTTATGTGGACTGCAAGGCATGCGTACGGGTGGGTGGTAACAGGTCACCCTGGTTTGACGTTAAAATCGGCGTCAAGCAGGGTTGCGTGTTGTCCGCTAGACTGTTTATAATATATCTGGACAAAAGTCTTCAAAGACTGAAAGCGATGAATGAAGGTATACAAATGGGTGACTTAGTGGTAAACCATCTACTTTATGCAGATGACGCGGTTTTAATAGCGCCAACAGCCACTGATCTGCAAACACTAGTCACAGTTATGAAAGACGACTGCATGATCAATGGCTTACACTTGAATGTGAAGAAAACCAAGATTATGGCTTTTGAAAGGGAAGAAACCAGAACGAATGTAAAGATTGTGGTTGGTAACGATGTTCTGGAGCAAGTGAATGAGTTTGTATATCTTGGATGCGCCTTCAGTAAGGATGGGAAATACACCGCTGACATAGAGAGAAGAGTGAGTGCAGGGAACAGAGTGAATGGTGCGATGGGAAAGCTACTCGGGAGCCGGCACTTAAGCCATAAGGCGCAGCTGACCATACATAACGGAGTTCTTGTCCCAACGCTGTTATATGGTAGCGAGAGCTGGGTATGTAAGAAGTAGAATGAAAGTAGGATAAATGCGGTAGAAATGCGAGCTCTGCGGAAGATGTGCGGAGTGAAGCTGACCGACCGCATTAGCAACAGCATAGTAAGACAGCGAGTAGGTATGAAAGATAGTATCGGTGTAAAGATGAGAAAGGGCATGCTCTGTTGGTTCGGGCATATAGAAAGAATGCCAGAGGAAAGAATGACAAAACAGATATACAATGTGGAAGTGGAAGGATGCAGGTACCGGGGAAGACCTAGACTATCTTACCACGACCAAATAAACCGAGTGTTATCTGATGGAAAAGACAAGGGTCTCCGTAACCGACGAGCGTGTATGAGACGAACTATGAGAGTCGAGGAAGCCAGAGAGGTATGTAAGGAAAGAACCTGTTGGAACTCTGTACTCTCTGCCTACCCCGCAAGGGATCTGGCGTGAGGTTATAGATAGATAGATAGAATTCTGGTACATCAGTTAATTCTCCAAGAATCATAACATCTTCGTCGTCATTATTAGGCAACTGAATGCTAACGCTTGTTCCCATGCTACTATATATTTTATATATAAATTCATATTGGCATATTTGGGACCATTGTACAAGGTTATTTGCGGGCACCACGAAATCATATTTCAATGGGTGCAATTCCGTTAGTGCCGCCTTCATTGAATGTTTTGTCGATACCTAATCGCTCTCCCCTGTGAACGCGAAATGGAGCAATTTGGAAACTGGTTGACTGATGAGAATATTTTTATTTACCATATTATTATTCTAATGCTCGATTGTTCACTAATAAGGGGATCAAAAATGTAATAATGGGTTGCGTTTACATTAAATGTTCTTAACAATACTAAACTACAATATTTAAACGATCTGGATACGCAACTCTTTAATCTTTTGAAGGTGTAAGAAGGGTTGAATTATGACTTATAACGGTAGAAAAAGAAAGGGATGTATGTTATTATTATGGAGTACAAAATGGTAATTATTATACACATACAATCGTATTCGAAAGAATTTTAATAACAGAGCCGATATTGGCTAAAATGACTAGTTCAATATGCATTCATGAAAAAAAAAACATATTATTAATTAATTTACTTTGAAACTAATAAAATAGCGTAGAATCATCTTAAACTCATTAGTGAATGTAAATGGATGTTGGTTAATGAAAATTAATTGAAAGCAGCCGCACGGTGGGCGAAGGGGTGGTCGCAACAGCGATGTGATGAGCGTCGCTAATGCGCCTGCGCAGGTAACGCACCAACACTCCCCGAACTAATCGCTATTTATCTACTATTTGTGGGGAACTATTGGTTATTACTCTATTGTATCATGTTTTACAATAGTAAAATCCTAACTTACAATATTTATAATATAACGAAGTTACTTCGGGATATATTTTTGAATTTTATTATTATTAGTATTTAAAAATAGCCATAACTTGGTTATGTTAGAATATGACACATCACATCTGCTTTTCCCTTCGAGAGTATAAAATATAATATAGTATAAGCATATTCTATTATTAGGTATACAAATTTGACATACCTACAGCAACCACTGAGGAAATATGTATATTCTCGGGGAAACGTTTCTTTTTCGTCCCACTTCATCTAAATTACTAAAGTAGAGTTAGTAAATAAATGGCTTGCACATTTCAACATATTATTCAGACGTGCACTTATACGACTAGTGCATGGTAATAGTTAATTGATCCGTTTCAGTTGATCGAAACGGAATATCATTGGCATTTGATTGGTTGGTACCTACAAAACTTATTTACTGATATAAAAACCTATACTGGTATAAATAAAACAATCGTCTAGTAAAAACGTAACATATCCACCCTGTATTACTAACGCGTGAAGCCCACTGGTAAATTCCCAGTATGGTTAAATTGATTCAATAAGTGTTACAAAATCTTGTCAAAGTAGGTACCAGGACATCATAACATATTAAAACATAGGTTATGAGCGATAAACTCGAAACAGATTTTCTTTATTTCTTTTTTTTTTTTTTTAAACTTAGCCCCACTCTAGGATTTATTCCTGTATCGTGGGTGCGTTCACAAACATGAAAATTCACAGACACCAGTACACCAATACCCAGACCGGGACAAATAGTTGTGGATCACACAAAGATTTGTCCCGTGCGGGAATCGAACCCGCGACTATTAGACACAGTAGGCGGAGTGGCTTAAGCTCTTAACCACTGCGCTAAATCGTCCGTCAAGTTGGGTGAGTTTCTAGTTTTACTCATATCCTTATTCTGGCTGTATTACCTTCCACCACATGTGCCTAAACACCTCCGCACCGTTATGATATCCTGGTACTTAGAATAGGTATTTCGTTCAAATATACTCTCATTCACCCGTCTTCCTCCAGTACCTATATCGTCCATATGAGCAAAGAACTTCAAGTCCAAGACAGAAATATATAAACATTTATGAATTCTCGGATCGAAGAGACGGAAAACGTATTCATGGTTTCACCTATGTAACCCTATTGTTTTATTTTTAAATCAACCCAGTTATTTCGTTAAGAATGAAATGTCACTAAAATAATATGCAGTAATCAACAAACGGACCAGTTGATTTGATTGGAACAAAATGCTTGATCGATCGAATTCTATTCTGTACAATTAGTTGGTCAGTTCAGTTTGTCGGAGTTAAAAGCAAATTATAACTAACAGTAGTGCTTACATTTATAATCAAAATGATGTTTTAGTTATTTCCTTATGTTTTTCTGCGGTCTGTACTTATTAAGATAAAATGTTCATATAAAAAAATGGGACGAACAGAGAACAAAAATGGGACGTAACAAGAATAAAATATTATTTTTCGAATAAAAATTTCGTTTGGTCAAGTGGTCCGAACGAAGAATTTTTTATGTAGGACGAAACTTTGTAGGACGTACTAAGACCAAACCGTATTTTCGCTTCGCAACATTGACGTCACGGCATGTTTGTCTGCCCATATGCGCACGTGCGTACGCGCAGGTGAGAATATCACAACACTGCGCATCTGTGGAGCTTTGTACCTATCATGCTTTTTCTACGAACCATTGATTCATTGTGTTACAAATAAATTGTAACTGTCACTAACAGCCGGCTTTGGTGTATCCATGATATATATATATATTTTATATCATAATTATTTATTTATTCCAAGGTCTTACATAGAATGTTAGCGATATCGACTTAATAATATAATTAATTGTGTAAGCAATTATGAGCTAAATAAATGCAATAATCAAGTGCGCAAAGACCCTCAACGATTATTCTAAAAAAAATTCTTTAAGCTAAGTAAAAAACTTGCAAATATGGATAAGAAAACTATCTATTCGAGTTTGCTGCGTGACATGTATGACGATGTTAGGTCCCATGTAATAGGGGGCGAGCCTATTGCTATATATACATCGGGCACAATTCCAGACTCCGGACCTTTGTAGTTTTTTCATTAGAAAAACTACATTTGTCCGACCTAGGATTTGAACCCAGGACCTCATGATCACAAAGCAATGCGCTTTGCCACTAGACCAACGAGGCATTTACTGATTATTAATTATTTTCTTGAAATAATGTATTAATACACATCGTAGGCAATTATGAACTTGCGCTAGTACTCAATTATCCTCAACTCTCAATACTTGAGATTTCGGAACAGTTGTTTACTTAGATTTTGTTTGCGTGACAATCTAGAGATAGTTGTGCTAAGGGTCGGTATAGCTACCACTTCATATTTGCATGCATAAATCCGATAAAACGATCGACTATGAACCCTATATTATTGTATTAGAGTGTCGGCCGTATAAAAGTTCCATTTGATAAACGAAGTTGTCTGTGTAAGGCGGTACCGCGAGCTTACTCACCGGCTCCGCACGTGCGCGCGCGCCGCTCCGGCCGCGGGTGCGCTAATCGTTCTGAGATTAGTGCCTTAGCCAACAATCATGTCGATAACTTGAAGTATAGACATAATATAAATAAGTGATAATTATCTGGTGAAGCATATTATTTCGAATGTTGTAAGCAGACAATCTGTTTCCGTTAGTTGTCCTTGAAAAGACATCAACGCAGTGTAATCTACGAGAGTTTATTAGGTTGAAATAACATGATTGTATTTAAGCTGTTTATTAACTTGATATATATCTACGTATATAACATAAACGTACGCTGCTATAAACTTATTTATAAAATAATATGTTCAAAATATAGAAAATTAAATCGAGTCTTTTTTTAGTCAAAACGAGATTGTGTGTTTTATGACAGAAGGCTTGGTCCAGTGTTGAAGAACGTATGGCGCTCCGTCCATTAGATTGAGTCATTCGATCTCCGTAAAAGACAATTCCTTCCATCCATAAATATTTGTTACTGTATTGTTTTAGTTTCAGAAAATAATAAAAAAATGATATTTTTACATTATTCCAGCCTGATATAGATAAAATAATTATATGAGAGTAATATCCACAAGAGTTACCATAATACATATGTAACTACGCAATACGCATACACTTTCCTCGTCGGTCCAGTGGCAAATCAAAAGGCTACCTAACGGATTGGATTGGAAAATACTAAATCCGGTGTCTGGAAACGTGTTGGCGAGCATATTGCCATTATGCAATATGCTCGCCCTCTGTGAGTGGTGAAATAGGCATAATAAACTATATAACTACCTATATAACTAGAATAACTAGAAATACCTATATAACTAGAATAACTAACTATATAACTAGAACCTAACATCATGGGCAAAATATGTGTATACACAGTAGGTACACCTTGGCCACCCCGCTTGAGGAATATAAGCGTGCCTACTTCTACGGATTAAAAATGATAAATAATATTTTAAACAGCGATTGACTTAGACACCAGTAAACTAACACCATATATTTTATAGAATCGTTAGTTACATGTGAAACAACTAGCGACTATTAACCGCCTAATATTAATAAAACTAAACAACAAAATTTGTCTCTACAAACTGTCAAGCATCTCTACATTTCTATACAAGGTGTAACATAAATAACGCAAGAACTCAGACACCCTACTTAGATTATTGTTTACGAATTCAATACGAAAGTCAAGCTTCCAATTTTAAGGAGTTTTCTACCATTTATAAGCTCCCTAGGCACCCAAATTAACCATAAAATTAAATAATTAATTAACTTTTGTATGCGCATTGAGGTGCGTGTAATAAATACATAAAAATAGCCGTAATTCTTTGAATAATTATGAAATTTTGTTTAATACAGCGAAAAGCACGAGAAGCAGCATTTTTTGAAAATTAAAACAAAAATAACTTTAAAAATTGTTGGAAACGATTTAGTTGCCGATTTAGAACAAACTACTTTCAGGTCTTGCGTTAATTATGTTACACCTTGTATATATTTATATAAATAATTTTGCCTATTTCACCAATAACACAACATTAATTTTCATTCCACTTCACTTTTAACACGAATTCATCGATAGTTCGCATTCTCGGATTAAACGTACGTCACTAGAGCCGGCGTCTCGGTTCGTAATCGTAAATATCAGACATTTAACACACAGTGGTCTCGCCGGCCGGTGATTATAAATAGATTGTTGCGATACAGACGACGTGTTTACAGCCAGTATCTGTCGATAGCTGATCCAATACCAACAACTAACGTCATGCAATTAACATCGCGGAATCGACCAGCAGACAAACAAGACATGAATGAATCTGATAACTCCACGCTCAATTACTACAGACGCTCGCTGTTTACCTCCCACTAGCTTATTGTGGATTTATTTACGATTATCATATAATAGCAATACTATTAATAAAACAACCCACTTAGGTATAACATTTTATAAAATGTAATTGAGAAATAATAGAGTAGAATTATTCCTGTGCCGTAGGTGCTTAGGTACAATCATATTATATATCACAAATATGAAAGATATTTTTAGATCATACAAAGATTAGTCATAGTAGTTAATCCCTTTGTGGGGATCGAACCCGCAACCCTTTATCCTGCGAGTCAAGTGGCCTACGCTCATACCGCTCGACCAATCTTCCAATTGGTGGTCAATGATGTACATAAATTATCCAACCAGTTATTAGAATAAATGTGTAGTTCAACGTTTACTTCTGCTATTAACCAACATACCCATTGTTTATATAACTAAATATTGATTAACTCACATTAACACAGTATTACTGATCAAAATCTGATGCAGACAGACAAATTATTCAGTTTCGTTCAATAAGTAAAAAAACGATTATTTAACCAGCTAAAAATAAGGTTTTGTCACAGAACCTTTCAATGCAAATATTACAATAAATATATGATAATTAGCTTAAATTAAAATAAAACAAAAAACAAACGGAAAAGTCAATTATTCATTTGTCACCTGAAATGAATTTCTAATATAAAATTCAAGTAAGCGATTTCAACATTTCATGTCAAGTCCTATATTGTAATATGCATTGTAATAAATTTCCATAATCATGCTATTTAAAACGTGGATAATCGAACTCATTTCAACACATCACGTAATTCAGACTAGAGTTGACGATATTTCGATTTTCATAGTTATATAAAAATATTAACGAAACAGTAAAAAATATACTTATAATTACATACTTTTTTTCGAAATCTGTGCACCCAAAATGTGTGGCACTATCATTTCTATTTAACTTTTACAATCTTGTCTTATTTTTCGCATATTTCGTTTGAGAAACATACTCTGTATCTGATGATATTTCAGCATGACTTATTTTAACATAGCATCAAAGAGCCATTCAAGCCAGAGAGGTATGTAAGGAAAGAACCTGTTGGAACTCTGTACTCTCTGCCTACCCCGCAAGGCATCTGGCGTGAGGTTATAGATAGATAGATAAATCAAAGATTTCTTGATACTATGTTAAAAAAATCATGCTGAAATTTATCTTATACATACATCTATACTGTATTTCTTGGGTTCAGAAAAAAATCGGTATAATATTAAATAATTAAAATCCTTTTTCTTTATTTTTAATCGTTATATGAATCTACGGGAAAAAGAATAAAGCTTTCCTACAACCCCAACAATACATGAGTCCTGATAGCCATACAAGTAAACAATTATTGTCCAATAGAGACCCTACTTATGTCCATTGGCTAAAAACTTATACAATAACAGGAAGAGTAGAACTGGGCCTTTTGTAACAATATAATAACAAGGGAGCCAGTTAACATCTTCACTCAGTTATCTGCGCTGTCAGTAACGAGAAATAATGATGTACGTATAATATGGAGGCATTGCGTGTAGAAAACGATTCTAAGCAATACCGTAGAACTTAAAGCGTGAAGTACCTAAGTCATGGGACATTTATTTATATTAAGGTAAAGGAATCAGATAGTCAGAAGTGATAAAAATTAAGATATATTATAACACTTTCGCCAGTTGATGTTACTAGACTTATTTAAATTATTATCAATTCCGCATCTAAATGGATAAATAATAATTATACACCATCACGGCTATATTCCCCTAGCCCACCTCTGTCGCCTAGGGTGACAGAGGTGTACTGAGTACACCCACGTTTCGCCGATGATGTTAGGTCCCATGTAATAGGGGGCGCGCCTATTGCCATATACCGGCCACAATTCCAGACTCCGGACTCGTACAGGGAAGTTTTCATTAGAAAAACTACACTTGTCCGACCTAGGATTTGAACCCAGGACCTCGTGATCACAAAGTGATGCGCTTTGCCGCTAGACCAACAAGGCAGTTAATATTAATATTTTTTGTGTATACTTATAATTTAGATTCAAACTGTTTTCATGGTTTGTTGATGACCAATCAAGTAACATCAGATACGAAGGCCAATCATAAAATCTCATTTATATGTATATCTTATTTGGATACATAATCGTTATATATTTTAATTACAAATAATAAATATAATCTATATTTATTTGTATATTGTGAAAAAAAATAAGTTGATACAGTAATTAATAAAATTAAATCTAAAAACAAGCATTACACTGCAACACCTCTGGATACCGTGAGCTTATTCTGCCTAGCGTAAATCAGCTAAAATATCTGAGATATTTGAAGGTACCCCAGAATGCATATGACATATGGACG
The DNA here is from genome assembly GCA_905147815.2 of Phalera bucephala. NCBI lineage: Eukaryota > Metazoa > Arthropoda > Insecta > Lepidoptera > Notodontidae > Phalera > Phalera bucephala. The sequence goes on from LR990622.1 coordinate 16,552,841, forward strand.
TAAAATTCCACAATCCTTTCCCTGGCCATGGGTTGAAACTTCGGGAACTTACAATCAAAAACTAAACCGCTATAAAATCTGTAAAAGTCTAAGAACTTCATTCTGAAACTTTTAGTTTAGCATGACGCATTATAAAATTTCAACCTCAACACTTTATTTCATAGAATTAATAATTCATTTGGTATAAATATTTAATCTTCTTAGAAAGGCTGGGTACCATCTGCGTACAATGTAGATAATAGTATGGTAAATTGTTAACGTAACAAGATTTTAACATTCATGATTTTTTTAGTTACAGGATTAGTATATTCTCTATATTATAGTAACATAAACTATTATTTTGCTTGTCACTTAGACCTCCGTCCAAGAGGCTAGATCAATTGGCGAGCGCGAGCGCCGATGCCGATTGTTCCACCGGTCATGACGCGACGAGCTTCAAGACATGTCATCTACTGCTATGTGCTAATAAGATATATTGTAGCTGCTTGGAAATAACTAAACTAAACTGAGACCTAGGCATTCCATTTTCCTTTTTTTATATATACGGTGTAATTTTAGTCGCCTGGAGCGAAAGCCCAGGCGATGTTTCCAATGTCTACTGTTGACTGCTAATAATGAAATGTATAAAAAGAACACTATAATAAGTAACATGTACCCACTGACCTGCCCTAATATCAAAGCTAGGGTCCTAAGGAAAATCCGGACTAATTACCGGCCAGCTGACGTCGCGCCCCCTCTCTATGTTATTTTGCGCTTGATATAGGTATTTTTGAATGCATTAAATTAGTATTGTTAGAGATTACTTATTAATATGTTTTTATTTTTTGCAGATTGTGCTCCAAGACCACTAAAATTACATCCTGTATATCTTTGGTGGAACAATAAAGTGTTGCCATTTATTTATCTATTGCAATGTGAGAACTGTAGCACATGAATTTTAAAACGAGGTAATTTGCGTTCTACCTCAGAAAAATAGCCATTGGATATAAGTTAGAATCCATACATATTTTTTGTATGTTAGTTTTATGTATCCAATGCTCTAACTGGGGCACGATTGTAATCGTGTCTTATCTAGTCAAAAACAGTCCCAAGGACAAGCCCTCTCTAAGTTTTTTAACAAACTACCAACAAAACACATAGTGATGAATGAAAATTAAATAATTAACGCAATATAATCGCTAGAAGTTCAGTCGTTGGCTAGAATGTAAGGTTTGTCTGGGGCTAAATAGCGATTTTAGTGACACATAGCAAAACTACCCCGTACATTCCTACGGGAATGTCCTAGAAGTGTGCATCCGCGTCGTCATGACGAGCGCTGATCGAGCTTCGAGCATAGTGGGGTTAAATAAACTACCAACAAAACACGTAGTGATGACCGGAAATTAAATAATTAATTCGATCTAATCGCTAAAAGATCAGATGTTGATTGATAAAAATATCGTAATTTTGATTAGTATTTAAATGTTTGTCTGGGGCTAAATAGTGATTTTAGTGAGACATCACTCAACTACCCCGTACAATTCTATTGGAATGTTCTAGAAGTGTGCATCCGCGTCGTCATTATGGGTGCTTGTCGAGCTTCGAGTATAGTGGGAATGAGTCCCACCTCTTGTTGTGCCAATTCCAGGACACAAGGTAAACATCTTATTTTCCTAGCTTTGTTCTACTGTATCTTTTATAACCTTAACCATAATACAATTGTCTCTTGATATTTTATGACTTCTTAAACTGCCCAAAAGGATGCACCATTTGTTTGTTTATTATTAAAAAAATTACCTATTTTCTGATCATACGAAAAAAAAGGTATTTGATCCGTTAACGTTTTCTGAATTGCCCTCGAAAAGAAAAAAAGGTTTTGTTTTGATTCGTAGCAGCCTTATAGCAATAAAATATATAGATTGCACACTACTAAGAAATTATAATTTATCATGTATATATTAAATACTAACATAATAATTTAACAATAATTTAATGATAGGAACTTTCGTGTTAATTTCTTTAACGATAGCTTCTGTATCTACTGCGTGCTCATTAATATAATTATTTTAATTTCCTATACTACACAAATGTTAATTAACATATCCTTTTGCCTATTGAGTCTATAATTGATTTACATTTAATTTTTTAGTCAGCCCATATTACTTTTAAAGAATATTATAATAGTATTATCATCATCAAGCAAAGGGAATCAACTGAATTCAAGATTCACAATGTCGTAACAATATAAGAACTGTGGTGCAAATCTTGCCATAAACGTTATATAAAGGAGGTACACTTAAAGCTGGTAACCAATAATCGGAAAAACCAGATTGTAGATATGAAAACACCGTTATTTTCCTTGAAGATGTGTTTACGGTCAATGTTTCAATAATTGATGTATTTGAAGATACATTTTTTTCTAGACCACATCTGTCTACATTAATGAATCATAATGTATCACTTCATTTTAACATTATGCGGTCTAGACAATTCAGAACATCAGTTTTACAACTAGCTATAGATTTATCTGTGCGAACTGACAACCGAGACGCTAACGTGGCTTATGAAAAATTGTCACACGCCGAACCAGTCGGCGCGCGGCGGTGCGCAGGCGCACGCCACTGTAACAACTAGTTATAATATATAGTTGTTACTTTTAAACGTGCAAGCGCCCGCACCGACGCCACTTGTTTCATTGTCTGTAATCCGTGCGAAATTGCGGAAATAGTATCCAGTTACCCGTTCTATAACTATTGGACTCAATAACAATTTTGTTATTATTCAGATTACACTATCCAAACTAAGTAAATGGATTTATGTATGACTAAGGATCAAGAAAAACAAAACTTTAATACGTTTAATTATTATTTTTATCTAATAAGAAGATTCTTATGCATCATAACTCATGACTTAGGGTGCATAGCTATGCACCCTAAGTTATAAGTTATGAAAGCCATTATTTATTGACAATACCTAGCTTTGTAACAAAATAGATTATCTAAATATCAGTAAACTTCCACGTAATGGAGAAAACTGGACTCCAACTGTTACAGTAATTGTACAGGATCTGTATCTAGACGAATGTGGATTTCGTAACTCGATTGTGAAGTGGTCAAGTTGATCGATGATGTGTGCGCGTGCGCGGCCACCGCTTGTCAATTAGGTTAGCCGAGTTCAGGGCCTGAGCTACGGGCTCTTATCTGCGGCCGGCGATCTGGCAGAATTTGTGCAATTTTATGTTAATGGGACGAAAAGTACACAATTCTGGAAACAACCTGTTTCAAAACCATTGCATCACAACTTCATTCGCTATAAACGCAATAAGTCACATACGCAATAGATAGGTACCTACATGTCACAGCGGCTCGTCTCCACCCACAAAGCATTCCCGAAATAACTATTCGCACAAAAACTGGCATGTGCGGGGACACAGGTAGCACGATACTCACAATGAAATTATAATAAAGGCTGCTTTTACAAAGCGCGGGGTCGCAAAAAACGTCATAAAATAAAATCACGACGACCTTCATTCATCTTTATAAAGTTCAATGAATATGTGTGTGATGCAGATATTCCAAAGACTGACGTTATCTCATTTTATTCGTGAATAAAAAAGTAGTAGAGAATCTATTTAAGAGGGAATAATAACATTAATAACATCTACAATAACTACATGGATAAAACACATAGCCCACACTAGGATTTATTCTTGTGTCGTCGGTGCGTTTATAAACATGAAAATTCACATACACAAATACCCAGACTGAAACAAATATTTGTGGGTCACACAAAGATTTGTCCCGGGCGGGAATCGAACCCGCGACTCTTCTATCCAGTGGGCGGAGCGGCTTAAGCTCTTAACCACTGACCGAATCATCCGTCGAATATTATCTACTAAGCCAAGAACACATACACATTGGATCGATTAATATGCTACCTTTATCTAGATATTTTGATTTCCAAGATATGAAAAAAATATGTTAAATAATACGTATCTGTACGTTCAACTATGACTTTAAGGTTTATACATCATCAGGTCGTCCCGGCAGCTGCATCAGTTCGTTCACAATAGATTCTATGCAGGTTGTTGCAAGTACAAATTGACCAAACTTTCGATGAAATTCGCCAATGTTCTGAACGCACATCGCGGAAAGTAGACATTTTTAAGGAGCCAAACTTTCAACAGATTTTATATTCAAAAGCAGAGTTGAGATATATCGGATATAAGGTTTTTAACCCTAAAAATAATAATGAGTACCAATAAGTCAAAGGTTGTTTGTCGAATTCATTCTAAAGATGCAAAAAAATCATTATTAAGTGTCCTCGCAATGCCTATATGCACCCATTGCCACATGACGAAGCCAGGGTAGCCCAAGGAAATATGGCGTAGCGACATAGATGCGATTAAAAAATATTGGCTAAAGATAGCTTAACACAATTCAATTGGGAAAAAGTATGAGCAGACCTTTGCCCAGCAGTAGTGAAATATATTAAGAAAAGAAAATTAGATGTTCAAATCAAATCAGTTTATTTGCGAAAACGGGTTACAGTGGATGTTAAAATTACATTGGTCGTACGTCATATTCTGCCTTTAGGCATGCAAATATCATTAGGAATAATCCAAGAACTTAAAGTACTTAACAATTAAGAAAGCATTATAATTGTATCGGACATTTATAAATTATTTAATTAAACGTTAAATATATACTAAAATATGTAAAATTAAATTAAATCCAAGTGTCTATTTTAATGATAACAATTATACTAATGTTAATTATAGTAATTTTAATTATAATAGTGACAATTAAAATAATATCAAGACTCATGAATTCAATTGAGATTAGTTGTATCATTTAAAACATCATATTATATTGTGATTATTTATTAGACACAGACTAAAAAGATTCCGAGTGTATTTAAATTAGTTTGTATATAATCCTACATGTATTCTAAGAACAACTTTCTATTGCAATACAAGTCGTTACCCATATCTAAGATTTTTTTCCTACCGACAATAATAAATCTGATTGTTAATTGTTCGTTGGTTGCACAAGGCGAAGTCAGGCGGGCGTGGTTTAATGTTACTCTTGTGGAAACAGCTGTACGCTCCCCCTTTACCTGAACTCCTATGTGTCGAGCACGTGTTGTATGTGCCCTCGCTCTTAGGTAAATACAATTCGTATTTGAAGTCCTCACATCCGGAGAAGGAACGAGTGCCGGCGACTTTGGTACCTACAACTTGATTTTATTTGCATAGTTACGTGTACTGGGGGTCATTAAGTATGGAAGACCAGTGGGGAAATTGTGCTGATAACGGATTAAACCACCATTATCGTGGTCTCAGGCAATAGGATACGTGTACGTACCTTAAACACACCTGCCGATCACTTCCGACTAGGTATTGACTTAGCAACGTGATCTGTCTAATGTAACTGCCTATCTAATCCTGGTTTCCTTATATTATACATCATGTTATTTATCAACACACATATATTTATAGCTATGTTATGTTAATAATTATGAAATTATATATCTGAATATTCTATTTCAAAATATTAGTTCTATTTTAGGCGATATTAATTCCCACCTTAATTAATTCTGAATAAAAAAAGAATCGTGCACCTCAAACAGAGTTCGATGAGATGATAACAAAAGAAACTCACTGAAGAAACTAGTGCATATTTATATTGAATTAATTATAAACCAGTATTCAATTGTTTGACGGCATATGAGTGCGCAGCGGAACGAGCTCTCCCTTTTCAAAATGTAGTAGTCAATCGGAAGCTGGGAGCAGGTGTGCCCGATCCATCTCCCAGTTCACACGATGTAGAGCACTTAAAATACGTTACAAAATTATTATCACAAATATTCAATAAATCTCACATATTGAATATTCATACTGTAACGGAAAGTAACAATAATGTACATAATTTTCATTTACTGGTGTTACCTGTTTTTTACGATGTACTCGTTTCTGGGAATATTATATCTACTATGGGGATTTTCCATATTGACATTCTTGTGCACTCAAATCTAATAGCATTATTAGATATTTTTTCACTGTTTTAAAATTGCAAAATTAAGCGTTCCTTTGCTGAGGATTTAGGACTAAGGTAGTCACATCAAACAGTTTGGTATTGATGTATCTCTATTAATGGTACAGAACAGTAAAGAAACCAGAACGTAACGTTTGAAGCATTTGTAATAACGCTAGTAACGAATCAAAGCACTTTTGGGTAATGTGAAAGACCTAATAAAAAATGCGCGAGTCAGTACCTACGCATGAAACGCCATGTTACCTGTACCAGTAGAACGCATCAAGGCACTGGGTACTGTCTATATTATACGTATTATTTTTTTAAGTTATAAGTCGTTATGCATTACACCTTTGGTGTATATTCTACCTACTGTTAATGTTATTTTCGATCACATAAAGGTTTTAAGGTAATAAAGCTAAGAGCCTTAACAAAACATGTGAGTGGTAGAAGAATGTAGGGACTATATTAAACCCTTCAGGTATAACAGAATGTGAGGGAAGCATCGGCGATTTTGCGACTGCATCGATGCTGAATCATGTTTTGACGACTAGTTGCTTTCGGTCGCGGTATCGTAGTCGAGTCAGCGTAGCATAGCGAGTTTTTTGTGTGAGAAAGGAAGCGTTCGGACGCAGCATCTTAAGAAACTAAATCGCCGATCACAGATCCTAAAAGTAGCAAGTCTGTTTTGGGCCTTAAACATTTGTGACTACTTGCTTAAATAGTATACACATAAGTTAAATATAGAACATAAAACACTAACAAATATCACCATAGCCAACGAGGAGTCTTACCCTCACATGATGTTAAATATAGTATACCTCCCCTACTACATACTTAAATAAAGTTCTCAGTCTACCGCCCCTAACCCATAACATAATATATGAGTTTATGTATGTCTACTTATTCTTAGCTACGTAACTTTTTATAAGGTACTTATTCTAAAAGTAACAGTAAAACAAGAATTGAAATAAAACCGAATCGAATTTGAATTCGATGTCACAATATTCTAAAATAAGAATAGGTGAAGGATCGTTCATCCGAAACAATAATTAAATAGAAACCTTTATAGAATAACAATATTTTAGCAAAAGTATGAGTGTACATGTTAAAAATATTATAGGCATAAATAAAAAAAAGGTTGTGGTTTAAAATCAATAGTCTCTCAAAAAAATCAACTCAGTTGGAAATAGTCTAGAACTCATGCATTAGAAAATGTAGTTAAATGTTGCAGAAAGTTAAATATATTTATAGTAAATGGAAGTAGCGTGTTTCAATCAATTTCAACTGAGGCAACAATCGAGAAGAATGCTCGTCGAATACCTTTGCGTCAGTGTTTTCGTGCAATTCATATGGATTGCTGAAGGGAATGGATTATGCTGCCAAGTTGTGTTTATACGCAATGAATTATCCATCAACGCTTAGGTTGAGCATGGAACACGGAAATAGTTGTACCTACTACCTTCTTTGTTTTGTGCTGTATGTGCAGAACAAAGAAGGTAATAGGTACATTATATATTGTAAGAATATTGAAACGACCACAAACAACACTATCACTCAATCGCGCCTTAATTTTCCTAACAGTCAACAGAAGTAAACATAACACGCTTGGGTTAAACCCTGTCCCCATTTACTTTTCTAGAATACAAGAACAACGTTCAATTTATGCGGATATAGTTATTAGAAATACATTTGAAAACTTGAATTTTTTATAGTTTTTTAAGGATATAGGAACTAACTCTTTCATCTGACAATCTGATTAATGAGCGTGTAGATTAGAAGGGTTATTTTGCATTGTTATTCCTTTCGCATTTTGCGTTCCAATAAATTTAAGAAACATTTACAGATTTTCAATCCATTGAAATAACAATAAATAAAACGTAGGTACTAAGAAAAATAACAAATGAATACGGTCACTTCCAGGACGATGATAAGACATTCATCAGATGCTGCAGAACGTCAAAACACCCCACCGATTAACACATGCATGTAGGCCTTATGCATTAATGCATGTGCGTCATGACAGCTGAACATTTTTTTGCAATCGTTTTGAAATCTCTGAAAAAAAACTGTCACCGTAATTATATTCTGTCTCCTCATTTTGCATAATACGTACGAAGTTTTTTGATTTGCTTTTGTTCTGTAAAATACTATGCCTACAAAATTGTTATGATGAGATATACGTTTGATTATGAAGAGGAAAAAAAAACAGTCAATTTACAGGAATAGCGTGATAGAAAAGGCATAATTATTAAAATAAAACTATGCGTACCAATTTACTTTGCGTAGGGTCCAATAAAAAGAGGTGTTATTTTAAATATTTAAATGATTTTTTGGTTATTAATTTTATTTATTTAGGATCACCAACATGACATGAAGGGTTGCATGTAAATATATATATATATATATATATATATATATATATATATATATATATATATATATATATATAGGTACATGTAATTTTTTAATATAGTCGATAAGGTAAACAGGACGTGTGATACTTTTTAATCTTTTCTTTAAATTTTGCAAGACTGTTGGAAAAAATATCAACATCAATTGTTTTATGTAAACTATTATATTGCTTCGATAATCTATTGATTGGGGAGTATAACCCTAAATTGGTTTTTGAACTGTTTGTATGGAACGGAACAAATCGATTAGGTCTTGGTAAATTGCGGGGTATATTAAGCATAAATTTAGACAGTAAATCAGCACAATCAATTTTAGCATTAATAACTTTGTACAGGAATAACATGTCCAATTGAATCCTACGGTCAGATAAAGAATGTAACTTAAAATATTTAAGGCGAGAAGAATAACTGGGAAGTTGTTTGGTTAGTATACAACTATACACAAGGTGCCACAGAAACCTTTTTTGAATACGTTAAGACTTACAAACGAAAAGTTAGTTAATCTACCTAATGATGAAAATATTCCGAAGAGTTAAATCGATTTCAAACGATACAAGTTTAAATATAAATATTAGTGACAAAAAATATTGTACCAAATAAAAATGTCTGTGTAATTGAATTAGAACAAAACCTGGAAATTGGATATTACGGACATTCCACCACTTGGAAAAATTATCAATAAAAACGTTTATAACTATGCAGATAACACCATCGTCGCAGCTTTCAATCGGTTTAACTAATTACCTCAGCACCCTGCGTTATCTAATCAGGTTCTGAAAGGAGCCGGTGTGAACGCTGGGGCACATGTGTTTGCGCGAACGCACGTGTTCATTCACATATCCACCCGTCTTAGGAGGGATAGCACCGGCGACTATGGGACGTTAGGCAACCCATAGGTAAACACCATTCATGTGTGCCCCCGATAATATTTACAAAGGAAATCTTTATACTGCACCGGTATATCACTAGTTGTATTTTTATAACATGGAAACTTAGTCCCTTGACAAATGATAAATAGGGCTATATATATATATTTATTATACTGGTACTTGTTATGTTTAAGAATGTTATTAAAACTGGGCTATAACTGGGCTATAACGATATTGTGCTGTCCCCTTGAGTTTCTTCTAGTTTTCAGCAAAGTATACTCTGATGTTTTTCATGTGGTAGCTAGGGAATAATGCCACTTCTTATATTGTAAGACACCATTAACACAATTCAGGTCGATGTTAGGTTCCAGTGTAAGAAAAGGCGAGTCTATTGGCATTGTAATACCTAGCGTCACTATACCGGGCACCATTTCAATATTCTGGACTTACAAATCATATTCTGTGCAAACTACGATACGTGGTGGTGGATACTGGGTCCACGTCATAGAATATGACCAAATTGTATACATAGATTTATTGGACAAAAGGCATTTGTTCAGCAGTTATAGTTATAGACTGATACATTAATTCATTCAAGCATGTACCTACAGGCACTTTAAAATAAAGTTTATCAAAAATACACAACGTAGACACAATAATACGATTCCATTTCCGATATAACCAACATGCAGGTAAAATTTACAGTAATTTATGCGATAACGGAGGGTGGCGTATCGAACAACATACTAAATTTGTAATTGTTACCTTTTTGTTGGTCATCCCCATCAATATGGCACAGTCGTTAATTTCATTAAGAGCTTATTAAGCGGGCACGCGACCGTCGACAGTTGCGCGCGGCACGCGTGCGATCTAATCGAGAAACTTATGGTCCGTAACACCACTTACTTGTATTTATTTACTGCGGACCTTGTAGAAAGTTGCATCTCCTCTCATCAGAAAAGATGCAACTTTGTACGACAACACTCTGGAGAATGGTCTATTAAAAAATACACTTTTTTCAACTATTGCTATTATGAAATAAAACTATTTTTCGAATCGTATCGCGGTTTCTTTTTGATTTTTAAGTTCCCGAAGTTTCGAGTGCTTCACAGCACCCATGGTCACAAAAAGGTCCTTTTATTTCATGTGTAATATTCGTGTAAATCTAAGAACTCAGTATTGCTATTATACCGGAACAGTGATTTTTCTAGACTTCATTTGATTCTCCTATATCTTATTTATCATTTAATGTTACTTTTTTCTAGCTTATTTGACTGTCCAACTCCTGGGCAAAGGCCTCCCTTTTATATTTTCACAACTGTCTATTCATTATCCTTTAATGTTACTAATTATTATTAATCAGCCTATACTGCCCCACTGCTGGCCTGGCCTTCTCTGAGGTGAGAGAGATTAAGTCATACTCCTCCACTCGGACTCAGTGTGGATTGTTGGAGGAATGTTTGTGGTCAGCTGCTATAGGAACTATTCAAGCCTGTAAGGCATCCAACTCGAAATAGCGACTACGACATGAAGTGGTAGCTGGGACCAGAGATGGGCAAAATGTAATCAGATTAATGATTAATCACTCCCGCTTAGGGAGTATATGCGTCATGCTGTATTAATGATTAACGATTACAATAATATTGTGTAATCTTCAACGTTTACGACTACACTTTTAATCTTGAATCATGATTGAATATTACAAAATGCAATTGTAATCATTAATCTGATTACATTTTGCCCATCTCTGGCTGGGACCAATGGTTTTTATTTCAGGTACCACTTCTTCTATTTTTGGCCAACCCAAATATACAAGAGTCAAATAAAAAAAAAATAAACACTGTCACACCTATATTCCCTAAGTGGGGGTGGCGGAGGTACAGTACACCTCTGTGACCCCCCACTTGGGGAATATATTGTACACCGACTTTTCGCCGACGATGTTAGGTCCCATGTAATAGGGGGCGAGTCCATTGCCATATACTGGGCACAATTCAACACTCCGGACTGATACTAGGAACTTTAGATAGAAAAACTACATTTTTCCTACCTAGGATTTGTACATTTATTTGTGTGTGTGTAAGGACCTCGTGATCGCAAAGCACATTTATCGCCTGTAGACCAACGACCAAGTGTCAACTTTTCAATTAAACGTAGAGCATGTAATAAGCCTGTTGCAGATAAATATATTTCTTTCTGTCATATCTGTAAATTACATTGTAATAGTTGGATGATCACACGTTACTGCGGTCACGCAGGGCCCTTATTCGCTATACCTAATTAAACACGTAACACGGCACGTTACGATAAATTGGTGAAATGGCCCAATGCAAATATGAAGACAAGTCGGTCTCAGCAACTGTGTACTGTGCCTTCCAACTAGGCCCTAGCGTGATCGCGGTGGGCTTGATTTACGTTAGTATGTAAATAATTCTTAGCAATATGACAAATACAGAAGTGGGCGGGGTATAACATCCTTTTCATCCCTCGCCACCCAGTGCTGTGGCACGCTTGATTGTATGAAGACCTAATTATGCCATCTCCTCTTCATGTTTGCTTCGCGTTTAATGGTACATACTAAACACCACTACACGATCATTTCACGAAGTCATCGTATCGCACCGCGTTTAGTCATAGCGAATAAGGGCCCAGGACGCAGGAGTCATCGCAAGCGTCAGGTGGCGCGCACCCACCCTGCGCACTGACGCAAATGAATACTTCATTTAATTAAATATTACTTTTGTACAACTCATTTAGTTAAGTATTTACGTGTATACAGACAATTATTTAAAATAATAAATAAGCATTAATTAAAATTCATGAAATATTAAAAACAACACACACATACAGAAAACAGTTTAATTTAAGCTAACAATAGAAATTATTTATTAGCACAGTACAAGGCTAATAATAATCTCGAAATTATTTCATAAAAACACTTTTTGAGATTGGCAAGGATTGACAAGCATGGATGGAGCTGAGGGTTTGATCCCCGCAAGGGACAAATCATCTTGTAATCCACAGGTACTTATTTGACTCTGGGTGTTTATGTATGTTAAATATGTATACAGTATATGTACATAACGAAAAACTTAAGCTAGAATTCCTACAAATATTACGAATAATGTCAGTCAACTAATGTTTACCTTATTGACCATCTATATTAAAAGAGGACAGTTTTACTGCCTCCTTGGTCTAGTGGCAAAGCGCATCGTTTTGTGATCACGAAGTCCTGGGTTCAACTCCTAGGTCGGACATGTGTAGTTTTTCTAGCAAAAACTTCCTAGTACGAGTCCGGAGTCTGGAATTGTGCCCGGTATATTGCAATAGGCTCGCCCCCTATTACATGGTACCTAACATCGTCGGCGATACGTGGGTGAACTCAGTACACCTCTGCCACTCCCGCTTGGAGAATATAGGCGTGACGGTGTGTGTGTATGTGATAGTTTTACCGCGCGTGATTAAAAATTAATAAAAACCAGTTTTTTTTCTTGATTTTCTCTGATACACACCAGCTCGTAAATCTTTACAAATAAATACAAGTACTTGAATTCGTAATAACACTTCCGGTCAGTACGTATTCAAAAGTTTACCCATTATGCCACCCTATCGCACTCGAGTTCGGTTTGTTTAGATTTAGATAGGGATTTGCGAATGATATTATTAATTGGAAGGTTCCCACAGCTTCCAGAGGGGTGACCTGCCACGGTCGGCCGTTGATTTGCTATTGTTGATGACACATGATGGTGCGATCGGTTTCCGCACGCACTCCCACGACAGGGAGCAGATGCCGCGCCGGCGCCCGCGCAACCACTGTCACTCGCAGTATTTCAACCGGTGTCCCTCGAGGGAGCTGTGGGAATTCATACCACGCTAGGGGAATCATAACACTCATTTAAGTGTTGCACAATAAATGGATTAATGTCCCTCATAACAGTTATATTAATAGTTGTTGTTCGTGCTCAATGTTTTACTTATAATTTGGTTGCATTTTATTAACAAAAAATAAGATATACCTAGTCATTATTTTACGGTTGAATATACTTTTGGAGATAAGGTTGAGGAACAGCGTCTTTTAGCTTATGCATTTTACATTTTTTTTCGAAAACATAAATACCATTTTGAGCATTGGATCATCCATAGTTCCATAAGTTTCACAGTTCAACTGATTGGACAGAGTAGTTAGACCACGACCCCAGATAGAATTAATTTTATTTTTACCCGAGTGCAGAAAGAGTATATGTACCCATGTGTGTGTATATATTATTATTATTTATACGTGTGTATATCTAAGGATATTTCTTTAGCACGACCTGTAGCCAAAACGACTTTAATGGCTTTTAACTTATTAGGTGTCAGCACAGATATAGAATAATGTGGATGTGAGACTCAAGTTAGACTCGTCTTAATTTTAAAAGCGACATACCTTATAATATTTTAATATAGCGTCTAAGATTCTAAAAACAGGCGACAATAAAAAAGTATTCGTGTTATTGTAACAATATGGGTATCCTAGGTCGGACAAATGTAGTTTTTCTAACAAAAAATTCCCAGTATTAGTCGGGATTTTGAAATTGTGCCCGGTATATGGCAATAGGCTCGCCCCCTATTACATGGGACCTAACATCGTCGGCGAAACGTGGGTGTACTCAGTACACCTCTGCCACCCCCGCTTGAGGAATATAGGCGTAACGGTGTAAATATGGGTACCAAACAAAAGCTGTTAAATAGCCAATTCTAAATATATACACTTTTGAGCTACAATTTTGACATAAAATATGTATATAATGTTTTCTATTCAGTTAACTCATAATATTTTACACAGTTAAGTTTTTCAGACTTATTTCTTTCGATCTCACTGCCAAAAACCTTCGTTGATTTTGGATGTTTTTTGAATAGTCATTCGAGAATTGACAACAAGATCGTTAACAGTCTAACATTTCAGCTATTGGAATGAATCTTAACGAATACTCTTTGATGTGGAACCAGCCGTTCCCTGCGGCTTCGCACCCGGTCGACAACAGTACCACCATCCGCTCAGAACCATCCAGGTAACCCTGGAGCAGAAAAATTACGTACACACGCACACTGGTATTGTGTATACAAGCTGTAACATAATAAACGCAAGACCTGAAAGTAGTTTGTTCTAAATCGGTAACTGAATCGATTCCAACAATTTTTAAAGTATTTTACATTTTTTTTAAATTTGAATTAAATGCTTTTACTCCTTCAGTGGGCTATAAAAAATAATATATTCTTGATTCATAGCAAGAAGAAGATTCCAAACGCATTCCTAAAACGTATTTCTCAAAACGCACACATACACGTACAAGTTTCATTGTTAATTGAGGTATAAAAGTGCTTTAAAAAAGGGTAAAAACCTTTAAATTTGAAAATTTGGGTTTCGTTTTGACTTTATGAAGCAATTCTCTAATCGGGGTGTCTGAGGTCTTGCGTTTATTATGTTACACCTTGTATAAAGATAATTGCAAATATTGAAAATATTTTCATCCTGTTGGTAATGCGCAATGATCGAACATATAGACACTTGACCCGTCAAAACAGCATATTATTCAGCGTGTGTCGTATTATCATTGATTTCATGGCATGAGACGCCATTGCATATGCGGTTGCGAGCCGCGCCGCGCCAGCAGATGCTCCATGAATATTATATGACGCATAAATTTGAGCACAATTTGTAGTCCGATTGCTATACAGTCAAACTTTTCATCAACACATCTGTCTGCTGAAACATGGAAATTTATCAACTCTGAAAACATTTAGGGAAATTTATGTGTACCTACCAGTGTCTATCAATATCATCCTAGATGTTCTATTCATTGAACAGGAAATCTAGACGTGAGCATATACATTATACATACACTCGTCTAGCATTACAGTCACCAACCGTATTTTAAGTGCCTGAAGATGCATCGATGAATCTGAGAGCGTGCCTCTCGGACATATTTGCTACGGAAAATATCATCATCTTTCAGAATTACCTACGTAATTTATTCTTTACTCATAAAAAACTAAACTGAATGTCGCCCTCTTAAATAAATACGTTTGTGTCAATATATCCTTTACAAATAGTGTTTTGAACCAAGTTTATTATAAAACTTATTAGACGGATTTTTGAACTAATAAATATGTTTGAACCACATTTATAGAAATAAACATTTTGTTTTTATTTGAGTGAGGTGATGGCTGCTCAAGTAGTCATACTCGTTGACGGACGGCGTTTGTGGAGAATGGTCCACCCGGAATTCTCTAGCTTTTCTTATAACTATCATTATAATTTCTTTCTCTTCTTCTCTAATCTTTCATTATAACACATATTTAAAAATATTATTATTAGTCTTATATCTCAGTCTTAAGGCATCACACTGGAGCTGGATCGCATAAATGATTTTCTTTAATATGTAATGTATGTAAATGTAAAAAAAAGTAATGGAGAATTCGGCAAAAAAGACAAACCTGCTAAGTTTGTCGCCAGATCTTCTGAGTGGAGGCCGCGTTCCGATCCGGTGGTAGATAAGTTATTTAAAAAAAGTAAATATGGGAATTTTGTAAGTACCCCAGCAGGGTTTATAAAAAATAAACAATTTAAGTTTGAGTTTAACAAAGTCGTTAAAGATATTAGCAAAATATATACATTTTATTTAGATAAGATTAACCTAAAACAACCAGTACCTACTATATTTTCTCCTTCATTTTACAACGTATATCGCCAATTTCAAGTATATAACGGTAAATAGACAAATACAAAAATATTCCTAAAAAATCTTTTTTTTTAAATAAAACCGACTTCAAAAAGCAAAAAATAAGTATTTAAAGTCGGTACCGGTTAGTGCAGTCGATTACTTGGTACCGACTTCATATATTTATTTTTTGCTTTCTGAAGTCGGTTTTTTATAAAAGATTTTTATTACCAATCTTAAGTGACAAGTGAATTATTTACTAATATTTATATACCTATATTATATTATTTTGCTGATTTGTACAGCAAGGTACCTACAGGATTGATATAATAATAATAATTCATTTATTCGCGTAGACTACATTGATCCATTATTTGCTAGTAAGCTTAAATTCTAGGAGTTAGTAGAAATTAATCATATTAAATCAAATCAAATCAAATTAAATCAAATCAAATCAAATTAAATTAAATTGATTCACTACCATGCATCTTTTTATTAAACATTGCCAGATAGGGGAGGCAATGTCTTCCGCCACAATAACATATAATATAATAACCATAATAACGGAATCTATACATTCGTGCTGTTCGCCGTTAAGGCTCAGGGGACTCCCTGATGTATCTTCAAAGTCCAAAATTCAATACCGATTTCATTAAAATGGGACCACCTCGAAACTATATTAAACCTAACGCAAAAATATCATCAAAATCAGTTCATAAATAAAGACGTTATAAAAAAACAAAGACGAATTGCCGACCTACTCCTTTTTTGAAGTCGGTTAATATTCTGATTAGTTCTATGGCTAAGGTATCTATAGGATTGACGTAATACCCATAATATCACAATCTACGCATTCGTATTGTTTGTCGTTAAGGCGTTCCCTGGTGTATCTTCCAAGTTGAAGGTCTAATACCGATGAAATTAAAATGGGACCTATACCACCTTGGAGCTATACTGAACCTAATGCAAAAAGAATCATCAAAATCGATTCACAATTGGCGGAATGATCGCGTAACATACATACAAAAAAAAATTACAGTCGAATTGAGAACCTCCTCCTTCTTAAAAGTCGGTTAAAAAAAGCTTGTTCCATTACGATCGAAAATAAACAGAAGTCGATTAAATATTTTATACTTAGATGAGTTACTTGTCTAGATAGAACACTGTGCGCACGGAAACGACAGATAAATTGTATAGGTAGTCTGTTCCAATCAAACTTTAAAACTTTGTGAACCAACCATCATCATTTTTAGATGTTTTCGTTGTGATTGCAATGTATAACAAGTGTAATATGAAGGCGACAGTATTTTCATAGACATCGAAGTAAAAAATGCTGTTAGCAAGAAGTCGACTCTTGATGTTGAGTAAAAATAGTTTAATTTTTTTTTTAAATGCCTCGTTGGTCTAGTGGCATAGTCCATCGCTTGGTGATCATGAGGTCCTGGTTTCAAATCCTAGGTCGGGAAAATGAATTTTTTCTACCAAAACTTCCCAGTATGAGTCCGGAGTCTGAAATTGTGCCCGATACATGGCAATAGGCTCGCCCCCTATTACATGGGACCTAACATCATCGGCGAAAAGTGGATGTACTCAGTACACCTCTGCCACCCCGGCTTGGGGAACTTAGGCGTGACGGCGTTATGTTTTAAAAGTGTCATTGTAATGGACGATAGTACGCACACATTGACAGCTTTTGAACAAATTTTCAATAATCGGACACTGTAATTCGAGTCTTAGTCTAAGATTTTATATTTGAATTCTAATTCCATTTGATTTGAAGCGTCCCACGTCCCACACTATAACCGCGTCTTTCGCGAATGTCAGCAATACCGATAAATTATATAAAGTGACTTGTCGTTATTTCATATACTGGAAAATTTAAGGGAGGCTCATCTCACTGTGAGACAAAGCCGTCTATTTATTATTTATATATACTTTTCAATGTAAGAGAAAAATAGGTCATACTCCACCACGCGGACCCAGTGCGGATTGGTGGAGGCAGATTTATGGCCACATGCTGTTAAAACTTATCAAGCCGCCTATAAGGCTTCCAAGTCTGCTTAACGACAACCATATTAAGTGGTAACCGGGACCAACGGCTTAGCGTGCCTTCCGAAGCACGGAGACGCCTGAATATGAGAATGCCACAAATGAATCCAGTTAACATAATATTATTATAATCCTTCTTAAGAACAATCCATTTTGGTATCCATATCTGGTAAATGTGCTTTTAAAAGTCCAGAGTAAAAATACCATCAGCAATGCGATTCTGTTCCTAAATTTAAAATTGGTTCTCTTTGAACTTTCGTGCATTTCGTTCTGTATAATGTAACAATTCGAAATGTTGGTATAAATCACGATAACAGTTTCGGTTACCGAATGATAATATCTTCAATAACAAATGCTTTGTTTTTGCAACTATGAACGGAGATTGATGTGCAACAATTACGGGATGCTCCTGAACCATACATTCAAAATGTGTTGCATCGACAAACAGCTTTTTCTGAAGTCTACGATGCTAATGCATAAGTGGAAATAAATGGTAAATCACCGGACCAATCCATCGTTCCACTTTACATTTATGTGCTCACTGACTTGACTACATTACTTTGTCAACATCTTACAATATCGAAGCACGTTATGTAGAATCATTCATTTAATATCACCTTTATTTGTTTAAAACTGTAACAGTAACTACAGCTACCCAGTTCCATGTCCATCCAACCATCAAGTCCATAAGCCTCTTTCTATAAATGCAAAACATTTAGCTATCTCACAAACCGGGAGAATTTCGTTGTTGATGGTCTTACAAAGGTCCTATATTTTCAGCAGTTGATGTGGGCAAGTGAACTTGTACAACGTGTAACTGAAATAACGCAAGGCCTCAAACACTCCAATCATATTTTAGCTTTACAAATTCAATATATCAAGTTGAAGAGTTAATTAATATTCTGTTAAGTAGTATTTAGAAATCCTAAGTGACTACAAAAGCAAGCGTATTGAGAAATAATGTTAAGAAGTGCTACTGAAATCAATTGATTCATTTTAATCATGACTAAATGTGTTTACTGCAACTGATCGGGGAACGTTTGGAATGATGGTTGGTCTTATAGGAACATAACAGGATAAAATTGCAGTCCTTATAAATGTCTTCGTTATCTGTCAGTCTGTTTATCGGTCCGACAATTAACCCTTTTGCTCAGCAACGGGTAGAAGTATCAATTTATGTCAAATACTAGGGTCTATGGTGGTTAAACGTTTAAGTCAAAACAATCAAACAATTTATGGCCATTTAACTCACTCATCAAGGCCTATAAGGTATTCCCCGTTGACCTAAAATCATGAAGATGTAACATCCCAAAGCAAATGTAAGGTAAAAATAGACAAGTATTTGTAAATACATCTCAACCTGGAATTCGTAGAAAAATTAAAATAACGACATTTAGTGGCACTTTTACGGACACTTCAGAACGCGAGTTCTACTGGTACTTAGCCTGTATTTTTATTAACTCGTTTTAATTAAAAAATTAAATAATAAACAAAAACAAATGACCACTTACATTCGTACATCACGCATTCAGGCATATCTTACGGGGTACAACATGACATTGTGCAGCGATCACTGGTATAATAAAGGCCATCATATCACACACTTTCATCTGCTGAGCGCGGCGCCGACTCAGAACCGAGTGCGTCGAAGTTTAAATCGATTACGCCTCCGCTTTAAAGCTATGAATATTTAACTGATCCGCGTGATTGACTCATTGTTGAGATTCGGTGTCATAAGAGGCAACGCTCGATTTTGATCCGGAAAGAAAGTTCACCTATTGTTGCACACTTTGGTATAATAACATGGGAACTTCTTGCTTGATGATAATTGTAAATTGAGAATAGATAAATAGATCCCACTTTGACTGCTGAAACACAACAGGTTTTTATTTCGGCGCTACACGTATGCGGCTTCCACACGTCGACGTGTTAAAAAAAACTAACTACTAACGGTGCGGCCTCACACACCCCCTGTGTTTTTGCCGGGGCGCTACACCAGTGCAGGCGCAAACAACGTTTGTGTGATTTGAATGCAATGGCGCCTGTGCGAAATTACGCAAACATTGTGTTTTACGTTTGGGAATGATCAATAACGCATTCTTCGTAAATAACGGACAGTTATTATCTACATACATAAACTGTTTGTATGCACATACGAATGTCTATCAATTTCATAAGTACTTCGTAAATCTCTACGAATAACAGGTAAATATTAGGTAGGTATTAAAATTTTCTTCAATATTCGTCCCCGAAGATAAGAGGAAAACCAATCCAGCGACTCCTGAGAGCAAAGACGATAGGAGAATGGACAAAAGGATATCGTGACTAATAGTATTGAAGGCATTAGAAAAATCGACTAAGACAAGGACAGTCACTTTGGTGTCTTCCATACCTGTACGAATATCACCAGTCACTTTAAGGAGAGCAGAAACGGTTTATACATCATATAATTCCCCGAGTTATTTTTAATAAGTAAGAATGTCTTAATTTTTTTTATTGTTTCTGTAATTCAGTTTGGTTTACTACTTCCAAATAATGTAGCTTTAAGTTTGTTGAACAAGTGCGGCAACACTCTCGAGTTAGTTACACCTTGCGTTAGGTACGAACCCATTGAAAAATTTTACTCGACGTAGGAAATCTATCACGCAAAAACTACCGAACGGATTTCAATAAAATTTGGTATAGTAATAACTTATACCCTAACTTAAAATTATTAATACTTTTTATCTCGAATCAAGTACAAATCCGGGATAATCGCGGGATAAACCATAAAATATATTATTTTTATTATTGTTAGTCCCGAGCAGCAATGTTACGTTAAAATGTGTGATTTTGCCTACATGTGTTTTTCTCTCTTCACAAGAAACTCTTCGGTGGTTAAAAACACTCACCTGAAATTGTGCATACATACACGTTTGATTAAAACACTCAAACAAGATTTCGTGCATGAACCGATGGTGCATTCAGGATTTTCTCTTATGGAGAGAACTCTTTAACGATATACATACGTTTATTCAAGATATCTAAACATGATTTTGATCACAAAAATGTATATTCTTACTAGAAGACTGTCACTAAATGTACTAACAAAACTTTTTTACATACTTACCTCGCAGTATACCGTTTTTTTAACATTAGTATGATTTTAAATAAGGTGTAGAACCTAAATAAATAACAAAAACATAAATCATTAAGTCATCATTTCATAAGTGTGATAGAATAGCCTAGGTACCAATGGTAGGCAAAAATTAATTGTTTGAAATTGAAAACATTTAATTGCAATCAAAATATTTCAGAATATATCGCGGCAAATTTTTGTTTTAACATCGAGTACTTACGCGACGTTTCAAGTGCTCTACAGCACCCATGGTCATGTGGTGTTTGACCTCCAAAAGTCATTCTTATTCCGGAGTTATCCTACAATTAAAAAAATAATTGATTAATGCCCAAAACCGTTAGGTACCGCATGCGGGACTTAAATGTCAACGGTCACTATAAATTTTGCAGCTAGGTATGTATCGATCTAGCCAGCGATACTACCAATCTACATTGAGCGTGCATGGGTGATAAAGGCATTAATTACACCATAAAAATATCCATAATTTAGTAACTAGTGGGATGGATTGACTATTAAATCATTTGTAGGTATTTAATACTTCCAATATTGATATTGGAAGTATTAAATACCTACAAATGACCTATAAATACCTATAAATTTCACAATTCATTGGCATCAAAATACCTGTGACAGCTTACTTATTCCATATCAAACGATTTGATCGCCCATTACGACATCATAATATAAAACGTGTGTCTATGTAAAAACTACGAGTTCTGACAAACCTAACCTAACCTAACGGAGAAAAAATACGTTTATGGTTACGTTTCTTTTAGTTTTAAATTAAGGAATCAATAAAATACATTCATCATTCCTCGTCGCAACGATATTAAGCTGTAAAGGCCCCGCCGCCAACAACGAAGATCATTCACACAGACGTCGCAACGATATCGTACTAGCGATTTAGTTACATCTTGCATCTCTACCTACGTATTAATTGAGTTAAATGTGTATATTAAAACTTTGGATATGTTTATATCGAAAGGTACCTACTTATAAAAAAAAACCACGTAGACATACATACCTAACACCTTGTACTTACGCATTCTTTATTCAAAATAGAATTCATTTAAAATTGGGTAGTCTTTTTTTCATTCCAAATTTTAAAGTCGATGATGTAGTTTTTACCTTGGGTCAGTAAATTGATGCGTAGGTAGGTTGTCCACGTTCAGAGAGATAAAAAAGGTGTACGCGGAAATATTTAAGAGGTCGTGGAGTGCACAGGAACCCGTGTCAAGTGTCACGGACAGGCGGCGCGGAGGAGCGTCGAGGGCAGAAGGCACGACCATCCATTGTCCGCGCTCACACGACGAGACAAATCGCGACGCAGGCTTCATGACCCATTAAACGTGGTCACGAAATCATTCTACGGACTCGTTCACTGATTCTAACTACTGGGTAAAACTGCCAAATACCGACTTTGTTCCCACGAATCAACATTTGAAACGGTAATCCTTCTTTTTGCTTTTATAATAACAAAAATCAAATGAACAGATATTTTTATCCATGTATGGAAATCCATGAATGGAATGTAAATTGCTTGATTTTGCGACTAAAATAGTAACAACTATATACGCAGATTTTCTGAAAAAGAAGCTCCATCAAAACAGCGCTCTCAAACGAGATACTATTAGCCGCTACCGCCGGCCACGCCATATTCCCACTGACCCTCCCGATGAAAAGAAGAGAAGGGCTTACTTCCCTTCTTTTGAAGACAGATACCGCACACAGGATCAGACACCGACTTTGCCGGCGAGGTCGAACAATCCCTTGCCCACCGGCCGGTGCAGAGCACCACGGCGAGACACCTAGTATATGCCCTCCCCCATAGCGACTGCCCAAGCCGAGGCCGTTCCTCCTTGAGGCGCTCTTGAGCTAGTCCCCCCTTGCCCTTCTGGTTCGAACGTGGTTGCACGTTGCCCTCTTGTCCGATGAAGCTGTAAAGGCCACGCGGCCATCAGCACAGATCAGTCACACACAAAAAATAAAGGGGAGGCCCTTACACAGTAGTAGGAAAAGGAACAGGCTATTTAAAAAAAAATAATCTAGAAAGTGCTACCTACAGTTGCCTCCAAACAAAAGCCAATGACGGTCAGAGAGACACACAGATAGGATCCATCTTTTCTTGGTATGGAATACCTACTCATTGCATATGTAAATAGTGTGCTGATGTTTTTAAAGTCCGCTTGAACATTTACGGCCAATATCGAATAAGTCAGTCACTAGAGAGCTCATCAAAGCAGACCAGAATAGTTCTTTACACCAGTAAAATCACCATTGCTATTGCCGGAATCGGATATATGGATTGAATGATTTAATATAATTACCTACATACCTATTCCTTTAATAGATCAGATCATAATCATATCCGAAGCGTAGTCTTTTCGTAGAAATTTTAGAATATATATATCAGTTAAGTAGTAGTAGTTACACCTGTGTAATAAATTCAAGAATCCTTGACACTGATGGCTCAAATGAGCAATTGTAAGTGCCGAGACATCCTGATTGTACGCTGTTATATTTTTTCAAGGCGCTTACTTGTCATCGTCACTTTACGACTCATTGAATTATATTAATATAAAACATAACGGGAACGGTCTCGTATTAGGATATTTACAAATTAGATTGTAGGGGTTGAACTGCGCCCGCACAATTGTTCCGTTGCTAATACACGCGTGTATCGTACTACAGCACGTCGTTAGACACGACCCGTCCAATTTGTAGGGGTAGTCGTCTGCAGACTAGATCTCAGTCGAGCCATGGATTCAAACGAGGAGTCGTGAATGTTATATTCGTTATTGAGATAAAAAGCAACGATAACGATGCCGTTATAGATGTTTGTCAATGTTTCCCTAATCATATAAAAATGTTTTATTAATTTCATCTGAATTTAAAAGAAAATGCAGTCACTTTTCTTATTATCTGCTGTTTTAATTAAAACAACCATAATTCAACCTACATCTATAAATAATATTTACCAATATAAAGACAAGGTGTGCGCTCTTGCTAACCGCGCTACTGAAAAACGAGTGACGGACTTGACGTTGTCGCCTTGTGAGGTGGGGCTTGGGCCTTATCCGCGCGTACTCGCGTCGAGATATTTTGTATCAATAACAAACCGCTCCGTGTGCAGTATGACAATTATGTTCCATCCATAGATGATATCACAATACTCGATTTGCCCTCGTACAGAAGCAGTCCCACACCAGCCCTGTTGAGGTTCTTGCAAGCTCGGTAGGTAATTATTTTAAAGCAAACCAAAACACACCGAGGCAAGCGTAAATAACCTCTCCACTCGATTGAATTCTTTGGTGCTGTCATATTAGGCCATTGCACATAATCACATTTACTTGTGTTACAAATAGTTAACAAGGGATATAACTGTGCAAACCATGCTTGGGCATTTAAACTGATGTGGATTATAAAAAATAAACTTTAACCATAGTCTAAACATTTAGGTTTATTTATAAATACAACAGACAATTTACTAATAAGTGACAAGGTGCATGAATAAACGTAAATAAAAAACAAAATTGCTATTCCTAAGTAACATTATGTACTTATACTGAAATGTTTGATTACATGTTTTATAAATTGTTACCAAACTAATATAATTGGTTTAAAATGTTTACCCGAGGGTAAATTTTTAATCTGTGCTAAGGTTTTTATTCTCCCTATATATGAATTTATGTATTCAGATCAGATATATATAAATATTTATTGTTTTAACACGTATCTTCAGTTTTGTTTATTTATACAAGTTGTATCGTTATTAACGTAAGACCTCCGACAGCCCAATAAGATAACAACCTTCACAAATTCAATACGAAAACCGAATTTCCAAATTTAAAGAGCATAACCCCTTTTTTAAAGGACTTTTATTCCCCAATTAACAATAAAACTTTCACGTGTGCATATTAAGAAATGCTTTTGAAATCTCCATATTGCTTTGAACTATAATAAATTTAGTTTGTTATAGCGCACTGAAGGAGTAACAGCACTTCTTGCAAATTTTGAAAAAATATAATTTACAATAAATATAGTTGGAATGACTTAAGTAACCGATTTTGAACAATCTACTTTCAGGTCTTGCTTTTATTATGTTACGCCTTGTATATACATTACTGTACAAGCACATGTTAAATTTTTTTTTATTAACTAGTATTGTTTGACTTAGTAGTGTATGTTTTTCTTATTATTTTGCTCTCTGATCGAATACATAAGCAAGCTTGTGTGACTGGTATCAAATAAAGCTTATATAGCCACTATGAATATCATTTTTCACCTCTATAACCTAAATTGATTAATTAAACATAATAACAAAATTAATAAATCTATAGTATTTTTAACATAGGATAGGTAGTAACAGTTCTAATTGCCAAACGAAATTAATATTTAATTCAATGGTGTTAAGGCATAAAACCATAAGTATAGAAACGGGTCATGCCTCTTATTGCTATTGAATAAAGTATAATTTCGTTTAGCAATTAGAACTGTCTCTACCCATCCTATGTGAAAAATACTATAATAAGTGTTCCATATAAGTAATTTACATAATACAAATTCAACTCAGAAACTGTACTGCTTGTGTCCTACTCAGATTTGCTTTTAACAGTATATAGGATTTGATTTGTTTGGTGAATCAGATACAAGGCACTGACAAACACTGCATTAGCCCTGAAAAAAAAACAGTTAATTAGCACCCAGTATGACAATAAAAGGAATAGAATAAATAATATAAATCGAGGTCCTGGGTTCAAATCCTAGGTCGGACAAATGTAGTTTTTCTAACGAAAAATTCCCAGAATGGGTCTGGAGTCTGGAATTGTGCCCGGTATATGGCAATAGGCTCGCCCCCTTATTACATGGGACCTAACATCGTCGGCGAAACGTGGGTGTACTCAGTACACCTCTGCCACCCCCTCTGGGGAATACAGGCGTGACGGTGTGTTTTTTTTTAATATAAATAACTAGCTTCTGCCCGCGACTTCGTCCGGCTTGACTTTAGACAGGAACCTAACATTTTTCCGGAATAAAAAGTATCCAGGTAATAAACTATCTGTGTCAAACTGCATCCAATCCGTTCAGCTATTTGTGCGTGATTGAGTAACAGACATCCAAACATACAAACTTTTACATTTATAATATTAGTAGTTTAGTACTTTTACATTTATAACAGAGTCTTATTTGAGGGACAAGTCAAGAGTCTCCGTAACCGGCGAGCGTGTTTGAGACGAACTATGAGAGTGGAGGAAGCCAGAGAGGTATGTAAGGAAAGAACCTGTTAGAAATCTGTACACTCTGCCTACCCTGCAAGAGATCTGGCGTGATGATATAGATAGATAGGATAATTTATTAATGAATGGCCCCTAAGCCATCCATAAATTATAATTAACTAACTACTGAAAGTAACACATCATTTATAGGGTATCCATAAATTCAATGTGGTTTTGCAAAGGTATTTCAAGTATTTGTTGATAAGTTAAATAGAAAATTATTCAAACTATTGCAATTTCTTCTTTATAAAAAAAGATGTACCAGAATAAAAAATATACTAAACAATAATACGCACTGTCCTTCTTTGAAATATTCTTTCAAGGTATTTGAAAACCTTTTGGAATATTTCACAAACTCCCTCTTCCTCTGTTCCAAGACCTGTTTACCGGGACCAGGAGTATATGTCGAGACTTCATTCACAGCATCAAGTAACTTCTTGATTGCTGAAGCTATTTCTCTGAAATAGTAAAAAAAAATGTAATCTATACTTATATTATAAAGAGGAAACATTTGTTAGTTTGTAATCAATAAACTCTGAAACCACTGGACTTTTTTTGAATAACTCTTTCACCATTAGAAGCTAGATTGGCGTGGCGCTGTTATCGACCGAGTGCTAAGCGCAGACGTAACTACATGTTTATTATTTGACATTGATAAGTGTTTAATCAATTATTCATCAATTAGTATTTCCCATGAAGCAAATACGAAGAGTGGATGGCGTAAGCTAACGAGCCTGTGGAACTCCTAAAAGCGTTGACGTCATCGTGGTGAGCGTGGATTACCTTAGTTTGTAATCGCTACTTACTATATATATAATAAAATCTTAAGGGTTTAATAAAGTAATATACATTAACATACAAAAATTACTTGTATCGACATTCTGGTCACAAATATGGTATCACATTTCACTTGTAAGTATTTTTTTCGTAATTTATTAGATTACTTCTATTACAAGTGCCATCTGCCGTAATATACTTGAACTTACAAGTAACATTGACATGGATGAACCATTCAGTTTTTACCATTCTCCGGCAGATGGCAACTACAAGTGTGGGTGGGGCGTAACGTCCCTCTCGCCCTGTCCCTTTCCGCGCAGTGGCACGCTTGATTGCATAGGAAAATCTGATTCCATCTCCTCTTCGTATTTGCTTTGCTGTATTTCCAAAGCAAAATTATTTATACAGCTTTTAAGAATAACACTAACTTAATAGTTTCCAAAAATGTCTTTCTATCTGTAATTTCATCTGGAATGCGGCTCAATATTTTCTTCAATGCAGTCGATTTTTTGTTCAATTCCTGGAATGCTTCTTCTGTTCTGTTCAGTCTCAAATCTGCACCTGAAATTTATCACATATTATTTACAATTCATAACACAACTAACTATATGAAGCTGTAATGTGCATTATGTATAGGCAATTAAGCAGTGTACTTCATAAGAATGTAATTACACTACTTTTAGGTATTACTACATAAATAAAATAATAAGTTATCATACTTATGTATAGTAATTAAGGGTATTACTAACATCAATGACCTTTAGAATTTTTGTTTGAAAATTTCCTTTGTCTGATGACAACAGTGAAAAGTGCGCCTGGAGGATTAATTAAAATTAAAAAAGTCATCCATTTAAGTTATAGAGCATATCTTAAGCTTTTTTTCGTGTATATTTTATACATATCCGATCTACATATGCGCTAATCGAACCCGCGACTATTAGACACAGTGGGCGGAAGCTGAAGCTAAAGCTCTTAACCACTGCGCTAAATCGTCCGTCAAGTCTATCAATACAATTGAATAAAATTGAGGTGTCTGTATGAGATTTCAAAATAAAGACTTTTCCTAAGCTTATATGGGTATTCGGATGATGCTCAAACTATTTTTATAACTGGTGTGTCTGTTTGTTCAGGGCAATCTCCAGAACGACTGATCTGATTGTAATGGAACTTTCACTAGAAAACAGAGGACTTTACAGAGATTATTATAGGCATTTTACACTGGAAACAGAACAGACAGACAATTGTTACAGAAATTGTTTAGCGAGTGCTCTTACAGTCACAAATTTCACATGCACAATAACTAAAGCCAAAACAAATATCACACAAAAATTGGTCTTATCCCATAAGGGTCAATCCTGTGGCCACCTGATACAGTGAGTCACCAGGACCAAGCCGCACCCAAAAAATCTAAGTAGTCTATCTAGTGAAAACTGAGAGTGGAAAATGTTGGCAAATTTAAATAAATTAGGCTGTGCGACCCTGGAAGAACTGGCAATTAACGAATTTGATTCTTGAATACTTTTATGACTAAAAGTATTAGAGCGTAAGAATCATGTATATAAGTTTGATTTTAAGGAATACACAGGAGAATGGCGAAATTAGGGAGGCGAAGGAGTAGGGAGGTAGTTGCATAGAAATTATAGCACTCTAACATTTTAAATTCTTTTTTGTTAGTGCTTTACAAATCCTTGGTTTTCTGCTATGGAACCTGATACTTAGTGGCTAACAGATATTAAAGATTTCGCCACATAACCGACGCAGCGCGACGGGAGCGCGACGGTAGCGCGAAGTGGATATTTGTAATGTGCTGTAATGTACAGGACAAGCCACACAGCGCAGCCACACTCGGTGCGACGGCAATCGTGATTGCCACCGCCGTAGCGTCTGACGTGCTTGCAAACGGAGCACGGGGAGCAAGACGCCAATACGCATGCGAGCAAGACGCTAATATGGGACGTGGGCCCGACCGGCCCTACGTCGCTCCCGCAGTGTGACGTGTGTTTCGCGCTGCCGACCGCCAGCCGAGCGTTGCCAAACACTTCCGTTGCACTGCATCGGTTTTTCAAACAAACCTTAAATAAATTTCTTGTTAGTCTTTGAATTTTTTAATATGACTATGGTAAGACTCATAGTGTCATCCTTGCAATCCATTTTAATCTTATAAGAATTTAATATGGTTTCATGTTCAGATGTGTTCAATTTAAGTCATGTATAATTTTATAACATTAAATAACTCTAACGTGCATCAGAACTAGTTCATCTATGTCTATGGTTCACCAGAAAAATAGGTGACATTAGTCTCAGTATTGCCAGCTTATGAAAATGTTAAATAATCACTCTCAGCTTTCATTAAGCAGACTCTATCAGTATTATTTTGTCCGAATGGACAGACAAATGTATAGAATTTAATATAAATAAATATAGCAGACATTCTGTTTCTGTGAGAGTTCCCTGCAGCCGAAGCAAGCTCTCGTTCATATTAACCGGTATATCTGCTCTTCTCATGATCCCAGCAACCAAATCATAGTTCAGGCCGGGCACAATTGCTTCTGCCTTTGTCAGAGCAGCACGAAGTGTCTGAGATGCTCCTAAGTCATATTTCTCTAACTGAAAATAAGTTATTGTACATTACATTTACTAACAGATCTGTTTATTATATTCCCATTTTAAGCTCATTACTACTTGTGTAATGAGCATAATCTAGCATGACTGTGGCATTAAAATAATCAAAGAGACATCAACCAGCCAATTACAACAGCTGCACTATACTAAAACTAGCACTAATTTTCAAGGTCCCTTTTCACTAAATGTCGCAATCAATCAAAGTGTATCTACTGCATATATGCATGCACAAATAACTTTATACATTGTTACAGTAAACAGACCAAATAAAGAGCACAGGTACTTAAGTGACTTAGTTTAAGGTTTTGGGAAAAGGAACTAGAGCTTGATTTACAAATATACCTAACAGATTAAACAATAGATATCTCAATATGAGGAATTTTAGTTCAAACATTTAAATGATTATGGAATACTTGACCATGTGTGTAAGTATATCTAAAGAAATGATAAGATAAAATACATCAAGTAATGCAAGTTTGTGGGTAAGTAAATTAATTTACCTGAGTGAGAACAGGACGTATGAGAACGGGTAAAACTAAAGATGTAACAGGTAGTTCATCACCCATTGTCATTGTGCTAAAAGTAATTAAATCTCAATGCGTACTGAAACTATTATAATCTTAAATCTGAGAAAAATAAAAGGAGCTATTTGGCAATAAATTGATAGATTTTTATTTCCTTCACTGATGACACAAACAGATTTTTTTCCTAAAGAATATTTTACAGCCTTGGGCACTAGCCCTTTAACACACAGTGCTGCCATGCCTACCAATTTTTGGAAGATCTACGTATTTTGCCTACAGTACCTGTACGGAGCACCGTACTCCAGATAGGTAGACCGACCAGTGGTCCGTAATTTTCAAATCTAGTTATTTTTCCAACTATTATGGCCCCATAATAGAATCGTTTCTTTATCAAGGTATGAATTGTGTCACACGTGTAACAGAGCGTGGTTGAGTCTGACTGAGCACTGACAGGTAGACATGGGTAACACTGCGCTGCGCCGCGCAATTGCGCCAATTCAGTTCACTGCGCCGGATGTGTTAACTCACTTCTTCAAAATGAGTTGGCGCACAGCGCACGACCGGGAAATTTGAAAGGTGTTAAGGTGTTGAGTTGTCCGCAGAATCCATTGAAATGTATTCAACACTTGTGGTATTGCACAAATCTTTTTTATATCATTTTTATAAACTACAACACCGTGAAAAAGGAGTGATAGATAAAATAGTTTCTTTTCTACATTTTATTTAAGGTACTTACTGGCCAGAAAGTTTTATTTTGACAAATGGCTGAGTTGACACCTGCCCTTAAAATAAATACCGGAATACGTTTACGTTTGTACAGTAGATTCTGTGAGGAGTAGTTGAGAAAAAGCATGGTTGATATATTTAAATGTTTTTAATTTGTTATTATTAAATGTGTTTTAATTTACAAAAGTGTTGTTATTTTGTATTCCAAAGTGTAGTGAAGCCGCAAAGATAAAAGTTCATTGAAATACATCATTTTTGGGTGTGCATTGAGTTCCAAGCGATTTGTGGGACTTACAACTTATTTTGAACCTGCTGGCGTATGCAAACCTGTTTCTTTGGATAAGTAGTTTCCGCAGGATCCAAGAAAACCATGAAACACCCATCACTCGTGTTTTTGCTTAGAGGATCGATTTCGTGTTTTAGTCGATTTGAAAAACGTTGACTGGTCTAATATCTACTCTTGCCTTAATGTAGACTCCGCTGTCGAAACATTTACAACTATCATCAAAGACCTCATTACGAAACACACAGTATCGAAGCGTATCAGTAGAACAAAATTCACATTAAAACCTTGGATCACTCCCGGTTTGATCAGATGCATGAGACACCGCGATAAGCTGCACCTAGATCTCCGCAAACATCCCAATGATCCCGTGAGAGAGCTTATTTACCAAAGATATAAAAACTTTTGCAATGACTTGTTACATCGGTTAAAAAAGTCTTATGAGAGTGCAAAACTATCACAAAATAAAAATAACCCAAAAAAAATGTGGAAAACTATAAAAAATATTTGCTCCCTTAATAAACAGCCATCAGAATACCCCGAACTATTATCTATCAAATCAAACACTTTATCTTCATTAGATTGTTGTAATGAATATTTTTCTAATATTGGTAAAAATCTTAGTCAACATATTAAAAAAAAACTAGATTTAACTGAAACTGATATAACAAATTAGAACAATATAAATCAGACAGCTAACAGCTGCAGCCCACGAATATACATGAAGTTGATAAAATCCTTAGCCAACTCAAAAACTATAGCGCCCCAGGCATTGACGGAAGCAATGTTTCATCGCTGAAAGCTATTAAAGGACAAATTATTGATCCTCTGACTTATATTCTTAATTTAAGCCTTTCTTCTGGTATCTTCCCATTCGCCTGGAAATTGGCTATTGTTGTACCCATTCACAAGATAGGTTCAAAATCAAATCCCAAAAATTAGAAGAAGTCTATTATTTTCAGAAGTCTTGAAGAGGTTGGTAAATAGACAACTTAAAAGTTTTATTGATTCACAACTTTATGAACAGTACGGCTTCAGACGTGGACACTCCACAGAGGACGCTGTAGCACATTTAGTAGATGTCATCTCGACGCACTTAGATAACAAACAGAATTGTGTAGCTGTGTTTCTTGATTTGGCTAACGCCTTTGACATAGTTTCCATACCAATCCTTTTAAGGAAACTTGAGTACTTCGGTGTCAGAGGCTTAGCTTAAGAATGGTTTCGCAGTTACTTAACTAACAGGCGTCAATGTGTAAAACTTGGTGATCTTTTAAGTACAGAACGACCTGTCTGCTATGGAGTCCCCCAAGGTAGTGTCTTAGGCCCAACTCTTTTTCTAATCTACATGAACGATATGCAAAATACTATTGACAAAAATACCAACATTGTCTGTTATGCAGACGATATGGCACTTGTTTTTTCATGGCAAAACCTGGTCAGAGACAGTTTGTAAGGCTGATCAAGGAATCATCAATGTAGTCAAGTGGTTAGATAACAACCTATTAACAATAAATACCAATAAGACTGCTTACATAAAACCAAAGCATCAGAACCAAATACACCAATTATTTTTAAAGTTCATTCACAATGTACTGATTTTGGAACCTGTAATTGCGGTATCATCGAACGTGTAAAAACTATAAGGTATCTTGGAGTAGAAATTGCCGAACATCTCTCTTTTAAATCTCACATTTCAACATTATCTGGCAAAGTTCGACGAATAACACACGTAATGCATCGCATCCGCGATGTCGCAGATTCCCAAACCACTCAATTAGTACACGTTGCATTATGCGAATCAATAATTTCTTATTGCATTAATTTATGGGGTGGCGCTGGTGTAACCGCTATGTTCGAGAGCGTGCTCAGAGGGCAGTTCTAAAGGTAGCGCTCAAGAAAAATAGAAAGTTTTCTACACAAACCCTTTACTTGGAGGCTCAAGTCCTCAATGTAAGGCAAATCTTCATATTAAAAACTGCTCTTAGACTTCATAAAAAGATATTAAACAGTAAAATTAATCAACTATTATTAAAAAAAGATTATTCAGAGCTCCACCCTTTCAGGTAAAATCTAAGTTCGAACAACGTTTCTCACCCTTTTTAGGTCTCTACATATACAATTCTACTCTAAAACATTGTGATATTAAAACGGATTCTTTATACATCGCAAAGAAAAAATTAAGAAATGGCTATTACAATTATCTTACATCGAGACAGAAGATATAATGAAAATAATATTATAGTTTATTGACATATTTTATATAAAAACTTAAAAATATACTATTTTAAATAAATAAAACTAACCTAACCACACATGCTTTCATTAATTTATAACCCTAAATCAGAGGTTCCCTGACTTTTTTCTCATAGACTACTTTCAA
This sequence comes from Phalera bucephala, assembly GCA_905147815.2. Lineage (NCBI taxonomy): Eukaryota > Metazoa > Arthropoda > Insecta > Lepidoptera > Notodontidae > Phalera > Phalera bucephala. The sequence goes on from LR990622.1 coordinate 16,586,597, forward strand.
AATTTAGCTGGTTTGGGTGGACCCCCTACCTAAACCTGGAAATTTGCGTTGCGGCTGAGTTCCAACTACGAATTAATAGTTTTCGAAAAACAAAAAAGGAGAATTGATTGGTTAATTAATTTATTGATTGTGCTGTGGGTGGATGTCAAAAAAGTAAAGTTGGCCAATCAAAAAAGTGATTCCATCCAACTTTACTTTTTGACTAATTTCATTTAGAATACTCCCCATTCGGAGTGGTAAAAATAAAAAGAATAATAGTATATTTTTTGTGTTTTATTTATTCAAATATGTAATTATTCCACTATTAATTATTGTTGACTGTTATCATATTACATTGTATTATTTTATTTTTTAATTATTTTATTTTATTTGGGAGGCTTACAGCTAATATAACAAAGTAGGTAAAGATAAATAAAGTCAGAGAGCCATTAACAAGCCTCCGCATCTAGAAATGAGGTATATATATATATGATGCTGAAGTAGTTAAGTTGACAGTATTTCTAAATAGCAAAAGAACTGTTAGAGAGATGTGAAGTATTTGATTAACACAGTGCCCAGAGTTGACAAATTACTTGTAAATAAATCAATTCTAGAGTTAGGATACTCAGACCGCATAATTGAATTAAAAATAATACTCGTACGCACGAGATAAGAATTACGACGAAACATAGTGCGTGAGAATGGAGTGTGGAGTAAGTCTCTAGCCCTAGAGTGTCTTGGTGGCACGTTTAAGCATATTTTGGAGGCTAGTTCGGGGCAGTCGAACCTCGATTGTGCAACCTTGAACAAATAGCGCATGTCAGAAATTTTCCTGCGGACATGTAATGGAAGTAAATGGAAGCGAGTACAACGGTTATTGTAATTAAGTAAAGGAATTTTGTATTTATAATTTAAAAATCTTGTAAATTTCTTTTGTATCCTTTCCAATCTATCCGAGTGCACTGCATACTGAGGATTCCATATTGGACTAGCGTATTCTAAGTGACTTCGGACATAGGCACAATAAAGTAGTTTAATAGTTTTCATATTGACGAAGGAGCTGCTATTGCGAATGACAAAACCTAGAGCGGATGATGCTTTGTTGGCTATATAATCTACATGGTTATCAAAGGATAATTTTGCATCAATAAGAACACCAAGGTCTTTGACGACCTGTACACGAGATAAAGTCTGGCTACCTATAGAATAATTAAAGTCCATTGTATGGCGTTTCCTAGAGAAGCTTATCACTTGACATTTAGCAATGTTCAGATCCAGATTGTTAGCATTACAGTAACCAACTACTCTCTGGAGGTCCTCTTGTAAGAGTGAAGCGTCAGAGTTGGACTTAATGGACCTGTAGATTTTCACATCATCCGCAAAGAGTTGGTAATGCGAATGATTGTAATTTAAAGGTTTGTAACGACACTAAAACTTTTTTCGACAAGATATGACGAGGGAAACGCTATCAAAAGCTTTCTCGCAATTTCCCACAGTCCAGGATATTGCAAATTCAACTTTTTGAACCTGAAGGTATAATTTAGATACCTTCTTTTAAATTTCACCATCATTAGTGCTAAGCTCGAGTAGCTCGTCTTGTAATATCACATTCTCCACTTCCGGTTCATCAAATGGATTTATGATCCATGGTGGTATTTCCATCGTCAGAATATCTTCAAATCTGATTTAGAAGTCATCATGCAGGGCAATTAAATGTTGAACGTATGTCTGAATATCCCCATCAAGGCATTCTACCTGTGACAAGTTTGAAAACTGGGAAAATTGGCGCCGACTAATATTTCGCTTCATAAATCTAAGAAAAGCTAAAATTACACCCTTTGATTTTATTAAATTGAGACTGTCCCGTGTAAGTTAATGTCATAAAATTTTTTGAACAAACCTGTCAAATACGCGTGTCTGCTTTCAAATTGATCAGGTTTTCTTTTAAATCCGGATCTTTACTTTCCAGAAACTCTAAAACTGATTCAAAAAGTGAGTAAAACCTTGTTAAACATGCACCTTTCGACAACCAACGTACTTCAGTATGTAAGATCAATTCTTAGATGTTTTCATCATTTTCATCGCACAATTGTGCAAATAAACGCGTATTCAACGCATTACTTCTTATTTTTTTAACTGCATTAATCACAAATTGAAGCGACGGGTGCAATCTACCACTAAAATTTTTAGCTAATAGGTGTTGTCGGTGGATGACACAGTGAATTGCAGTTACCTCTGGTATAATTCTTTTAAGATGGCTTATAAACTCACGATATCGCCTTTTTTTGCCTTTGGCAGTAGCTCTATCTGTTGCCACCAAAGTAACGTTAGTGAATGGAATCGATTTTTCCTTAAAAAAATCACTCAGGACATTAAATATTGATACACCTTTAGTGCCCATCTCCAAAGTTTTCGGGAATAGTAGCTCTTCATGAATTTCTTCATCCATTACAAATCGAACATATGCCAATAATAATGCTTCATTACCAGGTATAGTTGTTTCGTCCAGTTGAATAGAAAAATGAGTTGTTTGCAGATAATTACACAAGAAACTTTCAATATCAGAGCTCAGTTTGTCAATACGTCTTTGTGCAGTGTTGTTACTCAAAGGAATTCTTTTGTGTATGTCAAATGTAGATTTGTGCAGAACATTTTTTAAAACCTCTTCAACAGCGGGTAAAATTAACTGTTCTCCAATGGTGTGCGGTTTTCCAGATCTCGCTATAAGTAATGAGATATTGTAAGATGCCCGTAAGCCATCATCGTTACTTTCAGATGTTAAAGCGAACATACTGTGCACGGCAGGTCTCTTTCATATTATTCCTTCTATTGAAGCATTGAAATATTTCAAATCTTTACCTATTTTATCAGGATGACACCTTCTTAGATGATCTTGGAGCTTCGATGGTTTTATAGAGTCATTGCATAAAAGGCATATGGGCAATCGCTTGTCTACCTTTGATGGCAGAAAATCAAATTTTAAATAATGAACACTATGCTGTCGACATTTCTTCTTAGATTCAGCCATGTCTCGTATCAGTTACCTACCTGTAAATAAAAAAAAAACTTTGTTTTCATAATCATAACTCAACAAGATATGGCTATTTTAACAGACTAGGATTACCTAATTAATTATTGCAATGAAATAAAAAAAGTACCGACGGGAAACTGATTCTAATTATTAAAAGCAAAAAATCGCTTCATAAAACTCTATTATGGATCTTAATCTATAATAAAGTTTTATGAATACGGCTGAACCGATTCTAATGTAATCTATAACATTTTTCATAAATATAATTCTGTAAATTTGATAGAAAATACTTTTAAATAATATTTTGATATCAATACTCTAAGATTTTAAATATTTACTTATTACTTTGATGCACGTTACGAGTACGTAAAGACAAGTACAATTTATGAAAATATATTTAATTAAGTCATTTAGCATTAGGAACCTGAAATATTTACAATCATGCAGGTCAATCATAATATATCTCTCCTTTAGTGAACCACAACAAAGTTGGGTAAAAAAAAAGTAGTAATAACAATTAGTTCAACCTTTGTCGGCTTTCTGTTCTTTTATGGAAGTATCTAATAAGAAAAAGAGCGGGAAACGTGAAATTTGAAGGGCGCGTTTTTTTTGCAAATTTTCTTTTTTCCACTTTTATTCATTATTAATTAAAATTTAATGGCAATGGGCGGGCCACATAGCGCGTAGATCGGACGGGCGTTGGGGCAGAAAGATTCTAGAGTGGAGACCACGTATTGGCAAGCGCAGTGTGGGACGACCGCCTGCCAGATGGACCGACGATCTTGTGAAAATCGCAGGAAGTCGTTGGTTGCAGGTGGCATCGGACCGGTTACGCTGGAAAGCGATTGGGGAGGCCTATGTTTAGCAGTGGACAAGTATAGGCTAAGATGATGATGATGATGAATTAAAATTTATCAGTGAAGTAGCGTAGCCACTATATATATTTGTATTTATTTACGTTTTATTATAATTTATTAGTGTAGAAGTCTGTTTTCCTCTTCACATCTGGTAAGTCAGCTCATTTTTCTTTAATGTCTTCGGAGCCCCCTGATCCAGGGGGCTCGGCCCCCCCGGTAGCTTGCTTTGTTACTATACCTGGTAATTGTAAAGTCCAAGAACAAAGATTAAACGACACGGATATGTCTGGATTGGACACGGATTGCTCATCCCGCAGCCGTTCTGGAGCAGTCAAACGTACTCGCTTACATGAAAAATGTAAGCATTGTAACAAAAGAAAGAGGAGAAATATCAGCAGTCCACTTGCAGCATCTGACTGTGTTTGTTTAGATGATTCTGGCTTAAAACAAATAATTCCGGATGAAAATTCAAAATCTAATATTAAATCTTTCACGCCTCAAAAGCCTGATTTACCCGTGCCCACAAGGGTCTCACGCGAAATTTACCTAGCCTCTGATAACGCACCTTACATAGTCCATGCGCAGAGGGAACAATTGTCACCAAATGATGGGACAATTGTCCATCCCGTCACAATTGGAATTTTTTTTTAAAAATAACAATATTCAGAATATTATAAAATGCAGTGTTAAAAAAATTGGTAGGAACAGAATTTCCTTGGCATTCTCTAATTACAATGATGCTAATTCTTTTAAAAATAATAGCAATCTAGAAATAAGCCATCTAAAAGCTTTCATTCCAACCTTCTCTGTTACACAGATGGGGCTTATAAAAGGAATTCCTGCAGAGTGGTCACCAGAAGAATTTATTAGTAATGTGTCTGTTCCTATTGGTTGTGGCCCTATTTTAAAAGTTAGAAGAATTAATTATAAAGTTATTATAGAGGGAACTCCTTCTTGGAAACCGACCCAGACTATAGTTCTAACTTTTGATGGTCAGATATTACCAAAAAGGATATTTGTTTGTTACAATTCTTTACTTGTGCAGTTATACACTTATCCTACTATTCAATGTTACAATTGCTGCCGGTTTGGGCATACCAAGGTACAGTGTAGATCTACACCTCGCTGTTTTAAATGTGGCCTTAGTCACTCAGGTGACACTTGCAATGTGGAAGAAGATGAAGCATCTTGCTGTCTTTGCCAGGGTTCACATTATGCCTCCAGTAAGAACTGCCCTGAATTTTTCAGACAGAAAAACATAAAAACTTCTATGGCCGAGAATTGCTTATCTTATTCTGAAGCTTTCAAAATGCATCCTCCAATTACTAAGTCTTATGCCAATGTTCTTAATACCTCATTACGTAATCCAGTGATACAAGAAAACAAAATATTGCAATCTCCTCTTTCTTATAAAAAATACTGTCTTTTTAAAACCTCGTGCCCCTCCTTCCCTCAGCAAAGAATACAATAAAGCAGAACATAATGCTATTATTCAGGGATACAAAGTACCATCTTCATCTAAAGGGTGTGCCCTTAATAAGGACAATAACGGTGATAAAGAATCATCTGAATCCTGTACTCAAAACGATTCTGGATCTATTAATAAAATCAAATTTGATACCGTCCCACGCTGCCCCAGTTATAAATACACTAATTCAACTTTTCAATAATGGATTCAATCATTCAGTGGAATTGCAGGAGTGTAACTAATAAAAAACATGATATAATGCACTTAACAAATAAATATAATCCACTTGCTTTTGCTCTTTCAGAAACCTGGTTAAAATCTAATTATAATTTCAATATATCTGGCTATTCTTGCATCAGGGAGGACAGGCATGAAGGGTATGGTGGTGTCGCCATCCTAATTAAGAAGTCAATTCCTTACTCCATACTTAATATTCCTCCTCATAGTGAGGACTTTTCTATTGTAGGCATTAGATTGAATAATATTTGTATAGTTTCTTTATGTCTCGTACCAATGCAGAAAGAATCATCAAAATCGGTTCATAAGTTAAGAAGTTATGTCTGAACATAAAATATATACAGGATAGAATTTTGAGAGGGGGCAGTAAGGGCGGCTACCTCAACCGTTGTAGCTATAGGAAATCGGTCTTAGAAAACAACCCTATCTATGAGAAAAGTTTTTTGCGATTTATGTCTGTCTGAGATTTTTCCAGTACTCCAATCTCGGTTGATCTAGTAGAAGTTTTTGATCCTTGTAAGAAACAGGCACGATCGGCAACAAAAAAGTTTTGGAGTAAACTGCCCAATTTCTTGCTTGCTGTACATTTTTTTAAATCTATAAATTCAGCTCCAAATGTCGCAAAAATTTAGGATAGTCTCCTAAGGCCGTTTTTTGTAGCTACAACGGTTGAGATAGCTGCCCGTACAGTCTTATCTAAAAATTCAGAACGTTTAGAACTCTATTTTAAATGGTTTACAGCGTATTTAAACTATATCATAAATAGATATAGTCTATGATCACCATACTGCAAGCTATATTTCTCACTCATCATGGTTCCCCAAGTGGTTTAAATCACAGAAAATTCACAAGCACTATGGACAGCCTAAGTATATTTGTTTCGGATATTCGCTTGGCTTTATCTCGGAACCATTCCATCGTTGCAGCATTTTTAGACGTCTCTGCAGCATATGACAGTGTTCTTATTCCGATACTACGAGTCAAACTGAGTGTTCCCGGAATACTAATAAACTTTATTATCAATTTATTATCGGAAAGAATGATACATTTAGATTTAGATCCTAAAATTAATTGTAGACGCTTATGGAAAGGACTACCACAAGGATATGTTCTTAGTCCTTTACTTTATAATATTTACACTCATGATTTAGAAAATTCACTAAATAATTCAGTTAGTATTTTACAATATGCTGATGATTTGCTTCTTTATTGTTCTGATGATTCAATTTCTAAAGAATCTTCACAAATATCTTTATCTCTCTCACTACTTGAAAAATGGATGGATGATAATGGCCTACAGATATCTGCTCTAAAAAGCTCTGTTGTTTTATTTAACAGACAAATACATACTCCTCCTATTAATATATCCTATAATGGTCATACAATCCCAGTAATAAACCATATTAAATTTCTAGGTCTAGTTTTAGACTCTAAGCTAACTGGTGTTCCGCATTGTGAGTATGTAGGTGATAAATGTGAGCGGGCTCTAAACATGCTCCGTTGTCTTTCGGGTGTCTGGTGGGGTGCTCACCCTTATTCCCTAAAAATGGTTTACAATGCTTTGATAAGAAGCATCCTAGACTATGGATCTTTCCTCTTAGAGCCGTGTAGCGCTGCTGTTCTGAAGAAGTTTGATAGCGTTCAATCTAAAGCTTTACGTATAATATCTGGAGCCATGAAATCGAGTCCTATCAATGCTTCACGAGTTGAGTGCGGCGACCCTCCCCTGAAGTTACGACGTCAATATTTGTCTGATAGATTCCTCGCAAGAGCCTTTCAGTTTTCCTTTCATCCCCTTCGCCAGAAGCTTTCCTCTTTACCAGAACAGATTTGTTATTCTGGGTATTGGTCCCACAAAAACACACCATGTTTGGTTAAAAGCCATCAGAAATTTATGAATGTGAATGCTCCCTCTCATTGCTCTACCCAACTTCCTTTATTTGAATGTAAATATTTTGAGTCACTAATATTAAATCAGAATATTTGCTATAATCTTACAATTCCTAAAAAAAATAATTGTTATTCAACTTCCTTTATTTCTTTAGTGGAAAATAAGTGGTCAGATTATCATTTCATTTATTGTGATGATTCGAAAAGTCCCTCTTCTTGTGTTGGTGTGTTCCATCAACAATATCAAATAATCCAGAAAATTAAATTACCCCCAGACGCATCCGTTTTTACGGGCGAATGCTTTGGAATATTAAAATGTTTAGAATATGTTTTAATAGCAAAGTTAAGAAAAGCAGTAATATTTACAGACAGTAAAAGTGCTTTACAGGCCCTGGGTCGCAATCCGTTCAAATCAGCTCACTGCAATATTATTATCGAATCTCGAGAACAGTAATTTAAATGTATTAGTAGGGGAATAGACGTCACTTTTGCGTGGGTTCCTAGCCACAAAAACATTGAAGGAAATAATAAAGCAGACTTGCTGGCCAAAGAGGCGGTTACATCGGGCGATGTTTACCCATATAAAAATTACACTCATGATCTAATGGCGCTGTCCAAAAATCATCTCCAGATTTCCTGGAGTGATTGTTGGACAAATGATATAAGTAAGGGGAAATTCTACCATTCCATCCAACCAAATATAACCAGCAAACCCTGGTTTGCCAAGGCGGGCTTCTGTAAATGGACTACATCCATCATTATTAGAATGCGTTTAGGTCACGTTTGTACACCAGAACATTTAGCGAGGCTTGGTATAGTCGGTTCTGACCTTTGTGGTTGCGGCGAAGTTGGAGATTTAAACCATATATTTTTTGCTTGCCCCCTGAATGACTCTTCTGTCTTTTATTCACAGCTTCACCAAATTAAAATTCCTTGTCCATTCTCCATTCCTTCTCTATTGTCATTTAATAATATTTATATTTATTCTACCATAAATATGTTCATCCTACACACCAACATCCACATATAATCATTTCCTTCCTTTGCAACTTTCCTGATAAATCTTTCCAAATTTCCTTGTTACCATTCATTTTTTTTCCTTCGTTTTCCTAACTTTGAACGATGGCATAATGTAAACGCAATTGCCAATAAAAAAAAAAATTAATAAAAGTATCTAATAATTACTGTGTTTAGTATGTAATTTTTACGTACGTACCTACCACACGCAAACATTATAATTGTACTTATTACAACTTAAAATAAAAGTATGTATAACAAATAGGCAGGTAAATACTTACTTTTTCTGACACTGGCAAACACTAACATCGATTCACTTTACTTTACTTTTCTTATCGAAATTCCGGAAACAAATGAGTAACGTTTATCCCTGGTATTCGTACTTATATTGGTGAAGAATCTAACAAGTTCTTGCAAGATTGCAAGCACACACGCCACAAGTCGTATTTCGTCCTTTTGCACGTCTGAACAAGCGTTGCGGACGGCGGCGGCGCTTTGCAAGTCTCGACACGTTGTACTGAATATGGAATATTCAAGTTTTTACAAGTAACAGTCGCTGAGATTCTTAAAATATTATCTGCCTACATTGATAGGTGAAGTCAACCCAAAATTTTAGTTCTTCACTATCGAAAGCAAATAAATTTTCGTGGACCCCCGTTTACGAATTGTGAACCCCCATTTTTTTTATCACGCCAACGTAGGCCCCGTCGAGTCTCCCGTGGACCCCTGGGGGTCCCTGGACTGTCAAAATATTGCTAATGAAAATTAAACTCTTGCTCACAGACACAACACTGAATTTTCTGTGATTTAAACCACTTGAGGAACCATGATGAGTGAGAAATATAGCCTGCAGTATGGTGATCATAGACTATATCTATTTATGATATAGTTTAAATACGCTGTAAACCATTTAAAATAGAGTTCTAAACGTTCTGAATTTTTAGATAAGACTGTACGGGCAGCTATCTCAACCGTTGTAGCTACAAAAAACGGCCCTAGGAGACTATCCTAAATTTTTACGACATTTGGAGCTGAATTTATAGATTTCAAAAAAATGTACAGCCAGCAAGAAATTGGGCAGTTTACTCCAAAACTTTTTTGTTGCCGATCGTGCCTGTTTCTTACAAGGATCAAAAACTTCTACTAGATCAACCGAGATTGGAGTACTGGAAAAATCACAGACAGACATAAATCGCAAAAAACTTTTCTCATAGATAGGGTTGTTTTCTAAGACCGATTTCCTATAGCTACAACGGTTGAGGTAGCCGCCCTTACTGCCCCCTCTCAAAATTCTATCCTGTATATATTTTATGTTCAGACATAACTTCTTAATTTATGACCCGATTTTGACGATTCTTTCTGCATTGGTACGAGATGATCTCATTTTAATGTCATTGGTATTGCTATGGTGTAATATATTACCATTTCACGTCAATACATATATAAAATACTAGCTGTTACCCGCGTCTGCGCACGCGCTGTTTGTAATTTGACATAGGTAGGTAGAGCTCTAATGCGCGATCTTCTTCAACGTTACCGCCGTCTCATAAAAAAATCATATACAATACCTGTACACTTTCTTTTTGAGAAGGATTACCAGTTTATCTATTTATTATACAATTATTGGTAAAATGGCTGATTTTCAGCTTTTCTACCCCAAAGATCGCGATATAGAGTAATAATATTAAAAAAGGTCAATAGCAAGCTACGTATGTAAAAAATAAGTTACATACTTACAAAGTTTTGTCAGTATATTTCGTGCCATATACTTGGGTGCCATATTCATGTTCATAATCAAAATCATGTTTAAATATCTTTACTAATTATAATAAATTCTTTATTTCAACAAACTGGGATCACGTGTTCGTGGAACATTTACACTTAATATTAGGGTTAGTAAAAAAAAATCAGGTACTGTCGGTACCTGATTTTTTTTCGAGTCGAGTCTATTAGCTTTTAGGATACTGCTGGAACTGCCCCGAACCTTTAGTAAATAAAAATACGAAGTGCGATAAACAGTGCCCGAGAATTATACGTTAGTTAGATGACAACAAGTCCATACCAATGTTTGGTCCCCTACTTAGAAAGAGACGTAGGGCTTTAAGTGAGTATCCTTGTCGTTAGGTTTTTTTTAGCAGAGAGAATTATACGTCAGTTAGATGTCAACAAGTCCATACCAATATTTGGTCCCCTACTTAGAAAGAGACGTAGGGCTTTAAGTGAGTATCCTTGTCGTTAGGTTTTTTTTAGCAGAGTGCTCAATCCATTTTGGGTAATATATCCATGCATGCTTGTCCAAACCGGGCGTGCAGTATGCGGCGACTTGAAATTCAAGATAGGTATGAAACGATATATAGACGTTTTAATAGACAAGACATCGACGATTTGAATTGCAAAATATTTATGTATCGATTTTGATTTAGGTTAGTACAATGAAGGAACACCATCATGCCTATGTAACGGTTTTCTTACATTGTACTCCATTGTTGTATCGTATTTTACAGTGTTTTGTTCGTCAAGAACAACTAAAGGAGAGATAAAAGAACGGGAATCATTATTTTACACGTATATCTTCATTGCCTATGATTGCATTTATAACGACGATGACGATAATGAAGAGGGGCATGAATAAGGAGAGAAGTAACAGTACGACGGACCCTTTTCTTGGGGACAAGAAAGTCAAAACACTCAATTAGATGAATAGTAGCTTTAGACTTATGGATTTAAAATTTTAATTTAAAGGTATTAATAAACATTATTTTACGTATCCCGAACGGTTATGTACCTATAACGCCTGTGGTCTATTATTGATATTTGCCAAATCCATACCCTTCCTTGCACATTAATAGTAAAAATGGAACGGATTTGGATAAAATTGTGTAAGGATAAAATATCTAGATAGACTACCAAAAACATATATATACCGCCACGCCTATATTCCTCAAGCGGGGGTAGGACCGGCGTACTGTGTTATCGCCAACAATGTAAGCTCCCATATTGTAATAGGACGAGCTTATTGAAATTATACCGAGCACAGTGCCAGACTCCGGACTGATACTGGATTTTTTTCTGGACAAATATTATTATCCGACATTACATTACAGTACCAACGAGGCTTTACTGTTGTATTACATTGCACATAGTAATATACGATGTTTTATTGTTAGTTTTAAAGATTTTTATGAAACATATGTCTGTGAACTAATATAAATTACTAGTAAAAATTCTTAAGTACATTTTGATTTTGCATGAAGTAAACATTTTTTAATCATAAATTGTATTTGACTCGAATAAGTTGGTAACTAATTATATCAGTAAGATCGTAAAGATAATTGGAGGGGGTAAGGTCTTTTTTGCCTACGTTGGCAAAAAATGATAATTAAAAAACTATAGCGAATTTTCACTTCAACTGAAGGACATAGTAGTATCCAGAAACTATTACAAAAAAAATTGGCACTCGAATGACAGTTGACAGTACGACTACTGTCAACTGTCATTCTATTCTGTCAACTGCAGTCAATTTGTGAAAATAGTTTATACTCACCTATTCAAAGAAAGTATTATAGTAATTTTTGGCTAATATAAAACTTTTATATCTATAATTCAAATGGCTAAAAACACTTCGAGTTCTGCTTTTCGGAAAATCGACATCGATCAATATAATGAAGACAATTACAAAGAAGATGAAGCCGATCAATCCATACCAACGGGACCGGATGAAGGAGAAGTTTGCGCTTTACTAAATCAATATCCTTTTAAAATATACCTACGTTTTACTTATAGACTAAAATATCATAACAAGCCGTATTTCAGTGTATACGTTGTAAGCCTGTAATTTAAACAATTTCTTTTATTTCCATGTTACATTATCAAGAATGAATCATCATGTTAATCAGTATTCTAGCGAACCGTTGGTCACAGCTAACAGAACGTAAATCAGTCGTGAATCTCGTTTTAAAAACTATTTTTTATACTATAACGTTAGTTTTAGTATTTTTTTTTTTATAATTCTAATTCTTTTTAGAGGCGCCCTTGAGCTAGTTGCCCTCTTGTCCTTCTACCTGGAGCATGCTCTCTCTGTTGTCCTATGAAGCTATACACACCTCACGACCACACCACAACACAAACAAAAATACCCATTGTTACACTCCAGCCAAAAGCTAAAATATTCCTAGCTTCAAATAACTTATTAATAAGCATGTTAGTATTCTATATCACACATACCTAGTTCATGTAAATCTGATTATATGTTGCATGTTCATGTAAAATGCATGTGAAACTTGTGTACATCAATCCTTCCTTAACTGCAGCTTACAGGACGATACATAGATGCACTTAAAATTGTATTGAACAATGCACCATTGGGATCACCAAATCAGCAAGTCAAAGTAAGTATTTCTTTTCATTATTTTGTAGCTCCACAATGTGTCTAGGATATATTATAAATATAAAATTCCCATACACAGCCCACCATGTCCCACCATATCATATACCCATACTGAAACAAGTATTTGTAGGTAAGATAAAGATGTGTCCTAAGCATGGATCAAAGCTGTAGCTACTCAATCCAATGAGTAAAGCAGCTGAAACTTAATCTACTGGCCCAAGCTGTCCGTGAATTTGAATATGAATGTAAAAATGTTTGCATTTTTTGCTAGTATAATATTTTGTGAACTGAAAATGCAGTAAGGTAAGTAGATTTATCAGAGTTTCATTATAATACAAAATTTGAAAAATAACCTCTATCTATCTATATCATCGAGCCAGATATCTTGCGGAGTAGGTAGAGGATACAGAGTTCCAAGGTTCTTTGCTTACAAACTTTTCTGGCTTTCTTCACCCTCATAGTTTGTCTCATACACACTCGTTGTTTATGGAGACTTCACTTGCCCTTCAGAACTTGAAAAATAACATTGCTGTAATAAAGTGCCTGCATGATTTTTGTATAATAATGGTCCGTCTGTTACATTTTCCTGTTTAAAGTAATAATCATTTACTGTAACAGGAAAATGATTGCCTAAATACATTTAACATATAAGATTTACAGTTGACATTAAAATACATTTAACATGTACGATATACAATTAAATCTTTAATAATTAAATCAGCCTATACCATTTCACTGCTGCTGAGCAATGGCATTCCCTCACAAACCAAAGTGTAAGAGATCACAATGCACACAGTGTAAAGTAGCATAGTTATATTTTCTATACATATAATAAAACTGTAAGGAAGTCATGTCTGTACTTGGAATAGGAAATAACAACTCAGGGGTATCATACTATCGATGTAGAAGCCAATTCTAACAATTTTTGGCTTTCGTGTCTGTCTGTCTATCTGTCGGAGGGTATGTACCGGCATCACGCAAAAACTACCAGGCGGAATTTGATGAAACTTTGCATGCGGATACCTTAAAGTATTGGCTAACGTACTGTATAGTATTCATTCCTGAAAAACAGAAGGTTTTTCTAGATAAGACGAAAATAAGCAAAACCTTGAATTTCTAAAAAGACACTTTATTCATAATCTGTTTAATGGAATTTTGTGTAATTGTAACCTGTACAAAAGGTCACAACTCTGAATACTAATATTTTCGAAAAAATAACAGTTTTTGAGGAAAGAGAAATAAGTCGATTTTGATTTATCAGTCATTGTTCCAAAACTACTCTTCAGATGTCAGTGAAACTTAGCATCAAGATATTTCATATGACAGACAACATATATTTACGTTTTCATGAAATCTAACAGTATGTAGGGAAAAGTAAAGCATCTATATGTCTACATACTACATATAATAAAACTGTAAGGAAGTCATGTCTGTGTATATTTTATGGAAATAACAACCTACCGATATCATTCTGTTGATGTAGAAGTAGCCAATTCTAAAACTTTAGGCTTTCGTGTCTGTTTGTCTGTGTGTCTATCTGTCCAAGGGTATGAACCATCATAACGCAAAAACTACCAGGTGGATTTTGGTGAAACTTCGCATGCGGATATCTTAAAATGTTGAATAACATAATGAATAGTATTTATACCGGAAAATCAAAAGGTTATTTTCGTATTTTGTCATAAAATACAAAAATAAGCGAAACATTGAATTTCTAACTTACTCCAAACACTTTACTCCAAACCTGTTTGATGGATTTCAATGAAATTTTGAATAGTTGCAGCCTGCCTAAGGATCATAATTCTGTATACTCATATTTTCGAAACATCTAACAGTTTTTGAGGAAAAAAAAAGAGTCAAATTTGATAAATCATTCATTCAGATTCGTCTCCACACGAAAAACTTTTCAGTAGTTAAAAGCACTCACTGGAAATTGTTATACACGTTTGATTTAAACACTCAAACATGATTTCGTGCATAAACCGATGATGCATTAAAGATTGTTTCTTCCGGAGAGAACTCTAACGATGAATGGGCCGGATACGAAACTTTTAACGACGATTAATATCTTACGAGAAGAATAACAAATAAACTGACAAAACTTTGTTACATACTTAACTGGCAATGAACCGTTTTAAGATATTATTACGCTAGATTACACTCTTTGTCTGGGTAGGTAAAGAAGTTTTAAATCAGAAATATTAATATTAACCAAAAAATATAAAATAGATAAACTGATAATCCTTCTTAAAAAGGAAGGTATTGTGTGGTACTGAATAGAGAAAGTTGATAGAGAAATAAGTCTGGTGGAAGTTGACAAAATATTTACACACGGTTCTTCCGGGATAGACGTTATTTGTTCATACTAAAATGGCAGAATGGATCTTACTAACACTTTCAAGGCGATTTAGGTCTCGAAATAATATTTGAGATACTTTTTATCCCGGAAAGAATCACGGTTCTTGCGACATAGCTGGCTAAACGAATTTTATTGAAACTTCATATGGAGGTGTCTTACACCGTAAAATAAAACAAAACACTTTTCATTACAAAAAATTGCAAAAAATATATAACGGCAATATATACAATAGCATGACTTCTACGGAATATCTATTATTTCTTCATACTAAAACGGCTGAACGGATTATAAAGAAACTTAATATGAAATTTCTTTCATATTAAGTTAACTACAATAACACAGATATCAAATGAGCAAGTGGAAGAACGTTAATATTGGGGAAGACCTAGACTATCTTACCATAACCAAATAGAACGTGTATTATTAGAAGGGCAAGTAAAGAATCTCCGTAACCGGCGAGCGTGTATAAGACGTACTATGAGAGCTGAGACAGCCAGAAAGGTCTGTAAGAAAATAACCTGTTGGAAATCTGTACTCTCTGCCTACCCTGCAAGGGGTCTGACGTGATGATTTACATTGATATATAGTATTGAAGTATCTTTAGTCGTGAAATAGTAATATGAAATAGGTAACTTTGTTCACACACTATATGTATAATGCCGATATTATATCTGTGTAAGAGGATTTTTACCGGCCTGCATGAAGGCTCAAAGATATTAATCATATTTAGGCAAAAAAAGCCTGGCAATCCTTCGATTTCCCTCTTTTTCTTCACAGGTGACTGGAAGTCTGGGGACCTGTTGAAATTGTTCTACAACAAAAATTTACTCATTTTCAAGTTGCCTTTATAAATACTTTTGCAAAACAAAGATGACTGGGTTTTACCGATAAAACTAAGACTAACTTACTTTGTCAAATAGTCGCAGGTACGATCCCCGCACAGCGCATAAGAATATTGATTTGGGATTTGTGATTTTGAAATAAAGAAGATATTTTAAGTGCATATGGGCACAAAAAAACCATGTTTGTTCGTCCGTGTTAATATCCAGAACGGTGGAACCGATTTTAAATAGACTATCACTGAAAATGGAGGAATTATCAGAGATTGTTTAAGACTACTTTTTAAGTCGGGAAATGCAAAATTTCTGGGTGATAGTTGATTTTATTTCTCGATATTAACACGGCTAAACGGATTTAAAAAAAACTGAATGTGTGTGTGTATTCGTGTGTGCGCGTACGTGCGTGCGTGTGTGCCTGCGTGTGTGTGTGTGTGTGTGCCTGCGTGTGTGTGTGTGTGGGAGAGAGAGTGAATGATCTACGCTGTTGGGGCCGCGGGGCCTGTACAGCTTCACCGGACAAGAGGGCGAGCGTGCAACCACTACGCTCGAGCCAGATGGGCAAGGAGGCAACTAGCTCAAGGGTGCCTCAAGGAAGAACGGCCTCGGCTTGGGCAGTCGCTATGGGAGAGGGCGTATACTAGGTGTCTCGCCGTGATACCTTTGCACCGGCCGGCGGGCAAGGGACTCTTTGACCTCGCCTCGGATATCTGTATCCGGAAGAAGAGGTGTAAGGGAATCGGGAGGGTCGGTGAGAACATGCCACGGACGGCGGTAGCGGCTGATAGGAGGGGAGTTAGGTTCGTAGTCGGCGGCGGCTACGATTAACGGATTTCTATGATTGGACCCGTTCGCAAAATATCGGGTTGTCGCCTTTTTAATAAAGGCGCGAATTGGTTCGAGACCGAGACCGGGATGGAGTGAAACTGAATATGGAGGTGTCCCTTCCGCGTGCGAAGCCGCGGGTTACGGCTAGTTTATACTATGTATGCATTACACACACACAAACTCACGCACGCAGGCACCCACGCACACACACACGCACACACACACATCCACAACCACACACATCCACAACCACACGCATCCACAACCACACGCATCCACAACCACACGCATCCACAACCACACACACCTACACACCTACACACACACACACACACACACAATTGCAATAAATTTTAGATTCTTTTTAATTTTAAGGCATACAACAATCAATTTATTTTATTTATTTATTTTATGAATTTTAAAGACGCATTTTTTGTATTTACAGGATAATTCTCTGGCACTTACCTTGAAAGTATTGCTTGCTATAAAATCAACACAGATAGAGGAAGCAGTTGGAAACCTTTCTTTGGATGACATAGACATATTGATGAAGTACATCTACAAAGGTTTTGAATGCCCATCTGAAGGATCTAGTGGTCATCTACTTCTTTGGCATGAGAAAGCGTTTAATATTGGTGGTTCTGGTTCCATAGTGAGAGTTTTGTCGGATAGAATGAGAGTCTAATTAACACAATGTAAATATATCAATCCATAAATTGTTATGCTCATTTTCCTAGTATTTATTTGTTTAATGACTGAACCCGAACACCCTCGTGATCACAAAGCGCATCGCTTTGTGATCACGAGGGTGTTCGGGTTCAAATCCTAGGTCGGACAAATGTAGTTTTTCTAACGAAAAATTCCCAGTATGAGTCCGGAGTCTGGAATTGTGACCGATATATGGCAATAGGCTCGCCCCCTATTACATGGGAACTAACATCGTCGGCGAAACGTGGGTGTACTCAGTACACCTCTGCCACCCCCTCTGGGGAATATAGGCGTGGCGGTGTGAGAAACTGGTCTGTTCCACTTGATACGGAATGGTTTTCGCGGTGGCGACAGGTGCCATACATAATATTAATCCGTAGCCGGCGGTGACAGAGCGCTAAGTATATCTGGCGCAAATCAATAGATGGGCCCTCAAAACGCTCGATTAAAGATAGGCGAACGTGTTTAAGGGTGTCGAGAGCAAGGTATGCTATGCTTTCTTCGAAAAGCTACGAAGCTATTCAGGGTGCTATATTGTTTTGCACTTTAGATACGTATATAGCTCTTAACGGCTTCCTGTAGGCTTCCCTGGTCGGCCAATGAAGATGGGCCAGAGCTGGGTGAGACCCCTGGGAGCCCTCTCCGGGTTCCACTCGACCGAAGAAGTGGTGAACGCCAAATTGGCGGGATTATACATAATTTTTTGAAAATCTAATTACCAGTATTTAGTACCAAATTGGTACTATTTGGTACCTATATTAAAAAAATAAGTACTTCAATGTGCTTAAAGATATTCAATAATAACAGTGATCCCAAAATACTATAAGTGAATTGGAAGATTTAGTACCTGAATTGGTACCTTCAAAAGTAAACGCTTTATATTGAAGTTTGAAGTTGAAGAAAATATTGAGATATTGGTAGACGAAAGTTTTAGTGATAGTGGTGCTTCTGCCATAAAAGACGAAATATCTAGCAAAGAATATTATACTTTTTATTTAGATATTTATTCATGGGATAAAAATCAACCCATTCAGACACATGTTAAAAAATATAACCCCCAGTTACAAATATAGAAAATAATTGTCATTACCAAAACATATTACCATACAAAGCTCATAAAAAACTAACAAACCCCCGTGGCACACTAGGAATCTAACATTACTTTTAAAAGAAAAGGAAAAGCTGCGGAATAGATATAATGTGTATAAAAATCCTCTAGACAAAATTTATTTGAAAACAATTATCAAGAACTGTAAGAAATTAGCTACAGTACGTTATACGGCTTATGTCGAGGAGGTGGAGAACAAAATTGCTTCGGACCCAAAAAATTTTGGTCGTATGTTAAAAGTAGAAGGGGTGGCAGTAGTGCATACCCTAGTGTCATGAACAGTAATGGCAAATCGTCTTCTGATGGAACCGAAATAAGCGATATGTTTGCCTCCTACTTCGCATCAGTTTACGAGGATCACCTCAATGTTTTGGTAGATGTTGGAGTTATGCCAAAGTCTGGGCCTGATGGAATTCCACCTCTTTTTATCAAGAATACAACCCTTAGCTTAGCTTTACCCTTGCAAATAATTTTTAATGTCTCTTTAACTTCTGGAATTTTCCCTTCTCAGTGGAAAATTGCAATGGTCATGCCAATCCCAAAAGAAGGAAATAGCAACAACGTCGCAGACTATAGACCTATTTCATTATTGTCAGTTTTTCCCAAATTGCTTGAGTCTTTAGTCTGTCCCTTAATACAAAACTACTTCAGTATTTTCTCAACCATTCATCAGCACGGTTTTGAAAAAAAAAAATCTACATGTACCAATTTGGTGACCTTTACAGAGGATTTGATGGAGGCTATAGATAAGAACAGGCAGATGGACGTCATCTATACCGACTTTAGTAAGGCCTTCGACAAAATTCCTCACTCGGTGCTCCTAAATAAATTACAAAATTATGGCTTTTCTGGGCCACTTCTTAACTGGTTAAAATCCTATCTTGGTGGCAGGAAGTTTTATACAGCTGTTATGTTTAATATCTATCTGCTCGGGTGTACCACAGGGTTCGCATGTTGGTCCGATCTTATTTAATATTTTTATCAATGATCTACCAGATTGCCTTCTGTATTCAACACCTTACTTGTTTGCCGACGACCTCAAACTTTGCAGAATAATTGATAATGATAAGGATTCCTCACTGTTACAATTGGACTTGGATAATTTAGTGAAGTAGTGAAATCAAATAAAATGTTCATGAACATTAAAAAATGATTCTATGTTAGATTTACGCGAAAACTCCGATTTATTAAGTCTAATGTGAATGTGAAGAAAACCAAAATTATGGTTTTTGAACGGGAAGAAACCAGAACGAATGCAGGGATTGTGGTTGGTAACGATGTGCTGGAGCAAGTGAATGAGTTTGTATATCTTGGATGCGCCTTCAGTAAGGATGGGAAATACACCGCTGATATAGAGAGAAGAGTGAATGCAAGTAATAGAGTGAATGGAGCGATGGGAAGGCTACTTGGGAGCCGGCACTTAAGCCAAAAGGCGCAGCTGGCCATGCATAACGGAGTGCTTGTCCCAACGCTGTTACATGGCAGTGAGAGTTGGGTATGTAAGAAGGAGAACGAAAGCAGGATAAATGCGGTCGAAATGCGATCTCTGCGGAAGATGTGCGGAGTCACGCTGACCGACCGTATTCGCAACAGCGTAGTAAGAAAGCGAGTAGGTATGAAATATAGTATCGGTGTAAAGATGAGAAAGGGTATGCTCCGTTGGTTCGGGCATATAGAAAGAATGCCTGAAGAAAGAATGACAAAACAGATATACAATGCGAAAGTGGAAGGATGTAGGTGCCGGGGAAGACCTAGACTATCTTACCATGACCAAATAGACCGTGTCTTAGCTGAAGGGCAAGTCAAGAGTCTCCGTAACCGGCGAGTGTGTATGAGACGAACTATGAGAGTGGAGGAAGCCAGAGAGGTATGTAAGGAAAGATCCTGTTGGAACTCTGTACTCTCTGCCTACCCCGCGAGGGAGCTGGCGTGATGATATAGATAGATAGATATTAAGTCTAGTTATAGTATCGAGGGCACAGATCTCCAAGAATGTCAAAATGTTCGAGACCTGGGGGTCACGCTCGATTCTCAGCTTACTTTCGTCCCACATATTGATATAGTGGTAAAGCTTCAAGAATGATGGGGATGGGGTAACTCAAAATCTTTTCGAAATCCATCTACAAAGATTTTATTATATAACTCATTGGTAAGAAGTATTTTAGAATATTGTAGTGTCGTCTGGCGGCCCCACTATGCCACCCACTCCCTTAGATTAGAAAGGATTCAGAAAAGATTCCTGTGGCACTTAGCTGCTGCAACAGGAGTAAAAAAGTTGAAAAAAAAAACCTACAATGACAAGCTTATCCATTTCAAAATGTATTCCTTAGCGAAGAGAAGGGAAATGCTAGATGCCATGTTTATGTTTAAATGAGTTAGAAGCATGATAAATTGTCCGAAACTTCTGTCAAAAATCAATTTCAGGGTCCCTATTAATTATCCTCGCAATACAATCACTCCCCTAGTGCCGCCCCTACGCAGGACAGTTTTGGGTGCAAACTCTCCGCTTCCACACTTATGCAGGACTATAAACAAATACAATAATGTTATCGATTTGCATGCGGATTCTGTGGCTGGTTTTCGTAGGGCTTTACTGTCGCATATTCCGAACCAATATCGGTTTGATTTATACTTTAATATCAATCAATTTGCTGTTTTACTTTTTCTGAATTTAACACTTATATGAGCATTAATCATTAATACCACTGCCACGCTCGAATTTTACAAAAAATTTTAGAATGTGGTAACTACCTGTAATAGACTTACTCATTTAGTTATATCGAAGAAGCATGTGGTTATATTGTAAGAGTTAGTGTGTAAGTTGTTGGTGGTTAAATAAATAATTCAGCTAAACTTTTACGAGAAGAGCTGTAAACGGTTTCAAACCATGCACATGGCTGTTTAAGACTGTTTCAATAAAAGCTCAGAATAATTAAATGGCTTTGGCTTTTTGGAAGTCGGTGAATATTTTATCATTAGAAGATAAGCTTTTCCACTAAGAAAGGAAAAGTATTTGGTATTCTTTTAAGTTACATTGACCCTGTAGATTCCTGTAATGTCGATGAATTTACTTGAAACAGTTAGGGGTCTCACAAATAACCTGCAACTCTGTACTCTCTGCCTACTACGTAAAGAATCTGGCGTGATAATAAACATAGACAGACAAACATTTGACCCGTGTGGGAATCGAACCCGCGATGACTACTAAGCGGTGCAGTCTACGTTCGAATCAGTAGATGAAGCCGTCTGAGCGTCTCTTTTACCCTCGAAAGAAACTTCTAGAACTGTTCCGATCCCCCCAGAACATCGATAAAAATACCCAAATATAAATGACAACCATTGGCACCCATACAGAAAGTGGTATTGTTATTACCTATTTTACCTTCTTGCTTGCTGACAGCGCGCCGGTGATGATAAAAAGTGGTGGAACCTTCTAGAAGACGCTTAATAGTTAGCGTGGATTCTAGACAAATCAATTAAGGACCTAAATTTTAGAATTAACATCCTCCGAATAAGGTATACGAGTTCACGAGATATAGGTATATGTCGTAATAATTAATAAGTCACATTTACTTAAATTCTAATAAAAAAGTAGTGTGCTATGAATATTTTTAAACATGTAATGCAAACAACCTTTCATTAGCGTTTTATATACCCCCCCCCCCCCAATTCACTCCAAGACGTGGCTACTAACGATTTTCTTCATTTTGTATTTTAACACCTACTTCAAATGTATTAGCAATGTGTCGAAACAACTGTACTGCTCACCTTTTTTATTCAGGCGTTCGTATATGATTTATAAAAAAAAAACCATTTAATTAAAAATTGTAATAGTATTGAATATAAAGCGTTTACTTTTGAAGGTACCAATTCAGGTACTAAATCTTCGTATAGACAGTATATTGGTACGATCATTGTTTTCGCACCTATAGTCTTGATCAATATTATTATTGAATATCTTTAAGCACATTGAAGTACTTATTTTTTAATATAGGTACCAAATAGTACCAATTTGGTACTAAATACTGGTAATAAGATTTAAAAAAAAATAAGTTATGATCCCGCCATTTTGACGTTCACGAAGAATCCCTGTCCGCAGGCCGTTGAAGAGCACCACAGCGACACCTCTGGTATATGCCCTCCCACATAGCGACTGCCTAAGCCGAGGCCGTTCCTCCTTGAAGCGCCCTTGAGCTAGTTGCCCCATTGCCCTTCTGACTCGAGCGTAGTGGTTGAACGCTCGCCCTCTAGTCCGGTGAAGCTGTAAAGGCACCGCGGCCAACAGCGTAGATCATTCACACACACACACACACAAAGCGTGAATTATGCATAATTAAATACCTAAAAATTCTCTGTTTTGTAAATGAGAGGACTATGCAGACATTAACTGACATATTATTATAAAGCTCGTTCTACATTCTCCCTTAGCCCATAAATCTATTCAGGTCCTATTCGAAAAAAATTGTTCTAATTCAGAGTAATCAGAAGATAGATGTGGTCATTTAAAGGGATTGTTCCCAGACATCCAAATTGTTTTAAAAAAAAAAATCTTTCATAAATTGGTTCCCGCGACTTCCACGACAAAAGATACCTATGTTTTCTTTCCTACAAGATCCAATAATAAGTTTTAAAGTATAGTCAGCTAGAAGCATGTTTTTATGAAGCAGCCATCATCAATGATGATAAGCAATCTTCTAGGAGGAATATTTTTAATGACCTATGTAGTTTATGTAAATATATTAATTAAAACAAGCCCCAAGCCAAAAAAAATAACGTTAATTGTTCTTGAAGAAAAAATCTAATGGCGATTATCATAAAGAAATAAATTACGAATAGTATGAAAAATGGCTACTTATAATATACGTCTCCGCAAAGAAATACATTTTCTTTCTCGATTTATTTTTGCGTCCACGGGAGAGAAATGCCTATGTCATTGTCTGTGTGTGTGACACACATACAAACGTCATCAAACACATAAAAATGAATTTGACATTATTAAAAGCAGTTACTACATGGGTTCTACCATGAATTTGGATAGAAATCCATGTCATGACCTAATACTACTGAAGTGGTTTTGGTAGACATCCATGGATTACCTTTATTCTCTTTAGAAAAACGGAATACAGCAGTAGGTGATACTTATAATGAGATATTTATAATATCTACTCTCTTTGAAATTAAATAAAATTTGGCACGGTGGTACTTACTAAATCTAAAATACAATCTATAAATACTATAAAAAATTGAGCGTGTACACAGTTGACAGTCTCCCCTGTATGCTAAACATAGGCGTAATGGTGGGGCATCCTACGGCTATGTATGGGTACACGAATGGAAAGAACAGACTTTCAATATTGCAGACATTTTTAAAAAAAAGTAAGTTATAGCTAATACTGCTTTCAATGATTTTAAAAAAGTCGCTTGCCTCATCGCGTCATCGAACCGACCAAATGTCCTGTATTTTTACTAGATTATAGTTGTTTAAAAAAAACGTAGCCCCGTACCAGGAATTATTCCTGTATCGTAGGTGCTTTTGCAAACATGAAATTCGCATACAAACACCCAGACCGACACAAATATTTGTAGGTCACACAAAGTTCGCCCCGTGCGGGAATTGAAATCGCGACTACTCAATCCAGTGGGCGGAGCGACTTGACTATAAGTCGTCGAAAGGGTAAATCATAAGAATGAATAGTAGGTATCTTAAATTAAAGGAACCCTGTGAAATTAGAAAGATGAATTAGGTATAACATCTTTTACCTACTGTTGGTTGTTGTGAGTACTTCTTAAAAAAATATATCGGCATTATCATTTCATAGATAATTACAGATAGTTTGATTATTTAATTATAAAATTTCACGGCTCTTTTCCATTCCTTTTCCATCTACTCACTTTTATAAACTGTCAAGACGGAAAAGGTTAGTGATTAGTTCAAAGACCGCCTTTAAAATAAAACTTCTAGATGATCATATCAGTTACTAGATGACCCTGTTTAAATTTTTTATCGAATTGTTCTTTTATACGAGAAATGAAACAATTTTGCGATTTCTTTCTTTACATGCAAAATTTCATAAGATTTCATAATTCTAGGGAAGTTCCTATTAGAAAGTATTCCCAAACTTCCAAATTTGTTTTTACTCCCACCACTTCCATGACATATGTTTTTAATTCCCACGACATCCAAGAAATATACATTACAGTTACAGTCAATATGAACAGGGAGAGAAGGTGCATTGTCGATAACTATAATATAGTATAATTATTTATGGAAATTACTGGGTGTATTTGGATTTAAGTAGCCACTTTTCATACCTAATATTCGTAAATCATTTCTTTATGATAATCGCCAATAATACCCGTGGATCACATCCCATAAAAATCCATTTACTTCATACTTTAATATTATTATCGTTATTTGTTTGGCTTGGTGCTTGTTTAAAATAGTATAAGTATATAAATTACATAGGTCATTACAAAAATTTCCTCCATCCATCATCATTGATGATTTAAAACATTTTTTAGCGACCATACTTTAAAACTTATTCATGGATCTCGTGGGAATGAAAATATACTGTCGTGGTAGTCGCGGGAACCAATGTATGAAGGAATATTTTTTTGAAAACAATGGGTTTTGGAAGTCAGGGAACAATCCGTTTTATGCTGTTGGCATCGACTTTGTTTTAATCTATAGAAAGTCCAACCTCAAGATTTGCCGTACTCAGAGAACAGAAATGAGTAGTGTCTTTCACAATCTATTTAAAGATTACAGAGATTAACGTTTTGATGACACAATTTTTCTTACAAAATACAATTTGTTAAATTTTATAGATACCCACAGAACTGTAATGGGTCTAGTCGCGAATAATGCACTTTACGATCGGTTCAAATCCTAGATCGGACAAAAGTAGATTTTCAATAGAAAATTTCCTAGTATCAATCCGAAGTCTGGAATTGTGTCCGGTATATGGCAGTAGGCTCGTCCACTATTACATGGGACCAAACATCGTCGGCAAAACTGGTTGTACACCCAGTTTTGCCGACAGTACACCTCTGCCACCCCCGCCTGGGGAATAAGTGCAACGGTGTTTTTGTTTTTTTTATTTTATTTTATTTTAGAACTATGATACAGAAACACCCGGTAAGGTATATACAAGCTGTAACATAATTAATGCAAGACCATAATTCCAACTATTTTTAATGAATCATACGTTTTTTTTAATTTGCAAAATATGCTGTTACTTCTCCAGTGCGCTATACCGAACTAAATTATTCTTGATTCAAAGCAATACAGAGATTTCAAATGCATTTCTAAAACAAATTTCTCAAACGCACACATACACGTACAAGTTTAATTGTTAATTAGAATATAAAAGTGCTTAAAAAAGAGGTAAAAAAATTTAAATTTGGAAATATGGTTTTCGTACATATTGAATTTGTGAAGCAATTATCTAATCGGGGTGTCTGAGGTCTTGCGTTATTTACGATACACCTTGTATATATAATACGAGATTAGCCATTATGACGTTTTTTTAGTTGATAATTGTAGGTAGCCGATACGTAAATTTTAGTTTGATATTCTATTGTTCATCACTTTCGGATACCTACGCAATAGGGCCGCAGGTCTTGGGGCATAGATTGGGCCACTGGTTCTACTAAAACGTATCACCGCCCTAATTCCATCGATATATTAATAGATTGGCTAATTCTAATACGAGGTATGTCAAGATTTTTATGGCGTACAAGCAGTTCCCGGCCTCGGCAGCAAGTAAGCAGGTCGCCGAATCCTTTCAGTGGAGGCCGCGTTCCGATCCGGCGGTAGATTAGTAAGTTCAGTTTAAACATGTTAACACTGCGCTGCGCTGCACCATTGAGCCAACTCAGTTCTATACGCCGTATGTGTTGTCTCTTCTTCACAATGTATTGGCGCACAACGCAAGACCGGGAAATTCAAAACGTGTTAAAGGTGTTGCCCCCAGAATGCATTGAAATGTATTGAACACTTGTGGTATTGAACGAATTTTATTTATATAATAAAAAAAAAACACCGTCATGCCTATATTCCCCAGCGGGGGTGGCAGAGGTGTAGTGAGTACACCCACGTTTCGCCGATGATGGTAGGTCCCATGTAATAGGGGGCGAGCCTATTGCCATATACCGGGCACAATTCCAGACTCCGGACTCATACTACAAATTTTTTCGTTAGAAAAACTACATTTGTCCGACCTAGGATTTGAACCCAGGACCTCGTGATCACAAAGCGATGCGCTTTGCCACTAGACCAACGAGGCAGTCGCAGTTATTTATATCATTTTTATAAACTGCAACTCCGTGAAATGTAAAAGGAGTAATAGGTAATCTTTCTTTCCTACATTTTACAGTGAAACAAGGACATTTTGGCCCGTAAGTGACAATGGCAGGGGGGACTTGTGTGAATTTAGGTTTATCATTTAGTAAAATTTTCCTACCTCCAGAGAAATATTTCAACAGGTAGGCACGGTCACTAATTAAAAAAAGAACTTGGGTAAATTTAATAGCAAACGGCAACTGCGACTGTCATGAAGTGACATTTCACTTGATGACAGCGTTAGTTCATGTTTTGACCGCGAGCCAAAAGAGCCGTGTACGACTGTACACTGTGGTTTTTAGCTGTTTTAAGTTACCTAATTCCACAAAAACTACTGTCCGCTCTCTAGCCATTAAGTACTCCTAATTAGTCATTACCCACATGCATAATTGATGAACCAATCTATGAGCATGGAATTGTGTTACCTAAATAACAGGTTTGAAGTCAAAACTGGACAAGTGCGAGTTGCTCGTACTCTGAGGGTTCCGTAAAAGTGCCAGAAATGTTTTTATAGTTAATATTTATATTCTTAATATATAAAATAGCTTTGCCTGCGAAATTTTATCATTCCAGGTTAACTGCAAGTAATTCCGCTACACGTTTTATTATTTATATCTTTTAATTGCATCGACTAACAAGCTTTTATTTTTACCGCCAAGGGACCGAATACTGTTTTAAATAAATTTCTACTTGATACTTTTACCTGTTCCTGAGAAAAAGGGATTTCTCCCGAAACGTGTGTCTTAACCGTTGGACAGACGGACAACTAAGTGAGTTACGGAACCCAAAAATTAAATTACCATACTGGGGAAGTCTAAATAAATAAGAGATTTAATAATTTAGGATCACTATTGTCCGTATGTCTGTCATTAAGATGAATGGAATGATATGGCCATTTAAACTCACTTACTAATCAAGATCTATAGGGTAATTCCCGTTGACCTAGAACTTATACGGAACCCTTAGAGCATAAGCCCTACTCACACTTGACGGTTTTCTTATATAGATTTTTTCACCATCACCTTTATAAATGATGAATGAATAGCCAGTTACTTACCAGCCTGCTGTCAGTATTTTTAGGCATTAGAAAAGTGCACGGGCTAAGGACCATATATCGTCACGCCAGATCCCTAGCAAGATCGATAAATTACAGTTTCAACAGGTTCTTTCTCTACACACCTCTCTCGCCACCTTCACTCTTATGGGTCATCACCCACACGCTCGCCTTTTACAGATACTCTCCTTCCTCCCTCTTATCCTATATTAAACACAATAAACACCGGTCAATAAAAAGGCAGGCATTTTTTTTAAATAAATCTATTAACAGGAGTATCTATTAATATAAGTGGCCTAGATAAGAAGGGAGAACGCTAAGTTTCTTTTTGTTACGGATGCATAGCAATACTTCACCTGGGCTCTCTTGATAATAAATCATTCGCCTCAAATGTCTAAACAAGATCCTACTTTTAAATTACAGTGGAACATCACTTATTACAAACAAGCCACCACTATAGCGCTCTCGCGTTCTGAAACGACTGCCGAAGAAAGTAATTGCACATTCAACGAAGCCTGCCTCTCGCTACGAGAGAGAACGTGTCATATATAAGGCACCTTCTATAGCGATCACTGAACAGTTTTTTAAACTACGCCGTGAACGCACGCTCGAACGCGACAATGGGAGTACCGGTTAGTAAAATAAACTTGATTGCTCTTTTTAACAATCGCGCGCTTGAAGTTGATTTTGTCTTTTTATTAAGAAGCAAGAACTGATTTTATGTAACATCTTACATAATACTTCCTGCTTTCACACTTGCATCGTGACTTAGGTCAGGAAATTGAATGCAAGTGATATCAATTTTATTGCGTGTTTATCAAGAGTAATTAAAATTCGGAATATAGTTTTTCAAGTGTAATTACTTTATGCCAAATTTTTTTAAAAATCATGTAAAGATATTACGTGGTTCTTTTCTACATACCTTGTAACACTTGGGTTACATTCAGCTCATTCGCAACTTCGCAATTCGCATTGAGTTGGGCTGTAACGGGGCAGTCTGAGATTGTAATCCGCAGCAGTGAGGGAAGTGGATATTAATAGCAGCGTGAGCATGTAAAATTTACATGCCCGAACTGATTATTTATCTGCACACTTCCGCGCGAATAAGCTTAATATAAAGCATGAGTAAGGTGTACGAAGCTGACTTTAGAGCCTGCACCTCGTGCTACCAAGACAACCTCCGACATATAATGTACATGGTTATCTCTGTTTATAATAACAAGGTATAGATTGTTAACATCGTTTTTTTATTGCAGAAAATAATAATATTACTGTGCTGCTCATACTACAGCTTGGCATCCCAGCATGGTCACACGATACCTGTAGAAAACTATGAAACAGAACTGCAATACCTCGGTCAGCATGTTGAAATACCCGAGACTCCAGTCAAGGTGGTTAAAATTACCAAAACCGTTGCAGTAAAAATACCAGTGCCATATCCAGTCAAGGTGGTTGAAAAAGTACCTTATCCGGTTCACGTCAACAAGCCGTACCCCGTACCGGTGCCTCAGATTATTAAGGTACCCCAAGTCGTTACACCTGAGGGACACCATGCGCACGAGGCCATTGGTATACAAGACAGAAGCCAAAATTATCATCAATTTGGCGGTCCTCAAGGCAACTCTTACCAAGTACAAGAGATAAACGCACAGGAAGACTCACCAAACAGAGACTCCTACCAACCAGAAGGTCAACAGTTCCACGGAGAAAACTCCGAACAAACCCAAAATTTCGGACCTTTCAACGAAGAATATTCTTCAGAAGGTTCCTCTGGTAATTCTTATGATGTGCCCTCTCAAAACTATTACGGGAATTCGAGCCCCCAGGACGCCGAGTCATTTGAATCAAAAAGTTACGACCAAGCCATAAAAGAGTACTTAAGTAAAGTTAACTCAAATGGAAACGATGGTGACCACAATAACTACAATTATCATTAGCTGTTTTATATAAAAGTGCGTGTGTTTGTGTACCTGACTGGATTAATTATCAGTGCAATGTAAATCTGTACATAGTTGTACGTATATGTGTGAACTAGACGAGCGTACCGATGAAAGGCTCAGTATTATTGTTAAAAAACAAACAATTTTGTTGTTCTATTGTTGTTACTACATGTGTAAGGCGTAATGTTGTTATAAATTATCAATAAACATTGTTACGTAAACATTTTTCTTTGTGTCAGTTACCACATTTATTAAAAATAATTGCAACATTGAAAGATCAATACAAACATAAAGTACCTTATTGTATGATTACATTACATTATAATTATAAAACATCTAATCAATTTAACACTACTGCATCATTATAATGTAAATACATACGTACAACACACAAGTTCACTTAAAGGATAGGAATGCAAAAAGTATTAATTGTATAACCGAAAAGTATTGTCCACTTGTTTCCAATGTTACATAATGTTTAAGAAGAAATTGTATAATAATAACATGACACCATTGAACATTTCCTGCCCGTTGTTTTTGTAAAATTACAGTCGAATTAGTAGCTTCTCATTATGTAACGCATAGTAGATGTATAGCAAAATCAAATTAATAGTAACACCAGGCACCGGAAAACGCGGCACACATTCTAAATTGCTTAAAACACACTTAACACTAGATCAACACACGTATCCAATTTATATTATATAATAGTTATTAATTTAAAACGAAGAAAAAAGTTGTGCTCTGGGGCGTTTTCCTCCACTGTCCGAATTGCACATAGATTGTTCGTCGATACATGTGTTCGCCTCAATAACTGGACGTAACATGACTTCCGGTTTTTCATCTTCATCAGACACGTACATTCGAGTTAAATCAGATGCAACGGATGCCGTTTCGCATAAACTGCAGACAATAAAAACATGAATTTTTATATTTATATTTTAAATTTGAAAATTATAATAGTTAAATACCTATTACTAAAAAGTTTTTTAGATACATTTAGTCTTAAATTGTCGGAAGTTTTTATTTATTTATTCTTCATGCACATATGTATGTACAAAGGCGGACTTAATGCCTGAGGCATTTTCTCCCAGTCTAAGTTAATTTCATCATAATCATAAGAGTTCAAATTTTAACTTTAACCTCCAATACAGGAGTAGTACTCCACCTGCGTCGTAATGTGTTATTTAACACGTTAACTAAGGCATTTTTTTGTGTAAAGGTTGCTTGTCATTATTTATATTTAAAATCATTTTTGCTAGTGTCTAACTAATGAAAGCAGAGACTGATTATAACGTTTTTATAAGCTGGCAATACTGTGACTAATGTCACCTATTGCTCTCGTGAGCCATAGACATAGACGAATTAGTTTTGACACACGCTAGGTTTATTTAATATTATGATATCATTCCATAAAACTCACCATGATTTAAATTTAACACCTCTGCATGTGAAATCTCATTAATTTTTGTGGCAGGATTGCTCTATGCACTGATACTTAAGAGTCTTAAGACAATTCGTATTTAGTAAAAAAATTTCAAGAGTATCAGAGATTGATTTATATCTGAAAGCTAGTAACTATCATGTTCCCATAGCAAATACCAAGGACGTATAAACCATTAACGCGGAATAATGCAATATATTACAATGGTAAAATTTCCACGTAACTTCCTCCCTACTCCTTCTCCTCCCTCGATCCTCGACTCTCGTTTGTCTATATTTGTTCCTTAAAATCATAAATAATGCTCTACTATTTCATCCTCATCCATTTATTCCCAGTTAATTTGTGGTTGCACGACATAATTTATTTAAATTTGCCGCTATTCTCTACTCTCAGCTTTCTTTCGACAGTAAAAGCAGCAAAATCTTGACTGTGGGGCAAGGGTGATTTCGGGTGTTTCCATACCTGTTATTATAATATTCGGACTCTGCAAGTTGTACTTTGAAATGCGAGGCATCCTGCTTGACGCTCATGATCGCCAGCGCGGACGCAGGAAAAGGCGCCGGCTCGGCGGCAGCGGGCCGCTCCATCACAATATCCGACTCCGCGTCTTCATCTTCGATAATGCGACTGAACAGAAAACAAAGGAATGCTAAACTCAGAGCCGGTTTAAGGCGGTTTGTTTGTTTCACCTGAAGTTATTGGACCAATAAGTAGAATAACTTGCCTGTAATCTGCTATATGGGGTGGATTTATGAGATGGGCCATTTAGCTACGTCAACCTTAGTAGCTACACGAAAACGGTCTTAGGAGACTATCCTTAACTTTTTGCGACATTTTGAGCTGCATTTACAGATTTTGATAAAATGTACAGTCAGCAAGAAAATGGCCAATTTACACTAAAACTTTTTTTGATGCCAGTCGATTCTGTTTTTTAATAGGTATCGTAAACTCCTACTGAACCAAATGAGGTTGAAGTACTATAAAAGTCAGAAATCGCAAAAAACTTTTCCATAAATTTTGTAGGAAATCATCGTAGCTTCGATATCTTGCACAACGTAAGTATTAAAATAAACGTTTTTAAAACTATTTTTATTATTGTCCTATGTTACATATTTACTATTAAAATATATGTAATTTTATTTATCCCTTATTTATGTAAATAAAGAAGATTCTGATATGAGAACAAAGTTTCATGGTCTATTTTCCCTATAAGACTATTTTCGGAACTAGCATTTTAGGCAAAACACATCGGAAAGAAATCACGTACCTACAAATTACTATGTAAAAAATGTATATTTATATAAAATTACCTCTCCAAGTTCAACGTGATTTTATATTCTTGTGATTTTTGGACTACTTCCAACCAATTATGCTTATCTACTTCGGCAACTTCAGAATTAAATGAAGACCCAGGCCTGAAATGCAAAAAAAAAACACAGATTTAATATTTTGATGTTGAAGGTGTAAATACGTATATTTTAAAACAGTAAGATTAAGATAGAAATAAAATGGAATAAAGGTTAACTAACTAATCCTTTTCCCGGAAACTTTCTTATCCCATGATTGTACCGTAATCAGTCTTTCGTACTTCGAAAAAACACACCACAAGACATGCTTTGCTTAGCGTGGTGTGTTTTGCCTGTTTTGTACCTCGTAACGTGTACTTGTAGTTAAAACTTAACTAGTGGTCGCCCATAGGTCGATATTCGACCTACTCTTTCATCGTTTACTGGTTATGTTTGGCATTCAGTAAGACTATAGACAAATAATATTAAAGACACAACATCAATTTGACGTGTATTGTGTCAAATACATGGTAGTGTGTGTAATGTTTTTTCTCATTGATTTAATGTATTCTATGCATAATTTTAAAAAATAATATTAAATAATATTAATCTTAGCATAGAGAAGGAGAATCTAGTTTATATAGAGAAAGAGTGCAGAAGCACTCCTTCTCTATATAAACTATAAGTGTGGGAAATTTCATACTCCTCCGTACGCGCAATTTTCGTAAAAATGTGTACGAAGTACACGTACACGTATTAATATATAGATAATTTTG
Organism: Phalera bucephala; assembly: GCA_905147815.2. Lineage (NCBI taxonomy): Eukaryota > Metazoa > Arthropoda > Insecta > Lepidoptera > Notodontidae > Phalera > Phalera bucephala. Next base: position 16,620,146 of record LR990622.1, read on the forward strand.
TCAGATGCTAACAAAAATGTTTACTTCACGTCTTACATTTTCTAGATTGGGCTTTATTGGTAACTCACGACACGCCCGGCTTCGCACGGGTGAATTATACACATAAACCTCTTGAATCGCTCCGTCGATTGGTGAAAACTGTATGAAAATCCGTTCGGTAGTTATTGAATTTATCGCGTTCAAACAGACAGACAGAAGCGGCAGGGGGACTTTGTTTTATTATATGTAGATATAGTGGTATTTAGCTGTAGTTTAAAAAATAATGAACACTTACATTGGAGTATAGTTGACCATGGTAGCTAAATGCTTTTGTTTATGTATTTGATAGAAATTATCTGTTGTTTCTATCATAGTTATGTCTTTAGTAAGATCCGCTGATAGTATTAAACTATCCGGTTGTTTCGAGGCGATGCTGCTGTCTGATATATCATTTATAGAGAACTTGAGCTTTGCTGAAAAATTGCAAAAATCTATAAAGTAATAGTATATAGTAATTTGTACGCACCGCAAAGAAATGGAGTGAACATAAGCATTAAATATCAAAATATTAATAAGTAAATGTTCTTAATTTCTTACATTTATCTATTACTGTAATCTTCCCAGCGACGTCATAAAGGAAATCTGGAGTCCAGAAATGTGGTATACGAATGAAAACTTTTCCAGAATCGACAGGCATATGAAAGCCAAGCTTGTGTAGTAATTGCAGGAACTTCAAATCTTTGCAAATTCCTGCTTGCTTACAATTCCAGGGCACCAATGGTATAGATTGATTGAACACTAAAAAACACAGAAATTACAAATAATGCATTTCACAGCCACTGCGTTAATAAGTTCTCCCTTATTGCAATTGCTAAACTTAAGAAATGATTTATCAAGAGTTTAACCTTCGTAGGCGATCAGACCATATCACAGACAGACATGTTTCGCAGATTATTACAAATTCCCACAAAAACGCATAGCTAGAAAATAGTTATTATCTATCTATCTATATATCACTTGCGAGGCAGGCAAAGATACTTATTATAAAGATAAAATCAATCAATCAGCCTATCGCAGTCCACTGCTGGACATAGGCCTCTCCTAACACGCGCCATTGCACACGGTCCTCCGCCTTCCGCATCCAGTCTGTCCCAGCGACCTTTTTGAGGTCGTCGGTCCATCTAGCTGGGGGCCGTCCTACCTTACGGAAAGATAAAATACTAAATGAAAATTGAAAAGTAATTAACTCAGTCGAAGCTGATTTCGACTGAGTCAAAATCCGAAGCCATTAAACGCTGCTATCACGCCTACAGTCGTACTGCGCGCTTTTTGCGGATATAAGGGGACAAACCGGGTCTATGTTATATAACCTATGTTACTTTGGGATAAGGTAGCTTTCCAATGGTGAAAGAATCATTAAAATCGGATCACCGGATTATAGTACCGGAGATTACCCCGAACATCCAAACTCACAAACTTTACCTCTTTATAAAATTAGTATAGATTATAAGGAGTTTCGACAAAAGTTACACACGACAATGCATTAGTCAATTAAAGATTAATCTCAACTGATTTAGTTTTAAAAGAAAAAAAGATACGAGGTCTTTAAGGAAATAACCTCTCTGCCTACCCCGCAAGGAATCTGACATGATGACATAGATAAAAAAGATACGTGCTACCATTTTTAATACCAAGTTTTCTGCCTGGTTGGTTGTTTTTTAAGTACAATGCAATCCATTTTAATGTAATTTATAATTGATACATAGAGATAAAAATTTCATTGCATAGCAAATGGTATTAACTGCTCCCTATTAAAGCTACATTAAAAACACACTTAAATAATATTTTTACTAAGACTCCTTCCAACCCTTTATAATTTCTCGATCAATCGTATAAGAGTATTGTCTTGTTGTCTTGTCGACACGGATATTTTGCCACTTAGATGACATTGTAAACCAAATTGAATTATATATTAAAAAAATGTCTATTAAAACATTCCTACTAATAAAAAAAAAGAATATGTGTTAATTTCATAGTAAACGGCAACTCCAGTGAACTGTCATGAAGGGGCATTCCACTTGATGGCAACATTAGTTCCAATCTTGGCCACGGGCTAAAAGCTCCTTGTCGCATTATAGTTTCTATTAGTTATTTAAATCAATGAAATAAATTTTACTTACGCAGTGAATGATATGAAACGGGAGAGAGAATGTCCATGTCATTAGATGTTTTTGATTTCAATAATTTTATTTTAGATTCAAACTCTCCGCTGTCATTATTTCTAGATTTTTTTTCGATGTATATTTTAGCAGAGCACGTCTCCAAAAGTACTCTTTGCACCCAGTCTAAAAATTTAGATTTCCCATCTTGTGCAAGTTGCTCACAAAGTTTACGAATTTCATCATCTCGCAGTTCTTTATTCACCTGTATGGTTTTTGTGTTTCTGTCACTCTCGCCCTTAACCAGTTGCTCAAATGCATCTTTATTTATTACATTCTGCTTAAAAAGTTGATTGATCACTGAATTCCTAGATTTTATTATACCATCCTCTTTGAACAGCTTGAGAATTTCCCCAATAACATCGGGTTCAGTGCTGCACTGCATGTGATTCCAACTCAATGACGAAAGTTCGTCATCTGTCCACCTTAAAAGTTACAAATAAAAAAATTTACACACAGTAACGTCGTTCACAGTAATGACAAAACAGATATACAATGTGAAAGTGGAAGGATGCAGGTACCGGGGAAGACCTAGACTATCTTACCACGACCAAATAAACCGAGTCTTGTCTGATGGAAAAGTCAAGAGTCTCCGTAACCGGCGAGCGTGTATGAGACGAACTATGAGAGTCGAGGAAGCCAGAGAGGTATGTAAGGAAAGAACCTGTTGGAACTCTGTACTCTCTGCCTACCCCGCAAGGGATCTGGCGTGAGGTTATAGATAGATAGATAGATAGATAACAAATCAAGATAAAGTCGTTTAAAAAAAACGACTTCAAAAAGCAAAAAATAAATATTTGAAGTCGGTACCGGTTAGTGCAGTCGGTTACTTGGCACTGACTTTAAATATTTATTTTTTGCTTTTTGAAGTCGTATTTTTTAATAAAGATATTTATTTTTCAATTTCAAGTGATAAGTAAATTATTTACTAATATTTATATACCTATATTATATTATTTTGCTAAGTTCTACAGTCCGGTTCCGGTTGTCAAAGTGCCAACAGCGTTGTGATTATACCTCTCGAAAATCAAAGATTTAAAAAGTTATACGCTATATCTGAACAAAAACACCGTTAAAAACAACACTACAGTTGCCGTGGTAGATCCGGAAAAAACCATCCGTCGAATTCTCACTGCATCTGTCCAGTAAAGTGAAATTGAAGATCCACAACAACTTCCGAGGTTAGAACATAAATTGACCGCCATTTTGACATTTCAATAAGTTGCACGTGACTTCAACTGTTAGTCTAATGTCACTGATACTGTGATGTCACTCTAACTGTCACTCGGTTCGGTTGGTATCAACTACAGTGTTGCCAGAACAAGAAAACCCAAAGTTACTATTTATTTTACTATTACGTTCCGTTCCACGTAACTTGACCTGACATTATGGAGGGACAATTTGAAATATTATTTGAAAAAATGAAAATGGAAATGAAAAAGCAGACAATCGTATTAACAGAATCTCTTACAAAAAATATTATGGATCGGATGGAGGAAAAACTAATGCCTATCAAGGAGGAAAACGAAAAGCTAAAAGAAAAAGTCGGCAAATTAGAGAAGGAGATAGAACATTTAAAAAGGGAAAAGAAAAGTAAAAACCTAATTATTTTTGGATTAGAAGAGGGCGAAAACTCAACAGCTGAGCTATTCCAAAATATAAAGGAAAACTTCAAAAGAGACTTAAACATCAACTTAGAAGAAAACGAAGTAAACAAATTAAACCGCCTAGGAAAACCAAAAGCTGAGAACAAACCGAGACCTGTACTATGTTCCCTTTTAAGCGAATGGAAGAAGAACGAAATTACAAAAAACAAAAAGAAACTAAACGGAATTTATATATCGGAGGATTATTCGAGAGAAGTATTAGAAAAAAGGAAAGCTCTACAACCGCAATTACTAGAAGAGAGGAAAAAAGGAAACATAGCTTTTCTGAAATATGATAAAATGATAATCATAGAACCTAACACCAACAATGATAAAAGGAAAAGGGAACAATCTACCTCACCCCAGTCACCGTCAAAAAGTCAGCCCAAAAAACAACAAACGCTGAGCTCTCTCAAACACAACAGAGCAAACGCCTTCGAAGTAATGAGAATCAAATCAAACTCTTTAACCAATATTTCCACACGCAAGAACCAATAGCAATTAACATTCGGAACACCGGAAATTCAAACAAACTACGAAAACCAACAAAACGTAAAATCACAATCTCCCCCAATCCGACTGGTCCTCGTGGGGGATGAAGACCACAACCCTCCAACATTCCAAAAAAGAAAAGAAAATAAAATCTATATTGCAGCACTAAATACCCTTACTCTGAAAAACGAAGAAAACTTAACAGAATTAACATACGCACTAGAACATATCAAATGGGACATCGTTGGCCTTAGCGAAGTGAGACGATTGGGAGAAAGAATTGTTTCATATAAGGATTTCTTATTATACCATATAGGGACCACTCCTGGCCACCATGGGGTTGGCTTTATTGTAAAAAAACACCTGACAGACTGTATAGAAGGATTTATAGGCCTTTCGGAGCGCACAGCAATGATGAATTTAAAGCTACCAGGATACCGAGATTCATGGTCTATTATACAAGTGTACTCACCTACAGAACAGTCAGACCTAGAAGCAATAGATACATTTTATCTTGAATTAAATAAAGTTATCCGAGATCACGCTCATAAAAACTTAATAGTAATGGGAGACTTCAATGGTAAAATTGGAGACAAACGTCCTAGTGAAAACACACTAGGACCATTCACATACTGCAACAAAACCAGAAGCAGGAACGGAGAAAAAATTATGAACTTCACACTAGAAAACAACCTTACTATTTTAAATACTATATACAGGAAAAATAAGAAAAGAATGTGGACTTGGATCTCACCAGACGGGAACACAAAAAATGAAATTGACTTCTTCATGACCAACAAAAACAGTTACTTCAGCAACTTCAACGTCATCAACCAATTTAACTTCAACACCAATCATAGGCTGATCAGGGCAGAATTAAAAACAAAACAACCAAGGAAACCTAGACCAAGACAAGAACCAGTAAATGTAAAGCTCGGAACACACCAAATGGAACAATTAACAGCCACCCTGAGAGACAAATTCACAAACTATAAAGAAAACACAAAGAACCTAAACATACAAGAAAAATACAACTGGATAGAGAATATTATTAAAACTGAAACAAAACTCGCTGCAAATACTAGTAGCAAACACAAGCAATGGCTTACAACTACCACTATAAAATTACTAGAACAAAGGAGCCACTTAATTAACACAAGAGACGCGAAGGACAGAAGAAAACATCTAACAGAAATTAACAAAGAAATAAAGAAAAATATAAGAATAGATAGGAACAGAAATAGAATGGAGACTATTGAAAAACACATAATAAAAACGGGTGGTGTCAAAAAAGCATACAAGGAACTAACGAAATCTATAGACTGGGTAGTAAAAATGAAAAGCAATAGAGGAAAATGGAACCACGACAGAAAAGACATATCGGAAATTGCAACATCCTATTACAAAGAACTGTATGAGTATAACAACACCTCGCGAGAAGAAATAAATTTGGTAGAGACCGCAGATATCCCCAAAATCCTTAACGTAGAAATAGAGAAAGCAATAGATACACAACGGAAAGACAAAGCACCAGGCCCCGATGGTATAAATAACGAGATCTTAATACAAAATAAGCAGGCTATCGCACCGATCCTCATGGAAATATTTAAAGATATCATAGACACAGAAATTATCCCACAGCAATGGACAGAATCAAACATTATCCTTCTATATAAAAAGGGAGACAAACACGACATCGGAAACTACCGTCCAATCAGTCTCATGTCTAACATATATAAGATATTTGCCAAGATACTTTTAAAACGGATGGAAGGAACGCTAGATGAACATCAACCCATCGAACAGGCGGGTTTTCGGAAAGGCTACTCGGTAATCGATCACATCCATGTTGTGCGCCAGGTCTTAGACAAGTATAAAGCCTACCAGCGCGAGTATTATATTGCTTTCATCGACTATACCAAAGCATTCGACTCCTTGTACCACGAAATGATATGGAAGTCCCTAAAGGAACAAGGAATCGAACAAAAATATATCCGCTTAATAAAAAATGTATATAGTCATAGTACCGCGAGAATCCAACTCGAAAAGAAAGGTAACCCATTTAGAGTAGAAAAGGGTGTCAGACAAGGAGACCCTCTATCTCCAAAACTATTCTCAGCGGTTCTCGAAACAATCTTTAGGGGTCTTAACTGGGAAAACCTCGGAATCAATGTCGACGGAGCCTCCCTAACACATCTGAGGTTCGCAGACGATATAGTGTTATTTGCTGAAACACCGGAAAACATACAAAAAATGATACATGAACTAGCGGATGAAAGTGAGAAGATAGGTTTAAAGTTGAACCCAGAGAAAACAAAGGTTATGACAAACGGGAAGAAAACCACCATACATCTAGGAAATAACCAAATCGATTACACCGACGAATACATCTATCTGGGACAGCTTATAACACAAGAGGATGCTATACGCAAAGAAGTTGAGAGAAGAATAACAAATGGCTGGAAGAGATACTGGAGTCTGAGAGAGGTCATGAAAGACAAAACTCTTCACATTAATGTGAAGAAAAAGCTGTTCAACACCTGCGTACTACCTGTTTTAATGTATGGCAGCCAAACATGGGCTTTAACACAAAATACGACGAGAAAACTGGAAATCTGCCAACATGCAATGGAAAGAAGTATGCTGAATGTGAAAAGGTCGGACCGAATAAAAAACCATGTCATCAGAAAAAAGACGAAGGTCATAGACATAACATTAAAAATTAGAAGACTCAAATGGCAATGGGCAGGGCACATGATAAGAGGCCCAGAGAAATGGAGCAAACTTGTGTCACAATGGTACCCTAGAGAAGGGAAAAAGAAAAGGGGCAGACCACAAAAAAGGTGGGATGATGACATTAGGCAAGTAGCAGGAGTAACGTGGAATCGAGTGGCCCAAGATAGAAAGGAATGGAAAAGGTTGGAGGAGGCCTTTGCCGATTGGCAAACAGACCTACAAAAAATAATTAAGTATTAGAATAGAATAGATTAAGATTAGTATAGCTACACAAATATATTTCTATATCCACACTCATAGTTCTTAATACTTTGTAAATAGATACTAAGTTGGTCTGAATAAAGGGCTTTATTATTATTATTATTATAAGTTCTACAGCAAGGCACCTACGGGATTGATATAATAACCATAATAACGGAATCTATACATTCGTGCTGTTCGCCGTTAAGGAGTCCCCTGATGTTTCTTCAAAGTCCAAAGTTTAATACCGATTTCATTAAAATGGGACCACCTCGAAACTATACTAAACCCAACGCAAAAAGAATCATCAAAATCAGTTCATAAATAAAGACGTTATAAAAAAACAGACGAATTGGCCACCTCCTCCTTTTTTGAAGTCGGTTAAAAGTCTGATTAGTTATATGGCAGGGTACCTATAGGATTGACGTAATACCTATAATATCTCAATCTACGCATCGGTATCGTCTGTTGTTACGGAGTTCCCTGGTGTATCTTCCAAGTCCAAGGTCCAATACCGATGAAATTAAAATGGGACCACCTTGGAGCTATACTTAACCCAATGCAAAAATAATCATCAAAATCGGTTCATAATTGGCGTAACATACATAGAAAAAAACATATAGTCGAATTGATAACCTCCTCCATTTTAGAAGTCGGTTAAAAAGGAAATGTATGACGTATACTCACTTTTCTTTAGACTTGCTACCCTCGTTACTTTCACAAGAATTTTTTTCTGGTGTACCGGCTGGTTCACCAATGAAATCCATTGTTTCAATGGCCGGTATGACCTCAAGTTTTGGTGCTACCTTATCATCATCAAAGTTCTCAGTATTCAAACGAATGTTTGCGGCACTCTGAAGCGCGTGCGGCTTTTTAATAAATGTGTTTATCACATATTCTATAAGATCAGACCAATCCTGTAAAACCCAAATTAAAATATTTTGATGTTAATGTTTCTACACTTACATACAATCTCAGGCAAAAGCACTTATGGCTTAAGCATAGTGGTTGCACTCTCGGCCTCATGTCAACGGCGTAGATGACTCAAACAACAAAAAAAAAGGCGAAGGCAGTGGCGTTATCTCCACCTCAACGCAAATTACATTGATGGTTCACAAAATAAATCATGTAGTAAAACAATTTGCAGAATGAATTATAACTGATGTACATAATACCACTCTCGTTGCTCATCAATAACTCATATCATCTGCAGTGTACTTTATAATATTTGTAATAAAATGTTGTATATGCTCCCGCCAACTCGGTTACGGAGCAGGCAGCGAGTGCTAATGAGTATCAAAAAAATTACAATTACTTCTGCTTGATACATCAAAACCAATTTTAGATTAAACAACTTACATCACAGATCTCGAATTCTGACTTCCATATAGAAGTAAAGGTCTTCAGAATCTTTGGTTGAAATAATGTTATCAAACTGTCGAGCTCTCCCCCAACGTGGTGCATCAGCGTGAATATACAATCGTTCACGAATTCGCCGTTACCGGAATAATCTTCCAGTAGTGAACCATACTGATACATTATCTCAGAAGTTGCAAATCTGTAAACGCAAAACCAATTATAGGTACATTAATTGAGGTGAGCTTTGCACAAACTGATTTTTTTAAGCAACATTCATTGCTGTTTTAAGAAACCTTTTCTTATCGTTCTATTTTGACCAGGATATTTGCAACCACGTAACATATGTAAATACTTTGTCAAGATGCTGTAGTGTTGATATCTACATATACAAGGTGTAACATAATTAACGCAAGACCTGAAAGTAGTTTGTTCTAAATCGGCGACCAAATTGTGTCCAACTATTTTAATGTATCGTACATTCTTTTTTAAATTTGCAAAAAATGCTGTTACTGCTTCTGTGCGCTATAATAAACTAAGTATATTCTTAATACAAAGCAATACGGAGATTTCAAATGCATTTCCAAAACGTATTTCACAATACGTCCACATACACGTACAAGTTTCATTGGTAATTGGGGTATACATACGCGTACTTAAAAAACGGGTAAATAAAAACTTTAAATTTGGAAATTTGGATTTTCCATTAAATTTGTGAAGCAATTATCTAATTGGATTGTCTAAGGTCTGGCGTTATTTAAGATACATTTTGTATAAGACTCTTTATAATCAAATTGCATTATTAGTTTTTGTCACCAATCACCTCACACGATCGTGAATGCAACGTCGTACCATTAACAAAATAATCAAGACATAAAGGCAAGCAAAGCAGATCGATCTCATATTGTGTAAATACGCAGTATCTAAGCATTGTATGTAACAATAAGCATAATGTTAAACCTCAAAGAGGACTAAACATGTTGTGCCAGTCACACATGTTACGTTACGATATAAATGCCTAAGAAACGTACGAACGGTCTTTGAAAGAAAGGTCTGCTGCAATGCTGACTGTTACTATTCAGTGGCTTCAGTTGTTCCGTTTGAAAGTAGGGGTAGAAGAGGACCTACAGGTCCTATGCTACACCTACTCTCGTTGACTACTACTATATTTTAAAGTAGGTGTAGAATAGGACCTACGGGTCCTATTCCTAGTCATAAAAAAAAAAAAAAAAAACTTTCAAATATATACACGGTGTAATTTTATTCGTCCTAGAGCAAAAACCCAGATGATGTATCTAGCTTACTGTTTACTGGTAATAAAATATTTATTATTTAAAAAGACCTTTTTAAAACAATAACACCTTCCTTAGTTAAGGAGTTCTTATGGCATCCTTCCGGCTCCATCATTAGACCCTGGACACCATCCGGGTTTAAAGTACTCGTCAAAACAAATCCGTCCAATCAATTTTTCGACTCCATCATCAGACTAGCTCCATGGTACCATATTATAGCATTGTCATCGAACTTACATACGTGTGCCAAATTTCAGCTCAGTCGGAGACCCGGAAGTGCTTGAAAAATGGATCACAAGATTTTAACCGGAAAGACATACAGACATACGAACATTGCAAGTAAAATCAATTGCAAAAAAATCTTTTAAAAAAAACCGACTTCCAAAAGTAAAAAAAAATAATATTTATTATTTGTTTTTTTTATAGATTTTATTTTACCATTTTAAGTGACAAGTGAATTATTTACTAATATTTATATACCTATATTATATTATTTTGCTGAGTTGTAGAGCAAGGTACCTACAGGATTGATATAATAACCATAATAACGGAATCTATACATTCGTGCTGTTCGCCGTTAAGGAGTCCCCTGATGTATCTTCAAAGTCCAAAGTTCAATACCGCTTTCATTAAAATTGGACCACCACAAAACTACACTAACCCAACGCAAAAAGAATCATCAAAATCAGTTCATAAACAAAGACGTTATAAAAACAAACAGACGAATTGTCGACCTCTTCCTTTTTTGAAGTCAGTTAATATTCTGATTAGTTCTATGGTAGGGTAGGTCCAAGGTCCAATACCGATGAAATTAAAATGGGAAGGGAACACCTTGGAGCTATAGTGAACCCAATGCAAAATCATTCATAATTGGCGAAATGAGCGCGTACATACAACAAAAAACAGTCGAAATGAAAACCTCCTCCTTTTTAGAGGTCGGGTAAAAAAATATTTTTATTCATTTTTTAGTACCAGAGAACAGTAGGCATTAGCACAGTACCTGGGCTTTCGCTCCAGGACGACTTAAATTACACCGTGTATAACGTAATCTATTTTAATTCACTGCAACACAATGGGAATCACACCATATCACTCCACACCATATTCTCCTACGTCACACAAAATAATATTATTTATTTTATTATGTTACAATACACAGTATTAAACTCCGAATTCGGGTACAGTGCCTACACAGTAAAATAACATTCATGAATATGCTCGCCATGATATACACATAGTGACTAGGCAGGTTTTGTGTGTAACGGCACTCTATGTGTGCACCAGGCGGGATGTTCGATTGCTTTTTTAACTTAACCTTTTTGCACAATTTATCGTAACATAGTTTATATGCAATATGCCTAATTTATAAAACGATGTTAAAAATTGCACTGTCAAAATTTTCATAAAACATCTATTTATCAATATATAGAAAGATATTGTATTCTTTGCCGTAAGGGATCTGGAGTAAGGATATATCTTTACTCCAGATCCCTTGCGGGTAGGCAGAGCGTACAGAATTCCAACAGGACACAAATTTAAACTAAGATAAACTGACTTGTAATTATTTAATTTGGCAATATTTACGTGTAAGCCGAATCATAAAATATATTAGCAGCTTAAAGTATTTGAGACCTTACATTTCTTATATACAATTAAATTATGCGATGAAAAGTTATTAAGCGCTTCAATTTTGGGTATATGTACTTGTATATCTAATAAACACACATTTTTAGTTTATATAATCAAAGAAAAAAACTTTTAATCAAGAAGATAACTGAAAATGCATCACATCGAAAATACATTAATTTAACACTTATCATTATTTTTTTTTAATAACTCTTTAAAATCCTTATATGTAAAAGCGACAAACTGTAAATCGGTCAAACGGTTCACCCGCGAACGATGAGGTAATATACATGTAAGTATACGAACGATTTGACGCGGGCACTTTTGCCCGCTCTGTAGTATAAATATGTCTACTACACCTTGTAACGATGGGTACAAAACTACAGGAAATGGCCCTCAAGCGAGCGACAAAGTTAATTGCAAGGTTTTTTGCACAAGATACATGTTTTTTTTCAAAATCTATAAATGCAGCTCAAAATATCGCAAAGAGTTAACGATAGTCTCCTAAGACCGTTTTGTTGTAGTTACAACGGTTAAGGGCGCTGCCCTTACTGCCCCAACTCAAAAATTCACTCCGTATAATTAAATTTTATCATCACATATCTAAGTTTAATTGCATTAGACATAACTGTAGAGCCGCTGTTGAGACAAACACATCACAATCGAGTAAGGGCTCAAACAGAAAAATATAAAATGCAGTTCTTATGCAAAATGATTATCTTGATAATGTTCTATTACTTATGTAAATATAGTTCATATAAAGTATGTACATACTGTTTTATGTGATCGAGTATATTAGTTGAGCCGTTGTATTCCGGTAATTTCATCGTACTATCCAAAAACATCAATAATATGTGATTTGTTACTATGAGATCCTGAAATAGTAAAAATATTAATGTTGACAAAATACCTTTATTATTTACCCTAGGTATCTTCTGTATTAGTTGAACAACAAAATGGCATAACTGAATTCAGCACTCATCTGGAATTTGTTTTTTATCAAGTCTTCCATCTATCTATCTATCTATCTATAACCTCACGCCAGATCCCTTGCGGGGTAGGCAGAGAGTACAGAGTTCCAACAGGTTCTTTCCTTACATACCTCTCTGGCTTCCTCGTCTCTCATAGTTCGTCTCATACACGCTCGCCGGTTACGGAGACTCTTGACTTTTCCATCAGACAAGACTCGGTTTATTTGGTCGTGGTAAGATAGTCTAGGTCTTCCCCGGTACCTGCATCCTTCCACTTTCACATTGTATATCTGTTTTGTCATTCTTTCCTCTGGCATTCTTTCTATATGCCCGAACCAACGGAGCATGCCCTTTCTCATCTTTACACCGATACTATCTTTCATACCTACTCGCTGTCTTACTATGCTGTTGCTAATGCGGTCGGTCAGCTTCACTCCGCATATCTTCCGCAGAGCTCGCATTTCTACCGCATTTATCCTACTTTCATTCTCCTTCTTACATACCCAGCTCTCGCTACCATATAACAGCGTTGGGACAAGAACTCCGTTATGTATGGCCAGCTGCGCCTTATGGCTTAAGTGCCGGCTCCCGAGTAGCTTTCCCATCGCACCATTCACTCTGTTCCCTGCACTCACTCTTCTCTCTATGTCAGCGGTGTATTTCCCATCCTTACTGAAGGCGCATCCAAGATATACAAACTCATTCACTTGCTCCAGCACATCGTTACCAACCACAATCCTTACATTCGTTCTGGTTTCTTCCCTTTCAAAAACCATAATCTTGGTTTTATTCACATTCAAGTGTAAGCCATTGATCATGCAGTCGTCTTTCATAACTGTGACTAGTGTTTGCAGATCAGTGGCTGTTGGCGCTATTAAAACCGCGTCATCTGCATAAAGTAGATGGTTTACCACTAAGCCACCCATTTGTACACCTTCATTCATCGCTTTCAGTCTTTGAAGACTTTTGTCCAGATATATTATAAACAGTCTAGCGGACAACACGCAACCCTGCTTGACGCCGATTTTAACGTCAAACCAGGGTGACCTGTTACCACCCACCCGTACGCATGCCTTGCAGTCCACATAAGTGGACTGGACGGCTCGCAACAGAGTGCCATCTATACCATACTCTGGCAAAATGTCCCAAAGTCTCTTTCGTCTTCTTCCTTGTCTTCCATCCTTGAAAGAATCCAACTAGTAATAAAATTTGAATAAAATGTTGTTATAATTATAAATGGTTTATACCCATGTAGGTGTGTCTCTTTAATTAGTATTTATTTACTTTGTGATAAAATCGACTAGCTAGTATAGCTGTGCATGAAAATGAATGTACATAATAAAAAAAATTGACCTTTTTTATAAATGAGGGAACCGTGTAGCCATTATCATAAAAAGGTAGTATAATTTGCTTTATTTAACTTATTGAACCTGATGACCTACATTGTTCTCCCATACCCTACAACATAATGTAGATGAAACTGTAAATTACTGAAAATTGTAAAATTTTTAATAGAGTAACCATGTAGTTTCTTGCCCTTCTCCACAGAAATGACATTCCAAAGTGGTGGTAGAGTCTTTGTTACTGATCTGACGATTCATAAATACTATAATGGTTCACATGAATATCGAGACGAACTATGAGAGTGGAGGAAGCCAGAGAGGTATGTAAGGAAAGAACCTGTTGGAACTCTGTACTCTCTGACTACCCCGCAAGGGATCTGGCGAGATGATATAGTTAGATAGATGTATAATAAATATTCTGATTCTAGAATACCTGTAAGTATTGTTTGGTGTGGTACTTTGGATTATAATGACGTAGAAGCAGTACTAGCAACGACCGGAGTTCTTCTGTCTCGCACATCTTAAGTTGCAACTTCACGAGTATCTCTTGGTCATCTTTGCGAATGTGCGAAAACTTTTTGTACATGTCGATCGCTTGAATAATTTCGCGTAAGGCTGTTACAACCTGATTTTAAAAGGTAAATATTATTTTAGCAGTGTTTAAAATCCTTATTAACAAAAAGTCTTCTTAAAATATAATAAGAAAAAAAAATCACCGTACGCATTCGAGTGCTGACATTAGAAACAACGCAATAACGCGCTGAACACTCGGAGGATGATGATATTTCGCTGGTCAAATGCGTCTAATGTGAATATGAATTTAAGTAATTCGATAAATAAATCATAATTGCTTGTAAATCGTCAGAATAACCCAACGTGTGGGCACTTACCAAATGGAGCCTCCTTATACTAGGTTTTAAATCATTTCCATCCAGTTTAATAGCAAGTTCGAACTGTTCGCATAAATTGACCCCTTCTGCGGTTAGGTACGATACTATGTCAAATGATAGCACTGAGGATACGTGCTCTAAGTCCAGTTCAATCTGCGTGGCAAACTTGAGAAAGTAAGTGACGAGCCAAAAGAAATGTGATGTGTCAATTTCCAATTGTAGATTAGTGAGAATTTGAGTATGTAGTGTTTGCACTAAAGAATTGTATCCTTTCAACAGGAAATCGACAGTGAATTCTTTTAAAATGTTTGATATGTCGTCATCTGTTGGTGTTTTGTGCGAAAGCCCCTGTACATTAATACTGAAATAAACATATGGATTTAAGTCAAAAATTAGCATTTATTTATGAATAACAGCTTGGACGTAAATAATAACGTACATGTTAGATTTCCCTCTCTTGACGATTTTTTTTCTTTTACGTTCCTGTGTGGTGCTAGAGCGCACCTTATTGTTAATCCTCTGTTTAGGATTATGTGGCTTCTGGTGTACAGGCTTCTTTGCCGGCAATTCGTCCTCATTGCTAGATGTTGAAATAGATCCTTGATTTTCTATTTGTGTACCATAACCACAGTCAGAGTTTTCAGATATTATATTATTTTTTTCAGTTTTACTTGGAGACTGCATTTGATCATTTCTCTCAGAATTTTCGCCACTGCAAGATGTATCCTTCTCCTGATAATCATAAAAACTCATTCAGTACAATTAACGCCAAATGAAATCACCCAATATCGTAAAGATTATTATACACCATACATACATTTTCATATTTCATAGTATCATCGACAGTACTTTCAGCACAATCTTTTTCTCCAGACTCTGTTTCCTTCTCGCTAGGTGCTGCGAAAGCTTGATTATCATTTACGTTGTTGATGTTCATACATGATGTATCCCAACGTTTATTGTCAGAATTAGGTTCGTCATTGCTTTTTCCGCTGCCGCCTGTGTCTGACGAATCCGATGTTGGGTCCGAAGTAAACATTGGTGAAGAATCTTCACTACCTAGTAATGCCAATTCAATAATACATACCTAAATAAGAATAGAATAAAAGTAACAAGCGCAGAGCATTGCTTTAGGTTTTTTTTTAAAGAGGGTGATAACCATTTAGAATTTAATTCTGAATCTTGTAAGAATTGTTTACCCATAGTATGGGGTGAGACGAAACCCGTACTGTCTTTGGTTGATAGCGAATTGGTTGATACTTGATAGTGAAATGATAGTCAGGTGGAAATTGGTATAATGTATTTCCTTAAAACGGTACACTAAATGATAGAAAAGGTAAAACTATATGAAAGATGATAGATGAGCACGCGCGACCGACTGTTCGAGACCTGATTTGCGAACGTACTGTTTTAGAAATCGTTAAATCGCCAAGCGTTGCGTAAATCGCTGACGCTATAAAATGTAAGTGGCTGGCCCGTACACCCATCATGGGTAGTTACATTTTTACAAATACAAATTTCACGTGCATTAACACCCAGGCAACTCAAACATGGTCATAATATTCAATTGAATAATAATTTTACGTCTTTAAGTAGATACTCCATAAAAAGTGTAGATAATATTAATTCCACTAACCACCTCTATCTGGTGGAGACGTATTACTCTCATTATCTTCCGAGCTCTCCGACAATGAAGCCTCCAGCCATAAATTAAGAAATTTGTGTAGAGAGACAACATGCTGGTCTTTGTACAGTAAGGCTATCAACTGGACCATTGTCACTGCCCATTTATTCTGGAAGGAAAAAAAAATACAAAACACACATCTCGACTCTTTAACCATTTTGAGTAGGTATTTAAATAATTATTGACATAAGTACTTATTTAATAACACACATCAATGCATTATTATCACAGATAAATATACTTACAAACACTAAGCCCTTTTCGAAGATAGATTTGCCAAACCGAAACATTTCTAAATGATCACATCCATGATATAAAAAAAAAAACAATAAAAGTACCTAGAACTCGGGATGTACAATTATTTCCTTCATTATACTTCGGAACCACCAAATCTTTGGATCAACATTCAATTTAATATACCGAGGTAGAGGAGACCTTTATGTATTCTTAGATAAAAATATTATTCTTCCTCTTCTATCCTAAGCCGTGATTCAGCCCGCGCACAGTAAGCAAAAGGCACAGGCAAATTTATTTGCATAAATTAAACAAGCTTAAAAAATGAAAACAATAAATAATAAAATACTTGTGATATCACTCACCGCATCAGGAATAGTCATCAATTTAATAAGCACTTTGTCAATACTTTGACTAAATATATTCCAAAGAATTTGATTTTGTACAGTGTGTGTAGGTCCATTGTAGCTAGGACTTTGACCACTTGACTCTTCAGGTATGTGCAAGATGTTCCTCAACAGCAACAGAGTGTTACATATATTTGTGCATTGTTCTAGCGTTAATTTTGCCTTATGTTCCAAGTCAACATTTTTTTTCAAAAATTCTATAACCACTTTAGTTGCTCTGTGATCTGTAAAAGCTACTTTAGTAGATGCGAGTAGATTATTTATTTCAAATATAGTATGCCTTCCAAAATCATTTCTCGATATAATATCCACCGACAGCAAACATTCGATGGGGATCGTCAAATTTACCAGTATTCTAATCAATAATTCTATTGTTTTGTGTTCTTTAGCATGTATCAGTAGAGGTATGAGATCTTTCTTGATATTTTGTCCAAAACTGATACTTCTACGATATGTACGTAAATATTTGTCCTCCGTCAAAATGTTATGAAGGATCGTTTCTAAGGCCGCTGTAATTTTAACAAAAAACATCCTTAATTAGTACAATAAAGTGTAATAAGTATTGATGGAATAAATTCTAAGAAAAATAGTACCATTGCAATTATCGTTTACGTGATATCCATCTGCATGTACAAATCCAAGATTGCTGAATGTACTGTGGATTTGTGGACTTCGAAGTACCCATTCCATCTTCTAGCTAAATAAAAAAGAGAAAAGATGTAAGTATAACAAAATAAAATAAATAATCTGCACAACCGAATGAGACGTCGTTGCCCATAGGCGATGTAAGCTTAGAGGTTGCATGATGACAAGAGACAGTTCGATCAGTCAGTCAGGTTTTTTTATTGATCGGTAGGAACTTTAAAGAATTTAAGACTTACTGAGTTCTTAGATATACGCGAATATTACACATGAAATAAAACTATTTTTTCGGATTTTATCGCGGTTTATTTTGATACAAGATGCAGGAGTATACAAGCTTGATTGTGAATGTGGTCTCTCTTACATAGGACAAACAAAAAGACCAGTAAAAACTCGGGTTAAAGAGCACAAAGCTGACCTAAAACACCGTCGCTCAAAGAAGTCTGCAGTCTGTGAACATGTCCTTGACCGCACCCGCCATAACATTAGATTTGATAGACCACAAATCCTCGTGAAAGAACACCGATTCCTACCAAGGATGGTTCACGAGGCTATTGAAATTAAAAAACATCCTAATTTCAATAGAGAAGATGGTTGGGTGCTTCCATCAACTTGGGTTCCAGTAATTAATATAATCAAATCCAAAACCAAGCATAACACTGCAAGACCTCAAGACACCGTGAGCTCATTCTGCGTAGATCGGACCAACAAAAACAAACATAATTAAGAAGTTTGAGGGTACCCCGGCACAACTATGCCTTTTGGACGTCTAACACCTCAGTCCTTCCCGTGACCATGGTTGCTGCAAAGCACTCGAAACGTCAGGAACTTAAAAATCAAAATAAACCGCGATAAAATCCGAAAAAATAGTTTTATTTCAAATTCAAGACTTGTTTTCTTGAGACCTTACGAGTGCCAAACCAAAAATATAACCGCCTTAACGCATCCCTACAAAATCAACTTCGAATATGGGGACCTATATCAGAGGTAGCCCTTTATCGTGTTCCTCCCAGACCAGAAACCTTTCGGTCATTATACTCTCTGTATATGTATCTCTTGCGACTTCTTTTTCTCATTAAATACCAAACGCGATGGCCTGGCAATAATTCGCATATTCGTTAACGTAGTGCATGTTCCATGATATCTACCTCAGATTTTTATCCGAATGATCATAAGCTACAGCTTTAAGACGTTCATACGTAATTAAGACTCAAAGCTTGTCCTATTCAAGGTTTAAGACATTTATTGTAAATCTGAATCCGTAAACAACTAACGTCGAGACTTATTACGAAAAAAATAAAAAGATAATTATGCAAAGCTTAGCTCTTAAATTAATAACAAATATTATAACAAATAGCAAATAAAGACTATAGAAAATAATGGTAAAGATTTTTAGGCAAGTTCATTATGAAAATCATGATCAATTACTGCGTATGTTATTCAAGTAATAAGTTTTAAGTTTTTGTTTTGTTTTTAGAATTTAAATTATAGCGAAGAACGAAGTGCTCACATCTTGTGGTATTTTCAACTTTTATGGAAGGGTACTTTGTAAATGAAAGTTATACGAAACAGGCGAGCGTGTATGAGACGAACAACGAGAGTGAAGGAAGCCACAGAGGTCTATAAGGAACTTGTTGGAACTCTGTACTCTCTCCGTACCCCGCAAGGGACCTGGCGTGATGATATAAATAGATAAGACATGTATCTAACTGCCACATCCTGAAAAGTTAGGCAAAGACGTAGCAAGTACTGCCTTTCATTTCGAGATTTTTCAATCTTATATGACTGATTGATTTTTGAATCTTATAAGGCGCTCGTAGCGCTGTGCGACCGCGGTGTTTTACCGATTACCAAGGTTAAGCAGCGTTCGACTCGGTCGGCCCGAGATGGGTGACCGTTTGTGGCATTTTCATATTCGAGCGTGCTTCGGAAGGCACGTTAAGCCGTTGGTCCCGGCTAACACTTAATGTGGTAGTCGTTAAGCCGAGTTGGAAGCCTCAAAGGCGGCTTGATAAGTTCCAACAGCAGGTGGCCACAAACCTGCCTTCATCAATCCGCACTGGGTCCGCGTGGTGGAGTATGACCTAATCACTCTCACCCCGATTTGTGAGAGAAGCCCTTTGTACAGCAGTGGGCAGTACAGGCTGATATTCTATTTGACTGATTGAAATTTCACGTGTACTTGAATTCCACAAATCGCAGTTTATAATCGCAAAATCGCAACAACAGGCACAGACCTCTAAAAACCAAGAGGCGCGATCTGGGATTGAAGTCTATATAACTTAGAAATACATAATCACTTCCACTATTTTAGCTGTCCCGTTTAACTTAGTTTTTAGGAAGTTCTTTCCACAAAAATACCGACATATTTGTATTACTGGTGTTGAAGTTTTTAATTCCGAAATTAAGCCGGTATTTAAAAAGGTCTGGTACTCCAAAACACAGAAATGTATGGGCAAACATTGTTTAATATAAGTTATTGTCTAATTACTGTCAGGGATTTTGAAACAGACTTAATGATGGAATATTTTAGAAAAGAAATATATCAGAATTAAGAGGGTAAATGTTAGATGATTGGCCACCAACTCCTCCAAAGAGTTCCTGTTTTTCATCGGCCGTTTCAATTAGCTGTCGGTTCCTAATTCGAGAGCATCCTTACTAGAACTACCTATCCATAATTTTTTTTAATTATTAACTTTTTAAAAAAGGAAATTTACTTCAAGAAATGCAGTGCTAACCTAAGTTAACCAAAAAGCTTTTAAAAATTAATTATAATTACGAGAATTGACTGTTATATAGAGATTCATTTCCTTTCAAGTTAAGATACTTTAACATTCAAGTTTTATCTATTTATCAGATACGTTATTTTGGTTTAAAATGCGCCTCAGTGCATTTTTTTAACATATCAAACAATACATGTGTGTGTGGCGTGGAATCAAAAAAACTTAAATATGGGTCTCATCTATGATCAAATCTGTCCTTATAACAGATATTAATTTACCTAAGGATTTTATTGTGTTAAAAGAGGGTGACAAATTGATTTGAGTTTTAGATATGGAAATTTTTAAGGTTAATCTTGAGACCGCGTGAAGTTGTTTGTGCAAAAAGTTAACCTTGGAAATCACATTTATAAAACAATAATTGCGTTTTTGTAATAAATGGAAAGATCTTATGTTAATTTTTATACAAAACTATTTGTAGTTTTTTTTTCGTTTTCTTGTGTGTGTGTGAATGATCTACGCTGTTGGCCGCGGGGCCATTACAGCTTCAACGAACAAGAGGGCGAGCGTGCAACAACTACGCTCGAGCCAGAAGGGCAAGGGGGCAACTAGCTCAAGGGCGCCTCAAGGAAGAACAGCTCGGCTAGAGCAGTCGCTATGGGGGAGGGCGTATACTAGGTGTCTCGCCGTGGTGTTTTGCACCGGCCGGAGGGCGAGGGATTCTTCGACCTCGCCGGCGAGGTCGGTGTCTCCTCCTGTGTGCAGTATCTGTATCCGAAAGAAGGGATGTAAGGGTATCGGGAGGGTCGGTGAGAACATACCGCGGACGGCGGTAACGGCTGATAGGAGGGGAGTTAGGTTCGTAGTCGGCGACGGCTACGATTAGCGGATTTCTATGATTGGACGCGTTCGCGAAATATCTGGTTGTCGCCTTATTAATAAAGGCGCGAATAGGTTCGAGACTGAGATCGGAATGGAGATCTACATTCTGTATGAACCACGGGGCTCCGACGGCTTTGCAGAGGAAACGGGATTGAACCGTTAGGAGTCTATCGATGTGAGAGCGGGCGGCGTGCCCGAACACCTCACAAGCGTACGTTATGATGGGCCGTATACAAGTTTTGTAAAGTGTCACCTTATTCCTAAGGGACATTTTACTCCGCTTGCAGATCATCGAGTAAAGACGACCGAGCACAAAGGCTGCTCGGTTACGGACTCGCTTGATGTGCGGTCTTCGGACCGCCACACGGTCATGGTTTTTTTCGCTATAATTAATAATTAAAAAGTAAATAAAACAAAATGTACCCAGTACCGAAAACACGCAGACAGTTCCCGAACAAACCCGAGCGTGTGTGACGTCACAATGTTAATTTCTACGCATCGTAGCACACAACTAATACAGTGTTTTGACTTTTAATCGATTAAACCATGTTAATATCGTTACTATATTGATAAAAACGAGTATATCAAAATGTCGAACCTTAAAAGTTATCGTGCTTGCTTTGTACCATTATGTACGAATACTATAAAACTAACTCCACAAATAATATTTTTAAATGTTTAAAATACTCCTAACTCCATGATCTGGACACACATTTTACTATGCAAATACCATTCTTACGGTTCAGTTGGACATAACCTAGCCTTGTCACCGTAACTCTTACGTGATACTCTAAAAATAAATTAATTATAATTAATGAATGTTCATTTAATATTTTACATGTGATCATTTAATATTTTAATTTACAAAATTATTTTTTTACAAGCTCACCTTGATGCTTCAGCATCTCGAACTTCAGCTTAATTAAACCAAATATCATTTTTTAGAAAAGCTGTTATTATAAATATATTCACACCAGGTATATTATCGGAATAAGCCTTTATAAATAATCCGCAATTTAAATAACACCGTCACGCCTATATTCCCCAGAGGGGGTGGCAGAGGTGTACTGAGTACACCCACGTTTCGCCGACGATGTTAAGTCCCATGTAATAGGTGGTGAGCCTATTGCCATATACCGAGCACAATTCCAGACTCCGGACTCATACTGGGAATTTTTCGTTAGAAAAACTACATTTGAACCCAGGACCTCGTGATCACAAAGCGATGCGCTTTGCCACCAGCCCAACGAGGCAGATCGCAATTTAGTATAAAAAAATTATTTATAACAGCTTATTTTATTTAGTAATGTATCACATTACTAAATAAAATAAAGCTGTTATACACAACGTTTCTTGCACTAAATTAAAGATATTTTTAGTCAATTCACGTGTAGAAGCCGTTGACACTGTACTATCGTGAAATTCCTTTAACAGTATGACGTCACAAACATAGCGACCAAACGTGACGCGTTCAGGCACGTGATTCTTTTTAAAATTATATCTATTTTGAATTGTTTATAACTAATTTAAAAAAAAATATAGGATTTTCGCATCGACTAATATATAATTGATGATAAAGTTTTAAAATACATAAAAGAAACGATATTTGTTTTCAAAAAACTAATTCGGTGTTTTTTTAAAAAGCCTTCAACTGGATAAAATGAGTTACTAGTATTCCGAACGTGAATTTATACGTAAATAATTAATTTATCTAACATCTCAATACAATAATTATATATAGCAGCTCTGTTAGTTTGGTAATCGTACTGTTTGAACAAAAATATTTCAATTGGTTATAGTGGCTTGTCCAAAAAGTTGATCACGCAGCTTTTGTTCCACATATAACTGCAGGTTATATGTATTATTGTATCTGACCATGGATACGTTTTCCATCTCTTTGAAAGAAAATATTTTTTGTGTCATTTATTACGCCATTCAAAATTTTGGTTAAAGTACCAGGAAATCATAACAGACTAGGCGATTTTACGTCATGAACGATATACACGACGCTTCAATCCGGAACATTTTGGTTCCGGATTGAAGCTAAGTGGAGGGAGAACTTTGCCCAACGGTGGTACGATAATGGCTGAATAGAAAAAAATGTTTATTTACATACCAATTGCGACGGCCGTTTTGAGGGAAATCGGAAAGGCACGTTTTATCACTTTGTTACAATTATATTCACTCATGCACATATAAGAATACATAATGGTTAATATTTCACCATCATTACACATTATAATTGAAAATAACACAAGTTTTGGAAATAAAAACAAATTGACAACATCACTCTTCGATTTCCCGCCAAAACTCAGTATCTATCTTTGTCATCAAGTTCATCGGAGAGTTGAATTAATTTAGAAATGAATAATCATAATACTTGATATTGGCAAAATACGCATCGTTGTGATGCCATTAACATAAGAAAAAATCAAACCTAACTTGTTGCTCAATTCGGAATACCGTCTGGTGCGTTTTTGGTGCTGAAATTACCCTATATCAGAATAAGGTGAGCAAGCAGTCATATCAGTATGAACTATAGTTATTATTACCATTTAAGGACGTTTAAACATTTCACTACGTTCTATCCTAAGTCAGGTCGCATAATATCAGGCAATGTGGCAAAGATCTAATCTGGATAAGAAAGCTAAACTTTGTATATCTTTTACTGTATTATTCCAGTCAAATTCTTAATTGTTTTCAAATTATTTTCTACAAAATTAAGGTTGCATTTAGTCTGTACTATCATTATGTATTGTAATTGCGCGCAGTTACGCTCTCAATTTGAACTGGTATACACGGAAGACCAGCATAGTGGCACTTGAGTTGCCTGGGCATTATGCTTGCATGCACATTTGATTTTTATTTTATTTTCATTATTTGTGGTGAATTTTGTGGAAAATACAGACGTAAAAAATACCTATCAGTATAAACAACTGAAGTCAGATAAAAGTTTTAAAAATACCAAAACTCCGATGTACATTATTACATGTTTAGGGTCGGTCAATGGCAAACCTAACCGAAAGCGAAACCCACTTTTTTTTTCTAGTTCATATAAGTTTAAGCGCTAATGGTAATTCTTACCTTTCTTGTTTGTATTGCCAGAAGTAAAATCTTGTTTTTATGTTAAAATACACATGCTTCCGTAAAACACAAATGTACTTTTAATTTAATTTTTATTAAAGTATAATGTGTGCAAATAGCCTTATAATATATTACTGAAGGTGACATTTTACACGAAAAAAAATTGTGTGCATGCGAGTCCACGTTTAAAAAAATATTAAATTTTAAAGGTGACGATTCTCACCATTCCTGCGAATCAGTGTTGGGCAAAAATCAATTGATTAAACAATTGACAATTAACAATTGATTAACTGTAATTGCAGTGTTATGCAATTAACAATTGATCAATTGTAATTGCAATGTTTTGCAATTAATAATTGATCAATTGTAATTGCAAAACAACGCAATTACAATTGATCAATTGTTAATCGTTTTATGCACATTTACGATTAAACAATTAACAATTAATCATCAAAAAAAAGCACACCTAACGTATGCGCAATGTGGGAGTATACAATGTACACTTCTGTCTGGTGTTGTAAGGCTTGAATCGGGAGTACGAAGCTTGAGTGAATGCTTGCCTTCTAAAAAGACTTAAGACAAAAGAAGACATAATCATCTATGAGATTTTAGGAGATGCTGATAACTGAAATGGCGTTTATTTTTGGATCAAAGATGGCGTCGCGACTTCTTATGAATAATCAATATGGGCATCGTTTTTGGGTTTTAAGGGTACGCTGATTACGAATATCGCGCAAATTAAACGCTATGTTCTTTATCGGCATTCGCAAAAACCCCAAAAATGATATCCATATTAATTTAACACCAATATCAATCTACTTGTACTTGTGAATATCAAACTAACCAACCTAAACACGAGGGGATTATGTTGTCCAGTTCACATGTTTCTATGGCCAACTTCCAACTTCATCATCAGACCATCCCCATGGTACCATATTATTGTATTGTCACCAAACTTACATACGTATGCCAATTTCAGCTGAATCGGATACCGTAAGTGCTTGAGAAAAGGATCAGAAGAGTTGAACCGGAAAGACAGACAGACATATGAACAGTGCAAGTTAAATAAAAGTAACACCGTCACGCCTATATTCCCCAGAGGGATTGGCAGAGGTGTACTGAGTACACTCACGTTTCGCCGACGATGTTAGGTCCCATGTAATAGGGGGCGAGCCTATTGCCATATACCGGGCACAATTCCAGACTCCGGACTGCTACTGGGAATTTTTCGTTAGAAAAACTACATTTGTCTGACCTACGATTTGAACCCAGGACCTCGTGATCACAAAGCGATGCGCTTTGCCACCAGACCAACGAGGTAGAAAGCAGTAGTAAGGCAGGGAGCAAATAAAAGCTTGTAAAAAATAAGTATTCTATTTTGTCCATATAAAAATGGAATATTTTATAAGTTCCCGTTCCATAAAGCATTCAAAATTCGGCCAATACACTGCACCCCTCTGCCAACCCCCCGTGGTAACCAAATGTTTGTTTATAAAAAGGTACCTAAACTTTAAAGAAGCGCGCGCGCACTTCGCCTTTCGGCAGTGTCACGAGCCGACAAGTGCGCGCGCGTCACTAGTAGGGTTGCCACCTTTTATTTGAGCAAATTAAGTACATTGGTTTTTAAAGGTAGGCAAAAAAGTACATTGTATCAAAATAAAGTATTATTTATTTCACTTTATTATTTTGTTTAAAAACATATTTATTATTACTTTTAGAACTTTTCAGTCATTGTTATCATTGCTAAACACCTTCACAGCATGTTGACAGTCAATAATAACTTGAATAGATTAGTAAGAATTAAGAAGTGCTTATAGTTTTTACTATTTTCTTTAAGTTAGATGTAATAATGTTTTTTTCTTAAATCTAGTACCATAGATTCGGATTTTAACACCAGACTTCATCTACTTTGTGTATAATGAATCTTAAAAGTACTTTACAGTTCTCATAATGTACAAGATATACTTACCCTAAATAACGCACGATACGTACTTTATAATAAACTACGGGTAGCAACCCTAGTTACTCGTCGCCTTTCGGCACCGGCACGAGCCGACAAAGGGCACGTGCGTAGGTAACTAGAGTCGGTCGGTAATGCCACAGTATCTATCTATCCAGTAACTTATCAAAGTCGTTTTAGTGGTATAATTACCAACACTCCCCGTCAGAACGTTGTTAGCACCTTTTTTTTTCATTTATTAAAACTTATTTACTGCAGTGGTTATAAGCCTGTATTTTTTCGTATAAGTCCAGCATAATACAATTAACCACAGGGACTGTGTAAAAACAGCATAATGAAAACGTTTATAATTTTAATGTTTAGGCTTAAATATTATTTACATTTATTGCAATTTTTTCGTTTTTTTTTTTAAACGTATCCCCACACTAGGATTTATTCCTGTGTCGTGGGTGCGTTTACAAACATGAATATTCACACACACAAATACCCAGACCGGAACAAATAATTGTGGATCACACAAAGATTTGTCCCGTGCGAGAATCGAACCCGCAACTATTAGACACAGTGGGCGGAGCGGCTTAAGCTCTTAACCACTGCGCTAAATCGTTCGTCTTTCAAAAATTGTTTCAAGAAACCTGTTTTCTCATTTTACGTATAAGTATTCTCATTATATATAAGTATTCTCGAATCTCATAGTTATTGAGAGTGTTTATGATGGATTACTCGGAAATTGTATATAAGTATATTTGTTAAAAACCACATGACTTACTAAATATCAATAGAACTATCGACGTGTAGAGCACGCGTCTGTGTGCGTGAGTTTAATTCGGACCATAAGTACTAAGATGTTTTACTGTATTATATTACACTGTGGTAGGGCACACCACATACCCCGAGCACTGAGATCCCGCGTTTCTCTGTTCATTCGGCCTGAGGATTTAGGACGAAAATATTGTCATAACTTTTTTGCGGAGCGCAAAGTATCGCGTATATTTCGACACGATCTCACTTCAGAGTACTTTTGTGTGTGTACTTTTAGTAGCAGTTGTTTAAACTAAACTAATTTCCACAAACATAGAGAAAGTGAGTGTGAATCGTGCGCACACAGGAATATTGTAGGAGCTTAAATTCATTTCTATTAAGTATATTCGCATATTTCAACGAATAATTCCACACTTTTTGGACATTATAGTCATTATGGATAAAGAGGAATATAGTTATATGTCAGTTAACACGTTGGACACGGACATCAATGAACAGTTAGATCGAGATGGGCAGTCTTCAGGGCCGAGCTCAATCACGTCGATATCTTCACCCCCGCGTCTTGCACTACTTGACGGTACATTTTACAAATATTTACCAGAAGAATCAACAGCACATATAATCACAGCTCTGTGTACTAAATGCTCGCCCGTCACTACTAAAATCAGAGGATTCGACAACTGTTCATCCAATTTTCTGAGTCACCTCAAACGGAAACATGGACAAGATTATGTAAATGAATATAAAAGATACATAAAAACAAAGAAAAATATTAAAAAAGGTGCATACATTTAAAAAAAAATACCGACTAGGGGCTTAAGAAAAGTTGAAGAGGTCCAGCCATATACACCAGAAAAATTTGCACAAAATATGATAAACTTCTTGATTGATTCTATGATCCCATTGGGGGCTATAGAAAACCTATATTTATTAGAGATGTTTAGCAACTTGAAGATACCCGATAAGAATTTGAAAGTTGTAACCGTCGAAGTTTGAGTCGCCGTATAAATATATATTATGAAGAAAAATGTCTGCCATAAAATCTGAACTAAAGGCTGTTGATTTCGTGTGCACTACAACTGATATCTGGTCGGGAAAGAAGAGAAGCTTCTTAGGTATGACTGCACATTGGATCACAAAAGATTTGAAACGTGTTTCAGTAGCATTAGCATGTCAGCGGTTCAAAGGCATTCATAGTTACGATCGTATTACTAATTTAATTAAACAAATTTATACAGAATTTGGCTTAAACAGTAATAAGGTAGTCGCAACCATTACTGACAACGGCAGTAATTATTTAAAAGCATTTCGCGCTTTTGGCGTGGAACTTACAAACATCAGTTGTGACAAAACCAGTCAGCCAGAAGATTCTTTGTTTGAAGAAATAGATGTGGAATCTGACTCAAGTCTGGACGAAGAAGAATCCGAAGATTTTATTTGCGTGCCCATATAAGATGCTGTGCGCATACATTAAGCTTATGTGCTACCGTTGATGCCAATAAAGTTTTAAATGACAAAGGTACTCCATTATCTCATATACATACCACCGCATTAAAAAAATGCAACTCTTTATGGAATGCAGCTGGTCGTCCAAAAACAGCTGAAATTATACAAGATTTATTACAACACACATTAAGTCGACCGGGTGAAACCAGATGGAATAGCCTATATGATTCACTTCAACAAATTTTATCAAATCAAAAAAAAAAATTTCAGCTTCATAGAGCTTTAAATATTAGTAATCCCATAAAAGATGTTGAATTTGATTACTTGAAAGAATATTTGACATGTGCTGCACCAGAAGCAGAAGCACTAGATATTATGCAAAGTAAAACCAATGCCTATTATGGCATTTTATTGCCATGTCTGTTTGCATTGATAAGAAAAATACAAAAAATTGAAAGGAGAGGCAATTTGATGTACTGTGCACCTTTAATCGAGGCGTATAGAATAAACGTTGAAACGAGATTTAAACAGTTTTTTAACCTTAACACTGCTGAGGCAGAACATGCAGCAATAGCTGCTGTATCGTATCCCTGTTTTAAAAATAAGTGGTTTTCTCGCTTAGATAATCAAGACCAAACTAGGGTACAGAATCTTTTTAAAACCCTTAGTTCAAAAGAACTCAATGAAGAGCCTCAACAAATTATAGCAACTAAAAGTCGTAATGAAAATTTTTTTGAATCTGATGCTGACTCAGATAGTAATATTAATGTGTCACCTACAGCGGCTGCCAGTACTAACATGCCTATAACAATGGCTGAGCTATTAATGCTACACTTTTTTGCTGAAGAAAGTGAAGAACTAAGTCTGCTGAACAAATACCCAGAAATAAAAAGAGTCTTTATAAAATTTAATACGCCATTACCAGCTTCCGCAGCAGTTGAAAGATTGTTTTCTTTTGCTACTATGACCAATTCACCAAACAGTCATAGATTATCAGATCAAATGTTTGAAAAGAGAGTCGTGTTGAAGTGCAACTTAACCTATTCAAAGAATATACAGAAAACATTTTAATTATGTGTCATTAAATCGGAACATTAATTTAAATAAAAATTGATTTTTAATATTTTTCGTTGTATATTTATTTAACACTATTGTTGCTCCTTGTTTGCTATTGTTTATCTTGAATTCTTATGACAAATTCAATTTGTCATAAGAAGACAAATTGACTTTGCGGGTCGAAAAAACTAGACCAACATGTCTCGGTTGGTTCGAGATTTAGAAACTCCGTCGTGTTTTAGATCGTTAGATTTGTCTTGACCAGTACTTTAAACTCAGATGGCGGCCACGTCCTGATGATGGATCCGGAAGGTGGCCAACGGAACTCCTAGGGTCTATAGTACTCGTCATAACCAATCAAACGGGGTAAGATGGTCTAGATATTTCCCGGTACCTACATCCTTCCATTTTCGCATTTGATATCTGTTTTGTCATTCTTTCTTCCGAATTTCTTTATGCCCGAACCAACGGAGCATACCCTTTTGCATCTTTACACTAATATTATCATTCATACCTACAAGCTTTCTTACTATGCTATTGCGAATACGGTCAATCACGGCACATCTTCCGCAGTGCTCGAATTTCGACCGCATTTATCCTACTTTCATTCTTCTTCTTATATACCCAACCGTCACTGCCATATAACAGCGTTAGGACAAGCTCTCCTTAATGCATGGCTTTCTAAGCCTTTTGGCTTAAGCCTGACGAATCACCTCGAGCCTTTCTTCTCCAATCGCCTTTCTTCTCTTTCAAACATTTCTTTCACTAAAGTTTTGGTGGCACTCTTGCATTGCCGTATATTTATTTCTTCAGCTCTGTCATACTGTCATTTACATTCAAAGAAGAAACACAGTCCTGTCACGTTTTCTTCTTACTTTGTACGAAGCTTTGTAACTCTCCGTCCCAACTTCCGCTGTGCTTTGCTTTTTTGAGCAACCACATACTTCTTTCGCGGATTCTAACAAACTCTCTTTTAGGCTATTTCAGCATTCATTTATATTCGAGTCCGAAGTACCTGCTGTCAAAAGCTTCTCCCGAACCAGAGTCTGTATGAACAGATCTTTATACATTCTTCTCACTCTTGCAACTTTTCAATTATAATTCTTTTATGGCCTCGAAAGGGTATATGCTCTCGCCATTACCTCTTCTTCTAAACAAACCACTAAACCACGTAACTATGAGATAGTATTCCGATTCAAGAGTGGGACCTCTATATGCACGGATATCTTAAAGTTTGCTCTGGAGACGGTTATCTACTAGGATCAAATCTATCATGCTTTTCTGTTCATTTCTTCTCCACGTAATATAAATCGCTTTATGTTGGAATATCGTATTTGACACAAGAAGGCCTCTTTCCAAACATGCATCTACAATGAGCTTACCCGCATCATTTACTCTCTTATCACCATAAGGACCTAGAGCAACGTCGTAAGATTGCCACCTGGTTCCCACCCATTTATTCAGGTCGTCGCACAAAATCACCTTTTCATTTGCACATCAGTCAGATTCAAAAGTTCCCTGACATTATCCCAAAACTCTCAAGCTCCTGGTGTGTCGACAAGCTTACGGAAGCGTATGCTGCATCCAAAAATACCCTAGTGAGACTTAGGATTTAAACGGACTCAGAGAATCTTGCATAGTACAGGCCATAGTCTCTCACTCCAGAAGCCAGGCGATGGGACAGCAAGATACCCACCCCCTTGCTGGCACGACCACTCAGTGGTACCCTAGACTACACGCGTCGCCTCGGGGAGACGACCCAGCCTAGATGGCTGGCAGGGGTCGCAACGAGCACGCTCTTGGACATAACCCCCGAAATGACATACCCACATTGATGTTACTTCGAAAGTCGCATCCGCCATCTTGGATTTCAAAATTAACGCTATATTCTTTATCAGCTTCCCCCAAACCCCAAAAATGACACCCATACTGATTTTACTTCAAAAGTCGCGTTCGCCATCTTGGATTCCAATATGAACGTTATATTCGTTATCAGAATCTTCTAAAACCCCAAAAATGAAACTCATATCGAATTTTACAAAAAAGGTCACAACCGCCATCTTGGATCCAGAAACTAACGCCATATTCGTAATCAGCATGCCCTAAACCCCCGATATCGATACCCATATCGATTTTCATAAAAAGTCGCGCCCGCCATCTTGGATTTCAAAATTAACGTTATATTTGTTATCAGCATCCCCTAAAACCCCAAAAATAAAACCCATATCGATTTTACTTCAATAGTCGCGTCCGTCATCTTGGATCTTTAAATTAACGTTATATTTGTATTCAACATCCCTTAAAACCCTAAAAGTGACACCTATATTGAGTTTACTTCAAAAGTCCTGTCCGCCATGTGGATCCAGAAACTAACGCCATATTCGTAATCAGCATCCCCTAGAACCCCGAAATCGATACCCATATCGATTTTCATAAAAAGTCGCGCCCGCCATCTTGGATTTCAAAATTAACGTTATATTTGTTATCAGCATCCCCTAAAACCCCAAAAATGAAACCCATATCGATTTAACTCCAAAAGTCTCGTCCGCCATCTTGGTTCCAAAAGTTAACGCCATATTCGTTATCAGCATCCCCTAAAACCCAGAAAGTGACACCCATATTGATTTTACATCAAATGTCGCGTCCGCTATCTTGTTTCCAGAAACTAACGCCATATTCGTAATCAGCATCGCCTGAAATCCCGAAATCTATACCCATATTGATTTTAATAAAAATTTGCGCCTACCATCTTGATTTCAAAATTAACGTTATATTTGTTATCAGCATCCCCTAAAACCCCAAAAATAAAACCCATATCGATTTTACTTCAAAAGTCGCGTCCACCATCTTGGATCTTTAAATTAACGTTATATTTTTACTCTGCATCCCTTAAAACCCTAAAAGTGACACCTATATTGATTTTACTTCAAAAGTCATGTCCTCCATCTTGGATCCAGAAACTAACGCCATATTCGTAATCAGCATCCGCTAATACCCTGAAATCGTTACCCATATCGATTTTCATAAAAAGTCGCGTCCGCCATGCTGGATTTTAAAATTAACGTTATATTTGTTATCAACATTCCCTAAACCTTGAAATCGATACCCATATCGATTTTCATCAAAAGTCGCTTCCGCCATCTTGGATCCAAAAACTAACGCCATATTCGTAATCAGCATCTCATAACGTTGTATTTGTTATCAGCATCCCCTAAAACCCCAAAAATAAAACCCATATCGATTTTACTTCAAAAGTCGCGTCCGCCATCTTAGATCTTTAAATTAACGTTATATTTTTACTCAGCATCCCTCAAACCCTAAAAGTGACACCTATATTGAGTTTACTTCAAAAGTCATGTCCGCCATCTTGGATCCAGAAACTAACGCCGTATTCGTAATCAGCATCCCCTAATACCCTGAAATCGTTACCCATATCGATTTTCATAAAAAGTCGCGTCCGCCATCTTGGATCCAGAAACTAACGTCATATTCGTAATCAGCATCTCATAAAACCCCGAAATCAATACCCATCTCGATTTTCATAAAAAGTCGCGTCTGCCATCTTGGATTTTAAAATTAACATTATATTCGTTATCAACTTCTTTCAAAACCATAAAAGTGACATGCATATTGATTTTGTTACAAAAGTCACATCCACCATCTTAGATCCAGAAATTAACGTCATATTCGTAATCAGCATTCCCTAATATCAAAAATGTGACTCCCATATTTTACTTCAAAAGTCTTATCGTCGTATTTTACTTAGATCCAAAAATTCACGCCATATTTGCAATCAGTATTCCCTGAAACCCCAAAAATGACACCCATTTTACTTCAAAGGTCACGTCCGCCATCTTGGATGTGTTAAAAATATATTGTCCTGTGTTTAATTGTTAATTGTTTAATCGTAAACATGCAAAAAACGATTAACAATTGATCAATTGTAATTGCAACGTTTTACAATTACCATTGATCAGTTGTTAATTGTGAACCCTACAATTAACAATTAATTTTTCAATCGTCAATTGCAATTGATTTTTTCTGCGATTGAAATTTCAATTGTTTGGTCCTACAATTGAACAATTAAACAATTAGTGCCCAACACTGCTGCGAATCGACTACTAAACCGAGAACCTCCACTAGTATAGCACAAAAATCAGTTTTTAACACTAGATTCACCACTTATTTACGTTCTGTAATGCGGGTCTAAATCAACCTCTCTACGTCACCACAAGTTGTCCTTAACAGCTTATTCGAAGAGGTCGTCCTGCAACATTTTTACTTAAAAACTATATCCTATACATTCTGAATACTTTAACTTGTACATATGTATACTCGTCTACCGAATTGTGTAGTTACCGGGACCAGTACATACACGCACAGCCTGTAGCTATATACAAGAGCTCAGATCATCAAGCAATAGACTCACCCCCTGTTACGCAAGCCCTATAAGACATTTTGGTGAAACGTGAACATTCGAAGGAGATACGGGACAAATCAAGCCTGGAGTAAATAAGATCACATACATACTTACTGTGCATTAATAAATTTATACACAAATTGATTTTCATTAAATGCAATTTCTTCTATTAGTCTTAGGTAAACAAGTGATTCCTTTTTGATACCTTTACAACATCACTAAAATCACTTTCATTCTAAATCAATTAAGAATGTACTTATTATTTTTGTATTATTTCCACGCAATATAACACGGATAAACCACCTAACAGAACTTGGTCTGTGTATTATGAATAAATACTGATATAAACTTGAAGTAATGCAAATTACGCACTGACTTTTCGAAGTGTCTAACCACCCCACGTGAGCGTAAACACGTTATCTTGAGCCAATAGTAGGTCACGCTCACGCGAGTCGCGTGTACACTGCACGTGCGGGTTAGTTGTCGACTCGGAGTCGTCGCAACGCAGCGCGCGCCGCTCAGTGCCACCTACACACCCCGCGCCTACTCAGCTGAAGTACTCCGTATCGCTACTACTAGGCAGCGGAGCATTGTTGTTCCTACCACGGTTATTTCACACAATTGTGGTATAAAAGCAATGGTTGTACTACTTTATTTAACATTTTACTTCCTGTTTAATATTTCTTTAGTAACTAATGGCCTCTATATCTATAGAATAAAAAATTATAATAACTATATGATGTAGATACAAAATGGTGTATTGACACTTATCAACCATTATAAATAATAGAGAAAAATCACCCAGAGACGTTCTAACATTGTTTTAGTTAATAGGGCACTCGAGCTACGCATAATATTATTACCCAGCAATTTTTCGTAGCTTCTCACCTATTCAAAACAGCACCACCTACTGGGTCTGTTACTTCTGGATAATGTAGCCTAATGTAGTTCCTAATGATGAAAGAATTAATAAAATCGGTTTAGTAGTTTCCGAATTTATTACTATATATTTATTTGTTTGTTTTTTTTTTGTAATGCTAATACTATATATTAGCATTACAAAAAAAAAACAAATAAATCTTTCCTGTTTATAATATTAATATAGAAAAGTAGATAGAATATTTTTTTATTATTCATATTTTATAAATGCAGTGATATAATGAAATAATAAATACTTAAAGAAAATTGCCTGATAAAAGGGAAAAACCTAAAAAAACAAATGTAAGCACATGTTATTTAAATACTATGTAAAATTATTTTATTAACACATTTTTTTGTTATTTTGGGGTATGCTAGTGTTACAAGTCAATGCATACAAAATATATGTGTATGTTTTTATCTTGCAAAAAAGGGCTATTAGGTCCATCTATAACTTGAGTAGTCGCGACTCTTTAAGGGAACTGTTCAAAGTAGCTAATGTCATGACGGTCCCATGTCAATATATTTATAAAAACATTATGTATACTAGAAAAAATTAAGATCTTTTTAATCAGCTAGGTGATAGGCATTGCTATAACACACGACATAGTAATAAATTATATCAACCGTAGTTTCGTCTGTCAAAAATTCACACGTCTTTCATGGGGCACTGTGTTAGATTTTATAACAAAATTCCAATTGACGTTACTAAACTTAGTGAAAATAAGTTCAAAGCTTGTGTAAAACGAACACTTTGTAAGCAAGATTATTATTCAATAGAAGCTTATTTAAAAGTTAAAAATTTTTGGATAGATGCTATTCCAGCTCCGCTTGAGTCATGACAACCTATTCAACTGTTGTTAGTTAACATTCCCTCTCTTCCTTCTATTAATTTAACACAATGTGTATTTTTTTTGTAAATGAGGTAACCATGTAGCCATTCTCATAAATAGTATTATTCACTCTTTTAACTTAGACTCACCTGATGACCAACCTACATTGTTCTCCCATACCCCACAACAGAATGTAGATGAAAAAGTTTGTATTTTTTTATTTTAAAAAAATAACCGTGGCGTTTCTTGCCCTTCTTCTCCACAGGAATGACATTCCGAAGTGGCGGTAGAGTCTTTGTTACTTTTCTGACGATTCATAAATACGATAATGGTTTACATGAATAAAAAATATTCTGATTCTGATATCTATAACCAGGGTAAATGAGATTTTGGAGGGACGGCATTCTCACTCCGGGCTACAGTATCGGCCAAGGCCGTGAGGGAGAGCGCCTGGGCGGCTATGGTCGCGTTATGTGAAGCTGTAATGACAGCAAAGGTGGCGGCAGAACGGGAGCGGGAAGCGACCAGTGCGAATCTTGCTCGTAGGTAGCGTGCTGGACAGAGGCGTAGAGCGTACTCGGCTCATGACCTTCGCCCACCGTGAGAAGTGGCCTGCGGACGCCGAGTGTGGGCAGCTTATTGCCCGACCAGTAACAGGGCCGTGATGGAAGTGTGCTGCGTTCTGTGCGCCCTCACAAAGAAGAGCAGGGATGAGGTCTGTGTGAAACAGACCAGGCCCGCCCATGCCACAAGTGTTATGCCACTGGCAATTCCTGCGGCAGGGAACTCAAGCAAGAGATGGATGCCGGGCGGTTTTAGTGGGTGCAAGCCCCACATAACTGCCATATCACCAAAGCCCACAATGTGGCAGTATGCGCTACGCATATCTGGTTTCCGTCAAAAAAAATGGAAAAGTGAGATTAATCAATAAAAAAATACTAGAAGCATTCACATATTACCTATAAAGCATTTGGGAACAGTTAGGACCAATGGAAAATATGTGGAAGTATCAAATGTAGATTTTTAACAATACTCTGTATAATTTAAATAAAAACCAGACTCCATACTATGACAAAGGTAAGCACATTTGGTACCTGCTACCTCTAAAACGGCGCCACATTGAAGCTAGTGATCATGCATATGTTTGTAAGTACATATGGAATTATTCATTTGCAAGTTATAGCTTCCATAAAGTGACAGAAATCCGGCCTGTGACGGTGACAGTGTGAGGTGAGGGCCTGTGTTCTTACTTCATTAAGTATGCCTGGGGTCTAGAATTGTGCCTGGTATAATTACAATAGACTTGCCACCTACTGCACTGGGACCTGACATCAGCTGCAGACTGAATATTGATATTAGCTTTTATTATAGTCATTGGTATCAGCAGGCATACATAAGTGCTTATATTGATAGATTCAGACCACAGTCATCCAATCTAGCAGAAAAACCATTGTACATAGTAAGCAACAAACAAACATTAAAGTTATATAATTTATGGCGGCTTGGTTAAGTTAATGATGTAAACTTCATGCTTTGGCAGTACAGAGCTGTTTTTGCATGATTAGGTAACAAACATCTAGACATACAAACTTTTACATTTATAATATTAGTAGGATGTGCTAGAATAAATTTTTGTAGTAAAAGTAAGAGTGCATACTTTGGTTCCCTTTGTTCAAGGCGGTTCTTGTAATGTGACATCTTCGAGAGCTGAGTTTTTTCAAAAATATAGGTAGGGGTAAAAATTATACATCAGGCAATACAATGCACAAAGAGAAAAATGCTGGTGCCAGGAAAGATCTATGAGATCTATGTTTACGTCCTATTGGAGAGTTTTCAACAACTAGTGTAGGTATGTAAAAGTTATAAAGGGATGAGTAAATAATAATATCAGCCCTGTTAAGAAACTGTCCCACTGTTGGGCATGGGCCTCCTCTTAAACTGAGAGGGTTTAGGCCATAGTCCACCACGCTGGCCCAGTGCGGGTTGGCGAACTTCACACACTTTCGAGAAACTCTTAGGCATACATGTTGCCTCACAATGTTTTCCTTCACCGTTAAAGCAAGTGATAATTAATTTTTAATATGCACATGCTTTTTGAAAAGACAGAGGTGCGTGCCTGGGTTTGAACCCGAGACCTTTGACTTTGCAGTCTAACGGTCTAACCACTAGGCTATCACTGCTATGAGTAAATATCTTTTAGGAATAAAAAAATTATAAACAAAATATAGAGGCGCAAATTATTTCTTACCTTGTATGTTAAACCGAAGT
The DNA here is from genome assembly GCA_905147815.2 of Phalera bucephala. Classification (NCBI taxonomy): domain Eukaryota; kingdom Metazoa; phylum Arthropoda; class Insecta; order Lepidoptera; family Notodontidae; genus Phalera; species Phalera bucephala. The sequence goes on from LR990622.1 coordinate 16,658,252, forward strand.
TGATCGAAGAACCAGTATTATTAAACGAAATATTATAATATGAAATTGCTCACATTAAATAAAATCTCCATGGTATAACTCAGTTCTAAATAAAAGAGAAACCTGAGTTGCAACCAATGTAACTTTATTATAACACAGTAAACATAGATTTAAGAACAAAGATTATAAGCTATGCAAGTGCTCGTTATAAAAATATTCTAACACGAACACTGGTATCTTTACCTCTTGTTCTCACACAGATCTTTGTTGGATTGTTGAATCCTTGTGTTCACACTCACAGGACAAATTGACAGATTGAGGATTAGACAGATGTCACTGCCAAAAATCAAGTCCTAACCTACTTTTTTAATAATTTGTAGGGAAGCGAGAAGAGAGATAAAAAAATCGATTTTTTTTACATTGTGTTACAATCGATTCATTCGAAAATCATATAATAAAAAAATGCGAATGAGATTTATATTGAAGGCCTAAGTTATCCAGATTGACTGTAGTGACTCTTTAAATTACGAAAATTTGTATAAGAGGTTAATAAGTTTTTTCCACAGGTGATCTTTATGATCACTTTTTAGATTTGTTGCAGATTATTTGTGGTCATTGCGCTGAGATAATTCAGATGCGAAGGGTAATAGTATCACAAACACATGTAAAGGCCCTTTAGTAAAGATTATTATGAAGAAGATACCGTCAAAACCTACTTATCTTTTTATCTCTGAAAAATGTACTGCAGGAGTCGAGAAAGTTGCTGTGTTGGGAAATGTTTTTGGCCGTTACAAAGACTTCTGGCTCTACCTCTCAGGTGGATTTAAGAAAATCTCGAGCCGTTCCGCCAGGGGTCGTGGTATTTCCTAAACATAGTATGCCAAAGCCGAGTAATCACAAGGTGGTAACAGTTATAAGCCTCCGTAAGGTGACTACAATTATAAGCCCCCGCAAGGTGGTTACAATTATAAGCCTCCACAAGGTCATCATCATCAGCCCGTGTCAGTCCACTGCTGGACGTAGGCCTCTCCCATGGCACGCCACTGAGCTCGATCTTCAGCTCTCCTTCTCCAATCCCTGCCCGCTGCCTTACGAATATCGTCACCCCACCTAGCTACAGGGCGCCCTACACTACGTTTGCCGACACGCGGTCTCCACTCAAGAACCAGTCTGCCCCAACGGCCATCGGTTCTGCGGCATATGTGACCCGCCCACTGCCACTTCAGCTTGCTAATTCGCTGAGCTATGTCGGCAACCTTGGTTCTCTGACGAATAACTTCGTTCCGGATTCGATCCCTAAGAGAAACTCCGAGCATAGCTCTTTCCATAGCTCGTTCAGCGACCTTGAACTGGTGGACAAGCCGCACAGTGAGTGGCCACGTTTCGGCTCTGTATGTCATTACAGGTAGGACGCACTGATTAAAAACTTTCGTTTTTAGGCATTGGGGTATGGGCGATAAGAAGACTCGACGGAGTTTTCTAAATGCTGCCCAGCCCAGCTGTATCCGTCGCTTAACTTCCTTGTCGAAGTTGTTTTTACCTAGTTGGAGCAGCTGCCCTAGGTATACGTACTCAGAAACAACTTCGAGGGGGGCTCCGTTTACGGCGATCGGTCCCGGGTGAACATGCTTGTTGATCATAACTTTAGTTTTATCTAAGTTCATCCGGAGACCGATTCGCTGAGACGAATTAGCAAGGCTGTCCAGCATCTGTTGTAGGTCTTGCAACGTTTCAGCCATGATGACGATGTCGTCTCCACAAGGTGGTATCAACGATTATGGTTATACATCTCAAGCTCGTTCAGCTGCATCTGCACTAAATAGTCCCAATTTCAGAGTACCTTTCGAGGAAATGTTTGTCCAAACGTACACACACAACAGTCATATACAAACCACGGGTGAAAACGTACCTCATCCCCGCGTCAAAAGCAAGACAGTAAACGTCGAAAATATTGACGTAGTGACTTTGTAGGCCGATTCTCTTATTTATTTTCACGATCAATCGAAACAAAGTCAGGCGCCAACTTACATTCTAAATATAATATTGGAGTATCGCATTGGAAACAAATGTTGTGTGACGACCGACGACGTTGTGTGACCCCGAAGAATGACGCAAGTCATAAGCAAATTCGTAACTCAGGCAGTTCTGAAACGAACCGTTGCTTCACCAAATTTTCTTTTATCAATGTTTCTTGTACCCAAGAACGATGACTCAGATCGGTCGATTTTCAACTTGTAGTCACTAAACTGGTACATAATAACAGACCATTAAAAAGTGAAGCTGACTGTGCAAAATACATCAGACTTCTTACACTTAAAGGATTGGCTTTGCAAAATAGACCTGACCCATGCATATTTTCATTTAACAGTGGCTCGCAGCCCCCGAAGGTTCCTACGGCTAATATACCGCAGGGAGTTCCTGAAACTGACTTGTCTGCCGTTCGGGTTAAGTACAGCTCCAAACACGTTTGCTACTTTAACTAATTGGATAGCCCAATTTCTTAGGAAAAAGGTATCAGAATAATAGTATATTAAGGCCATTTATATTAGCAAATCAAGACAAAGATTTGATTCGGAATCATGTAAATATTGTAATCAATACCCTCGAAAAGTTAGGCTGGCCTAACAATGATAAAATAACAATTCTGACTCCATCGAAAGATCTAGTATTGCTCGAAATTCACTGGAATTCTTGGACAAATTTTTAAGTTTACCACCCGCGGGAGTACTGGCTCTAATTCACAAAATAAATTGGATGTTAGAAAAAGCTCAAACTATGCTAAAAGAAAGCAAACTTCAAAGCGTTGCGTTACTAAATTTTGCCAGTTTTACAGTTCCAAAAGGCAGGCTCAATAATGGAGCTTTTTTGAATGTCCTGAATCAATCCCTAGGTACAAAGCAAATGACGTTACTTGTCATACCTCCTGCTGCAATTAAAAAAGGCTGCAGAGATCAGACACCCATCGGCCATACACATACCGACCCCTACATATTTTCTTTCGACGGATGCTCCGGATGTTGCTCGGAAAGCTTGTTCAGAGACTGTATCACTAGCAGGTTTGTGGACAGAAATCTAGAAAAAAAATATTTTTACATTACATACGCTGCGGCAGATTATACAGAAGACCGAGGAGTATAATCGGCCACTGTGCTTGGCATTAGTGGACTATGAGAATGCCTTCGATTCGATCGAGACTTGGGCGATTCTTAGATCTCTCTAGCGATGCCGCATTGACTATCGGTACATCGAGGTGTTGTAGTGCTTGTATAATAACGCCACCATGTCAGTCCAAGTACAGGGGCAGTGCACGAAGGATATCTCCATAAAAAGAGGAGTAAGACAGGGAGACGTCATTTCTCCGAAACTGTTTACGGCCACCTTAGAGGACGCCTTCAAGCTCTTGGAATGGCGAACTTGGCATCAACCTCAATGGCGAATACATCACACACCTTCGATTTGCCGACGACATTATGGTCATGGCAGAGGCGCTGGAAGATCTAGGACGAATGCTTGGTGACCTCAGAGTATCTCAACAAGTGGGTCTTAAAATGAACATGGACAAAACGAAAATAATGTTTAACGTCCATGTCGTACCCACCGCACTCACCGTTGGGAACTCTACTCTTGAAGTTGTCGACGAATACATTTACCTGGGACAGGTAGTCCGGTTAGGTAAGTCCAACTTTGAGAGAGAGGTCAATCGACGAATCCAACTCGGCTGGGCAGCGTTCGGGAAACTGCGCAACAACTTCTCAAAAAATACCTCAGTGCCTCAAGACTAAAGTTTTTAGTCAATGTGTGTTACCAGTGATGTTATATGGATCAGAAACGTGGTCTCTTACAATAGGTCTCATAAAAAAGCTCAGAGTTGCTCAACGGGCTATGGAGAGACCTATGCTCGGCGTTTCTCTACGAGATCGAATCAGGAATGAGGAGATTCGTAGAAGAACCAAGGTCACCGATATAGCCCTTAAGATTAGCAAGCTGAAGTGGCAATGGGCGGGCCACATAGCGCGAAGATCGGACGGGCGTTGGGGCAGAAAGATTCTAGAGGCGAGACCACGTATTGGCAAGCGCAGCATGGGACGATCGCAGGCCAGATGGGCCGACAATCTTGTGAAAATCGCAGGAAGTCATTGGCTGCAGGTGGCATCGGACCGGTTACGCTGGGAAGCGATTGAGGAGGCCTATGTTCAGCAGTGGAAAAATATAGGCTGAGATGAGGGATATATATAAATTATAAATATCCGACTCCCATTTCCTTAGAATGATCTGAAGAAATTTATAAAACATTGAAATTGTTTAAATCCTTCCTCGGACGAACTTTTCGATGTCCAGGCGTGTCATTTTCCTTTTATTTTATTACTATCCGATAATTCCTATCCAATTTACCTAAAACAAAACAACAAAGCTTTAATTTAAAATAAAAATAAACATCGTCAGCCAATACTCTGCAAACAGGGGTGGTAGACTTGTACTGTGTACAACTGTATTGCCATATACCGGGGTCAATTCTAGACTTCGGGCTGATATGGGGAAAATCATCATTAGTCCGACCTAGAATTTGAACCCAGGACTCCCTTATTGCAAAGCCCATTCCTCTTGACTAGACCAACGAGGCAGTCAAAGTCCAAGTCAAAGTATTTATTGCATAAATTTTGGTATTACAATGCCAGGTCTTATGGTCTAATTCCGCGGTCTAATAGTTAAGATAAAAGTAAAAATTCGTAATGTATCCAGATTGGTCAAGTCGTACTATATTAAGCGCCATTGAAATTTAAAACGATATTACCTAAAACGATTCAGTATATTCCCTCGAAGTATGTTAAAATATATTGTACGAACTTTTCGCAGAACACACAAATAAAACACGCGTCAACATACCTGTTAAATCAGTTATTCTTTCGTAAACGTCTTTTGTAGAACTTCTAGTTCAGGCGAAACTTTTCCGATTTATAACTCCGCTAAACATCGCAAAAGACATTGCAAATTTATTGACGAGCACTACCACGTATTGTTTTGTTCATTTTAGACATAATATTTCACAAATCTGCTTTGTATAGAAAATTACACGAATAATTCTCAAGAAAACAGGACCTCGGAGCGAAACGTTTAAAAGTTTTGGTGGAGAAAAGTTAGTTTCGATTTAATTAATTTCTGTATCTCTCTGTCGCACTGTAGGTACTAGTGATCAAATCAGTTGCCTATTAATGCATACTTCCGCAGATCGCTAAACTCACACCGACATAAAATTGACACGCAACCTCGACGATATGCGCTGTCCACGCATCCTTAGTCTGTAAGTCGTTGCCTCTATTGGCCCCATGAAGCTAAAATTATCTGGAGGGAGTCATACGACGTTGCCGCTCTGCTGGTCATCGTTCCACACATTGTCTTTTTCCTCTCTCAATTACACGGATCACCATTTTGTGTGAATGAGAAAGCTATTGTAAGGTTGGCAACGTCGCCCTGTACGTGTGCTTGGTTGCATGTTGTGACCTGTGCTTAGGCCATAACAAATGCGCCCCGTCCGTTTCAACGGTTAAAATATGAATTTAAATCATTGTGATAACCGAATATACTTTAATGCAGTGAAATTATGTCGTGTTGTGCTGTATTTTGTCAATCAAGGACAACCAAAGGAGGAGTGAAAAATCCTGAACAATCATTTTACACGTATGTATTTATTGCCTCTTATTATATAATAGGGAAGTCTCACAGCAAAATTATGGTTTTTATTTTTATTTTTATTTATAATTAGACACTGCAGGCCCGGTTTGTCCCGCACCTTTTTTTGTTTAATTTATGTGTTATTGTGTGTTTTATATGCACTTGTTAGAAAATATAAAATTAAGATATCGGCTAAGTTATTTAAAGTTTTATGTTAAGTCACTAGTATTGTTATTTACTGATTATTTATTAGGAAATAAAAGGGACAGCAATTTAGAAGTAAAAGAAACCCAGATTATCGACCCGAAACATAATTTATTACTCAAGTCAAATAGCACACACCAAATACAATATATACGGACATCATAGGATCAGATGCCAAGATGGACATAATAACAATATATAACAATAGTCACAATAAAAAGGAACTTAACTTGCTTATCCGCTCTCGATTAAAAACTGACCTGTTTCTCAAATTACGTGGCCTTTTATACCCATTAGTTTTTTAAATATAGATGAGAACGTTAGAAGGTTATAATTTGAAAATAAGCCAATACAATTTGAATATAAGCCAATCAGCGCACAGTAACAATTTAGAGTCTTTTTAACGAGAACTAAAAGAACGGCAATGAACATAGTGATACCAAAAATAGCTCTGTATTATTTAAATAATCATTAAATAATACTCACAATAAGACCGCGTGTCGGCAAACGTAGTGTAGGGCGCCCTGTAGCTAGGTGGGGCGACGATATTCGTAAGGCAGCGGGCAGGGATTGGAGAAGGAGAGCTGAAGATCGAGCTCAGTGGCGTGCCATAGGAGAGGCCTACGTCCAGCAGTGGACTGACACGGGCTGATGATGATGATGATGACAATAAGTATTTAAAATTCTAAAACATCTTATAAAATTATGAAGTTGTCAATACAATCACATATTTAAATAAATTCAAAAACAACGGAAGTTTATAAATACTTTTTCTAATTATGTATTGGGTATTTAACTAAAATACATCATAAAGTCTTTAATCAATTTTAAACTTAATATTATGGTATATCTTAGTAATCAATTCTAGTAAAATATCTAACACACTCGTATGGTACATGTCGCTTTTTTTTTTTTTTTTTTGGTGGTGTTGTTACAGTCCTTGGTATTTGTTTGTTGCGGTACTTCAGTAGAGGTTTTTTTTTCCTATAATTTTTTATTGTTATTTATATTAAGGATTATGTAAGTGAATGAGGCTTTCTGTTTTGGCTTGCCTTTGAGCGAGAATGCCTCAGTTGTGTAGGTGTTTGGCTGCTTGTGAGGGTTTCCTTTAGGCCTCCGCCTCCAGCAGCTTTTTAACAACTACCATGTCTCGACTGCGAATAGCCATCTTAATGTTGTATTCTTTTATTTTTAAAGTGAAACTTTTATTAGATCGTTACAAACTTTTTGGTCTGTGTGTTGCATGTCGCGTGACACGCGACATGCCCGACCGTCACGCGACATGCAACGCGCTCGCACGAGCAGCCAAGGCCAATATGTTTCACTTTTACCGTGGTTTCATAAAACCACACAAGCATTTTTTTTGGGTGCAGCTGCCCTCGCCCTGCTCATTAGTGTAGCCGTTGCGTCCCCTTCACAGCTGTCTGTGTAGTAGACGCAACTTCCAGTGTGGCGAGATATAGCTACGACCGCGTGTGGATAGCTTCCGTGGAGCTTCAGTCTCTTGGGGACCGCTCGCACTATCACCACGTTTTCACTCGTTAGTCCCTGAGACTCATGCATGGTGAGGATGCGCGACCCGTTTCCCGACGCATAGCCCTGGCCGAGGAGGATTTCCTTCTCGGCCTGGGCGTGCACCAGAAACAGCGTGTTCTCCTGGTGTTTTGGAATTTGCGCTCCCGTGTACTTACTGAGGCTCAAGGACCTCACAAGGGATTCGGACGAGTATATGCCCCCGTATATCTCGTTGAGGGCATACGCTACGTCCATTGGGTTTCTGTGAGTGCAGAGCAGCTCCCTGTTGACACGCGCCACGGAGTCTGGGCGGTTGTAACGCAGTCGAAACAGGTTCTCCCTATCAATGAACGGCAGTTGGTTGCAGTCGCCGACGAGAAGAGCCTCTCTCGCGCCAGTTATCTTGATAGCCATCACTACGGCTCCAAAGTGGTTCATGAGTGCCTCGTCGATGATAATACGTGTGCACTCTTCACCTTCTTTCAATCCGTTGACCAGCATTGAAGCCATAGTACGGACCTTCCTCTTGGTGTTTGTTTTAACCTTTTGCGCGAGTCTCTCCCTTAAGTCATTCGCTGCCTCGGTTGTAGATGTTATTAGGATATCGCTTTCGATGTTGTAATTTGCGATTATCCATGTTGTTTTTCCGCATCCAGGAACCCGTTGACCCATGTTATTGTTGAACTCGAGGAACGCGTTTTTTGTGTGTTGCAGCGGCTCCGTCGCCTCGCTGAGCTCCGGCGGATCAACAAGTCCCATCTGGGCTCTTGTTCGAGCCTCTTCCGGCTGCTTATGACTTTTGGGAGGGGGCTCCCTTAAGAACCCCCGCCCATTGGTTCCCTCTGATTTTTTTCCCCAGCACACTTGGTATGCCGAGGACCGCCTTCCCGAGCGCCGTTATGAAAGACGCAAGTTTTTTGGCACCTGTAGTGTCCTTTGGCTTCTGCTTCGCTGTGCTCTCCTCGAGAGCTGCCCTCATTTATAGGCGTTCAAACCCGCTGAGCCCGTCTTGAGTCGCTATGGGGTGTCCCCAGATGTCAGTTGGGGTTTTTATGGTGAGGTTATCTGGCTGTCATGGCCGTAAGAAGTCGAGGTTTTGCCCTTTATCCTCATAGGCCACTACCTCGTGGTGTTTTGGGGCTTCTACTATCCCGATGTGGTCGGCGGCTTCACCTTCCTCAAATTCCACCACCATAGCGTCTACGCTTACTTTTGTTGGCTTGTCACCCTTCCCCGCTAGGCTGATCAGAAAACTGCATGCTTGGGCGAATTGGGAGGTGTTCTCGCCCGCTTGGAATAGTGCCACGGTCTTGTTCTTGGTTTGCACTATTCTGCACGCTGTGTTTCCGACCCCCCGTTCTGCAGCTCGTTGAACTTCTTTCGCTTCATTGTGTTCTTAAACGAGCTGCCATGAAGAAGGGAGGCAAGCCCGGGCGAGATTGTTACCCGTTTGGGGCCGCTTGTGTTGCAGTAGCCGATGCCAATGCGCTCGGAATTATTGTCCATAAACAGGGCGACTGATTTTATTTGAATACCCGGCTTCCCACGTTCGCCTCTCCCAAGAAAATTTATGCTCTTGGGAATGGCGACTGCCAGAGGTGACGTAGGGTTTTGTGTTGGTGTGTTAGTGTTGTTGGTGTCTGTGTTTGTATCTCTTGGGGAAGTTTTTGATGCCAGAGTGCTGTTCCTTCTGAGGCAGATGCGGATAACCTTATCTGCAAACTTCAGGAAGTGCGGTCTCGCATCGTCGTCTGCCATGATGGCCGCCAGTTTGGTCCTGCTGAGGTTTTCGTTTAAACTCTGTTGCAGTTCCAATCTGTCAGCCGCAAGGCGTGGGCAATCCAGGATTACGTGCCACACAGACTCACTGATGTTGGGGTCGCACTCACACCCTGGGCTGTCTTTTAGCCTGAATCGGTGCATGTACTCCGCTATTCCTCCATGTCCCGTCAAGATTTGCACTTGGTTGGCTGTCAACCTTGTTTTCCTTACGATGGAGTAAGCTCGCTCAACATCGGGGAGGAAGGTCTTTGTGACCAGCCCTGTGCTCGAAGAGTCATACCTGGTCTGCCATTTACGGACCGACTCTTCCCTGATGGTTTTCTTGACATATGACAGGGGTATATTGTTGTAGTCTGTGTGGGTGGCAGATGCCTGGGCCGCCGATTTCGCCAGATGGTCGGCGCGCTCATTACCGGCGGTCCCCACGTGCGCTTTGAGCTAAAAGAGGCGGACTTCCCCCCCGGCTGCTCTGATCTCATTTATGCTCCCCTTTATGGTTGTGGCTAGAGGGTGCGTTGTTTTTAGATTGGCCAGCAGGTCGAGCGAAGATCTCGAGTCGCTCATTACGTTTGCTATTTTTACCCCGCTGGCTTTTATCATTTGCACCCTTCTATGGAGGGCATAAAGTTCCGACTGGAATACAGTGCAGTGGGGGTCCAGACTGAAGGTTGAGGACCCGGTCTCCCTTCCCCCTTCCCACTACGTTACTACAGCTCCCAATCTGCCGAGTATTTTACTGCCGTCGGTATAGATGTGTGGCCCGACTATGTTGTGGCTTTCCAGGGTTTGGGAGTCCGTGCTCTCCAGGAGCCCATACTCTGTTGTTGTGAGTTTGGAGGGGTGAGGCTTTTCTCTGAAGCTCACCCTGATCTCCAGTTCCCTTCCTGGTGGTATATAGTCTTTTCTGATCCCTCTCTTGGCTGTGTAAAGAGCCGCCGCCTCCTGTACCCTTAGATCCAGGGGTAGCAGCCTTGACAGAGCTAATGCCGATGTAAGAGACACTGTGCGATACGCCTTGCAGATCTTTTGAGCAAAGCCCCTCTGGATTGCTTGCAGAAGGTTTTGGATCATCTGCAGTTCCGTAGATTGGGACCACACGCTCGCAGCGTACAGCACAATTGGCTCTATTACCGCGACGTAGATTGTTCTAGTTATCTCACCGTTTAGACCCCACGTCACCTTCGCCGCACGCGCCAGCTGTTTGTATATATCCGCAGCTTTCTTACTAATTGCGGCTACGTGTGGTTTGAACGTGAGTCTCTTGTCTATGGTGAGTCCTAGGAGCTTTATTTCGTCAACCAGTTGTATTTTTGTTCCCGACATGTAGATTGCCGGAGTGGTGTATTTCAGCTTCCTTGTTAGCAGCATTGCATTTGTTTTGTGTGCTGCGAAGCTGAGTTTGTTTTGTCTACCCCACTCCACCACCCCTGCCAGGACTGTGTTGATGTTCGGCTCCATGTCAGGTGTTGTTTTTCCTGAGAAGACTAGAACCACGTCGTCCGCGAACGCTTGACAGTGGACGTCCTGGCCAGATAGTGTTTGCAACAGGGTATCAAGGATTATGTTCCAGAAGGTCGGTCCTCCTATGGATCCTTGGACACAACCTTTTGTGGTTGCCCTTTCACACGTTGCTCTGGCATAATTGACCTTGATCTTTCGGTCTTGGAGGTAGGACGCCACCATTGCGTACAGGTTTTTCGGACACTTCCTTAATGTTAGCTGATGTTTTAAAGCTGGCCACCACGCGTTGTCGAAGGCACCCTCTATGTCCAGCGAAACTATGACTACTAACTTCTTCTTGTCGATTTCCGACCTCACATGTTTCACTAGGTCATAGAGAGCATCCTCTGTGCCACGCTGTGGCATGAAGCCGTATTGGTTTACACTCAGTGTTGGGAGAATATGCCACTGAATGCGGCATTATCATGAGTTTCTCAACGATTTTCCCGAGAACTGACAGCAGGCCGATTGGTCTGTAAGACTTTGGTTAAGTGTAGTCTTCCTTGCCTGGCTTCCGGAGTATGACAACGTGTGCTGTCTTCCATTGCGTCGGAAAGTGCGCCAGCGACATGCACTTATTGGCTATCGCTAAGAACACTCCCCTGTCGCTTTGGATCGCCTTCGTGCATATGTCGGCGGTTAACCTATCCGTCCCGGGGGCCTTTTTTGGATTTAGCGCTTTGAGCACTCCTTCCAGTTCGGCCCCCGTGAATGGAGAGTCATCCTTTGACAGGCTACTTGACTCAGACGCTTCGTTATTGTCAGTCAGTTCTCAGATTTAAGTATGGTAAGGCGTGTCTGTCGTCGCAGAGTCACTTGGATAGAAGGTGGTTGCTAGGAGGTGCGCCGATTTCTCCGGGCACAAGGTGTTCCCTTCTGTATCTCTCAAGAGCACATCCTCCTGCCTCCTAGCTGTTTTCCTTATGACTCTGTATACACCGTCCCATAGGCTCTCTCTATCTTGCGTTGAGCAGAACTCCTTCCAACTCCTGGTTTGGGCTTCGTAGGCTGCTTCCGCGTACCTCTCTTTGGCCTCTCTGTATATCTTGGCGACGTACTCGAGTCGGATGGGTGCAGCGTTTTTTATCCTTCTTTTTTTAAGCAGTGCGTCTTTTTTGAGGTTCTCCGGGGGTATGTGTCCACCACGGTGGTTTGGCGTTTACCTTCCACTGACCTACTCTGGGTAATGGCTACTTTACAGGAATCCTGTATTTTTGCCGTGTAGGTTGTTACCACTGTCTCCAGGCCCTCCGATGTTGACACTTGCTCGATGACGTCGGGTTTTAGGTTGGCTTCCGCCAGTGACGTCTCGAGACGGGTTGAGAAGTCCTGCCAGTTCGCCTTCTTTGTATTGTATCTGCGCGTGGAAGTAGGGGCCGGACTTCCCAGTCTTCCCTCCAGGCGCAGAGTGAAGGTTATGGCGTTGTGGTCTGATGTTGTTAGACCTCTCTCTACGCGCCAGTCCTCTTCTTTTGACAGGAGAGGTAGGCTGCACACTGTCACATCGACTATGCTTGTGTACAGCCTGTCCCTCCTGACCGTTTCGAAGGTTGGCGTGTTGCCCGTGTTGAGGACTTGGAGATCCATTTGGTTGAGGAAGCTGTTGGTCGCCGCACCGCGTTGGTCCTCGTCGCTGCTGCCCCACCAGTGGCTCCAGGCATTAATGTCACCCCCCACTAGTAGGTTCGATGTGGTGAGTTTTTCGCACACCGCTTTCGTGCGACTCAGGTATGGCTCAATGTCTTGGTCCCCCTCGAAGTAGACCGACACCACTCCAAATTATTTGGCTACCTGCAACCAGTAGGACCGCCGCTTCTCTCTCGGTCACAAGCTGGGGGTCATGTATGACCTCCAGTCTCTCCTCGAATACCAGAACGGCAGCCTTTACCGTTTTTTTGCAGTTCAGCGTGCACTGGATGACTCTCGTGCCAGGGTAGGATTTCACGTATCCTTCTCGCCCACATAGGGTTCTTGCACTAGGGCTACCGAGATTCCCCTTTGGACTGCTAGTTGTAGCAGTTCCGCTGTCGCCAGTTTGGAGTGATGCAGGTTTGCCTGGATGAAGCGCAGACCTTTGTCGACCACCTGAGTGGGAGAGCTTTGGTTCTCCGAGTCGCCTTTAGCAGTATGTTATGCGAGACCTCACTATAGCATCCCATTTTTGTTTTTCCGGACACTCCATGCTCGAAGCGATGTGTGCCGGGGTTGGAGATTTCTTTGATGTTGTGGTCCCCCGTTCCGCGCGTGCTCTCTCGCAGTTTTTGCAGGTCGGGGGTCTTCCCCCCTTCCTGTCTGGGCACTGCTGCCAGGTGTGAGTGCCTCCACAGTAGCTGCAGAGGCTCTCCTTCTCCTGGCATAGATTTTTTGTGTGCCCAAACCCAAGGCAATTAGAGCACTGTACCAATGGAGATTGGTCTTCCACCGGTCTCCTTTAGAGTCCGATGTATACCTTCTCCACCTCCAGGTGCTAGTCTTTGGTGCAGGGGGGGGTGCAACCTCTAGGATAGGGTGGCATTCGTGCAGGTTTCTTGCAGGTCTCCTGTATCGAACTCTTACTGTACTTTCCTCAGGTTTCAGATCCCTGAACAATTGTGGGTTCTGAGACCTGAGGTTTTCCACTATGTCCTCATTGGTGTTGTACGACATTACTTCTTTTATAATGATGAGGGGGTTGTTTGCCCTCGCCACTTCGACTTTTAGTCCTTTGTTTTTCAGCCCTCGGCTCTTGACGAGTGACAGGTCCTCCTTTGTCTCACATCTCAGGATGACTTTTTGGTTTCGAGCCTTTCTGACCCTTTCCACCCTGGCCCCGGTTTTTTTTTGTGTCCAGGGCTTCTCTGATTGTCTTAACGACGTTTTCCCCTGTCTTGTTAGGATCCGTCGATGAGACTATCAAGGTATGGTTGGGGCTCGGCTTTGGCTTAACCTTCCTTGCCGCCTCTGCGTAGGATGGTTTCGTCTGCGTGATACCCTCCGCGGCTTGCATTTCTGCTTGCAGACTCAGCGTCGGTGGCGGAAACTTCTGCCTGATGTCGCGGAGGGATTTTATTTCTGACGAAACTATCTCCAGTTGTTCGGAGATAGGCTGGAGTTGCTCCGTTAAGTTTATGGGAGCCGGAGGGGCTGGCACCTCTCTTTCCCTCTGCGCGAGTGTGGTTAGTTTCTCGCTGATCTCCTGAAGGTTGCCCTCCAGGAAAGGAATGTGTGGATTAGTTTACTCGCGCGGCTGTGGGTTTACCAGCAACCCCACCGCCCTATTCGCAGACTCTTGGACCTGCCTGGTGGTATTTGAGATTTTTTCAAGATCTCGGCGCATCTCATCGGCTTGCCTCGAGAGGGTGTCCACGTTGGAGAGGAGTTTTGTATACCTCTCCTTTGTGATGTCCCCCCCGACGGTGTCGCCAATAGTCCGCACCGATACCATAAGGTCTTGCAGTTTTTGGTCCATTTTTTTAGTGCTTTTTGTTAGGTCTGCGATTTGGCGGTAGGGCTCCTGGGTCTCGTACCCCAACCAGCTGCGAATGTCTTTTATGTTTGTGGCGTTTTCCTTTATATCGCCTCTGGCAGACTTTAGCTCCTCTTGGAGGTTGGTAGTCAGCTCGGCTATTCTTCTCGTATGGGCCCTCTCCACATATACTAACTCCTGGGCGTGCCTGGATCGTTCTTTTTCCAGGTTGAATTTGTGTCTTGCCCTGGAGTCGCAAAGGGCGAGCGCTGTCTCATAGAGAGTTTGCAGGCAATCTATTGCGGTCTGCTTTATCTCCCGCTTCAGATTGCCCACACTCTCCAGCGCTTCTTTCCCTTGTTGGTAAGTGTCGTTTACCAGCTTGTGGGCGAGGTCCATTGTCACACCCGATCTCCTGGACGTGGCAGGGATGATGCTGGGTCTGCCACTGTCCAGGAGGGGTTCCGAGAGCACCGTCTCGACGTCTGATATTGGAAGCGGTGCTTCTCCCTCGGGCCAGGTTGGTGGTTTGTCGCCGGGGGCGGCTATGCAGGGCGACGTGATTGAGTCCTCGCTGATCGAGGATCTTGAACTTACGCACGCCGTCCTTTGCATATCCGTCTCCCGGAGTGATTTGGCCCCTTTTATGGCTGCTGGGTGCGGAGGCGAGTTGGTTTCTTAGAGTCTTTGACCGAACCGGTCTCGCTCGCAGCTTTCTTGGTTTGACGCATGGTTTTTCTTTTTGTTTTTTCCCTCTCTACTGAGTACCGCCTAACAGGGTCCCAGATATAGTAACGGAGCTGTGAATGGAAAACAAAATTTTAACTTAATTTTTGACTTTTTATATTTTTTATGATTTTTTCCGCGAAGCGACATTTACTTCTAAGCGATGTTAAGGCAGTTTTTCTTGAATAAATTAATTATGGATTTAACATAAAAGATATATATTAAAGATATACATCACTGACGTCATATAATTAATATACGGTGATAATTAACTGTGAGTTTAAAGCTTTAATTTATATTTCCAATATGTATTATTTTACGCTTCTCCACTAGTGATGTCGTACAGCTCCTATCGCTTATTATCGATATTACTAAATTAATACTGAAACATTAACCATTCCTATTTCACGTCACAATGACTAAACGTGTTTGGATAAAATTGAGTAAGGGTAGAATATCTAGATAAACACCGTCACGTCTATATTCCCCAATCGGGGGTGGAATATCTAGACCTATTTATGATTATTTCATCTTTAACTATAGTGGCGTTTTACCTGAAATAAAACGCTTATTTAACTACTTACCTCACTGGAAGCTTTATATTGAGATGGCATATAGAGCCTCGGTTGCGAAATGAAGTTTTGCCCTTTGGGTAGTACTTCTTTTACAGGAGATTAGAGGTTTGACCTCTATATGAGTTGGCAATGTGCCCTCCACGGGTGCGTTGTATGCCATGCCCCTATGTAGATAAATCTGAACCCTGAAAAGTATGTTGATGTCCGTGTGATGGAACTGTTGATTTTCGTGATTTAGAATCGACGTTTGAGTGCTAAAACGTTTAGAAGGTACATCCTTGTTTATTATCGCCGGCACGTGGTCGCGATAAGCAAGTAGGTACGTAATAATAATACCGCTTTGTGGAATGCGCCGGCTATTGTTTGATGAACCTGGACTTTTCTATCGATGTATTTGGAGGGTTCGCGTCCGTTCTAGAACTTTCATATGAGTATAAAAGGAACAGCGCAGCGACGGACACAGTCTCTCTTCTGAAGCGATAGCTATCAAATCGAGAGCAAGGGATCTTAGGGGAATACACCAGCGACCTTAGCAGCGATCAACGGATTCAACGATTGACTTAGCGACTTAGAAGCAATAATTGGGTACTAGCGAGAGTAGTACTAGTGTGTATTTAGTACTTGTGTGTACTTGCATTCGACTGACTGTTTTGTGCGTGAAGTGCCTATTTAATAAATGAACATATTTACTATATATTCTCAGGTAACTTAAGAATTTCTGTTTGGTGAAATAAATATTTTTTTATTCATGAATGTGTTTTTCGTCGATAAGGCCTGTCCTAGTAATCACTTCCCTATTAAAGTACACTAACGCAGATCCACAAACTCTCACATAAAATTGACACGCTACTTCAGCGATATGCACTGACCATACATCCTAAGTTCATGACTAACGTGCATTGAAAAACCGCTTGTGCGAACGGAGGGTAAATTTGATGTAAAAATTATAACCACCGCTACGCCTATATTCCCCAAGCGGGAGTTAGAGTGGTGTACTGTGTACACTCACTTGTCGTTCAACAATGTAAGGTCTCATGTAGTGGAGAATGAGTCTATTGATATCATACCGAGCACAGTGCCAGACTCCGGACTAGATTTTTTTATCGAAGAATTACTATTTTCGGACATACGATTCGAACCTTGTGATCGCTTTGCGCATTACCAATGAGGCTAAACTATTGTATTAATTTGTTCATACTAATATTGATGTTTACTGATTCGTTTTTAAGATTTGTATTATAATACGTATGTGTGAACTTATATAAATTACTCGTAGTAATTCGAAATCATAATTTAGATGAGTGAATTACGATTTTGCATGAAGTAAATATTTTTAAAAATAAATTGTATTTTCTTATCGATAACTCCTGTACTAGTAATCATTTGCCTAATCACGCACACTATCGCAGATTCACAAATTCACACCGACAAAATTGACACGCTACTGCGGCGATATGCGGTGTTTAGGCATTCTTCGTCTATGATCGTTGTCATCAAGTTCATCGGGGAAATAAATTAATTTAAAACAAACACGATTTTGCTTCTCACTGGACACACAAAATACACTTAAAATAGTGTGAAGCCATAACTTAAAGAAGAAGAAGAAGAATCCACGAGTCGTATTTAACAACTTCTGGCAACATTTCTTTTTTGTTTTGACTTTTTTCTAGCTGTATGTTGTCCGTGGATTTGTGAGCAAGAGTTTGGTTTAGTGGTTCAAATTTAGTTGCGTTAGAACCTGTTAAAATGACCAATAACTTTCGGGAATTTGACAAAAACTCTTCTGATGATGACAGCAGTGTTACTTCCGGTGATTCAAATGAAGAATTTGTTGGATCAGACAATGGTCAGTGCATGGGCTTAACATTTTAAGGTTACGTTTTACGCTACCATTGTAAATTTGTAATATTAAACAGTTTGTTATAAAGGACTGGAAGGAACGGAAAGGATTACCGACGACGAAAGAGTTTTGTTAGGATTCGTGAAGAAAGCGTAATCGTATCCACACTCGTCACGACTTTAAATTCTTCATACTATACATTTTACCAATTTCAATCCTTCTACATGGACAAATAACAGGAATAAACATAGGCATGGTGTCTTAGAAATTATAACAAATGTTATGAACATCACAAATACCTTGAATTGGAACAAATGGAAGGATTGTTGACTTCTTCGGTGTAGTGGTGAATACCGCGCTTAGGGATCATAAGGTCCTAGGTTTGAATCCTAAACGGAACAAAGAGCAATTATTCAATGGAAATATTCCCAGTATGAGTCCAGGACTCCAGAGTCAAGGACTGTGCCCATTTCAATGGAAATAGCTCGCCTGCTTGGGAATATACGCATGATGGTAAAAAAAAAGAACCGTCACGCCTATATTCCCCAGCGGGGGTGGCAGAGGTGTACTGAGTACACCCACGTTTTGCGGACGATTTTAGGTCCCATGTAATAGGGGGCGAGCCTATTGCCATATACCGGGCACAATTCCAGACTCCGGACTCTTACTGGGAATTTTTCGTTAGTAAAACTACATTTGTCCGACCTAGGATTTGAACTCAGGACCTTGTGATCACAAAGCAATGTGCTTTGCCGCCAGACCATCGAGGCAGTCATGCATGATGGTGTTTATTTTTTTTTTATTTCTATGGGTAAATGTCTCTTTCAAAATAGATATAAACACAAAATTAAATTGATGATAATTTTTAGTGTCATATGTATAATAATATATATGTATCTCATATTTATTTTGTTTTGTCATGGACTCTAAATCAGAAGGACTACAGGTTGTTAATATCAGAAGTGTAGTACTCTACCCAAACTATGTGTCCATGATATGAATCATATATTGCCTTCACTTATATATTAAATATTCTATTTGCACTCCAAGGTTAACTGGTAGACAACGCAGATTGAGTTAAGTTTGCCTTTGTACATCATATCTATAAATATACTTACTAATTTATGTTATTTTGTACAATAAAGAATAAAATAAAACTGCCAGATTACCTCGGATATGTAGAATTATATTTACATTTACAAAAATAGCATAATTGTTTCCACTTACCCCAGTCATCTGCATAAGCTGGCCTGAGTACAGAGTTTCAACAAATTCTTTCCTTGGGTGATGGAGTTGCTTGCATCTGTAGGATTTCCCACCTTTTCCTAGGCGACCCTACACGTGTCTCCTGGTTGGTGCCAAACGAGAAACAACACCAAGTATCAGGCGGCTGTAAATAACCTGACCCTGCAGGTCCACCTGCAGCGGCCAACAGTGGCCGTGAGGAGTTTAACAACCTTAAAAATTCCGTGTGCTGTGTGGGAAGCCACCATATCAACCCTCCCAATAAGAGAGAATAATGAATGCGATTTGCCATGCTCCCCGGCTAGCATCCGGGGCTCACAGGTATCCGAGCCTGTGGGTGAGAAATTGGGTACCGAAGACTATGAAGTAGTGGCAACCCAGGCTACTTGAGAAGTGATGAAAGCTGTATGGAAGTGAGCGACCAGGCTTCTGTATCCGTAATTGCAACTGGAAACAAGAGAATGGTTCAACAAGCATTCCACCCAAGCCTGTTCATTAGCAGACAGAGATGCTCCCCGGTAGGTATTTCACCTAAACCTACAACTTCTGTACAACAAAGTCTGAGCACAGAAGCAGACCACCAGGCAAAGGAACCTACTTTCAAGCCTAAAAGCCCTCGTCCACCTGAATGGCAAAGAGTACCTACACAGAACAACCGGAAAAAGAGGAAAATAGTCCAGACACCATCTCCAGAAGGCGTTAATACCACCAACAGATTCAGCGACCTTCCAGTGGATCTTACAGAAAACGACAGAGACAATGCAGTGACGAAGACCTAAACACTCCAGCAGAGTGTGCCCTGTGCCAATGTCCCCACCCTGCCAACTATAAGGGCTGTGAAGTCTTATCAAGAAATTCTTGCCTGGAAAACAACACTAATGAAGAATAATAAAATCCAAGTACCAGAACCCAACATAAAAACCCCAAGTTATAGTTGCTCATAATTATGAGAAAAGAAAACTGGCAATGCATGATCTAACAGCCCACCGAATTGGCATAAAACGGAGGATAGCCAAGCGCCGGCCAAGAAGACTGGAGCCACACAGCCCCAACAGATATCTAATTTAGAAAACTTTTTGAGAAAACAAAATGAGAAATTTAAATTAATCCTACGACAAATGAGTACTTTAATGCAACTCATAACATCGCTTTTGAAGAAACTAACGTAATGGCGACATTACGAATGGTAACCTAGAACCCGAATGGCTTGGCCCCTAACATAGATGACGTGGACGTCCTAATTAAGCAACATAAGCTTGATGTGGTACTTATCTCAGTAGCTCACTGCACCAGCTAGTCTAATGTGAAACTTCGAGGATATGCTACGTACCTTACTAACCACCCAGATGGAACAGGACACGGTGGCATAGCAATAATAGTACGAGATACCATCAAGCACCACCTTCTTCCGGAATTTAAGACAAGAGCCAATACAAGCTACTACAGTTGCCATAAAGGACAGCCGCAGGTACTTCAATCTTGCCACTGTGTACTGCCCACCAAAACATAAAATATCTGAACAGATGTTTACGCAGTTCTTTAATTCACTGGGTGGTCGTTTTATAGCTGGGGGGGACTGGAATTCCAAACACACTTGCTGGGGCTCCAGACTGACAACAACTAGAGGTAGACAGTTGCAGGAGAGTGTAATAGCAAATAAACTCCAGACAATATCTGCCCTGGAACCAACCTACTGGCCTACTGATACAAACAAGATACCGGACTTCTACATCAGGTATCTCTAAACTCTACTTTATGCTGGAGTCCTGTTTGGATGGCTGTTCAGACCATACTCCTGTACTGCTACCGGTTAGCACTATGGTCATTGAAGTTAAAAGACCAATTGCAATATAGAATAAAAATGCAGACTGGGATTCATTCCGTGAATATCTGGAAAACAACATCGACCTAAAAGTAGCACTAAAGTCATCTGACGATATTGAGGAAGCAACGAAAAATATCACAATCATAATCCAAGTAGCGCCTTGGGAAGCCACATCAAGCCTGAACCCTAAACTAGGTGTCACAAATTTATTACTGGAAATAAAAACACAAATAATAGAAAAACGACGGCTTCTTCGCATATGGTATCAAAGCAGAAATAGCGAAGACACAAAAGCATTCAATAAAGCCATAAAGGATCTCTGAAAACTATAATAAAAGAGTGGAGTCGGAGTCAAATTGGAGTCACTCACGCCGACAGCTTCTACTAACTATTCCCTCTGGAAATTTACTAAGAACTGCAATAGACCTCAGGCAACCAATCCACCTCTGAGAAATGGTGATAGAAGTTACGCTAGAACTGCAAAGGAAAAACCACATCTTTTCGCCGAACACCTGGCAAATGTCTTCCCTCCCCATATGACGATCGAAGATGGTCCAGAAGAAAACCTAGACAGGGTCCTAAATCAGGCCCTGCAAATGGCGTTACCACCCATACCTGTTACAATTAAAGTAACATGGGAAACTATCAAAAATATGAAAGATAAAAAGCTGTAGCATTTCTCACAACCCTATTTATTGACATACTAAGGGTGCAACATTTCCTATCGATGTGGAAGGTATCCCAAATTATGATGATCCACAAAATAGGCAAGCCTCCAAACGAAGTAGATTCATATAGACCTATAAGCCTACTCCCTATTCTGTCCAATATCTTTGAAAAAATAATACTGAAAAGAATACAGCCTCTTCTCACCAAAGGAAACATAATACCAGACCACCAATTTGCCTTCAGACAGTGCCACTCAACAGTTGAACAGGTCCACTGAGTGATTAACAAAATCAGAGAAGCCTTGGAAAGGAAAGAGTACTGTTCTTCAGACTTTCTTGACATTCAACAAGCATTCGACAAAGTTTGGCATAAAGGCCTATTATGGAAAATTAAGAATACCCTTCCACATAGCTATTACATGCTGATGCAGTCTTACTTGCTGGGTGGAATATTCCAAGTCAAAGAAGCAGGAGAAACATCCA
This sequence comes from Phalera bucephala, assembly GCA_905147815.2. NCBI lineage: Eukaryota > Metazoa > Arthropoda > Insecta > Lepidoptera > Notodontidae > Phalera > Phalera bucephala. The sequence continues at coordinate 16,679,709 of LR990622.1, forward strand.
AATTCTTTGAAATCAATACTGGTCAGTATTAGGGCCAGTGCTGTACTCAATATTTACCACAGACTTACCTGCAGTGGCGGGGATCACAACGGCGACTTTCGCTGATGATACTGCAATACTAGCTACGAGGCATGCCTTTTAAGTTTTGTCGTTTGAAGAAACAAACACAACTGGAACCTTATAGTACTTTTTATTGTTTTTCAAAGTATTCACTATGTAGCTTAATACACTTCCATTCGCTCAAATCAGTTATTATAACATTTATTCCACTCTAAAGTGGGGGTGTTCAAAATGGCTGACTTGAAAGCGTCGACTGCTTCTTCACCGGACTGGAACCTTTGACCACGAAGACTTTTCTTAATTTTAGGAAATGTAAAGAAATCGTTAGGGCTTAGGTCAGGACTGTATGGAGGGTGGTCAAGAATTTCTACTTTTTCCTGCTTCAAATACTCAATCGTTTGACGAGCGCTGTGTGAGCTTGCGTCGTAGTGCAGGATGATGCGTCGCTTCTAGTTAGATTTTCGAAGTTCGGCGATGACTTGTGGTGAACAAACTGTGGTATACCACTCTGCGTTAACCGTTCTACGATCTTCAAGTGCAATAGTCGCAACATGGCCGGTTTTTCCAACGAACGTGGCTACCATCTTTTTTGAAGTGCTTCGAGAATGAATAACTTTAGTCGGCTTTGGCTCATCTTGAAAGACCCAGATTGTAGATTGTTGTTTGGAATCAGGATCGTAGGCATAGATCCAAGATTCGTCCCCACTGATGATGCCATAGACGTGATTTGACTCTCCTCGGTTGAACCTTTGCAGACTTTTCTTACACCATCTGACGCGGGCCGCCTTGTGATCGTCGGAAAGCAGATGCGGTATCCAACGGCAAACTAGCTTATTCACACCAAGCGCTTCATGCAAGATCTTTGTTAGGTTCTGAATGGTTGTCCCTGAGATGCCTAATAGAGCCTCTATCTCTCGATACGTCACATGACGATCTTCGAGAATTAGTTCTCTCACAGCAATGATGTTATCTTCAGTGAAGGCGGATTTTGGACGTCCTTCGCGAGATTTATCACTTACACTAGTATGTCCACGCTGGAATTCTAAATACCAGCGTTCGACAGTCCGCACACATGGGGCTTCATCACTGAACACAGATGTTAGCTCTTCAAAACACTGAAGCCGTGTCAGGCCTCTTCTAAAGTTGTAGAAAATTATTGAACGAACATTTTCCTTAAAAAGATTCATTTTCGTACGTAACCTGACAGATTCCAATCGACGCTGTGACTAAACAATAGCATTAATCCCAATACTTTCAACTGTTTTGAGATTCAAAATTTAAACACATTCGAATATAGAACAGGTCCAAATTCAAAATTGCCGGGAAATATGGAAACGACAGAACTTAAAAGGCATGCCTGGTAGTAGCAAGGACCAAGACCTAGCATTAAATCTACTACAGAGAGGATTACACGCGATAAATTCCTGGCTGAATAGATGGAGAATTAAATCGAGCGCTTCTCAAGCGGGCCAAGTAACTTTCACACTACGAAAAGGTGATTGTCCACCCGTAAAGCGTGGGGACAATACTTTACTCCACAGTGATAGGGTAATATACCTCGGTATGCACCTTGACCGCCGATTTACTTGGAAGAATCATCATAACAGTGAAAGCTACAAGAGAAGAACTCAATATTAAATACAAAACCTTGCTATGGCTACTAGGCCGCAATAGTAAATTAAAAGTGGACAACAAACTCCTAATATACAACATGTTACTCAAACCAAAATGGATGTATGGCGTGCAGCTATGGGGTAGGGCTAGCGACTCTAATATTGCCATAATCCAAAGAATGCAAAATGTAATTTTACGTACAATATCCAACGTGCCATGATTTGTGACTAATAACGAAATCCACGAAAACCTGAACGACAACAGTCAAGGAAGAAATCAGGGCTTTGTCCAAAAATTACCATCACCGCCTAGCTAAGCACCCAAACCTAAAACTATCCTAAACGCCTAAAACGGCACGACATTAAAGCTACAGGAAAGAATGTAGCTGCTTTATAACATGAGTAGTGCCCTCGATGGAGTGCACACTCGCCACACCAACAGCCAACAACCCTTTCGCTTATAGTTCTGGGACTGATCGCGAAAATTTAATCACAAAAAAAAATCTTTCCTTACCTATTCTATTGCATATATGAAAATAATTAAAAATGCCTGACTAAAGTATTTTTATTTTTTATTTTTCAGATTATAATGAAGATCACATGAGTGAGGATGAAGTTGAGCCTGGTGCTAATGGCGATATTGTTAATGATGATGAGGATGAAGATGATGTGGTGAAAGCAATAAAAGCAGAAAAAAACAAACAAAGAGATCATCCTCCAACAATAATTTGTGATGATTTCATAGTTGATATATCATTCAACCCTTCTAAGAATTTGATAGCACTGGGCAATATAGTTGGAGATATTTTAATTTATGAATATACAAATGATGAGACTAAACTTGTCAGCACATTAGAAGTACACACTAAAGCATGTAGAGACATTGAATTTGATGATGAAGGAACCAATATTTTTTCAACTGCTAAAGTTTGTATAGCAAATATTTTGTATTTAGGTACGATTTTCACTGAACAGCACTGGTCGTAGAGGGTCGGAAAAGACGTGCGCATGCGTCGGCAGCTGACCGCTTCCATCAGGAGCCTCTAGAAAGCGCGCCGTGCATAACATTCAGTGTGTATCCGCTTGCTAGGATGCTCATACATCTTGCGTGCGACTATTGGTGCCACTGCATCACTGTCAGTACATTTAATTTCGGTAGGAACAATGTACTGGCTGCGATGCCGTAGTGTTGACATGTAATTTGTGCATTATGCAAAAAATATGGTCATTGTTTGATCACACAACTTAAATTACATCAATAAAAGCGACTGGGCCACTGACGGCCTCCATTTGCCGTGAAAGGCGCCGGTCGGCTCCGACGGCAGTCTGCTGTACAGACACATTTCCTATTTGCTGTATAAACACTTTAATTTTTTTTACCGCATTGTAAAATACGTCGCGTCGACCTGAACCGTTCGATGTAAATCGTACCTTACTTCTACAATCTAAATCTTAATTTTAAATGGAGTTGTCATTTTAGTTGACTGCTACATTTGTCATGTGGCAAAGTGCATTGCTTTGTCATCACGAGGTCCTGGGTTCAATTCATAAGTTGGACAAATGTAGCTTTCTAACGAAAAAAATCCCGTATGAGTTGGAGTCCACTTGAGCAATACAGGCATGACAGTGTTTATTTTATTTTTTATTTGTCATATTAGGATAAGGCGATTATGGTTACCGATGTTGAAACAGGGAAATTAAAAAGATGTTATGAAAATGCACATGATGAACCTATATACAGGCTCTTAAATTTGGACTCAAATAAAATTGTTACAGGTTAATATTTTTTACATTTTTTTTGTTTTGTTAATGGCATGTGGATTTATAAATAGATATACTCAATAATTTTAGATTTTAATGAATAACTATTAATTAATGCATTGAAATATGATTTCTTTATGGTTATTATTTTTTACAGGTGATGATGAAGGAACTGTTAAGTTATGGGACATGAGGAAGCCAGATCCAATATTTAGTATAAAAATTGGTGATGAGTATGTTTCAGACATGATAACCAATGATGCACAGAAGTATTTAGTATGTGCTGGTGGTGATGGAGTGCTCACTTCAATTGACCTTAAAGGAAGGTATGTTAACAATCTATCTATCTTTATCATCACACCAGATCCCCTGCTGGTTAGGCTACGTATACCTACTAGAGATTTATGGAGTTTGGTTGTACCAAGCAGCTAAATACTGATTTCACTCAGATTTGTTCTCACTGAGTACAGTACCTACGAGGAGAAACTCTATCTATCTCTAACTATATCATCACGCCTGTTCCCTTGCGGGGCAGGCAGAGAGTATAGAGTTCCAACAGGTTCTTTCCTTACATTCCTCTCTGGCTTCCTCCTCTCTCATAGTACGTCTCATACACGCTCGCTGGTTACGGACACTCTTGACTTGACCTTCAGATAAGACTTGGTCTATGAAGAGAAATTACTGTTGGAATATTTAGCAAGCACTATTATATGTCACGAAAAAAAAAGAATTGGCTTCACACTGTAAAATATAGTGCCAGCCGACTATGTGGGATAACAAGAAATTATTTTTGTTTCAGTAAAATATATACAACCTCTGAAGAGTATGATGCAGAATTAACATGCTTAGGACTTTTTAGATCAGATACAAAACTGCTAGTGGGATCGACAACTGGCAAACTGTATTTATTTAATTGGAAAGAATTTGGCCTACATAGTGATGAATATGTTGGTCAAAAGCATGCCATCCAGTGTATGGTACCTATAACTCAGAACATAGTGGTTACTTCAGGTGAAGATGGTATCCTGCGAGCCGCACACATGTTCCCGCAGCGACAACTGGGCATTGTTGGACAACACAGACTTCCTGTAGAATGTCTTGATATTAGTCATGATGGCCAATACATTGCATCATGCTCACATGATAATGACGTAAAATTTTGGAATATATCATACTTTGAGTCCATTGACAATATTATAGACGTAAATCAAAAACAAAATAAAAAGAAAGACCTTAGCAATAACTTACCTTCAAGTAGTTTAAAGAATGCATCAGATTTTTTCTCAGGACTAGTTTAATTTATTTAAAAGGAGAGAAGTTTGATGACTATTTAATTCTGTTTCGGGATTTGATGCCTGACTGGACACACTACAGATAGTATAATTTGTAATTAGCCCTGGTCTTGACTGTTAATAAGATCACTGACCTGCTCATTTTAAGACCAGACTAGTACCTATAATACAAATAAGTATTGCTTAATTAAGGATCAGAATGAGAATGGAGTTTGTGCACAGGTGTCCTTGGCCCAGCTTTGAGGCAAGTAGATTAAACAAAATTAATATTTATGGTACCGATTTTTCAGTTTATTTAAAAGCAGAACATAATGATACCCTATACAGATGCGTTGAGACTAAAGATAAACGCAGGAATTGTTCTAAACCTTTTTAACTGGCATCTTTAAAACCAGAAAATACTGGTAGCAGTACATCACTACTACTAATTCGTTCGGACGGCTTGGTCCAGTGGTTAGAGCTTAGTCGCGGGTTCAATCCCTACACAGGACAAATCTTTGTGTGTCCGACAAATATTTGTTTCGGTATAGATGTTTGTGTATGTGAATTTTATGTTTAAAATGCGCCCACGACCGGAATAATTCGTAGTGTAGGGCCATGTAAAAAGAAATGCCTAAATAACCATCAGAAGTCTGTATGTCGACAGGCTCTATACTGAATAAAATCGTTTTATATATATAAGAGCTTATTTAAATCTTATCATAAACGTGTTTAGTCCGAATAAGTTCTACATTATAGTCACCGTACCGCATCGTAATGTGTGCGAACACGTGCAAACAAAACACTGAACAGGTTTGTGGATCTCAAGGCCTTAGCACACCGCCGGCATACCATTACCATACTAGTAATTCCGCCAGGACTTGTCCGCTGTATGTTCTAAACACGAGCGTGCTTGTGTGTGTGTGTGTGTGTGTGTATGTGTATATGTGTGTGAATGATTTACGCTGTTGGCTGCGGGGCCTTTACAGCTTCACCGAACAAGAGGGCGAGCGTGCAACCACTACGCTCGAGCCAGAAGGGCAAGGGGGCAACTAGCTCAAGGGCGCCTCAACGAGGAACGGCCTCGGCTTGGGCAGTCGCTATGAGGGAGGGCGTATACTAGGTGTCTGACCCCGTGTACGGTATCTGTAACCGAAAGAAGGGATGTAAGGGCATCGGGAGGGTCGGTAAGAACAGCCGCGGACGGCGGTAGCAGCTTATAGGAGGGGAGTTAGGTTCGTAGTCGGCGGCAGCTACGATTAGCGGATTTCTATGATTGGACGCATTCGCGAAATATAAAGGCGCGAATAGGTTCGAGACCGAGATCGGAATGGAGATCGACGTTCCGTATGAACCACGGGGCTCCGACAGCTTTGCAGAGGAAACGGGATTGAACCGTTTGGAGTTTATCGATGTGAGAGCGGCCGGCGTGCCCGAACACCTCACAAGCATACGTCATGATGGGCCGCATATAAGTTTTGTAGTGTCACCTTATTCCTAAGGGACATTTTACTCCGCTTGCAGATCATCGCCCGATAAAGACGACCGAGCAAAAAGGCTGCTCGGTTACGGACTCGCTTGATGTGCGGTCCGAAAGTCATGGCATTGTTTAGGGTGACCCCTAGATATTTGACCTGTTTGACCCAGGGTATAGGTAGGTCGACCATGGTCACTTGACCGAGATTACTTCTGGGGTGGCGCGGGGTGGCACCTCAGCAAAACAGTAAAAATTAATTTGAATTAATAGACATAAGGAATGCTAACACAAACTTTTCTTTGACTGGTGGAAGAAAATGGCCGCCAACTGGTCATGGGCGTTAGCGGGGTAAGAGAGGCAAGGGGTGGGGTGGAAACGTCAAATTTAATTCTAACACTCATTTTATAAGGGATTTTTTTTGTTCGAGATAGTTAAGAGTTCCACATTACATGGCATGAGCCGAACGCTGCATAACCTTGGTGATCGCTAAGAACACCGCGGTCGCACAGCGTTACGATTCGGTCGTACCCAGGGTTGCCAACGGCAATCCTCCGAATTTCCCAAAAATCTAGGCCAAATTCCCAAAATTTGAGCAGAACAACATTCCGATTCCCCACAATATAAGTTTCTTTCTAGGTATTTTTTCAGGTGACTTTCTTGTAAATTAAGCGGTTATTTTAATTATAACGAATTACATATTTAAATCAACTCTTGTTATTCTTACAATTATAAGGTTTAACAATAATGCTAAAGGCTAGTTCATTTAAACAATGAGTCGTTGTAGCACATTAATAAATTATCTTTTATGGCCAGAATAGGAAATTAAAAAATAAACGAAAAACGTTGTTGTCGTCACATTCACGGAGAAAATATAAACACAATCGAGTGGCTCCTTATCACATGTTACTAATACTTGCGAGAAAAGCTTTAGAATTCTTATTGGAACTTGTTAGTAATAGTTTTGTGTATAAAATGTTACAAGCCCGTAAAAGTGTGAGTGATAACGAGTGTTTGAGATTTTCAACAGAACGAGTTCTATAGTTCGAATTTTGATCTAATTACGTAAAATAAATGTTTATTTGTGTCTATTTATGCCTATAAGTCGGAAACCTTTATATTATTGTAAAAACTTTTGCCTAGATTTCGGCCTATCTAGACAAGAAATCCAGGCAATTTTTTTTGGTAGCTTACGTGGTATTTTAGCTGTTTATTTGTTTAGATGACCTAAAATTAGATATGCATGCTTATTTATTAGTTATTTACGATTAGAAAGTATAATAAACCGTTTGTCTAAGTTTTATGAAAATTTTCCTGAAAATAATTGTTTAATAAAATACGTAATTATCATAAAGTCGTTTACTTTTTATTTCAAGTGAAAATTCGCTGTAGTTTTTTAATTATAATATTTTTGCAAACGTAGGCCAAAAAACTTCGCACGCCAAAATATGAAAAACACCGATTTTTAAATCGATTCGAATCGTAACCTGATGAATCTATTCACAAAAAATCGAGTTCCGAAAGATTGATTTATAAAAATCGAGTTTTTGTCAAGACTGCTTTTAAAATGTAAATATAAATACAATTATGAGAAACAAGATACCATAATAAACGATCTCTTATCAGTAAAATCAGGGATTGTTTTATTTCAGGGAATTCCATAATAACAATTATTTTTATTAACATAGCAAAGTTTCAGGTATAACAGAAGACATCTATTTTCTAAATATCTTTGTAACATTAAAAAGTTTAGAATATATATAGTATAGACTATAGTTCCCAATGCTTAATATCTAAGCTTTTTAAAAATTATAGTCCAGCAACTTGACAGACTATTGTTTTTACCATAACAGAAAAAATCGAATGTCGATTTTCTAGGGTGTAATATCGATTCACTGAATCGATTCAGTAGTACATATCGATTAAAAATCGATTTTTTTTTGGGCCTGATAAATCTATTCTTTGATTAATCGATCTGATCTCAGATCGCCATCCCTAGTGTTTGTCATTTTGTCCCACTATGTTGCATATGTTTTGTCCGTTGATTTGTGAACATGAGTTTATTTAGACTTGACTTAAATAAAGTTTTATTATGATGAATAGATCAATTTTGTTTATTATTACAGTACTATTATACTGTCAAAATACAGTTTTAACTTCAGACATAAATGGATATATTGCATATTGTCCTTGCATGGGTAAGATAAAAACAATTTTACGCACATTTGATTTCGAGGTTTGGAATATAAATCGTATTTTATATAAATCATTAGTATGTTATGTAGGCTAATGTTTTTAAGTTTCGCAATAAATTCAGGATTTTTCTTAAGACATCCTTTGCTTAAAAAACTAGGCATTAGCGCGGTGGTGGCATATTTGTCTAGTTAAGTGGAGAGGTATAACATAAATTTCCATTTATTTTAACATTTGTTGGTTTTAAATCAGCATAGTATTGTTATATATGATAGTACTAGCGACCCTGCCTTCGCATGTGTGGATCATACACATACACCTTCCTCTTGAATCACTCTGTTTATTAGTGAACCTGTATGAAAATCTGTTTGGTGGTTATTGAGTTTATCGCGTGTAGACAGACACACAGGCGTGTGGTGTTTGTTTTATTACAGTGTTTTCATTGTCAGTTACATAGAAAATAAATATTTAATTCATTTCAGGTAGATTTGGTAATCAAGCTGATCACTTCTTGGGGGCCCTAGCTTTTAGTAAAATTTTGAACAGGACTTTGATCTTACCACCATGGGTAGAGTACAGATATGGTGAACCGAGATCCACACAAGTGCCTTTTGATACATATTTTACAACTGAAAGTTTGGCTGAGTACCACAATGTAGTCACAATGGAATCCTTTATGAAAGATATATCTGAAGAGGTGTGGCCAAGCAATAAAAGAATATCTTTTTGTTACACACAAAGATCTGGAGAACAGGTACTTAGTTGCAATGCGAAATCTGGAAATCCATTTGGTCCGTTTTGGGACACATTCAATATTGATTTTATTGACTCAGAATTTTATGGACCCTTGAATTATGATGTCCATAATACTGAAATGATAGCAAAATGGAAACAGAAATATCCACCTGAGCAATGGCCTGTGCTAGCGTTCACAGGTAAGAACATTTTAGGTGGTAGGACATTGTGCTCCTGCTGCATATATGTATATCTGTATATGTCTGTAAATTTCTGGCAAAAGCCAGCCAAACAATCTTGTTTTGAGGTAGTTTGTATACAATAAAGTCAAGAGTTAAAAAAACATGTTCTTAGAAGAGCTTAATCCGCTCCACCCACTAGATTGAGTAGTCGTGGGGTTTATTTACGGCACAAGTCAAATCTTTGTGTCACCCACAAAATTGTTTTTTCGGCCCTTGTAGGTGTGAGTTTCATGTTTGTCAACACACCCACGACAGAGGAATAATTAACAGGGTGGGGCTAGGTTTTAAGAAAAAAAATAATGTATAGGAAAATCTAATAAAGTGTGTAATTTAGAACTATGGATTATAGTATTATATTCATAGTCATACACATAGGACATTGTAAAGTTCTCATAGCCTGAGAAACAATAATAATATAGTGAAAATCTGGTCAAGTCAAGAGTCTCTATAACCTGCGAGCGTGTTTGAGATGAATTGTGAGCAGGTATGTTAGGAAAGAACCTGTTGGAACTCTCTTTCTACCCCACAAGGGATCTAGCATGATGATATAGATAGATAGATGGAAAATCTAGTTGTTTAGATGAAAAACCTGTAAGTTTTAAATCTAACCTTAAAATATTGAATTGATAATAAGTACATTTTGCAGATGTAGTCTCTCTCTCTCGATCGAATCTCAATAATACCTAGTAATATAGAAAATACCTAAAATTCTCGTCAAAATTGAGAAAATTTGATTTTGATGCAATGGCTTGAGATTTGATACAAAGCACCATACGTTAGGTAGTATTCTCCTTTCAATAATGTTATATATGTACGGATTGTTTAAAAAAAAACGAAAATCAATCCATTTCAATTATCTTGTTGATTTTATTTCAGGGGCACCAGCTAGTTTTCCAGTACAACAGGAAAATGTACAACTGCAGAAATACCTTAAATGGAGTGATCAAATTATAAATAGGACAAGATTGTTTATAAAAAAGAATATGAGTGGAGGTGCTTATATAGGTATCCACTTAAGGAATGGGCAAGATTGGGTCAAAGCTTGTCAACATGTCCAAGATAGCACCATGTTATTTGCAGCACCTCAATGTGTGGGGTACAGAAATGAAAGAGGGCCTTTGACTTCATCAATGTGTTTACCACAGTCGTCAGACATAATAAAGTAAGTATAGCGTCACGAATAATTGAGTAGCCATTATTAATTCTATTTTGGGACCAGAAACATAAAACCATTTTTTAGATCTTTTCCTAGTATAGTATTAGCTACATACTAGGTATAAAACTAGCTTCAATAATACTATATATAAGCTACTAGGCAAATTGAGCTGAAATATACTGATGTCTTTTAGAAGCCAGTGTTGATCCATTGTATGTATTTTGGAACCATGAAACTACAATTGACTTATCATGCCAGATCACCAAAAGGCACCAGATATGATGAATCAAAAAAAAATCATAAGCATATTATGATGAATATTACAAGGGCTTACTATTTCCTTTCCAATAAGGAACCCTAAGAAAATGTGAAAATTCAGGCTTATGGATGATTCATAGACAAAAATATAGAGAAAACAGTCCCAAATGTATCCATCCTCATTGCATAAGTGTAAGCATTCGCAATATACTTGTATTAGTATTTGGTAGCAGATCAACCTATGATTGCAATAAGTATAGGATAATAATCTTACCAGAATGAGTTCACTAGAATTGGTAATTCACTAGATTTAAATACTCATCCCTTAAATCCATACGGGGGTTTTAAATTTTAAACTGTTTTACGAAAATTCGTGAAGTTAAATGAAATTTATCAAAGCTGACGTCACTGTAGGAACCTGCTAAAAACAGCTTTAAAATTTATAATCCACACCATTTAAACTGGTCAATTTTTAGTCAAATAAATTGTTTTAGGCAAGTAAGGAGAGCTTTGAAGAAGCTTGACGATGTAAAGTATATTTTTGTTGCATCAGATTCAAACCACATGATAGATGAGTTGGGTAAGGCATTACACCGTTCAGACGTAACTGTCACGAGACTACAACCATCTAATCCACATTTGGATTTAGCTATTCTGGGACAAGCCAATTATTTTATTGGAAATTGTGTATCATCGTTTTCAGCATTTGTAAAAAGGGAAAGGGATGTGCGAGGTCTACCATCTGAATTTTGGTCATTTCCTCAACGAAAAAAAAGTAAACACGAAGAACTGTAGGTTTATACCTTTATGTAACAAGGTAAATTTTATGAACAAATTTATTAAAAAGATAATTGATCAAAATATGACTATGATTATTTTCTGAGTACCTATTAATATATTACTTAAAGTATAAATTACTTAAAAAAAAAATGTGAAAGATTTGATTAATGTAACTGGTGTATGTGTGAGTGATGTACGCTGTTGGCCGCGAGGCCTTTACAGCTTTACCGGACTTAAGGGCGCGCGTGCAACCACTACGCTCAAGCCAGAAGGGCAAGGGGCGACATACTCGAGGGCGCTTTGAAGAGGCGCCCTCGAGGCGACCTCTTTGACCCAGGGAATGGGTCGGTCGAACATGGTCACTTGGCCGAGATTACTTCTAGGGCGGCGCAGGGAGTGGCGCGGGATGGCACCTCTAGAGAAGAACACCGCAGCTCTCTTGTCCGGGTTCACCTCAATACGCCATTTCCTGAACCAATTACCTAGGGAATTGGCGGTTGCCTGAAGGTTTCTGGTTATGAAACCCTTATTCCTATGCGAGACGTAGAGAGCGGTATCATCCGCGAATAGGGCTAGATGCGCCTTACTCGAACGAGGAATGTCGTTCGTGTAAAGGCTAAACAGGCGAGAGAGCTGAGCCCTGCGGGACTCCAGCTCGGGTGGAGTGGGGAGTGGAGCGCGTTATTTCGACGCGATATCGGAAGGCGCGATTTGACAAGAAGTCTCGTATGATGGGCACGAGTCTGTCCGGCACACCCATTTGGTGGAGCTTGTAGATCAAGCCGTTGTGCCAGACTTTGTCGAATGCCTTCGCGACGTCGAAGAAGAGGGCGCCCGTGTAGACGGGTTTGGGTATGTTAAGACTGGAGAGGTGTGCTCCGTGATGCGGTGCACTTGGTGGACGCAGGAGTGTTTGGCTCGAAAGCCCAACTGCTCGTCGATAATGCTGTTGCTTATGCGGTCAGTCAGCTTCACTCCGCACATCTTCCGCAGAGCTCGAATTTCTACCGCATTTATCCTACTTTCATTCTCCTTCTTACATACCCAGCTCTCGCTACCATATAACAGCGTTGGGACAAGAACTCCGTTATGTATGGCCAGCTGCGCCTTATGGCTTAAGTGCCGGCTCCCGAGTAGCTTTCCCATCGCACCATTCACTCTAGGATACAACAACAAGGGGCCCCTTGTTGTCACCTCTACCTGTTCTTTCCGTCTGTTCGTGAGTGTTTGGAGAGAACATGGCTGGATACCACTATGTGACTCAATATCTCACAGGGCATGCCAACTTTAAGAGTTAACTACGAGGCATGCCTTTTAAGTTTTGTCGTTTGAAGAAAAAGACAACTAGAAACTTATAGTACTTTTTATTGTTTTTCAAAGTATTCACCTCGTAGCTTAATACACTTTCCATTCGCTCAAACCAGTTATTATAACATTTATTCCACTCTAACACTAGTCACAGTTATGAAAGACGGCTGCATGATCAATGGCTTACACTTGAATGTGAAGAAAACCAAGATTATGGTTTTTGAAAGGGAAGAAACCAGAACGAATGTAAGGATTGTGGTTGGTAACGATGTGCTGGAGCAAGTGAATGAGTTTGTATATCTTGGATGCGCCTTCAGTAAGGATGGGAAATACACCGCTTACATAGAGAAAAGAGTGAGTGCAGGGAACAGAGTGAATTAAGCCATAAGGCGCAGCTGGCCATACATAACGGAATTCTTGTCCCAACGCTGTTATATGGTAGCGAGAGCTGGGTATGTAAGAAGGAGAATGAAAGTAGGATAAATGCGGTAGAAATTCGAGCTCTGCGGAAGATGTGCGGAGTGAAGCTGACCGACCGCATTAGCAACAGCATAGTAAGACAGCGAGTAGGTATGAAAGATAGTATCGGTGTAAAGATGAGAAAGGGCATGCTCTGTTGGTTCGGGCATATAGAAAGAATGCCAGAGGAAAGAATAACAAAACAGATATACAATGTGAAAGTGGAAGGATGCAGGTACCGGGGAAGACCTAGACTATCTTACCACGACCAAATAAACCGAGTCTTATCTGATGGAAAAGTCAAGAGTCTCCGTAACCGGCGAGCGTGTATGAGACGAACTATGAGAGTCGAGGAAGCCAGAGAGGTATGTAAGGAAAGAACCTGTTGGAACTCTGTACTCTCTGCCTACCCCGCATGGGATCTGGCGTGAGGTTATAGATAGATATTCCACTCTAAAGTGGGGGTGTTCAAAATGGCTGACTTGAAAGCGTCGACTGCTTCTTCACCGGACTGGAACCTTTGACCACGAAGACTTTTCTTAATTTTAGGAAATGTAAAGAAATCGTTAGGGCTTAGGTCAGGACTGTATGGAGGATGGTCAAGAATTTCTACTTTTTCCTGCTTCAAATACTCAATCGTTTGACGAGCGCTGTGTGAGCTTGCGGTGTCGTGGTGCAGGATGATGCGTCGCTTTGAGTTAGATTTTCGAAGTTCGGCGATGACTTGTGGTAAACAAACTGTGGTATACCACTCTGCGTTAACCGTTCTACGATCTTCAAGTGCAATAGTCGCAACATGGCCGGTATTTCCAACGAACGTGGCCACCATCTTCTTTGAAGTGCTTCGAGAACGAACAACTTTAGTCGGCTTTGGCTCGACTTGAAAGACCCAGATTGTAGATTATTGTTTGGAATCAGGATCGTAGGCATAGATCCAAGATTCGTCACCACTGATGATGTAATAGACGTGATTTGACTCTCCTTGGTTGAACCTTTGCAGAGTTTTCTTACACCATCAGACGCGGGCCGCCTTGTGATCGTCGGAAAGCAGATGCGGTATCCAACGGCAAACTAGCTTTCTCACACCAAGCGCTTCATGCAAGATATTCTGAATGTTGTCCCTGAGATGGCTAATAGAGCCTCTATCTCTCGATACGTCACATGACGATCTTCGAGAATTAGTTGTCTCACAGCAATGATGTTATCTTCAATGAAGGCGGATTTTGGGCGTCCTTCGCGAGATTTGTCACTAACACTAGTATGTCCACGCTGGAATTCTAAATACTAGCGTTCCACAGTCCGCAGACATGAGGCTTCATCACTGAACACAGATGTTAGCTCTTCAAAACACTGAAGCCGTGTCAGGCCTCTTCTAAAGTTGTAGAAAATTATTGCACGAACATTTTCCTTAGAAAGATTCATTTTCGTACGTAACCTGACAGATTCCAATCGACGCTGTGACTAAACAATAGCATTAATCTTAATACTTTCAACTGTTTTGAGATTAAAAATTTAAACACATTCGAATATAGAACAGTTCCAAATTCAAAATTGCCGGGAAATATGGAAACGACAGAACTTAAAAGGCATGCCTCGTATTCTCTTTTAAACTGGTAACTACCTTTAAGACTATGTCAGTGTTCCACGTCTAACTACGAGTATGAAACATCGGCACACCACGTTCTTTGGAAATTTAGTCTGGCACAACGAGCGTACCATTATATTAAGCAGTTTGCAAAATACGTCTAGGGTAATCTACACGGATCTCCTAGAAACTCTGGAAATTACTTGCGTTCAAGCGTTTTGAGAGAACTTGTTGATCTTGGCTTACAGGATTTACAATGGTGAGAATGTATGCCGGGCTTAGTCTCATTTAATAAAATCTTGAAAACAAATTGATTACCTCCTGATTCCCCATACAAATTGGATGAATCCATACATATCATCAGGGATGATTTTTCCAAAACGCTAAAATACGTAATCCGTTGTTTCTAATCAAAATACTAAATATGAACTTGAAAGATGATGGGTTGTTTATACAAACTTTCATCCACTATATCACACCCTTAAGTTTTGACACAAAAGGAAGCCAAAGTTTTCCTCCGCATAAAATTTATCTACTCGCCAAATTTGATAAAATCTGTTCAGTGGCCTTGACGTTAAAAGGTAACAGACAAACGGACAAGCATTACTTTCGAATTTATAATATTAATCTTTGCCTACCCGCATGGAATCTGGTGTTCATCACACGGAGATAGTATCTATTAAATATTATACAGTATCTAGGGATTTCATTCTCGATACTAGACCTAAAAGATAGTATCGGTGTAAAGATGAGAAAGGGTATGCTCCGTTGGTTCGGGCATATAGAAAGAATGCCAGAAGAAAGAATGACAAAACAGATATACAATGCGAAAGTGGAAGGATGTAGGTGCCGGGGAAGACCTAGACTATCTTACCATGACCAAATAGACCGTGTCTTAGCTGAAGGGCAAGTCAAGAGTCTCCGTAACCGGCGAGTGTGTATGAGACGAACTATGAGAGTAGAGGAAGCCAGAGAGGTATGTAAGGAAAGATCCTGTTGGAACTCTGTACTCTCTGCCTACCCCGCGAGGGAGCTGGCGTGATGATATAGATAGAGATACTAGACCTCAAGTTGTTGGTTGTACAAGTATTACAGTGGTCAAAAATATATATTTTATAACATTTTGCACACATATTATAACACCCGTAAAATCCCTTCCTAGTGCTTGGCTTCTTCTATTAAGGAACCTTTGTGCAAAATTTTAAGTTTCTAAATCCACCCAGTTTAGTTTTGCGTAGTCTGTCCATTAGTCACTCGCGATTTAAAGCATTATAAGTGTGTCGTAGCCACATTTGGGATTAACTTGGAGTCGCAGTCAAATTCTAGAAATCGCCGCCATACAAAACCCGGTATTCCATTACGACCAACAGCTGAACGGTACAACTAATTTGCTTTCCCAACAATTCAAATATTTGGTTGTTTCGATAAAAGGCTAGCCGCTTTACAAAACACATTAGTTCTATATTTCTTGATCCGCCGCCTGTGCTAGCCCTGCAGAATAAAAAAAAATAAACACCGTCGTGCCTACATTTCCCAAGCGGGGGTATTGTATTAGTACCTCATATATTAGGGGACGAGCCTATGTTCATTTTAAAGGGCACAATTCCAGACTCTGGTGAAAAATGCGCGTAGCGATCACGAGGTCCTGGTTACAAATTCTATTCGGTATATTGTGTCTGGTATATGGCAATAGGCACACTCCTAATACATGGAACCCAACATCGTGCGCGAAAAGAGGGTGTACACAGTACATCTCTGCCATCCCCACTTGGGGAATATAGGAACCGTCAGTCTCATTCCATTTATCCAGCTAGGTGGATGTGTTCAATCAAAATCAATTTCTATTTTTTAAGAACCTTATGTTTGAGATTCGTAATAGATGGATGGTTATGTACATATTTTAAAAATCAATTACAAATATACTTAGCGCCTGTCTTATTACAAATAGCAAATTCCTAGAAAATTAGAAGCATATCTTGAAACGCTATTTAAAAATAAAACCAGCGCTTAATATATTTTAATTTAAAAATATTTTCATAACCATCTATCACGTCTAGTTTATTTTGCAATATTAACAGGGTGGTTTTTGAGACGGGGCAGTAAGGGTTAGAGGTGAGTCGTATTTATTAGAACAGGTATTTTACGAGAATAGGCGGCACCTAATCCAATTCTGACAATACCTAAACCACCTAATATTCATATTCAATAAAAACTATAAACTAATGTTTAGCCGTTTAGCGCGCTCACTCACACCTGTTCCCGCGCTCTCTCACTTACTCATATGCTTATCGCTTTGCTATCCCGCTTACGTGTAAGGGTGGAGGGAGCGAGACAGCGCTATACAACGCGTGTTGATAGAAAACAAATGTAAATATAATGAATTAAAATCTTTTAAATACGCCATCTTGCGAACGCTAAACTTTTGCGGAATATTTAATATAGCAAGACTCAAAACTTCATACATTCGTAAGTTAACAGTCCTAAGCCTGTAAAAAGTATGAAGGGAAGATACCAATTCAGCACTAATATATCATTAAATGATAAAATAGAAAACAACTATTAATTTATTCAACCAATTTCGTGCAGAAATATCTATTATATCTATATATCATTTTGAAACTTCCATTTTCTTAAAAGTGTTATTATGACTGTACCCGTTCTTAACTAACAAAACAATTTAACATTCAATTAATTCTCTCTCTCTTCAGCCGAAAGACGTCCACTGCAGGACAAAGGCCTCCCCTAAAGACCGCAACAACGACCGGCTTTGTGCTGTACGCATCCAACTTCTACCCGCGACCTTCACCAGGTCATCGCTCCATCTTGTAGGGGGCCTACCCACTCCACGTCTTCCGGTACGTGGTCGCCATTCGAGAACCTTTCTGCCCCAACGGCCGTCAGTTCTACGAGCGATGTGTTCAATTAATTCAAATATCGATAATTCGATATCAGGATTTGATATAGAATAGGTGGATTGAGATCACTAAGGATGTGCGATGTTCAATTAATTCAAATATCGATAATTCGATATCAGGATTTGATATAGAATAGGTGGATTGAGATCACTAAGGAACGGTATGTGTTTGAGATCATTGAGATTAGGTGGAATAGGTATTTGGATTAGGTATTTATGCAGACTAGGAACAGGTGTACTTAGTACCTGATTTACCTAATACAACCGATCTCTAGTAAGGGTCCTCAACAGTTGTAGCAATGAAAATTGACTACCGTAAAATGGGGTGTTAAGGGATTGCGGGGTGACAAGGGACATCAAAACAGATTTAATTCAAACCTTACTAGCAAGAATATACGGCTATGGATTCACGCACATTTTGTTTCTTTATAATTTTGGTAATAATTTGTTGTATGAGTACGAACTAAGTACCCACGCCACGAAAATTAAGAAAAATCCCTGTCAAAGTCAAGCGCAAAAAAGCATCGGTTTTTTATGTGTTTTAACTTTGATTTTATAGCAAAAGTAGTGTGTTTCGGGTAATTTAAGTTATCGGAAACTTTCGCTGAATCGATGAGGCTTAAGACAAAACCAAAAAAGGAAGTTATATTTGCCGATTAACATCTGTAATACACATTTTAAAGAATCATCTGAAAATAATGTATTTTTGGGGTGAGTAGGGCTGTCTAAAGGGGTGAGTCAGGACAGGAACGAGGTGAAATGGGACGTGAATGGGGGCAGTTGGTTCGAGAATAAGGTTTCTAGGGACGTTAGAGGGGTGTGTTGGGTTATTTTACGTAGGGTTGTCAATTTGCAGTAAAAACATTTTTTTTTATACGGTAGGTAAGTACATATTATAATTTTATTATGTTACTATAATTTATTTGAAAAAAATATATTTTGAAAAAAATAACTTAAAATATAAATAGTATATATACAAGATGTAACATAATAAACGCAAGACCTCAGACACCCCAATTAGATAATTGCTTCATAAATTCAAAACGGAAACCAAATTTCCAAATTTAATGGTTTTTACCCTTTTCTTAAGCACTTTTATACCCCAATTAATAATGAAACTTGTACGTGTCTGTGTGCGTTTTGAGAAATACGTTTTAGGAATACATTTGAAATCTTCTTATTGCTATAGATCAAGAATAAATTTAGTTTTTTATAGCGCACTGGAGGAATAAAAGCATTTTCTGCAAATTAAAAAAATGTAAGATACAATAATTTTTTTTAATATCGATTCAGTTATTAATTTAGAACAAACTAATTTCAGGTCTTGCGTTTATTATGTTACAGCTTGTATATATATATTTATATTTTAATTTAATTTTTTATTGGCGTTATGTTGATGATTCTTACAGGATGCCGAGGTTTTATACACCTAAGCTGGGTGCAAAAATTCGGAAAAAATATAATAAGCTTATAATAAAAGAAGCTCTAACTAAACGAACTCTGAAAACCAGGTGATTCCATAAATTCTGTAGCACAAAAATATGGAATTTCAAAGTCAGTTCTTGGTCGTAACAAATTACATGAAATGAAATCTTCTGGCGGACAAACTGCGCTGTCTGCGGATGCTGAAAAATATATAGTTCCAAATTTAAATACGTGCGCTGAATGGGGTTACCCATTAACTACATTGGAATTACGCTATGTGGTAAAGATGTATATTGATTCATTGGGTATCCAACATGAAAATAATCTTTCCGGTACTAATTTTGCGGATAGTTTTCTCAAGTGACACAAAAATGATATTTCTAAAAGTATTTGTCAAATATTAAAAGAGCAAGAGCAAAAGTTGCTCCACAAGCATTAAAAAAGTATTATTTGGAACTAGAAAAATCCATCGCGAATGTACCTCTGTCAAATATTATTAATTATGACGAGACAAATTGTGTGTATTACGAGTTTATTATGTGGAATATTGGTATAATATTTTAATAGACACATGTCTATTAAAATATTTAAAATTCTGCTATCACTCTGTCTCTTTTCCATATTTGCAAATGTTTTTATTTTATTTTATTAGGTAGATATAATATTGTAAGTATTGTAGGTAATACTTTCTGCTTAAGCAAAATGGTTCACATCTAAAATTTAGAAAGTAACAAGCCTAGCAGAATTCCCAACTCTCCCCTCTAGTGTCCCTTATAACCCCAATGACGGGGTGAGCAGGGATCGCGCATATTTTCGTGTTTATCGCTTATAATATCAACACAAATGACCTAAAAAGTTCATAAAATTCAAATATAAGCTGCCGGAACAAAATCTATTTAGATATAACCAGGTTCTCACAAGAAAAAAATAGTTATAATTGGTTTCAAAGTTCTTAATCGTCCCTACTCACCCAATTTTACGGTATCCTAACTTTTTGAGACATTTTGATTAAGAAAATGAGTAATTTACACAAACATTTGTTGATAACAAATGATCCTGTTTCTTATAAGGATCAAGTTTATTTTGGACCAACTGAGATTGGATTACTAGAAATCAGAAATGGCAAACTTTTCCCATACATTTCGTAAAAAATCATCGAGGCTTTAATACCTTGAACAATGTAAGCACTGAAATTTAATTAGCCATTAATCGCATATGATTTATCTTTAATATATTAATGTCCATTGATATAGCAGTCAGATTACCAGCTGAATCATATTTCCTCATATTTGGATTCCACCCGCCAAGTCAGAGTGGCGGGCTCACTTAATTTTTATTAAAAACTTAGTTTCCCGCGACTTCGTACCCGGTCCACAGCAGCGCCACTACCGGGTCTATGTTATATAGCCTGTTACTTCTGGATAAGAAAGCTTTCTTATGGTGAAAGAATTTTTGAAATAGGTCGTTGTTTTTGAGTTTATTCGTTACAAACTTACAAATACAAATCTTTCCTCTTATTATATTACAGTGTAGATGGGATACGAGGTAAATTGAATTTTCTTTTTATTTACACCCAGATACTCGTAGTACACATTCCTGCCAAACTTATTGTATGCTTATTCGTAACACCATACCCACCACCTGACATACACGAGCGTTTGATGAAAATCATGACTTAATTTTCTTATATGCAACTGGTCTCGAAACAGTATTATTATTCCTATTTGGAAACCGGTTTTGGAAGACCTTGTAGGACATTAAATACAAAAAATAAAAGCAGTTTTAGAGCTTAATCATTTATTCTATGCCTTGACAGCATACACGCGTGGAGGAAAGAGTGATTTCTTCCTGATTTCCTTTTTAGTTTTGATTTTAGCTTCATGCTTGCTAAGAGCTTTGCGCATAGCTCTTGTCTTTTTGGTTCGCAGGTCCAAAGGCTTGTATTTTTTGTTTTTATAGTGGTTGCGAAGGTTGACCTTCATCTTCTGATGGTAAACAATGTAAACACGTGCAATAGCTTTCCGCACCACACGTCTGTAAAAAAACGCACCATTTATTTTATTGTCACATTTTTTGACGTGCTAAGTATACTGAAAAAAAAAAAACAATCACGCCTCTTTTCCCCGAGCAGGGTGGCAGAGATGTACTGTGCACACCCACTTATCGCCCAGTGTAGTAGGCGGTGGCACAACTGCAGACCCTGAATTGCAATTGAAAATTTTTCGATAAAAAAAACACTCCGATCTAGGATTCAAACCCAGGACCTCGTAATCGGTAGCCGCACGTTGCACCAGTAGACCAACGAGGCAGCCATACCAGAAATATTGATTTGGTACTAGAAGGGGCATTTTGAGAAAATATTATTTTACCTTTATCAGGTACTGTGCTCTACTCTTGCTCATTTAGTATTGGTTGTGTAACGGAACCCGGCCGAAGGAAGGGTCGCAGTAGAACCTGATTGAGGTCGAAACCTGAACCGAATATGCCGCTGGCGAGATTGTGTGCGATAATTCAGTGCTTCCAGAGTTGAAAGCATAATTTTATTTTCTATAGAATAAAATAATTTTGAGACTTTCAAACTCATGAAAATACTTGTAGTGGGAGTACTGGTTTGGATACGACCTTTGGTCTGACGAGGCCCCATGGATAATGTGTGGCAGTACTTAAATTTGGTTTTTAACAATATTCTATGTAACATACCTATTGCTCAGTTGCAAGAAGGTTTACGAAATCCAAAATTAGCTATTTTTGGGTATGACGTTTTTTAAAGTTTCAAAACTCAATTCTACATTTTTCCTGCGCTTATTTTAAACTGAATAGCCTCACCATACCATACTAATTTAAATCATAACTAATTTCCGAATAGCAATGAAATTGATATTATAATGTGATAGGGTACAAAAGTGATATTTATTTTTATAATACATATTTGCAACATATTGACTTTCCACTTTTTTGACAGTATATATTTTTATTTTTGATGGTAAAACAATCATGAGATAACTAAATAGATCATTATATTAGAAAAATAGCAGTTTTTAGCGGCTTCGCACCCGGTCCACAACAGCGTCACATACCGGTTTATGTTACTTCTGGGTAGTATAGCTTTCAAACAGTGAAAAAATGATTAAAATTGGTTCAGTAGTTTCAGAGTTTATCGAATACAAACAAATCTTCCCTCTTTATAATATTAGTATACAAGGT
This sequence comes from Phalera bucephala, assembly GCA_905147815.2. NCBI lineage: Eukaryota > Metazoa > Arthropoda > Insecta > Lepidoptera > Notodontidae > Phalera > Phalera bucephala. Next base: position 16,702,147 of record LR990622.1, read on the forward strand.
GTATCGTAAATAACCGAAGACCTCAGACACCCTGATTAGATAATTACTTCACAAAATTCAATACGAAAACCAAACTTCCAAATTTAAAGTTTTTTACCCCTTCTTTTTAGGCACTTTAATATCCCAATTAACAATGAAACATGTACATGTATGTGTGCATATTGAGAAACTTGTTTTAAAAATGCATTTGAAATCTCCGTATTGCTTTTAATCACGAATAAATTTAGTTTGTTATCGCGCATGAAGCAGTAACAGCATATTTAACAAATTAAAAAAAATATATAAAATACATTAAAAATTGTTGGAATCAATTCAGTTATACCCATTTAGAACAAACTACTTTCAGGTCTTGCGTTAATTATGTTACAGTTTGTAGATAACTTTAATTACTTTCAAACATGTTTTACAAATAAGTGACAAAAATAAGAATGTGAATATTATTTTTATAATTCTTTATTAATAATTATTATCAATGATGGCAAAGAACTCAGTCTCATTAGCAAGTGTCTGCATAATTATTATTTCATTTAAAAACAATATACAATTTGACTCAGTATGCATAGACACAATCTTTGACTCCCAACAAGACCAATATAAATACTCTGCTTTCACTATTATGATCAATGCGAATTAGGGTAAACAGTCTTCATTTTCAATATCATTTGCAAGCAGGCAAATTACCTGTTCTGCTGACTGTGAGAGAACCCTGTCTTCATATCAAGTCTCAATCTCTAAGATTTGTTTATATTCATTGCAAACCAAATGTTAATAAGGAATCAAAGCACTTAAATTAAAATTATAAGAGATGAGAGATATACACAGTATAACAGTCTCGACAGTAGCATGTACTGTTAAATTTTTAGGTATAAGGTTCCTTTGCCACAACACTATCTTTAGTGAGCTTCTACTAAACCTATTTTCATGAAACAAAGTCTATACTTGACAATTTATATGGTAACTTGTTACACAGGTAAGTATATATTATAAAACTGCCCACCCCGACTTCGTGCAGGTGTGCTAATAAAGAAAATCAGACCATTCTGTCAATATTTTTAAAGATTTCCCAACTGTCTTACTCACTCAATCACTTTTTATATGGAGATTTTTTAATCCATTTTTTTACATTTCTTTCATACAATTTTTCAAACATTTTCTTTCATACATACCTTGTCCTACAATTTACAAACACTACAAAAAAAGGGTTAGCCAAATAGGGAATAGCAACCATCTGAAGTGATGCGCTTACATACATTCGGCAATTGATTTTTATTTATATAGATATGTAAATAAATACAGGATAAATTATCCAAAGCTTGATAGCTCACATTTTGCAAAATGTGAACCAGGAAGCAGTGTCTTAGGAAGTTTTATCTGTTGTATATTGTATAGCCTATCTAATGATATCCCAAACAACTGGATCTACCTAAAATTGTCTTTGCTCCTGTTTTTACCAGGCAGAAGGATCTTTCTCCTGGGATAATAAGTATAGCAGATTTCAAGTTGGGCTATATGCATAGAAAGCCATTTTAATTTGGTTTAATAATATTCAAGATTCAAAAATTACATTTATCAACTTACATAACACAATTTACTAAAAAAAATATTATAATAATGACATAAAACAGCTACACACATGGAACTATTTCTATGTTCTGGGTGCATTCACAAACTTAAAACGTAAACGTGCATACACAAACAACCAGACCAAAACAAATATTTGCAGGTCAAACAATGATTTGTCCCATGCAGGAATACTCAATCCAGTGGGCAGGGCGACTTCACTTTTAACCACTAGGGCCACTCAAGACATTTATAACGATTATTGATAGAAATAAATAAAATGATGAAGAAGTTTTTAAAGAAGCTATTTGGGTACTGGGCTTTGACTTCATAAAGATAACTAAAATCATCTGAATATAAGAGTTAATCTACTTACATTTTGGATAGTTTAGAGGCGACACCTCCGGTAACTTTAGCGACTCGGAGATTCGTCAATTCCGTTTTTAATTCTTCGAGTTGTTTGAACAGCTCCTTCTTATCTTTGGTCCGCAACTCGGAGCATTTAACCTTACCCTAAAATTATACAAACTAAAATCACTCACTTGCATTACAGTTCCTAACCTTCAAAACATGAGTTACTATTTTCCAACTAAAAAAACCAGCTGTAAATAATTAAGAAATGTCCATCAACGGTATTGCTAATAAGTTTCGATAAATTTACCACGCTGTAACATTCCCATTTATAAATTACGAGTTAACTATTGTAATCATTGAAAAAAGCGACCCGAAACATTCGGTATCGAAGATACAGCGGTATTTCATCATATGCACAACACAAAATATATTAATAAAAACATATCGTAAGGCACGAAACAAAACTTCATTTAAGTAAAACACGAAATTTACAGTAGATGATTCAAATAAAATAAGATTTAAATTTAATAACACAAACCATTTTGGAAACGTCCAAACTGTGTTTTTGACGTAAAGAAAAGAAAATATTTGTGTTACCAGTTTACCAGTTTCATGACGTATTCAAAGACTCCGTAAAATCACTTAATAATTTGGACACTTGTCGATGAAATATTGACAGTAATATTGTTGTTTATGCTGTATTGAAGATTCCGAATTTATTTTCGATCCTTAATTAAATTAAAATATTCAGATTGTATTTATAGCTGATAAACGAGCTGTGTAAGTCTTTAGATAACACGCCAAAATTTTCTCATAAAAAATTGTATTTTCAATAGAACAAGCAGCGAAGCCGTAATGATTTATATGATTAATAATGGTTAAATCAATATTATTGAAGTTTCACCAGTTTGTCATTTTAAATCTTACGAGCTGAATTAAACTCAGTATTGCTATTAGGCCCGTATTACAGAACGAAAATCAGTTTTATGAAACTAGATTCAAGACTGATTTACGTTCTGTAATTCGGGGTTAGTGTTGTCAAAAAGGTTGCCCCTGAGCCACGCCTTGAGCCCTTTAGCTAAGCCTCGAGTTACAAGTCGTTAAATATGATTAAGGCTCACTGCAGTTATTATGAAGGAGAATCAAACTTACAGCTCGAATTGAAACTCAAGGGTTCGGGTATTTTGCCGTGGGTGGGAAAGTTTTCTGTGGTTTTGTGGACCTGGAGAAAGCGTTTGATAGGGTTGTGCGTAAGAGACTTTTACCAGATTATGGTATAAGCTGCACTCTTTTGTGAGCCATCCAGTCCACCTATGTGGACAGCAAGGTATTGAACATGACACCCTGGTTTGAGGTTAAAATCACTGTCAAAAAGGGTTGCGTGTTATCCGCTAGACTGTTTATATATCTCGATAAAAGGCTTCAAAGACTGAACGCGATGAATAAAGCTTGTATCAACCATCTATTATATGCAGATGACGTGGCTTTAATAGCGCCAACAGCCACTGATCTGCAAACACTAGTCACAGTTATGAAAGACGATCGCATGAATTATTCATGCTTAGATTTGAATGTAAAGAAAATTTAATCTTAAATATGGTTTTCCAGAACGATTTAAAGGGATAGTACAGTTTGTCAGTACTTTTGTTTTTTTCTGAATAGTAATTATTTTAACAGTAAAATCATGCCCAAAACTTTGAGAGGACTTAAAAGAGAAATAGTGTTTAGGAAAGAAAAGGTTAAGCAAAATCCACAACTTCCTTTTCTAACTTTTTGTCGGACGTCCGATTTCAAATCAAATCATAATATTTTTTTTTGCTTAAACCATGGTCAGAATACATTTGATGTTTGTTATAACACTATTATTCAATTAGTTTAGCATGTTTTGTCACTTAAAGGACATGCAAACATTAAGCTCGTCATTATTAATTTAAATACATTCATGACATTAATTATTATTTTCATTTCATCCGTCATATTCTTATTAATAACCTATGTTTTATTTAATACAATTTTATCAGTACCAATCCATTCTTTGACTAAATAAAACATTTTTTATAAAAGCCATATTTTTAGTTGCTTCTTAAATTGGACTTCTGGAAGATCTCTGATAGAGAGAGGTAACTTATTAAAGATCCGAATACACGTAGCAAAACAGTTTTGATGAAATATATATTATAATAATAGTGCAGTCTTATGAGTATAATTTAGTACAAGCCTATCTCCATTTCGGTTGTTCCGCGGAAACACATCCCTTGTTTTTTCAAAGAGAGTTGGATTAGTTTTAACAAAGACACCTATTTCAAAAATGTACAAGAATGGCAGAGGAATACTTAAGTTCTTAAAATGTCGTTTGCACGACTCGTAAGGAGGTAAGTCTACAATTGCTCGTATTCATTTTTTCTGAGATAAAAATGTTCGAGAAGCATCAATGGAGTTTCCCCATAGTAATAGATCGTACCTTAGTACGGATCCTACATATCCATGATATGCCAGTAACACAGCCTGTTTTTTTTTTAAACATAGTCCCCCACTAGGATTTATTACTTTGTCGTGCGTTTACAAACATGAAAATTCACAAACAAATACCCAGACCGGAACAAATAATTGTGGGTCACATAGAGATTTGTCCCGTGCGGGAATCGAACCCGCGACTGTTCAACACAGTAGGCGGAGCAGCTCAAGCTCTTAACCACTGCGCTAAATCGTCCGTCGTTTGGTAGATGTCTTGCGAAGCCTGTTTAATACGTATACAAAACTATTAACTTTTTTACAAACAGATTCTACATGTGCTTTCCAGTCACAGTATTTATCTAATATTACTCCTAAGAACTTTATGTTATTCGTTTCTTTTATAGAAATGTTATTATAGCAAAATTCTAAGATGCAAGGGGACACCTACCATCTACTCTCTCCAAGTCAACCTCTCCTGCCCGCGGTGCATCCTGCTGATCAACGGACGAGGCTCTGACGACCGACAACGTCGGTATAACCATTCGAATATGGCGTAACTAAATTTTTAACCAGACCGGTGACGGGCAGCAGCGTCACTAGTGCGAGAAGTTACGCCCTGCGATCGCGAACCCGCATGCCCAGCGTGGCGATTATGGGCAAAACCTTCCATTGCAAGTCGGAATATATCACGGCCCCCAATTCCCGGTCGCTCCGCTATTCCTGACCACGACGGCGGTCACGGTTCCGGCAGGGCGGGGGTGCGAAGAATCTCCGGGCTACGGTAGGCCGCCAACCTTATAAACATGAACTGACCCTGGCTACGTATAATGGACGCACGCTGCGACTCGATGAACATCTTCTGCAGTTAGAAGAAGAACTGAAGTTCTGGGTTTATGTGAAGTTCGAAGAGAGGAGAAGGCACCATAACCCTAGAATCTGGCCATCTTTTGTACTTTAGAGAGGCAGACCAACTTTCCCAGGCTGGCGTCGGGTTTCTGTTCCATAGAGTCTTCGCTGACAACGTTTTAGAAATGTCCAGTGTGTCGACAAGGGTACTTGTCGACACACTGGACATTTACTGGATACCATACCTCATAATTAAGCTGACCGAGAGGTACACCCTCAAGATCGTACAGGTTTATCTCAGGACTTCGGCACACTCGGACGAGGACATAGAGGTACTCTACGAGGACATCTCTAAGGCCCTTCATAATACCCCTAGGGCACACTACAACTTTGTCATGAGAGATTTTAACGCCAAAGTGAAGCCTCTTAGAGAAGAGGGCACTAAATTCTGCTAAATGAGGCGTACGGGCAGGAAATCTAAACTTTCGGGGGGACTCTGGAGCTTATGAGTGAACGACGCTGAAATGATCCCTCAACCTTGTCAGGACACCGGGCCTTAAATCAAAAGATCACAAAGCTGGTCCGACGCGACCTCCGAGCTTTCAACAAGCTTGAGATTGAGAAAGGCATCGAGCAGAACCGGGGTCGAAAGTGTTCGTCCAGTCACTTGGGAGATACCACTTGACAAGGTTGACTACACAAGCGGGTACTGTGATCGCTTCTAAGCCGGAAATCCTCTCGGAAGTCAGGAATTTCTATAGCCAGCCTACGCCTCACACGCACCTCGACCCGAATCTCTTAGAGGAGATCCCAGAGCCACCCTTACACGTCACTTCACAGAAGACTTGCTCGGAATCAGCCTGGATGAGATCGAGTTGGCCCTTAATCAGCTTAAAAATGGAAAAGCCCCGGGTGAGGACGGAGCTTCTGAGGGCAGGAGGTACCTCAGTACTTAAGGAGCTTCGGAAGTTATTTAACACTGTCCTCTACAAAGGGAGAACTCCGCAGGCATGGAACAGAAGCGTGGTCGTCCTATTTTTCAAGAAGGGTGACAAAACCCTTTTGAAAAACTATCCACCCATATCGCTTCTGAGCCATGTATACAAGCTGTTTTCAAGGGTCATCACGAACCGTCTTGCGCGAAGGCTCGACGAGTTTCAACCCCCGGAGCAGGCCGGGTTTCGAAGTTGTTCCGGCACCATAGACCACATCCACACAGTGCGGCAGATTATACAGAAGACTGCAGAGTGTAATCTGCCCCTATGTCTAGCCTTCGTGGACTATGAGAAGGCCTTTGACACTGTCGAAACCTGGTCAGTTCTGGACTCCGATACACCGAGGTGATGAGATGCCTTTTTGAATCCGCAACGATGACCGTCTAAGTACAGAACCAGCGGACTGAACATATAACGCGGAGTGCGCCAAGGTGATGTCATATCACCAAAACTGTTCACCAATGTACTGGAGGATATGTTCAAGACGTTGGACTGGAAAGGGCGCGGCATCAATATAAATGGCGCATACATATCTCACCTGCGATTTGCAGACGACATCGTCATCATGGCTGAAACTTTGCAAGACCTACAACAGATGCTGGACAGCCTTGTTAAGTCTCCGGATGAACTTAGATAAAACCAAAGTTATGATCAACAAGCATGTTGACCCGGGATCGATCGCCGTAAACGGAGCCTCCCTCAAAGTTGTTTTTGAGTATGTATACCTAGGGCAGTTGCTCCAACTAGGTAAAAACAACTTCGACAAGGAAGTTAAGAGACGGATACAGCTGGGCTGGGCATCATTTGGAAAAATCCATCGAGTCTTCTTATCGCCCATACCCCAATGCCCAAAAACGAAAGTTTTTAATCAGTGCGTCCTACCTGTAATGACATACGGAGCCGAAACGTGGCCACACACTGTGCGGCTTGTCCACCATTTCAAGGTCGCTCAGCGAGCTATGGAAAGAGCTATGCTCGGAGTTTCTCTTAGGAATCGAATCCGGAACGAAGTTATTCGTCAGAGAACCAAGGTTACCGACATAGCTCAGCGAATTAGCAAGCTGAAGTGGCAGTGGGCAGGTCACATATGCCGCAGAACCGATGGCCGTTGGGGCAGACTGGTTCTTGAGTGGAGACCGCGTGTCGGCAAACGTAGTGTAGGGCGCCCTGTAGCTAGGTGGGGCGACGATATTCGTAAGGCAGCGGGCAGGGATTGGAGAAAGAGAGCTGAAGATCGAGCTCAGTGGCGTGCCATGGGAGAGGCCTACGTCCAGCAGTGGACTGATACGGGCTGATGATGAAGTATTATTTGATCTATGGCATTGGAATTGTATAAAATTAGTTTTCGTCAGATTTGCTTTTAGATTGTTATTATATATTTTCATTTCATAATCAATTCTATAGTTTTATTTATTTCTACGTCAAAGTATAATGGATTTTCGCATGTCAAAAGTATAAAAATGTCATCAGCAAATAGATTGCATTTATGAGGAGTAATATCAAGTAAGTCATTAATGTAAACTATATACAGGAGCGGTCCTAAAACACCCCCCTGTGGGAGTGTTTTTATTTACTAAATATGTTGATCTTACATTTTTTAACGGTAATGTTTTCTCCATACTAGTTATGTCTACACATTGCCTTCGGTTTAACAGATATTTTATCTTCTCTCTCCTTCATTTTCCAACTTTGGGAAACAAGGACAATAGAGTGTCAAATCTTTATTATTATTATCAGAAAGTGACGGAGAGAGAAATCAGACGTCCGACAATAAGTTAGGTATCCGTATCTAGGTGTGGATCGTGCTACAGTGACCGTGAAAAGTAATTCCTTTATAGACGAAGAATGCCTAGACACCGCATATCGCCGCGGTAGCGTGCCAATTGTATGTCGGTGTGAGTTTGTGAATCTGCATTAGTGTGCGTGATTAGGCAAGTGATTACTAGTCGAGGATTTATCGATAAGAAAATACAATAAATGTTAAAAAAATATTTACTTCATGCAAAATCGTAATTGATTCATCTAAACTAGATTTTGAATTACTACGAGTAATTTATATAAGTTCACACAAACGTATTATAATACAAATCTTAAAAAGGAATCTGTAAACATCATGTACATGTGTATGTACATGTGGTTGTACAATTTAATACAATAGTAAAGCCTCATTAGTAATGCGCGTAGCGATCACAAGGTCGTCGGTTCGATTCCTATGTCGGAAATTAGTAATCGAATTATTAAAAAAAAAAAATCTAGTCCAGACTGTGCTCGGTATAATATCAATAGACTCATACTTTACTACATGATACCTTACATTGTTGAACGACAAGTGCGTGTACACAGTACACCACCACTCACGCTTGGGGAATATAGGCGTAGTATAATTTTTACATCACATTTACCCTACGGAAATGGAAGGATGTAGGTACCGGGGAAGACCTAGACTATCTTACCATGACCAAATAGACCGTGTCTTATCTGAAGGGCAAGTCAAGAGTCTCCGTAACCGGCGAGTGTGTATCAGACGAACTATGAGAGTGGAGGAAGCCAGAGAAGTATGTAAGGAAAGAACCTGTTGGTCTCTGTACTCTCTGCCTACCCCGCGAGGGAGCTGGCGTGATGATATAGATAGATAGATAGATTTACCCTACGTTCGCACGAACGCTTTTTCAATGCACGTTAGTCATGAACTTAGGATGTATGGTCGGCGCATATCGCTGAGTCAACTTTATTTGTGAGTTTGTGGATCTGCGTCTGTGTATTATAATAGAGAAGTGATAACTAGGACAGGCCTTATCGACGTAAAAGACAAATCATGATTAAAAAATATTTATTTCACCGAACAGAAAATCTTAAGTTATAGAATATTTACGTTAATCATTTTATGAAAATTGCTACAAAATAATTATAAACGCAAAAGATAATGCGGAATTTCTTTGTATTGGTGATTATAATACTCCTGGCCTGTATTGATCTAAAGAACCCAATGCTAGAACAATTAAAGCGAGCCAACCGCACGATCTTAAGTCACATTTACTTTATGATACTATGGCTTTTTGTTAGGTTCAACAATATAACAGCATAGCGAATGCAAATAATCGTTTCCTGGATCTTGTGTTAGCTACAATTGACGTTCAAGTGTATGGTGCGTGGCCCCTAAGCCACTTGGATAGTCCTCAGCCTGCTCTAGTCGTTGATATAAATAACTCGAACTCACTCTACAAGACCTTGAAACCTAAGGCGAGAAAACGGTTTAATTATAATAAATTTAATCATGACGAAATCGCTTCTGAGCTATCACAAATAAATTGGTATTCAACTGTGTCTTCCTCTGATATCAATACAGCTCTACAAAGTTTCTATTTAACACTGAATAACATCATTAGTAAACATACACCACTTGTAAAGTTATCTGATGACAGATACTCCATTTGGTTTAGCCCTGCACTTAAACACTGTATTGAAATGAATCTTAAATATCACAAACGTTTCAAAAAATTTGGCAATCCGTTAGATTACGACGAATTAAGTCGCTACAGAACTAACAGTAAACATCTAATCGATCAATATTATAATAACTACTTATAATCTGTAGAAAATTCCCTAAGTAGTGATGTTAAGGCGTTTTGGAGGTTCATTAATAGTAAGAAGGGTGCAAATGCAGTACCATCTACACTCGAATTTGAAGGCGTTACCTCATCTGACCCGGCGCAAGTATGCGAATTATTTTCCAAGTATTTCAGTTCAGTTTTCGATAATTTTACCAACGTTCCTAATGCTTCCTATTCAACAGATTTTCTACACAATAACACGCTTAGTACGGTAAACATCACAAAAGAAGACATATCAAATAAAATAAAATTTGCTTAATAAAAATAAGGGCCCTGGTCGAGGTGGGATTCCTGCACACTTTTTAAAACCCATGCAAAAGAACTATGTTTACCCCTACAAATATTATTTGATAAACACATACAATCAGCCACTTTCCCAATGTATTGGAAAATAGCTCATGTCATTCCTATATACAAATCCGGCGTCAAAAAGCAATGTAAAAATTATAGGCCTATTAGTATTTTGTGTTGTTTTGCCAGACTATTCGAAAGTGTCGTGTATAATGTCATCTACCATCACGTCAAGCCTCTTTTACATTACAATAGACATTGATATTGTCTACCTTATTTGTGTCAGTTCTGCAGGCAGCTACAGATGCACTTGCTTAAATTATAAAATAAGTATGTAAATACAATAATACATTATAAGGGGGTTAGTTTTTAATATTATTTTAAGTAATTTTAAAGTTACAATATAACATTTTAAAGTTACAATTTTTTAAAAATGTAGTCAAATATGATAGCAGCGCTCTCTAGCTTTTGTTCCGTTAATTGCGCATTAAATCTGTCAGGTATACATAGTTCTGGATTATGATCTAGATCGATACTTGTATTGTACATCATAACATTAAGGACATAATATGACTGTAATCTGTTTTGTATGCTAATAAAGTAAAATAAAAAAATAAACCGTCTTCAAAAAGCAGTCGGTTACTTGGCACCGACTTTAAATATTTTTTTTTTGCTTTTTGAAGTCGGTTTACCTTTTTTTATAAAAGATTTTTATTTTACAATTTTAAGTGACCAGTGAATTATTCTATAGTAGGGTACCTATAGGATTGACGTAATACCCATAAAATTTCAATTTACACATGCCTATTGTTTGTCGTTAAGGAGTTCCCTGGTGTATCTTCTAAGTCCAAGGTCCAATGTCAATAAAATTAATATGGGACCACCTTGGAGATATACTGAACCCAATGCGAAAAAAAATATCAAAATCGGTCCACAATTGACGGAAATATCGCTTAACATACATAAAAAAAGCATACTTACAACCGAACATAGAACCTCCTCCTTTTTGAAGTTGGTTAATAAAGATGGGGCAGTAAGGGCAGCTATCTCAACCGTTGTAGATACAGAAAAACGGCTCTAGGGGTCTTTCCTAAATTTTTGCGATATTTAGAGCTGAATTTACAGATTCTGTAAAAATGTACAGTCAGCAATAAAACGGACAATTTAATCAAAAACTTTGACTACTACTCATTTAAGATGTGGCATATGTGTAGAAAGAAAGAATTACGGCTATAAACAGTGCCCGAGACTTATACGTTAATTATATGTTAACAAGTCCATAATGTTTGGTTACCCTACTTAGAAAGTAGACCCGTTTTTATCGCAGAGTACTCAATCCATTGTATTATATCCATGGTCACAACTCAACATTGTTTTTATCATAGAGGTAGGATTAAAAACATAGAGGGATTATAAACGCAGTTCAGCCGTACTCTTTTTCTGGACACTTGGTACCATTTAGGTAACCAATTTAAAAATCTTTGTATCTACATGGTTTGAACTTCCTTTTTGTTTAAAATGTATGACTTGTCATTTTGACTTAGGCTCCACGCAAATTTATCGGTTAATATTTGTTTGCCTAGTGACTGTGTTCTCGGAGACTTTTAATAAGTTTTCAATTAATAAAATTATATATTATTAAAATGTTTGTGAAGACATGGTGCCACACAAATAAAATACCGTGCTTTATATTGGAATGCAAATCTTATTGGTCTAGAAAAGCTAAATTATGTAAACTTCGGCCGGTGACTTGGTTTTGCGGTATCATGGTAAAGATAAAATGTATTTTTTTTAAAAGATGTAACTAGTTTGAAGATGCATAATAACTACACCAGATTCACTGTTTTCCCTGCACATAAATGATTAGATTTAGATATAATCTTAATAATCCTACTCCCAAAGAGATAAGTTCTAATGATTAGAAAATTTACATCGATTACGATAGAATTTTCGAAAACAGGTAATTAAATGCCTACAGATATTGCAGCCTAAATGAATAGTGTTTTTATGCAATACTAACAGCACAATAAAGTTGAACTCAGGAAAATTACATCTTTTCCAAACATCTTACAAAAGAGTGCTTCGATGTTGGACTCAAATAGCAAAGATTACAACCAGTAGCAGTTTCAATGTAAAATTAACTACAAATTATTCTCTTTTAAATTAATTATATTGCAGTAGGTTTTTTCTTATAGATTTTTGTACAGGACGACGTCTGCATGATTTGTATAAATAGATTATGTAATAGATTAAGTTACTGTAGTACATTATGTAATTTAAGTTAGAAATAAGATAATGTCATAGAATCCTAGCGCATAAACACTAGTATACAATTAGAAGAGTGTAACCCTGAAAGGGATAGGAATAATTAGAACAGTGTAACCCTGGAAAGGGACAGGAATAATTGTATCGTAATTGGTCCATTTGAATAATAAACTCGATGCAAAGCCCACTAGTTGTGACACAACAAATGATATTTAGGAGCGCGAAACATCGCGTTATGCACGTTCGAGCGACTGGGCAACAAGATTATAGGAAGAAACTCTGCGCGAAGAGGGTCACAACTGGTGGGTGGAGCACTGTTTCAAAATTATTCGGCTTTTATTTGAATTCTCCTTCACGACGCATAATAGCCACAGCAGCAACAGGGCGCACGACGTACTATTCGTCCTGTTCAATTTTGTTCGCGCTTATATTGAAATAAATAAAAACGTTATGAAAGGTCAGTTTTATTTTTACAAGCTTTTATTTGACTTACAATTTTCGTATGTCTTTCCGGTTCAAATCTTGTGATCCATTTTTCAAGCACTTGCGGGTATCCGATTGAGCTAAAATTTGACATACGTATGTAAGTCCAATGACAATGCAATAATATGGTACCATGGAGCTGGTCTGATGATAGAGTCGGAAGGTGGGTAAAGGAACATGTGAACTATACAACATAACCCCCCCATATTTAGGCTGATTAGATTGGTATTGAGGAATTTTACACCGTTACGCCTATATTTCCTAAGCGGGGGTGACAGGGGTGTACTGAGTACACCCACGTTTTGCCAACGATGTTAGGTTCCATGTAATAGGGGGCGAGCCTATTGCCATATACTGGGCGCAATTCCAGACTCCGGACTAGTACTGGGAAGTTTTCGTTTGAAAAACTACACTTGCCCGAACTAGGATTTGAACCCAGGACCTCGTGATCACAAATCAATGCGCTTTGCCACTAGACCAACGAGGCAGTCGGAGATAGGAGAAATACTATAGTATTTCTCCTATCCAGATAGTGTTCAGGGTCTGATGATGAAACCGAAAGGTGGCGAATGGAAGGACACAAGTACTCAATATAATCCTGCCGTGTTTGGGCTCGTTGAATTGTCTTGACGAGTACCCGGATGGTGTCCAGGGTCTGATGATGGAGCCGAAGGGTGGCCAATGAAATTATCCAACTTTTTAACATATGACGAATGTGAAGATGTTTTAGATACAATTACTATTATTGATAACTACAAAACTTAAGTAAGTTACGCATCTATAATTGGCAATATGAGGTACAGCGATATTTTGTATTGTAAAAAATATTTAATTTTCGACATATATACAAAATGATTTCATCAATAAAGCTCTCGCAGTGGGAAAATACAAGTATGGTATATAGTCTGTGTCATTAATGTCAAAAAAAATGTACAAGGGTGTAACTGGTAATGATGAATTTCCCCTTTCTTATCACTATGACATAAATGTAAGCAGTGCAAATATATAATCTTGTTCATGTTCCCTCTATGTTTTAATTCTACCCCTCATTTCAAGTTACTTAAACTGCAAGTTGTGGAAACACGCGAAATCACCTTAAAACTCCGTAACAAAGCGGCTTAGAGAACAATATGTCATTTTATAGAAATTAAAAAACCGTTTGTAAAAAAAAATAGTTTTAGTGAAGGCCCTAATATTTAAAAACAAAAAATACCAGTTTTGAGTTATGACGCTATTTGAGCGAAGGTGCGATATGTCCATACTTTATGTCGATTTATTGAGTCATGAAGCTAAAATTACCAGGAGGGAGTCATACGACGTTGCCGCTCCGCCGGTCATCGTTCAACACATTGTCTTTTTTCTCTTTAAATTACACGGATCACCATCTTGAGTGAATGAGAAAGCTATTGTAAGGTTGGCAACGTCGCCCTGTACGTGTGCTTGGTCTAATGTTGTGACCTATGCATAACAAATGCGCCCCGTCCGTTTTAACGGTTAAAATATAAATGAAAATCATTGTGATAACTGAATATAGTTTAATACAGTGAAATTATGTCGTGTTGTGCTGTATTTTGTCAATCAAGGACAACCAAAGGAGGAGTGAATAATCCTGAATTATCATTTCACACGTATGTACTTATTATATTAAAGGGAAGTTTCACAGCAAAATTATGGATTTAACATTAAAGATATACATCATTGACGTCATATAATTAATATACGGTGATAATTAACTGTGTTCAAAGCTTTAATTTATATTTAAAATATGCATTTTTTACGCTTCTCCACTAGTGATGTCCTAGGGCGCCTATCGCTTAATGTCGACATTAATAAATTAGTACTGACACATTAACCATTCCTATTTCACGTCATAATGACTAAACGAATTTGGATGAAATTTAGTAAGGATAAAATATCTAGATAAACACCGTCATGTCTTTATTCCCCAATCGAGGGTGGGATATCTAGACCTATATATGATTATTTCATCTTTAACTATAGTGGCGTTTTACCTGAAGTAAAACGCTTACTAAACTACTTACCTCACTGGAAGCTTTATATTGAAATAGTGTATAGAGCCTCGGTTGCGAAATAAGGTTTTGCCCTGCTTTTACTGATGATTAGAGGTTTGACGTCTTCATGAGTTGACATTGTGCCCTCCACCCCGCGAGGGTGCGTTGAATGCCATTACCGTATATAGATAAATCTGAACCCTGAAGAACATGTTGATATCCGTGTTATGGAACTGTTGATTTTCGTGATTTAGAATCCGCGTTTGAGTGCTAAAACGTTTAGAAGTTACCTTCCCTTTTATTATCGCCGGCACGCGGTCGCGGTAAGCAAGTAGGTACGTAATAATAAAACCGCTTTGTGGAATGCGCCGGCTATTGTTTGATGTACCTGGATTTTTCTATCGATGTATTTGGAGGGTTCGCGTCCGTTCTAAAACTTTCATACGAGTATTAAAGGAACAGCGAGGCGACGGACACAGTCTCTCTTCCGAAGCGACAGCGATCAAACCGAGAACAAGCGATCTTAGTGGAATACACCAGCGACCTTAGCAGCGATCAACGGATTCAACGATTGACTTAGCGACTTAAAAGCAATAATTGGGTACTAGCGAGAGTAATACTAGTGTGTGTTTAGTACTTGTGTGTACTTGCATTCGACTGACTGTTTTGTGCGTAAAGTGCCTATTCAATAAATGAACATATTTACTATAGATAACTTTACGCCAGATCCCTTGCGGGGTAGGCAGAGAGGGATCTGGCGTGAGGTTATAGATAGATAGATAGATTTACTATAGTCAGGTAACTTAAGATTTTCTGTTCGGTGAAAAAATATTTTTTTAATCATGAATTGTCTTTTACGTGGATAAGGCTTGTCCTAGTAATCACTACCCTATTAAAGTACACTAACGCAGATTCACAAACTCACATATAAAATTGACACGCTACCTCAGCGATATGCTCTGACCATACCCTAAGTTTATGACTAACGTGCATAACGTGCTCGTGCGAACGTAGGGTAAATGTGATGTAAAAATTATACGCGTATATTCCCCAAGCGGGAGTAGGAGTGGTGTACTGTGTACACTCACTTGTCGTTCAACAATGTAAGGTATCATGTAGTAGAGGATGAGTCTATTGATATTATACCTAGCACAGTACCTAGACTCCGGACTAGATTTTTTATATTGAATCATTACTATTTTCCGATATAGTATTTGAACCGGCGACCTCGTGATCGCTATGTGCATTGCAAGACCAATGAGGCTTTACTATTGTATTAAGTTGTACCTACTAATATATCGATATTTACAGAGACGTTTTTAAGATTTGTATTTAAATACTTATGTGTGAACTTATATATATTACTCGTAGTAATTTAAAATAATAATTTAGGTATGTTAATTACGATTTTGCATGAAGTAAATATTTTTAAACATAAATTGTATTTTCTTATCGATAAATCCTGTCCTAGTAATCCTAGGCAAGGATTACAAGGACAGGATTTATCGATCACGCACATTAACGCAGTTTTACAAACTCACACCGACATAAAATGGACACGCAGCGTGCGTGCTTACAACCTTAGCTATATGCGCCCTCTAGGCATTCTTCGTCTATGGATTTAGTTACTAATAATTTAGTAACTCGACACGTCAACTAAACTGGCAACTTTTTTTTCGTTTTGACATTTCGTTCTGTCAGTGTCAACTTGTCGCTGGATAGGGGAATAATAGTTTATTTTTTACATTATGTATTGATATAGTTGAAAATTGAGAAGTTTACGCCTTTCATTTGTACTTTTATAAATGAATCATGAGCATTAAGAAAGAAGCAAATATTATTAACTATGAAAAGTCACTGCAGTACTGGTCCGATATTCCACCGACAGTTGACGGAGTGCTCGGAGGGTTTGGTTTCATTTCAAATATTGATATCGAAGGCTCCGAACTCTTTTTAAAATCTTTACTCTCTTCTGCTAATCCTCCATTATTGAATACGGCTCTAGATTGCGGGGCAGGCATTGGTAGAATAACGAAATTCCTATTGATGCCACATTTTCAAACTGTGGATGTTGTAGAACCAGATGAAAAGTTTATTAATTCCATTAGGGAATTTGTTGGAGACTATGAACCTAAATTAGGTTCCTTGTACAAGGTGGGATTACAAGAGTTTCAGCCTATCAGAAAATATGATGTTATATGGAATCAATGGGTGTTAGGATACTTGCAAGATGAACATTTAGTGGCTTATCTTACTCGTTGCAGGTAATTACACCATGTCTGCTATTTTGAAGCATGAGTAATTTTAAACATCTGCATTCTATTGAGGTTGGGAAATCTTACATACTTTACATATGGATACATTATAATCTTAAAAATTTATTTAATTTGGTCAAACCTAGTAGATCTTTCCACCTAGTTCTGAATGTTATATTTGGTAATTTCAATAAAACTTTTAATGGTTCCAGTTGGATACATCTGATGTTTTTGTACCAGTCTTACCCCTGGCATATTTATGTGACAAAACTTTGTTTATTCATTTGTATTTTATATTTTTCATGTTCATTTAGCTATACTAAAATAATTAATATATAAGTGGTGGTATATCCAATGAATGCCTACAATACATTAGAATGACTTGTAATAGAAGTATTGAATAAAATGATTTTTATTCATTTAATGAAAGATTTAGAGCTAAGCAGTTTAAGGGTTCATTTTTTTTTTAAATTATAATTTAGCTGGGGTCACTATTTAAAATCAAATGCCATATGATTGAATAGCAGCAAATACTCAAACACTTTCATTCCAAGGTGCTCATTCAGCTTGGGGGTTTATCACATTTATTTTGTTCTCTTAAATTAATGTTTGTTCAAATATAATCATTTGTGTGAATGCATGTGACTATACATAAAGTAAACTATATCTATACTCTAACTACTACTAAACTAATCTCAGGGACAGTTGGGCCAGGCTGATGATCAACCACAACAACTGGATCGTCATCATCATCATCATCATTTAGTATACTTGTTCACTGCTGAACATAGGCCTCCCCAATCACTTTCCAGCGTAACCGGTCCGATGCCACCTGCATCCAACTACTTCCTGCGATTTCACAAGATCGTCATCAAGATCCAAGATCGGATGGGCGTTGGGGCAGAAATATTCTAGAGTGGAGACCACGTATTGGCAAAAGCAGCGTAGGATGGCCGCCTGCCAGATGGAACAACTCAATGCTTCAAGATTATTGTTCCACTCATTTCAGGCTTTGATCATAAGTTAATTTGAGATGTAGATACATCAATGTCATAAAAAGTTGAGCTCATGGTTACTCATAATGAAATTGCCAGCATTTGTTAATGAATCTAACAAAAGTGGATTTTGAAAAGTGACACTAATATTAGCCATCTTTTTTTCATATGAAAGGAAGCAACCCAAGAATAAATAATCATTTAATCTTACACAATAAAAAAATCTTATCCAGTGAAGCTGTAAAGGCTCCCTGGCCAATAGCGTAGGTCATTCACACACAACGAAAACATTAAAAAATTTACTAATAAAACAATATTGCCTAAAAAAAAATATATGAATTTGGTTGTATGATTAATCAGTTAAATTTTTTTTCCAGGGACTCTCTCACGGAAAATGGAATCATTGTGGTAAAAGAGAATGTAACATCATCTGGTAAAGCAGAAAAGGATTATACGGATTCATCAGTAACAAGATCTCTTAAACAGTATTTAAGGATATTTAAACTATCTAATTTAAAAAGAATAAAGCAATGTAAGCAATCCAATTTCCCTAATGGTATATATCCAGTGTACATGTTTGCTCTCATACCCAACAATAGAGACTATAAGAAGTCTAGTGTAAATAACTTTATAATAACAGACACTGAAAACAACCATATAGATGTGTAAATAAATCTTTAAAAAAATTAAATCAAGTTTTAAGTGCCTTATAGTCATTTACTTTCCCACCTAGGAGTTTCTTGCATATCTGTAATTTTTTTTTATCAGATTACATCAGACCTATAATTCATAATCTAGTAATGGAATCCCAGCGAAAAGAAGTATGATGCAGAAAATTATCTATCTATCTATCTATAACCTCACGCCAGATCCCTTGCGGGGTAGGCAGAGAGTACAGAGTTCCAACAGGTTCTTTCCTTACATACCTCTCTGGCTTCCTCGACTCTCATAGTTCGTCTCATACACGCTCGCCGGTTACGGAGACTCTTGACTTTTCCATCAGATAAGACTCGGTTTATTTGGTCGTGGTAAGATAGTCTAAGTCTTCCCCGGTACCTGCATCCTTCCACTTTCACATTGTATATCAGTTTTGTCATTCTTTCCTCTGGCATTCTTTCTATATGCCCAAACCAACGGAGCATGCCCTTTCTCATCTTTACACCGATACTATCTTTCATACCTACTCGCTGTCTTACTACGCTGTTGCTAATGCGGTCGGTCAGCTTCACTCCGCACATCTTCCGCAGAGCTCGCATTTCTACCGCATTTATCCTACTTTCATTCTCCTTCTTACATACCCAGCTCTTGCTACCATATAACAGCGTTGGGACAAGATCTCCGTTATGTATGGCCAGCTGCGCCTTATGGCTTAAGTGCCGGCTCCCAAGTAGCTTTCCCATCGCACCATTCACTCTGTTCCCTGCACTCACTCTTCTCTCTATGTCAGCGGTGTATTTCCCATCCTTACCGAAGGCGCATCCAAGATATACAAACTCATTCACTTGCTCCAGCACATCGTTACCAACCACAATCCTTACATTCGTTCTGGTTTCTTCCCTTTCAAAAACCATAATCTTGGTTTTCTTTACATTCAAGTGTAAGCCATTGATCATGCAGTCGTCTTTCATAACTGTGACTAGTGTTTGCAGATCAGTGGCTGTTGGCGCTATTAAAACTGCGTCATCTGCATAAAGTAGATGGTTTACCACTAAGTCACCCATTTGTACACCTTCATTCATCACTTGCAGAAAAATACCTACAAATAAATTAATATTGGTTTAAATTGGACGGACGATTTGGCGCAGTGTTTATGAGCTTAAGCCGCTCCACCAACTGGGTCGAATAGTCGCGGGTTCGATTCCCGCACGGGACAAATCTTTTTGTGACCCAGAATTATTTGTTTCGATCTGGGTATTCGTGTATGTAAATTTTCATGTTTGTAAACACACTCACGACACAAGAATAAATCCTAGAGTGGGGACAGGTTTTTAAAAAAAAACAAATTGGACTACAATATCCTTTCGTCCCTCAAGCATCACTTTGAGTTTCTTTTATGTTTGTGTGAAAACTTTCGTGTTGAAAAAGTGCTTTGTAGCACCCGAGGTCACGGGAGGGTTCCTCCCGTGACCACGGGTGCTGTAAAGTACTCGAGACGTCGGGAACTTAAAAATAAAATGTAAACCGCGACAAAATCTGAAACATATTTTTATTTCATGTGTAAAATTCGCGTTAATCTAAGAACTCAATATATTTCTTTATATTTTTATTCTTAAGTTTTTTTTTTACCCGCTGAACGCAGCTTCTGGTTTATATTTATTCTAAGACTCCACAATTTTAAGGCTGATTTTACACTCTAGCTAGTTAGAAGCTCTTCTATAACCCTTTAACGTAGATTATTGATATGAGGTATAAGAATTTTAAGATTTACGTCACCATTTCGTCGTTATCACTTCCAAAACTTCTGAGTATTATGTTTAGAACTGCTCGATAATGCCTGATAATGTCTCAGCCCCATCTTTCAGACTGCAATGGAGAGGGGGAAGGGGGCTTGGTAAAAGATCTAACCTATTCAAATTTAGGAAGTACGTAAAACACGTATGTATGTGCGTGTGTGTGTTGAGGAGTTCCTATAGAATCTGTTCCTCCCGGCCATGGTCAGCTGTGCATTTTGGCTTAAGTGCCGTCTCCCAAGTAGCTTTCCAATCGCACCATTCACTATATTACTTGCATTCACTTTTCTCTATTATGTCAGTGGTGTATACAAATAGTCTCTTTTGCACGACCCTATCAAACGCCATCTTCAGATTCACAAAATCGCAGAAAACCTTCCGGTCTACTGCCAGATGCTTCTCTACCATGTTGCAGTAGGAGAAAATTTGATCTGAACATCCTCTTCCAGACCCTGTACCTCACACAGATCTTTATGGGACTTCTCGCGCAACCTCCGTTTAATGATGTTGCCGTACAACTTAGCTGTTAAACTGCTGTAATTGGCGCAGTCATATTGTGAACCCTTGCCTTTATACTTCATATGACTGCGTGGACTCTACCGTTCCTCTAACAAACGTAGTCAAGGACTCAAAAGGGTTTTCGATGATATCTGCCGAGATGATCAAATATGGTGACATGATATTTGATCATCAGTGTTTATGCTTTCCATTCTGGATCCCGACGAACCACTTTGAAACTTTCTCACCTTGTTCCAAGAGTTAGTTTTGTTCTCGAAGTTTTTCGCCAGCCTCTCCTCAATCACACTAGCTTGTTTCAATTAAGTTTTTTTTATATTGGTGTATTTCTTTCTTCATCTCTGTGTAATTTAAATTCAAAGAAGAACTACTTCAACAGGTACATAGTCCTGCCACGCTTTCTTCTTACTTTCTAAGGAGTTTTTAAAGTCCACGTCTCACCATGAATGACCTTTCACCGTGCTATGCTTCTTTTCTTACACATAAAATAAAACTAATTTTCGGATTTTATCGCAGTTAATTTTTGATTTTTAAGTTTTCGACGTTTCGAATGCTTTGCAGCACCCATGGTCACGGGTGGGACTGAGGTGGTGGACGTCCAAAAAACATAGTTATTCCGGGGTACCCCCAAACGTCTTAATTATTTTTATTGGACCGATCTACGCAGAATGAGCTTACGGTGTCTTGAGGTCTTGCAGTGTTATGCTTGGTTTTGGATTTGATTATATTATTTACCGGATCCCAAGTCGATAGAAGCACCCAGCCCACTTTATCGAGCTCACTCTGCGAGCTATGTCAACTACTTTGGTTCTTTGACGGATAACCTCATTTCGGAGTTTATCCCTCAAAGAGACTCCGAGCATAGCCCGCTCCATAGCTCGCTGCGCGACTTTGAGCCTATAGACTAGCCCTACTGTAAGTGTCCACGTCTCGGCACCGTATGTCATGACTGGTAGAACGCACTGGTTGTAGACTTTCGTCTTTAGGCATTGCGGTAAAGGCGAAGAGAAAACCCGACATAGTTTGCTGAATGCTGCCCAGCCCAACTGGATCCTTCTGTTGACTTCTTTCTCGAAGTTGTTCCTACCAAGCTGGATAACCTGCCCAAGGTAGGTGTATTCTCGAACAACTTCGAGCATCGATACTTCGACGTAGACTGGTCCCGAAGTGACATGTTCATCGAACATGATCTTTATCCAAATTCATGCCGAGACCAACACGTCGAGAGGCTACATTTAGGCTGTGCAGGATTTCGCTTAACTGTTCCACCGTGTCCGCTATTATGACGATGTCGTCGGCAAATCGAAGATGCGAGATGCACTCACCGTCTATATTCACGCCCCGACCCGGCCAGTCCAGCGTCTTAAAGACGTCTTCGACTGTCTCACCCCTCTGCGCAGCTCAATGGGGTTGGTCTTTTGGTCCTGGAGCTGTACGGTCATAGTGGCGGTATCATACAAACATCTCAGCTCTTAGATATAACGCCGGTTGCAGAGCATCCAGAACTGACCAGGTTTCGATGGAGTCGAAGGCTTTTTTGTAGTCTACGAAAGCCATACACAGCGGCTGATTGTACTCTTCAGTTTTCTGTACAACCTGCTGAACAGTATGGATGTGGTGTACGGTGCTCAAGCCTTTTCGAAACCCGGTTTGCTCCGGTGGCTCTCTCGTCGAGTTTTCTGGCGAGGCAGTTTGTGACTACTCTCGAGAACAGCTTGTTGTATACATGGCTCAGATGTGAGATGGGTCTGTAGTTCTTTAGCAAGGCTTTATCGTCTTTTTTTGAAGAACAGAGCCACCGCACTCCCGCTCCACGCTTTAGGTGTTAGGCCCTGGTGAATGATGGAGTTGAAAAGCCTTGCCAGCTCTTTGAGAACCGGTGTCCCACCAGCTTTGAGGAGCTCGGTAGTAATTCCATCATCACCAGGAGATTTGTTGTTCTTAAGTTGCTCGAGAGCCGCCTTGACCTCGCCCTGATCAACATCTGGGATGTCTTCCGAGTAATGGCGCGTAAGTGGGGCTCTGTGTTCATTGTCGCTGGGTCTCGTAGGCTTACCTGTCCGTGATGCATACAGTTCTCCATAGAAGCCCTCGATTTCCTCGAGAATCTTGAACTTAGAGGTCACGGTTCTACCATCCGCAGTTTTGAGTTGCGTCAGACGGGGACGTTCGAGCTGTTGTGCGAAGACCTTAGTGCCCTTGTTCTCTTCGATCGCAGCCTCGACGATACGGGCGTTGAAACGTCTTGAGGTCGCGCCGAATCAGCTTTCGAATTCTAAGGTTTAAGTCCTTCCGATCTGACGAAGACATCTGCGTAGATGGCATTTCTCGTCTACTTCTCATAAGTTTGAGAGTCTCGGCCGAGAGTTTAGAGTCCCTGTTTTTGCTTTTTTCGCACAGAAACTTTCGAGACACGTCCTGTAGCGTTCTGATCACTGTATGGTTGTCTCGTCAATATTGCCAATGGTTTCCAGCAAGTCAAAACTGTTTTGAAGTTCCAATTGGAACTTTTCGGAACCCAAGGCCGGAGAGCAGGCTTCACCATTTGGGCCTTTCGGCTTGAAAGTCTATATTTAGGGTGCCTCGGACGAGTCGGTGATCGTGGCCAGTATTAAACCTGTTGATCACAGAGATGCCCTTAAATATATACCTCCTATCCGTCTGATGAAGTCTATCTCGTTTCTTGTCACGTTGTCGGGGCTTCGCTAAGTCCACTTTCTATGGGGCTTCTTCTTAAAGGAGTTCATTAAGAAGAGCCCCTATGACTCTATAAAGTTTACTAGCATTTGCCCCCTGTTGTTTCTGCGCCCTACACCGAAGGGTCCGATTTTCGTTACGCCGCGTTCTTGTACTCCCACTTTGGCGTTGAAGTCCCCCATAACAACGTTGTAGTGAGCCTTTGGGGGGCCGTGTAGTGCTTTCGCAATATCTTCGTACACGGCTTCGGCTATCTCGTCAGCGTATGTCGAGGTCGGCGCATATAACTGTACCACCTTTAGGGAGTACCTGTCGGTGAGCTTCAGTATAAGGTACGCTACCCGTGTCGACACACTGCTGACTTCCACAACGCTGCTAATGAGGTCCTTATTGACCAGAAAACCGACACCACCCTGGGAGAGATGATCACCTTCTCGAAAGTAGAACAAGTTACCTGACTCAAGGGTTATCGCGTCCTCCCCCTTTCTTCGGACTTCGCATAACGCTAAAATATGGCATTTTATGCGACCCAGTTCTACCTCGAGTTCGGTGAGGTCACCACCTATGTGGATGCACACTATGGCTGACCCACCGGTCAGCCATAGTGTGCATCCATTATACGTCGCGAGGGTCAATTCTTTATGGTAGCCTCTCGTAGCCCGGAGATTCTTAGCACCCCCCTCTTCCGCTGTCGCCCCGACCGCTACTGTGATCAGGAACAGCGGGAGTACCGGGAACTGGGAGCCGATTAAATTGTTTGTGCTTTCATGGGAGGTAACTATTAGCCTACTATACCACGCTGGCCAGACGGGTTGGTAAAGGGTTTGATTTCAAGTTTTCCTTCTCTTCGCACTGGGTCGTTTGCGAGAGTGTGTTCCCTAAGTCGGCTTTTACGACACCCACGGGATGATGACACATGTATTCTTTCCCGTCACCACACAGGCTTTTATTGTCAATTATTGTCTGTCTGTCTCTTTTTGTTTCAATCACGCAAAACCTGCTGAACGGATTTCAATAAAATTTTGTATGCCTTACACCCTTACTTTAAATAACAATTACTTTTGTCCCAATAAAAGAAGCAATCCGAGACAATCGTGGGGTAAACCATGAAACTTTATTATTTTTATTTTTGCTATTCTCGAGCTGCAATGTTACGTAAAAATGTGTGATTTGGCTTACACATGAATTCTTCCATGAACTGATATTGGACCCAGGTTCGTCTCCTGACAAGAAACTCTTCGGTGGTTGAAAGCACTCACCTGAAATTGTGCATACACGTTTGATTTATACACTCAAACATGATGTCGTGCATGAACCGATGATGCATTTAGGATTTTCTCTTTTGGAGAGAAAACTCTTTAACGATGAATGGCCCAGACACGAATCTTTGTATATTCATTTATTTAAGATATATCTAAACATGATTTTGATTATAAACTTGAACTGTATATACTTACGAGAAGACTGACACAAAATCTACTGACAAAATTTTGTTACAACTACCAAGCTCGCAATGTACAGGTAAAAAGGTACCTTTTTTAAATATTAGTACGCCAGATCTTTGGCAGGGTAGGTAGAAAAGATTAAAATCAGCCATTTTAACAACAATTTTATATTACATAGAAAAACTGGTTATCCTTCTCAAAAACAAAGGACCCTGGTATTGTATATAGTTTTTTTATGAAACGGCGTTAGCGTTGAATAAGATCGCGCTATAGGTTTGTTAATATTTATCAAAGAACACCTGTACGGGCTAAGGCCACAATTTTTTTTTTTTTTTTTAAATAAACAAATAAACGAAATTGAGCTGTTATTTTGAAATAAAGATATTTTAAGCTCATGACTCTGTGCATGATTTAAAGTGTTTGTCCGTGTTATCCGGATCGGCGGCTTGACCAATTTTAAATGGACTATCTCGGAAAGATGGAGCATTTTCTTTTTTTGTGTGTATGAATAATCTATGCCGTTGAGCCTTTCCACTATGCTCGAACCAGAAGGGCAAGGGGGCAACAAGCTCAAGGGCGCCTCAAGGAGGAACAGCCTCGGCTTGGGCAGTCGCTATGGGGGAGGGCATATACTAGGTGTCTTGCCGTGGAGCTCTGCACCGGCCGCGGGCAAGGGATTCTACGACCTCGCCAGCGAGGTCGGTGTCTGATCTTGTGTGCGGTATCTATATCCGAAAGAAGGAATGTAAGGGCATCGGGAGAGTCGGTAAGAACATGCCGCGGACGGCGGTAGCGGTTGATAGGAGGGGAGATGGAGGTTTTTTCAGAGATTAAGGCTACTTTTTAGCTCGGAAAATGCAAGATTCCTACAGGATACTTTTTATTTTCCATATTAACACGGCTGAACGGATTTAAAGAGACTTCGTATGGAGGTGTCTTAAGTCTTGGAGTAATGCTGTCTTGGCAAGACCTACCTATGTCAAATTACAAAATCATTGTCATTACTGTTGATAGTGTAGTGGTTGGAATGAACACAAAGTGGTCTATGAGCCGATATAAACCGACTTCACGGACGTACGGTTGGCCGCTAATCGCAGTGGTGTTTAGCTTGGACTCGTCGTCACATTTGCTTGGAGAAACGACGATGTCTATTTTTAGGCTTGCCTACACAGTCACCCGATTCAGATTCAATCGAATACGCATTGGACATGTTGCTGCGATGAGTACTGCGAGAATTATCAAATTTGACCACGAAAAATTACTTTTTCACCATTTTGACGGGATGATTTTACGCAGTGGTTAAGAGCTTAAACTGTTCCGCCCTTAAGGTCGAATAGTCGCGGCTTCGATTACATACATACTTCTCAGGCTTCCTCCACTTTCATAGTTTTATTTTTAGGCGCTCGTTATTTAAGCTTCATTAATGAAAAATAAATTCGTTTATATAGTTAAATGGGAACTCTTCTACATATTATAAAACAAAGTCCCTCCGCCGCATCTGTCTGTCTAAACGCAATTAACTCAATAACTACTGAATCGGATCGGATCGGATTTTTATACGTTTTACCAGTGGACAGAGTGATTCAAGAGGAAGGTTTATCTGTATTATACACCCGTGCGAAGACGGGGCGGGTCGCTAATATGAAATAAAACAACACTAAAGGTTGGCAATTTCTTTTTTATTATAAGATATAAATTATTTTTTTTACTATTAGGTATACATTCGCCTTACTAGTTCCCAATAGTTTTCTAGAAAACGATAAAATGTTCAATATAGATACATAGATTGTGTTGATGTGTGTATTTAGACCATTGATATACATGTTAATACTCAATGATTTAGACCGACAATGCTCCGACAAGAGTCTTTTGGCGCGTAGATGGCATTGACAGGCCTTGGTGTGAAATGAGGGTTACCAGGAGTTTTTGCGGGAAGTCGAAGAGTGATGTTGTCAATCTGTCTTAATTTCCAAAACTTGTGTTATTTCGACTAATAATATGTAATTTTGGAATATTAACCAAAAAAAAAAGTGATAAAACGTGTTTTCGATTTCCCTCTAAACGGCCGTCGCAAATGGTACTACTAATCGTTGTCATCAAGTTCATCGGGGAGTTGAATTAATTTCAACTAACATGATTTTGTATCTCACTGGACACTGGCAAAATACACTTAAAATTAGTGTCAAGCCATAACAAGACAAAAGAAGATCAAGAAGAGGGTTAGCATTTAATTTTTTTTCTACTTCCAAGGAGATATTTTAGCAGGTAGGTTCCCACGATTACGGGAATTATTGCTATCTAGGCTTAATTAATTTAAATTGCGAATTCTCGTGTCCCAGCTTGCTAGTACGATTTTTATGACATTTAAAATAAAATGGTTGACATCATTAGCGATCGGAATACTTAGGCTTAAAATCTATATTGAAATTACTCAATGCACTTAATTTTAAGTCGTACAAAGTTTTCAAGTCAACATTTCATTTTACAAGTACCGTACTTAGTGCTGATGAAAAAATTAAGCTAACACTGTATCAACCATCTATATCTTATTTGTACTAGATTAAATATAATGGTCTAAAAAAAAAACCCCACAAAAAATAGAGCACAATTATGGGTGTGGTCTTATTTCGAATTAGTTCTATCCAACCGTAGCTTGAAGACACGTTACAATAATACAGTTTGCTACAACTGGCATATTAAGAAGGTCTAGGTCATTAATAATTATAAACTTATTAGTTCAGTTGCTATATATGTAAGTACCTATATTCAAACACAGTCTTTCCGTCTCTTGGCTGACATTTTGTTCGTGATTTGTATTTGTAATCCCTAATATAGTACGAATAGGTAATATATCGCGGTATCAACCGAAAAAAAATTGTAGTCATGTTAGTTAATTCGGATATTACAAATTACAGATAGTTTTAATATTATACGTTTAACAATGCAATGGAAACCAGTTCGAAGCCTTGAAACTGTTCGCATAAGGTTTGTTTATGAAAGATATATATTATATCCTCACAATGTATATACTTATAATATATTTGTAGTTATATATAGGTACTAGGTACGGTGATATATATTCTCGACTACTATTAATACCATGTTCTCGAGATTGGTGAACTATCTTGAGAACATGGTATTACTTAAATATTTAATACCGATCAAAGTTGTAAGTGTGATGCACTGGATAGCGCAAGATTTTTTCTCTTTATTTGCAATGACAAATATTTACACCGAATATTTACACAAAAAAAAATGAAAAATAATTGCTAACAGTGTAACCAGCTTCGCCATCCTCGGATAGGTTTCGGGAAGAACATTTCAGTGCACCACAACCACAAATCACAATGTAAATAGTTCAACAAAAGGCTGCGAGAACCCTTATATTTTATTTTAAATATAATTAGAAATTTGAATATTTAGTTGTTTAAGATTAAAAAGTTTTAATAAATTATTAATCATGATTATGAGCTCCATCCTTAAATTAGTAATTAATACATTGTTTTACGTTTTACCGCTTACCTCTACTCATTATTAAAATACAATTATTTATAAATTATGTATGATTGATGAATTAGAAAGCAAATTTTCATCAAATTGGTTGGTTCGGGCATATAGAAAGAATGCCAGAGGAAAGAATGACAAAACAGATATACAACGTGAAAGTGGAAGGATGCAGGTACCGGGGAAGACCTAGACTATCTTACCACGACCAAATAAACCGAGTCTTATCTGATGGAAAAGTCAAGAGTCTCCGTAACCGGCGAGCGTGTATGAGACGAACTATGAGAGTCGAGGAAGCCAGAGAGGTATGTAAGGAAAGAACCTGTTGGAACTCTGTACTCTCTGCCTACCCCGCAAGGGATCTGGCGTGAGGTTATAGATAGATAGATAGATAGATTTTCATCAAATAACATTTGTATTTTCTACAGCAGCATTAGAAAAATAGTCGTATATATCGTTTGTTCGCGATGGGTGAGCCATTATCACATTATACAGTCGATTTACAATGTATTTCTTTATAAAGCCTACATTATAATTTTATTCTTTTATATATGGCCCATACTCACTAGTTTTGATCATCAATATTATTGTACAGGTAAATAAACCGCCAAAAGCAGAAGTAAAGACGTCTGCTTTTGGCGGTTTATTTACCTGAAGAATTAGTTAAAATTTTGTCGCAACCGAGCACGTGTCACCTAAATTTATTTATTAATCATACTCAATATGCCAAATGCGACTGTTATAATTCAAGTATTTCAGTAAACACATCTCATCACATCATCATGTTTAATAAATAGCATAAATAATCGATATGCACTCTTTAGTGTTAACGCCTGCCATTACACTCGCTGCTCGATCCTTGATTGAAAACTAGCATAAATCTGTTGCGCAATGTAGCCTAGCAGAAGCGTGCGTTTAGTAATTGCACAGATGCGAAAGGGAGCGCACCATGAAGCTATTACAAAGAGCGCACACTGGTTTTAGCGTAACGCGTACGTAGCTACGATTGCGTGTAATGATCAATTATAAAAAAACGACGGGAGCGCACCATGAAGCTATTACAAAGAGCGCACACTGGTTTTAGCGTAACGCGTACGTAGCGACGATTGCGTGTAATGATAAATTATAAAAAAACGACGTAAATCTACAGACTTAATTACTTTATTTAAAAATGTGAATGGTTTTCTTAACGTACCTAATATTTTAAGCGAAATCAACTTAACTGTACCTCGAACTATACCTCGGAAACAAATTAAGTACCAATTTAATATAGCCTTCTCTAATACTAACCTTGGAAAGTTTTCACCAATAAATCGTCTCATGCGTTCTTACAATGAAATAAATTCCGACAGCATTGATATTTTCCACGATAATCTTAATTCATTCGTTAAAAAAATTAACAATTTGTAAATTTTATTTAAGATTTTATTTTTTATTTTTACTTTAAGTTCCATAAATTCTAACTATTTAATTTTTCCAAATTTACTTTGTCATATTAATATTTTCTTATTTCTAGAAAAGCCATTTTTTTAAGTTATTATAAGTATGTGCTTCATGTTTGTCACCTTTTAATTTTATATTAATTAGTTTGCTCTTTATTTTAATTGTACGGCATAATTTATTGAGAATGTTGTATACACCTATAATTGTGTTTCGCTTTAGACGTAAATTTGTGTACTGTATACATTTTGAATGATTCGGTGATAATGCTGATGGTGTATCTTTTTAAATAAATAAATAAATAGCATAGCGACTCCATTTATCTTTCTATTTGCTAAATGAGAGATTGCGTGCTATTAATAAATGTATACTATGTAACTATTCTGCCTCGTTGGTCTAGTGGCAAAGCGCATCGCTTTGTGATCCTGGCTTCAAATTTGAGGTCGGACAAATGTGGTTTTTCTAACGAAAACTTCCCTGTATGAGTCCGGGAGTCTGGAATTGTGCCCGGTATATGGCAATAGGCTCGCCCTACATGGGACCTAACATCGTCGGCGAAACGTGGGTGTACTCAGTACACCTCTGCCACCACCGCTTTGGGAATATAGGCGTCACGGTGTGTATAATACTAAACAAAAGCAGACTGTACTACTACCATCAGGTACTGATACTAGATGCATGACTAGCATAGGTTGTAGTATTTACGCGCGTTTTATTATTATTAGTACTAAGTATTAAAATTAAAGCAATTACCCAGCCAATCTCAATACTAATTTTGTGTTCCTTGCAACTTCACTAGGCGGTCACTATTTCACAATAAACTAGAAGCCACAAAATGAAGCATCTAATACTACTTTACGCGAGTATTCTATAGTTATTCCAATCAAACTTTAAAACCTTTTAAACAAAACATTACCATTTTTAGATGTTTTAGTTGTGATTGTAATCTATAACAATATGAAGGCAACAGTATTTCCGAAGATATCAAAATGGAAAATGCTGTTAGCAAGAAACGACGTATTTATGTTAACTGAAAAAAGTTTGTTTAATTGTAATAGACTATTGATAGTCACTGTGTGTATGAACGTCGTACAAAATAACATCTTATACCATATAGGTAGGATTAAAAACAAAGAGGGATTATAAACGCAGTTCAGCTGTACAATTTTTCTGGACACTTGGTACCATTTAGGTAACTAATTTAAAAATCTTAGTTTCTACATGGATCGAACTTCCTTTTTATTCAAAATTGATGACTTGTCATTTTGACATAGGCTCCACGCAAATTTATCGGTTAATATTTGTTTGTCTAGTGACTGTTCTCGGAGTCTTTTAATTTAGTTTCAATTAATAAAAAGACATATAGTTAAAATTTTTGTGAATACATGGTGCCACAAAACTAAAATACCGTGCTTCATATTGGAATGCAAATCTTATTGGTCTAGAAAAGCAGATGAAGCTAAATTATGTATGTATATATTTGCTGTATAATAGTAAAGATAAAATGTATTTTCTAAAAAAGATGTAACTAGTTTGAAGGTGCATAATAACTACACCAGATTGACTGTTTTCCTTGAGCATAAATGGTTTAATTTAGATAGAATCTTAATAATCGTATTCCCAAAGAGATTAGTTATAATGATGGGAAAAATTACATCGATATCGATAGCATTTTCGAAAATTGGTAATTATTTAATTGTTAAGGCATGTTTTTTATTTTGCATTACATTACAACAAAGTAATCCTATAAGGGTTTCGTTTTAGGTACGAAACCCTTATAGGATTACTTTGTTGTCCGTCCGTCTGACGGTTATCACCTTTTTTAGGTTTTTTTTTTCTCAGGAAAGGCTAAAGGTATTAAGTTGAAATTTATACCAAATACGAAGGTCTACGGTCCCCTACTAGTGTAAAAAAATGAATGTTCTAAGTAAAGCCAAACCAAAGATATGGCCATTTAAAGTCACTTATTAGAAATTATATAGCTCTTCCCGTTGACCTAGAATCGTGGAATTTGGCAAGAAGCATGGTTTTAAAGTAAAAGCAAAGGAAGAAATCCGATATTTGGCAATTTATAACTATAACATACAAAAAAAATAATCCCTCAAATCTGATGAAAATTTAAAATAGCGCTGTCTACTGACTACTTTACACACTACATCAATACTTCTTTGTCTATGTGCTATGAGTGACATGTTGTGGATCTATTTTGATTTGTGGTGAATAAATGACACACACAGAGATGGCGCCACAGATCTGAGAGATCTGTGTACGGTATAGGACGTAAATTTGATCAAATTGTCGATTTATTCTTTTATTTTTATATAGTTTGCATGAAAATTAAATGTTATGAATTTAATTACGGCAAAATTGTCTTTGAGAGACTTTGGGACATTTTGCTAAAGTATGGTATAGATGGCACTCTGTTGCGAGCCGTCCAGTCCACTTAATGCAAGCGTAAAGGTGGGTGTTAACAGGTCACCCTGGTTTGACGTTAAAATCGGCGTCAAGCAGGGTTGCGTGTTGTCTGCTAGACTGTTTATAATATATCTGGATAAAAGTCTTCAAAGACTGAAAGCGATGAATGAAGGTGTACAAATGGGTGACCTAGTGGTAACCATCTACTTTATGCAGATGACGCGGTTTTAATAGCGCCAACAGCCACTGATCTGCAAACACTAGTCACAGTTATGAAAGCATGAACAATGGCTTACACTTGAATGTAAAGAAAACCAAGATTATGGTTTTTGACAGGGAAGAAACCAGAACGAATGTAAGGATTGTGGTTGGTAACGATGTGCTGGAGCAAGTGAATGAGTTTGTATATCTTGGATGCGCCTTCAGTAAGGATGGGAAATACACCGCTGACATAGAGAGAAGAGTGAGTGAAGGGAACAGGGTGAATGGTGCGATGGGAAAGCTACTTGGAAGCCGGCACTTAAGCCATAAGGCGCAGCTGGCCATACATAACGGAGTTCTTGTCCCAACGCTGTTATATGGTAGCGAGAGCTGGGTATGTAAGAAGGAGAATGAAAGTAGGATAAATGCGGTAGAAATGCGAGCTCTGCGGAAGATATGCAGAGTGAAGCTGACCAACCGCATTAGCAACAGCGTAGTAAGAAAGAGAGTAGGTATGAAAGATAGTATCGATGTAAAGATGAGAAAGGGCATGCTCCGTTGGTTCGGGCATATAGAAAGAATGCCAGATGAAAGAATGACAAAACAGATATACAATGTGAAAGTGGAAGGATGCAGGTACCGGGGAAGACCTAGACTATTTTAGCACGACGAAATAAACAGAGTCTTATCTGAAGGAAAAGTCAAGAGTCTCCGTAACCGGCGAGCGTGTATGAGACGAACTATGAGAGTGGAGGGTGTCAGAGAGGTATGTAAGGAAAGAACCTGTTGGAACTCTGTACTCTCTGCCTACCCCGCAAGGGATCTGGCGTGATGATATAGATAGATAGAAAATTGAATAAAGGTTTTTTTAAAAGGTATTTTTATGGACTGCCTCGTTGAACAAGTAGGTACCGTATAATGCGTTTAGAGATCGCGGAGGATCTCGTAAAAATTGTAGGGCGAGCAAAATGTAGTTTTTCTATAGAAAATTTCCTAGTATCAGTCCGGCCGAAGTCCGAAGTTGTGCCCGGTATAATAGCAATAGCCTCGCCCCTATTACATCGGCACCTTATATTCTCAGCAATAAGTCGGTGTGGGCACATAGTACACCTCTTAGCCACTCCCGCTTGGGGAATGTAGGCGTCCCGGTGTGTGAATTTTTTATACGGAAATAATTGAATATCAACGTTGTTCATTTAAATTGTAAAATATATAAAAATAAACATCATCACACCTGTATTCCTCAAGGTCGGAGGTTGGGTCTCGTGCAATAGGGGGCAAGCCAAATGCCATTATATCGGGCACAATGCCAGTTGACACTGGAAATATTTCTATCGAAAAATTACATTTGTTCTGACCTGGGATTCGAACTTCGGACCTCGTGATCGCTACGCGCATTATTCGCCAATAGACTAACGAGGTATAGGTAACTTTTTAGAAGCTTTTGTGTTCGTATGTCTATCTGTCTTTCTGGTTCAAATCTTGTAATCCATTTTCAAGCACTTCGGGTATTTTATTTATTAGTTTTATTGTATTTTATTAAGATATGCAATAACATTTGACAAAAGAAAGCATATATCCGACTGAGCTGAAATTTAGCATACGTATGTAAGTTCGGTGACAATGCAGTAATATAGTACATACCATGGACCCAGCTCCAGAACAGTCTTTTGATGGGGTCGAATTGTGGCCATGGGAACATGTCAACTACACAACATAGCCACCCCGTGTTTAGGTTTGTTAGATTGGTATTGATAGGTACTATACAACCAGATGATGTTTAGAGTCTGATGATCAAGTGGCAAGGGGACCAACGGGACTACCCAAATACTAAACATACCCCCGCAGGGTTTGAGCACGTTGGATTTTTCTTCTCGAGTTCTGTAGAACCTGATGGTGTCCAGGATCTAATGATGGAACCGAAGAGTGGCCAACGGAACTACCCAACTACTCAACATAATCCCACCGTGTTTTGGTTCGTTGGATTTGTCTTGACGAGTTCTGTAGACCCGACGAAACTACAAGTTAGCGCTGAAACTGGCCGAAACTGGACCCGCTACGAAACCCTCAGAGCGCGAGTCCTACTTGCACATGTCCAGTTATTTTTTTTAGTATGCCTACATAATATATGTGTATAGGAAGATGTAAACTATACAACGTCACCCCCTCATGTTTAGGCTGGTTAATTTGGTATTTTGGTATTTGCCGCGTGGTTCCCGGCTTAGAATAGGACCAACCCATCTCATCCCATTGGGTGTCGTACAAGGCGACTAAGGGAAAACTAGGGAATGGGCAGCAGCGTTCCCTTAGCACTTCGACGACCAATAACTGCGCTCGCCAACCCGCCTGCCAAGCGTGGCGAGTATGGCAAACACCCCCAATTATGGAAGAATGTAAGAAAACCAGGCCCCTAGTCCCCGGCGGTCCTGTTCGTCCTGGCCACGGTAGCAGCCATGGTAACGACAGGACAAGGGGTGCTAAGAATCTCCGGCAGAGATTCGGCTACCACCAACACCGAAAATTGGCCCTGGTGACATACAACGCACGCACGTTAAGGACAGATGAGAAGCTTGTTGAGCTGGAAGAAGAGATAAACAAGTTGCGGTGGAATATTGTTGGTTTATCGGAGGTCCGAAGAAAGGGCGAGGACACGATAACCTTAAAATCCGGCAACTTGTTTTACTACCGGGAGGGCGAACAGCAGTCCCAAGGTGGTGTCGGATTTATCGTCCACAAGTCACTCATAGACAACGTTGTGTCCATCACTAGTGTGTCGAGCAGGGTAGCGTACCTGATACTCAGAATATCCAAAAGATATTCGCTGAAGGTCATACAGGTCTACGCACCGACCTCGGCATACTCAGATGATGACGTCGAAGTAATGTATGAGGACATTAGTAGAGCCATACATACTTCCAAAGCACACTTTACAGTGGTTATGGGTGACTTCAATGCGCGGCTGGGCAAACGGGGCGATGATGAATTGAGAGTGGGGCAATTTGGATATGGGCAACGCAACCCCAGGGGTCAGAGGCCGAATATCTGGAGAAGGAGGGACTCTTTATGATGAACTCTTTCTTCCGGAAGCCGCCTCATAGGAAATGGACCTGGATGAGCCCTGATGGTTCCACAAAAAATGAGATAGACTTCATCATGAGCACCAAGCGACAAATATTTAATGATGTCTCCGTGATTCACAGGGTAAAAACCGGCAGTGATCACCGAATGGTCAGAGGCACATTAAATATTAATGTCAAAATGGAAAGATCGCGTCTGATGAAGTCTACGCTCCGACCTTCTAATGCACATATCCAAAACCCCGAGAACTTTCAACTCGAATTGTCAAACCGCTTCGAATTGCTAGACAGCAGCGCATCAGTGGACGAAATCAACAATAGGCTGGTAGAGACTGTCCGTACGGTCGGGTCCAAGTATTTTAAGCCCCACCGTAAAAATAGGCCTCAAAAGCTATCTGACTACACCCGAAACCTTATGGCTGAGCGACGTACCATGACACTCCAAACCTCCGATGATGCTAAGTCCTATAGGCAGCTCAATGGACAGATATTGAAGTCCTTGCGACACGATTTACGGTCCTTCAATACAAGACGTATTGAGGAGACCATAGAGCAGAACAAGGGCTCCAAAGTGTTTGCAAGAGACGCGTCTATTGGGCAAAGCCAGTTGACGAAGCTGAAGACGGAGGACGGAAACGTAACGTCGAATAGGTCAGAGGTGCTCAGGGAGATAGAGAGGTTCTATGGGCAGTTGTATACCTCAGTAGCTGAACCTGTTGTTGACTTGGTAAAAGACCCAAGAGCCAAGCTAACCCGACACTACACAGAAGATATCCCGGACATCAGCCTGTACGAGATTGGGATGGCTCTCAAACACTTTAAAAACAACAAAGCGCCGGGTGAAGACGGAATTACCGCAGAGCTTCTGAAAGCGGGCGGATCGCCGGTACTTAAAGTCCTTCAGAGGCTGTTTAATTCCGTCTTGCTCGAAGGAAAAACGCCGGAAGCGTGGAACAGGAGTGTGGTGGTACTCTTTTTCAAGAAAGGTGATAACACTTTACTGAAGAATTATAGGCCCATCACACTGCTGAGCCATGTTTATAAGTTGTTTTCGAGAGTCATTACGAATCGTCTCGAACGCAGGTTTGATGACTTCCAGCCTCCCGAACAAGCCGGTTTCCGGAAAGGCTTTAGTACCATAGACCACATACATACGCTGCGGCAGATTATACAGAAGACCGAGGAGTATAATCGGCCACTATGCTTGGCGTTTGTGGACTATGAGAAAGCCTTCGATTCGATCGAGACTTGGGCGGTTCTTAGATCTCTCCAGCGATGCCGCATTGACTATCGGTACATTGAGGTGTTGAGGTGCTTGTATATTAACGCCACCATGTCAGTCCGAGTACAGGGGCAGTGCACGAAAGCGATCCCCATAAAAAGAGGAGTAAGGCAGGGAGACGTCATTTCTCCGAAACTGTTTACGGCCACCTTAGAGGACGCCTTCAAGCTCTTGGAATGGCAAGGACTTGGCATCAACATCAATGGCGAATACATCACTCACCTTCGATTTGCCGACGACATTGTGGTCGTGGCGGAGTCGCTGGAAGATCTAGGACGAATGCTCGGTGACCTCAACAGAGTATCTCAACAAGTGGGTCTTAAAATGAACATGGACAAAACGAAAATATTGTCTAACGTCCATGTCGTACCCACCGCACTCACCGTTGGGAACTCTACTCTTGAAGTTGTCGACGAATACATTTACCTGGGACAGGTAGTCCGGTTAGGTAGGTCCAACTTTGAGAGAGAGGTCAATCGACGAATCCAACTCGGCTGGGCAGCGTTCGGGAAACTGCGCAACATCTTCTCATCCAAAATACCTCAGTGCCTTAAGACTAAAGTTTTTAGTCAATGTGTGTTACCAGTGATGATATATGGATCAGAGACGTGGTCTCTTACAATAGGTCTCATAAAAAAGCTCAGAGTTGCTCAGCGAGCTATGGAGAGAGCTATGCTCGGCGTTTCTCTACGCGATCGAATCAGGAATGAGGAGATTCGTAGAAGAACCAAGGTCACCGACATAGCCGTTAAGATTAGCAAGCTGAAGTGGCAATGGGCGGGCCACATAGCGCGTAGATCGGACGGGCGTTGGGGCAGAAAGATTCTAGAGTGGAGACCACGTATTGGCAAGCGCAGCGTGGGACGACCGCCTGCCAGATGGACCGACGATCTTGTGAAAATCGCAGGAAGTCGTTGGATGCAGGTGGCATCGGACCGGTTACGCTGGAAAGCGATTGGGGAGGCCTATGTTCAGCAGTGGACAAGTATAGGCTGAGATGATGATGATGATGAATTTGGTATTGAGCAGTACTAAATAACCAAATAGTGTTCAGGGTCTGATGATGCATCTCAACATAACCCCGCCGTGTTTGGGCTCATTCGATTTGTCTTGATGAGTTCTGTAGACCCGGAAGTTGTCCAGGGTCTCATGTTGGAGGCGAAGGGTGACCAACCAAACTACCCAACTACTCAACATAACCCTGACGTCTCGTTACATTTGTCTTGTCAAGTACCATAGTACTTGTCGGTCTCCGTTGTGTTTTTGCTATAAAAGCTCGTTTTTACAAAGATATTTTTAAAATAAAATTATTACATAGTAAATGTCAAGATTCTTTAGATCGTCAACAGCTGGATAGAATTACTATTATTACTACAAAACTGAGTTACGTGTCTATAATGGGCACTATTGGATATTTTGTATTGTAAAAAATATTTCATTTTCGGCTTATGTACAAAATGATTTTATCGATAAATCTTTCGCAGTTATATGGGAAAGTACTAATACTACATCTATGGGAAAGCATAAGTAAGGTCTATGGTCTATGTCATTATTGTCAAAAAAAATGTACCTACAAGGGAGTAACTGGTAACGATAAATTTGTCGTCTTTCTTATCACTGACATGACACAAGTGTAAGCAGTACAAATATATAATCTTCATATAATCTTGTAAATGCTCCCTCTATGCTTCTAGTGCCTCTATGTGTATACGCGTGACAAATGAAATTAAATAATGTCATCTTGTGTCGTCCTTTTTTGTTAGAGTTGCTAGTTAACAATTTGATTTTTCTCTTGTTTTATTTGCTTAGGACCTAATTAATTCTAGTATTAAATGGTGTTAATTTATTTAACAATACATTATGTTTTTACTATTTATTCACTATGACGAAAGTATATATTCCCTGCATTACATTACAAGTGTATATATTTCTTGAGTTCAATATGAATACATGTTACCGTTACGTGCTGCGGATGCGCGAGCTTTGTCGAATTTTTGGTTTCACCGCGCGGAGTGCAATTATGACTGGACGCGGCTTTTGGTTCATATTTATTTAGTTTCAGCGAGCGGTATGCAGTGGCGTGCATTACGTAAAAGTAATTAAGCAG
Source organism: Phalera bucephala (assembly GCA_905147815.2). NCBI lineage: Eukaryota > Metazoa > Arthropoda > Insecta > Lepidoptera > Notodontidae > Phalera > Phalera bucephala. Next base: position 16,741,402 of record LR990622.1, read on the forward strand.
TCCTTACCTCACAAGAATTCAATCACACTACCTTTAAATATTACTACATAAACAAAATAATATCACTCATCATACTTACTCAAGTATACTAATTAATTAATAACGTACTAGTGGTCGCCCAGTGGCCGAAATTCGACCATAATTAATGTAAATTATAATTATAAGTATTAGGGTTCTATTGTCAACGAATATAGTTCTATAATCACTGATTTCGCCAAGGCTACACTGTTAATTTGCCTATGTTTTTTCAAACAATTTATATATTATATAAATAAAAAAATCCAAAAAATGATTTAATAAAGAATACCTTTTTTTATTGAAACGAAGAACCATGCGATGAAGAAAATGTTGTCCATTGAACTTGACATACATATTTCGATAATTTAATTAATGATACAAAACTCCTCTGTAAACGATGTTTTTTGTAAAAACTCTTTCATCGTTTGCTGGTTATGTTTGACATTCAGTAAGACTATAGACAAATAATATTAAAGTCAAACAATAGAATAGTATATATGCGTGTGTGTGTCAAATACATGATAGTGTGTGTAATGTTTTTATTGATTTAATGTATTTTTATACATAATTTAAAAAAAAATATTAGCATTCTGCACTCCTTCTCTATATAAACTATAAGTGTGGGAAATTTTATACTCCTCCGTCCGCGCAATTGTCGTAAAAAGGGGTACAAAGTTTTTGCTTCACGTATTAATATAATGATGATATATACATTCAGTATATTGGGTTTAGGCAATGAAGCAGTGCCTTCCTCAGTATAGTATACTGAGAAAGGCACTGCTTAATTGCCTCTATGCAGTGCAAACCACTGGCGGTATTTACCTGTTTTCGAATCGATTGGCATTAACAAAAAATTGCCCATTTTCTTGCTGACTGTAGATTTTTTCCAAAATCTATACAAATATTGCAACAAATTAAGGATAGTCCCCTAAGACTCTTTTTCCTGTAGTTTCGACGGTTGAGGTAGGTACCCTAAATGCCCTGTTTCGAAAATCCACCCTGTACACTACCTGTACATCCTGTACACTACAACTATATTAAGTAGGCTTAACGCTGAAAATAAAATAATAAACAAACGATCTCGATGGTGAGTGTGAATTTAGTAATTCATGATTGTGTTTGTTGTTATTGTACCCGAGTGAGTAAGTATTCTATATTTAGAGAACTTTGCGTACAAACAAAAACAACTGATGATAAAGCTACTCTGGAGGTAGGTACTGGTCTTGCAATGCTCCGTTCCCTTCCGTGCTACACAAACACAACAGGCGTGGCTTCACTTTAAATTGTTTTGTAGGGATACCTACTAAAAATATTATAAGAATCACGCATCATACCTCCTGATTGGCGCCGTATCAATGTTATAATTATTGATTTTTATATAATTTCTTATATACTCACGATCATTTTCTGTTAACAAAGACCAACTCTCTAACTCAACTAATATTTCTAAACTCATGCAGCTTTGAATAATTCTCTCTATTGACGATATTGTCAAGAAATCAGATTGCATGATGCGTAATTCTTTTAAGTATATAAGAGGATTTTTGTCCAATATTTTAAACATAAAATTGTCCGTGAGTTGTACAGCTGTACCTATGTGAATAAATTCAGCATTCAAACAATTGGTAAGAAGAAATAATAATTGTTCATCAGAACATGTAGATACGCAAGTTAATTTTTTCAGATTACGAAATGGTTGTATTTCAAGATTTTTCGTATACAATGACGTATGTTGTATGAGTGAACAATTGTATAATGTTAAATTTTCTAAGAAAGGACACATTTGGCTGATGTACATGAGAGCGTTTAAATCAATTTGGTCCACATGTTCGAGATGCAAACTTGCTATGTTACAACCTTTAACTTGTAAGATCTGCTTTATCTGATCCGCGTAAAAGTCGCAAGACAATAGTTTAAGATCTGTTAAATCTTTTAAGCCTATAAGAACAATCAAATCGCTCTGTAACGTATTATGAAAAACTGTCATATTTTTTATAAATGGACACATCTGGACTGCTAGTTGCAATTGATTAGACGTAGCATATCGACTGACATACGTTTTTAAATTAAACGTTACTAATTCATTTTGGATAAAATCAATATGCTCCAAAACTCTGCCGATTTCGTCACATCTCCCGATATCTTCTAAATTTCTACAGTTAAGGAGCAATTTTACAAATCCATCCAACGTTACAGTTGTTCGATATAGTTGAACGCTTTTTAATTTCTCCATTTTCGATATAATATCGATACTTTCATTCGTTATGCCTTTAGAACACGATACATCTAATTTTTCAATAAGTTTACAATTTTCAACAATACATCTCAATATGTTATCGGTACAATCGTAATTTATAAACAAGTACTTTAACCTGTGTAGTTCCTTTATGGATTTAATAACTGCATCTTCCATATCTGCCGTTTTCCAGCCACCCGAGAGGGATCCTAAATTCAAATAGACCAGCCCATTAAGAGTGTACAATTTTGAATAAAATATGGAGCGTAACATTTTCGGGATAATGTCTATTGAGACCATAGTAACGTTTTTGGTAAAAAGTACTTCAGTCATTTTTACAATAACGTTCATTTGGCTGACGAATTTGCCCATACATCCACGAAATCCTAATGTTTGTTTGGTTTTTTCCAACAGGTCTGTCAATGCTCTAATGGCTTCAGTAGCTAACAAATCATGAAGCATCCAAGGCACATGCTGGTCTAAATAGGCACGTATACTGTCGACCTTGTGTGATAGTGTAAATTGTGCCTTATTCGTATCACGTTGCGTAAGCATTGCTATAGGTATCATTTGCCATTCAGCTTGTTGTGCCACCCAATCTCCAAGTCTACATAAAGCTATGTTCTCCAACTTTTTAGGCTGCTTGTATCTTGACATGTTCACCTAAAAATAACACATGATTTTATTCAATGACTAGCAGTATTTGCGGCTTTGAACGATCGACAGCAGCGCCACCTACCCGATATATGTTAGCATAGCCTAGGTTACTTCTGGATAATGTAGCTTTCTAATGGTGAAAGAATTATTAAAATCGGTTCAGAAGTTTCCGAATTTACTAATTACAAACAAACGAATACTTCCTCTTTATAATACGTATTACTATAGATATACGTCTGTATACGTCCTGTAGCTCTACCATAAGTTACATAACTCACTCTCACTTCTACCCGTAGCGAAATCTCGAGGAACAAACAATCTGTAGATATTTGTCGGTGAAGGAATGTTTTAATTTCGGTAGGTAAAAGACAAAGTAGAGGTGCAATACATCAATTCTTGGTAGAGGTACCTGTCTACTCAATTCATATTATTTTTGAAATGGATATCATGTTATTTTATAGATATCAATCGGTTAAATATCTATGAAAGTTTTAAGTGCTTTTTAAAATTTTAAGCAGATGTCACAATATAACGATTAGGCATACCTAGGCCCGAAGCTCAGCCTCACTGGTGGGAGAGCACGGCAAGGGATTTTTAGGTGACGAATTTCTTCAACGATCGATTTCGACTTCGATATAGTTGAAATGATGATGAATGATCGTATCGACAAATATGAAAATGCCTTGTTGGCAGCTGCTGGAATGCCCAGACAGCTCTATGGATATTTTGGCAGCTTCTGGGATGCCGACGCATCAGTCGAGACGGCTGAATATAACAATTTTTTAATCTTCAGCAAGAACTGGTCTAAGCACAGCGAGATCCCAGCTTACTGTTTTAAATACAAATGGCCTGAAGAGAAGTTGTACGCGAGCAAAATGTCGCGACGGTATCTATTCTTTGGCATCCCTAGGTACGCCGCTGGATATTTGGCGTTACTGTGTGTTTGTATGTCGGAATGCCGAAGGATCCTTTGCCGTCTTATTTTTATTTGGATAGCATTGTAAGCACCAATAGTCTTATAATAAATCTAGCGAGATCATAAACTGATCAAATATTGTAAACAGACTATACTATTGATTGACTTAACGATAGGAGTGTTGACGTCCTGGTCGATCAGCCGGACTTAGACGTCATCGCACCTATGTACCCGAGTGATATCGCACATGACCCATATGTTTTGCACAACGTCGCGTACAAGCTTCGCGTTGCGAAGGTATGGTAGAAACGGTGGGGTCAGCTCTTAGAGGGCCTCAAGACATCGCATCTGGCTTACTGGAAACTGGCACGTACCCTTAAATCCGACACTATGTCCGACATGCCTGCGCTGACCCGCCGCTCAGACACAACCCCAACATTCGATGACGACGAAAAAGCCGAGCTCCTCGCCGACACTCTCAAAATTCAAAGCACTTCTCTGTCGTAGACTCCTGTTCAAATCGATTTCATCGATAGCGAAATTCAGCGCAGGGCGTCTCTTACGCCTCTGGCTCACTACCTCCTTTTGGCCAGACCCATGAAAAACTGCTTCTTCGTGCACCATATCAAGGAACAGTACCGTGTTGGTGACCGCAGCCTCAAGAGTAAGAAAGTATAACGGCTGTATAACGGAATCTAAATAATTAGTCAAAATTTTGATAATTTGGTAAATAAACACTTGTTTCTGTCTTTATGATCGAAATGTGACTGCAAGCATCAGTTTACCGTAAAATTGTATGTGTACACTTATCTATTTATTAAATTTTCCACACGCCCTCTAAATAAACTATTTAAATCAATATTATACCGAAAAAAAATAAACCGGGCATAAATATTTTTTGATTAATTGCCTTTTTGAGTTTGTTTTGGGGCCCCATCTTTCTGCCCTTGGCTTTTTTCTTGTCTTTTTCCGTGATAAAAATAATTATTGTATCATTAAATGAATAACATAAACAAGTGATAGCGGTCATGAGCTAGTTCAAAAATATTAGATCCCATAACACAGCCTATTTTACTCTTGAGGCTGCATAAGACTGTACAAAGGAGGTATCATACTCAAAAAAGCGTTGTTGATAATAAAGCCTTTAGTCAGCCTCCATACCACTTTTAAAAGGCTGTTTAGCAGTCATTCTAAAACCGTGGGCTGTATAAGGGTACCGCTTTACACATAATTATGCAACTTAGGGCAACATTATACAGCTACATGTACACTTCTAGATGGTTAATGGATTTCTCAAGAGCGTTATGCAGCATCAAGCTAAATAAAATTTAAAAGTTGTTGTTATACATATTTAGTATAATTTAAAGCTAAAAAAGGACAGTTACCTTCTTCCTCTCTAAAGCAGCAGTTGTGCTACTTGGGTTATTAACAATCCGGCCTATTACAGAATGCATTTTGTGAGAGATACCTATGGCCCCTTTACTATTTTTGAGCGTTTGAAATCTTGCTAGATTTACTGATAATTGGAGCTTACAATCATTCCGTAACACACATAATTTACGTATGTAAATAGTTTAGTACCTACCTCAATAAGTGTAAACAATCCCCTCATTGCATTTGGTTATACCGACTGCTAATGACTTAACACAGTAAAAATATGTAATTATTAATAATTTTATTAAATATTCACTTACCGACATTATCTTGATAATAGGAATTATAACTGCAACTACTAGAATGTTTATTAGAATTAAACAAGTAAATCATATAGTTTCTAGCACTAGGCTTCCTTATTCATTTTTGCCAGGTGTGTTATGTATGAACAGAGTGAAGAAATGCGCATGCGCACGAATTATTTTTAGCTTTAGCGTTGATGCTTGTGTGTATTTTTATTGTCGACTAGCTCCTGACTGCGGCTTTGCTTGCGCTTATCTTTATAAACAAAAATACGCCCACTGTAAGTTTTGACATCGTCAACGCAATTTGTTCCGTGCCGAGCAGGGCTACATGGGCAAGGCTATTCTCGCGCGGGACAAAATTTTGTTTTGAGGTTATTCGTGTGTTATACGTTGTACGCATGTCAAAATAGTCTAGTCTATATTGTTTCAATACAATAAAATACTTAAAACGAATTTTCTCGTGTCAAATTTAAGTCACGGCACGCCATGCTATGCACCTAAGACAAAACAGTTATCTCACGTCTAGGGCGACAAAATCCGTGACTTGTCTGTATATCTTATCGCGTTTCCTGTGCTAGCCCTGTTGGACGGTTATTGAGAGACACTGGCACATACCTACCTACTACATACCTGTTACGTCGGGGTCTACTTACATACCATGACAGTACATTGCGCCGGAGGGAGGTATTTTGCGGGGTTTCACAGGGTCCCGTGTTAGGCCCGCTCTTGTGCATACATATAATCCTGCATTTCGATCTCTCCCTTGGTATTCGAGGAGTGAGGGAGATAGTTTCGAGGGGACCATTGTGCTGACCGAGCTTGAGATAGGAATCGTTGTCCTCAAGATCTGAGTGTAAGACCCGCAGATTTCGCCTCATATCTTGTTAGCTATCATCGGGCTGAGATGCCTTAAGCGCACTTTGACCCGATAGGATCTTCTGTGCTACCCTTTGCCCTAATGCTCTTACGAACCTGTGGATTCAAATACTCCTTGTACCAGATTCTAAATCCCGGCAAGTAGGACGAGCCAATATTCCTCTGGAACTGGATAGGCCACACTGAGTAGATTTATTCACCACGCCGCCATTGCGTCATTGGCAGAGGGCGTGCTTCATGGTTTTTACACCACAGTTCCTGCACACCACGTCGCTGGACAAGTTCATTTTATACAAATGATCTTTTGTACCGTCAATACTAACTATTTATAATAAAAAAAGTAACTCAAATAAAAGATGTTGCGCGTTACTAAATCAACCGCCAGCTAACATAAAAAAAACTAGGCAAGTAATTCTAAATAACTGGACAAGTGCGACTCGCGCTCTGAGGGTTTCATACCGGATTTAGTTTCGGTCAGTTTCAGCGCCAAATTGAAGTTTTGGTTTCGGCAGAAATCCAGCCTAAACTAGGGCCGAAACTGAAACTACGTTCGTGAGCTTTCGGTAGCCTTTGGGCGCTATAGACGAGTGTCGAACTATGGTCTAGGCATGTCGATTTATTTCAATAAAATCTATCTTTTCATTAATTCTAATCGATTGCACTAGTATCAATTTTCGTGTTTGAGCCTGTTGGATTTGTCTCGAATAGTATCATAGTTTTAAGTGGTCCCGATAATTTTTTAACTAAACAGGATAGCCCCATCATATTTTGGCTTGTTGGGTTTGTATTGATAAGTTCTATAGACAACAGTTGCCAGAGTCTGGTGGTGGAGACAGAAAGTGCTCATAGGAATACGCCTAATATATAACGTTACTCTATCGTATTTGGGCTAGTTTGATTTATCTAGACAAGTACCATATACCTGGGTGGCGAGCAGGGTCGGAGCCGAAAAGAGGCCAAAGTAACTCCTCGGCTTAATAAAATATCTCCGTCGTATTGTAGCATTAAAAACAAGTTTTTTAAAAGATTATTTATTATAATTATTTATTAACATTAAAATCGGATTATAAATGAAGAAGTTATTGTCAAACATCCATAAATACATAATTATAGGTGATAAAATCATCCAACATTTTCCCATAAAGACACGAACACGGAACACGGAATGGTGTTTTTATTGGCAACACTGAATCTCAAATTTATTTTTGTAACTTGAAATCGGTTTTTTATTTTATTTACTAGTAAATATATGAAAAAAGCCGAAGATCGGGCTCAATGGCGTGCCTTGGGAGAGGCCTATGCCCAGCAGTGGACTGATGCGGGCTGATGATGATGATATGAAAAAACAGTAAACTTATGTATGGAAAGTAGTTTCGCTTGCGTTATAGTAATTTTGTGACCTCAAATTGCGTTCTTACACCACGCATTTACCTATTTTGTGATTTTTATTATTAAGTGTTACTCGACAGACGTCAGGCACGCCAATGAATGACAGAAGCTTGTAACTTGGCTGCGGGCGTATTCTTAGCCGACATACATTTACGCCATTACTGTTAATCTAGTATTAACATGTATATCAATGGTTTAAAGTGTAAGGTAAGTTGTTCATTGTTGTTCATAGTTAAAGTGTTTCCTTCATGGACGCGTCCATCATGGACCCTCCTGCTCCTAGAGCCCCCGATCCTCCAGACGATGGTACGGAAATATCATACCCAATTGTGCCCTGAGGGGCCCCTAAACGCCATCTAAATATTGACAGTGGTCCAAATGGAGTTGAAGAGGCATCCCCTGCTGGTAAAAAGACTATTGTAAATACGGAGCTAGCCAGTGCCTCGATTCAACATGTATACATTCACCCCAGCTTAGTAATAGGCATCAAGGCCTATACTAATATTGACCAAGGCCCATTCTTAGTCCACGTGTCCAGATCAGAACCTGAACCCTCGGCTGGAACAACTATACGTCCAAAAGTTTGGTCAGTTCCTTTCCCACAATAAAGTACCCAACATTTGTCCGGATGGCATTAAAAAAGTTGGCCGAAACAAAATCTCTGTGAATTTAAATATGCCAGTGATGCCAATAAGTTCCTTGATAACCCCATTCTAGAGAACAGCAAATTTGTTGCCACGATTCCTGTCCTCCTGTCTCCGGGATGACAGGGTGGATGGGTATGCTGGTAGCGCCTTACTTGTAAGACGCCACCTCTCCTTTCCCCAGATCGCCCTTCCCTCCATCCCCCCTGAGATCAATGTTGTTGCTATTAGGGCTTTCAACATCTCATTCCTCTCTATTTATATCCCCCCATCCTCATTTCAATCTGATCCCAAACCTCTTGTATGTCATTTCTTCCGTCCGTGGGTGACCTCAATGCTCACTATTGTTCATGGGGCTCTAGTCATAACGACTCTTTTGCTTTAGCCCTTCTTGAAGTCTTTGATGACGCGAATATTTGTGTTATCAATAATGGATCACTCACCCGTAGAGTACTTCACACCCAAAACCCTATCTGTGCAGTTGATCTTACTGTGTGTTCTGCCTCCTTAGCTTCTATCCTTACGTGGGATATCTTATCCCATTCCTATGGCAGCGATCATTTTCCCATCACTGTTACCATCCCCAATACTTCAGCCCCAACTTCCCTTATATACCGTCTATCTGATGCTGACTGGTGGATTCAATCATTTTCACTGCTGACGAACAGTTTCCGAGTAAAAAGCCACATAAATTTAGAGTATCACACTGGGATGCAGAATGTACAGCTGCTGTCAAAGAAAGGAAAACGGCAGAAGAGGTTTACAATGCAGCTATGACAAGAGTAAACTTATTTAAATTATCAAAAAAAGGCTGACATTGCAACAAAACTCCTTAAAAAGAGGAAAAGCAGGCATCACTATTGTGAAAACTTGTCTCCAAGGTCCCCGCTTCTCTAGTTTGGAAACAAGTTAAGCGCTACAGAGGATCACTTGGCATTAGTGACATCACTGGTAATGATCCTGGCTAGAAGGCGTTTCAAACAAAATGTGCCCCCCTTTTGTCCCCCAAATTGACTACCTTCCATCCCCATCTTGTCCCCTCCCAAGCTCTAAATCCTTAGATATTACCTTTATGTTTTCAGAACTACAGTTAGCACTTGATGGTTTAGTGGATTCGTCCCCTGGACCAGATGGGATCCCATATTCATTTATACAGGTTCAAGTCTTATTTCCTCAATTTAGTCAATGAAGTCTTCGAAGTCCCTCAAGCTGCTGCGCGGCTGCTGCTCGAACCAAGAAGGACATGTCAGCGTCATGATATTCGCCGGGAGAGCCAGAGTCGCGCCTCTAAAGCTTTTGTCCATTCCACGACTAGAGCTTCAGGCGGCGTTGCTTGGCGCTAGATTGGCGCACACCATCAAGCAAGGGGTGGACCTCGAAGTGAAGGCAACTACGTACTGAACAGATAAAACGACAGTGCTGGCATGGATTAAAACGGATCCAAGGACATTTAAAGCATTCGTAGCTCTTCCAATCGCAGAGATCGAGGAGAGAACAAGGCCCCAGCAGTGGCGATGGGTTCCGACCTCTGAAAACCCAGCAGACGATGCCTCGAGAGGAATTCCAAGCAGCTTTAGCTCGGAGCACAGATGGATCGTGGGTCCTTCATTTCTGTACCTTCCGGAGAACTATTGGCCTCGGGCGAAAACTATGAAAGTGGTCCCAACAGGCGAAGAAACAGACCCAGATTTTGCCGAAAAGATTTCGGGGATCGACACTGATGTCACGCCAAGCCCGGAGAATCATTCCAGCTGGGTGAGACTACTGCGAGCAACAGCGAGGGTATTGCAATTCATAGAGTTGTGCAAGCCCAAAGCGAAGGTTAACGCGAAGAAAGGAAGTCTAGACCCCGACTGGCGTAAGACTACGAAAAAACAGCATAATATTCGGGAGAAAAAACCTTGTGAGCAAGTAATCTGCAAGCGTTACCTCCCGGGACGGGAAGAGAAATTGTTAGTCCTACGAAGTAAAAAGGAATCTTTCGCGGAAAAGTTGCGAAGATTGCGTAAGAAAAAGCCACTGCAGTCTTCTGGCAGTGCGGTAAGGAAGCTAGACGTGATTATTGAAGAGGATGTCCTGAAAATTCGAGGAAGGATAGATGCTGCGCAAGGAGTGAATGATGGCTTTAAAAGACCATCAGTACTGTCTGGCCGTCATCGAACAGGAAGACTGCTCATTGAACACTTTCGTCGACGCTACAATCATGGGAATCACGCGACTATCATCAACGAGATCAGGCAAAAATACTGTATTCTGGGACCTGCGCGCTGTATTACGATCTATAGCCAGCAAGTGTCAGTGGTGCAGGGTATACCGATTCAAACCAACAAACGCACCGACTGGAAACCTACCTACTGAACATCTACGACGTGGAGTGCCACCGTTTGACTGCACAGCGGTGGATTACTTTGGACCCATGACAGTAACAGTAGGACGACGCCATGAGAAAAGACGGGGAGCCCTGTTTACATGTTTGACGATAAGGGCAGTCCACGTAGAGCTGGTGCCCTCGTTATCTACCGATTCGATGATCCTAGCCCTGCGAAGATTTGCCTCCAGACGAGGCATTCCACGCACTATGTTCAGCGACAATGGAACGAACTTTTTCGGAGCCAGCTAAGGAACTGAAAGAGGCCGTAGAGGAAATGAGAGCTAATATGGTGTCCATATTAGCTCTCATAGATCGTAACCGATCACATGAACATCTGATGGAAGTTTATTCCGCCCGGCGCACCCAACATGGGTGGAGCCTGGGAGCGCCTGGTGAGGTCCATTAAGACGGCACTCGAAGTAACTCTACGGGAGAGGTATCCGAGAGAAGAGGTGATTCACATAATATAGTTGGAAACGGAGCATGTAGTAAATTTCCGGCCGCTGACCGACGTAGAATGCGTCGACGGTGAAGCCCTTACCCCCAACCATTGTCTGATTGGAAGATCGAGCAGCACCACCAGTATTGGAATCCTTTCGGACAGAGATTTGATAGGCCGCACACATGGAAGATGGCTCAGCGTCTGGCCGATCATTTCTGGAATACCTGGGTACGGGAGTACCTGCCTTCGCTGCTGCCGCGCCGTCTGCAGGGAATAAGTGAAGCTCGGAAGCTGCGCGTTGGCGACATGGTCATAATTGGAGACAACATACTACCCCGCGGCACCTAGCCGCGCGGCGTCGTCAAGCGGATATATCCTGGTCCCGACGGTCATGTCCGGGTGGCGGACGCGGAAACTGCCGGAGGAGTAATGCGCCGGCCAAAATCAAGAGTGGTAGTCATCGAAGCAAGTGAGTCGCCTCCAGCAGGTAATGGTGTGCGCACAAGGGGGAGAATGTCGGCGACAGGACCGGATAAACTCTTTTACGACCTACTCATGTAACATGACGTGCCTGCGATATAAGTGTAGGAACTTAATTATTATTATGTGCTTGCGATAGAGTTAGTTTAGATGTATAGTATGTGATAAAAATTCGCCCCGTAGCTTATAAGATTTAGGAGTAAATCAAAATTAATGAGCGAAAATTGGACGCAATTGCAATATTTTTCACACAAATTTGATGATTATATTGATTTTTTCATATGTTTTTATATTAAGAGTATCACAGTAAATGTAGAAACGTAAAATTTACTTGATATTATGCCCTGACTGAGTAGGAATCGATAATAATGTCGCGTAGCCATAGCGAAAATTGTATGTTCGCAACGGGCCGTGAGCGCGGCTCTTTGCTCGGTATTGTCTCGGAGTAGTAAAGTAAGCGGTGTTTTATCGAACTTTGTAGTTAAGTTGCGGAGTTAGCGATGCGCGACTGCGAATGCGAATTTGGGTCGGCAACAGCGGGATAATGTCCCGGGCCTTTGAGGATAGTGAAAGGCCGTTTCAAAGTCCCAAGTTATTATTCCTATACTTAAGCCTGGCAAAAATCCCTCCGATCTAAATAGACCTTGTCTTCTGTTTTAGACAAAATTACAGAAAACTTTATAAAACACCGTCTTGAGTGGTTTGTGGAGAGCAAGAATCTGTTAGATAAATCCAAATATGGATTTAGAAAAGGTATGAGCACTTTAGATAACCTTAGCTTACTAACTACCGATATCCGTATGTCTATCTTGTTGAAAAAAAATATTTAGTAGGCGTTTTTCTTGATATTTCTTCTGCTTACGACAACGTGTCCCTTCCAGTACGCAGGAATAAACTTATTCACCAGCTGAGTATTCCTGTGAAGCTGGTTCGTTTTATATGTAATCTGTTTTCTGAAAGAAATATCTTGATAAAGCATCAAAATTCCCTTCTCCCTCCCAAAACGGCCTGGAAAGGTCTCCCGCAAGGCTCAGTCCTTAGCCCCATACTGTACAGCTTGTACACATTCGACCTAGAACAATCGGTTGACTCCTTTTGTCAGGTATTGCAGTATGCGGACGATTTGGCACTATATGTTTCCGATAAATCTCTGGAAAAGGCTGTAGGTCAGTTAAACTCTGCACTCAGCTATTTATCGGATTGGCTCTTTGAGCATGGTCTATCTTTATCAGCTTCCAAAATCAGTTCTGTGATTTTTACAAATAAGAGATTTGTCCCTCCTATAACTATTAAAATTAATAACGAAACAATCCCCCAACAAAAGAAAGTTAGATTTTTAGGTGTTTGGTTGAACTCAAAACTCACAGGTACTCCTCACGCTGACTATGTGTCCCAAAAATGTGAAAGGAACATTAACGTTCTCCGCTCCTTATCCGGGGTGTGGTGGGGTGCCCATCCCGCTACTTAAAAACTTCTTTACAATACCATAATCCGTAGCCACATGGATTATGGGATGTTCCTTTTGGATCCTTCAAAGCAATCGGGTCTTCAGTTGCTTGATAAAATTCAAGCCAAATGTCTACGTATTATTCTTGGGGCTATGAAGTCATCCCCAATCAATGCCATGCAGGTTGAGTGTGGTGATTTTCCTATTTCCCTACGTAGACCTGCACGAAGTAGAAAGAGGCGGCCTCGTCGGAGGCGTCGAAACCAATTTTCGATTTCGATGACGACGAGCCGTTGAAGGGCACGCTGGCTATTTGGGCAGCGTGCGAACTTGAGGCGAAAATGAGACAGGCCTGCGGGGCGTCGGACGAGGACATCTCGTGGTCCGAGATGTCGGACTCTGCCGACTCAGTAGCTAGCTTTGGGCGGGCGAGCGCGAACATCAAGCGCCCACGAGCCCCGAAACCGTCCAGTTCGAAAACCGTCTAGACGAAATACAAAAAAAAGGCCCGCGCGGCCGAGGCCGTCCGCCCACTTCTGGGCTTAACGGCGGCTATGCGAAGGCAATGGCGGAGTTCGCTGCAGAAAAAAGAAGCAGCTTGAGCGTGAGGCCGAGCCGGAGGCGGCCGCTACAATTGCCACGCCGAGGAAGGAGGTGGCCAACGCGGGCTGCCCCCAGGAAAGCACTACACGTGCTATTAAAGCGGTTACCGGGGCGACAGGCCATAGGGAGGCTGCGCTGCAACAAGTGCAGAGCATCCTCTATGTGGCCGGCTCGGCGAAGAATTTAAAGGGGTCCCATGTCCCTCCATCGACAGCGCCATCACAGGGGCTGTCGAAGGCATCTTCGAGGCGTCGGTCCCCAAGGCGCTAATGAGGGCCGAGGCCGAGATTGCCCGGCTTAAGAGGCTGACCGGGTGGTACCTTGGACCAGGTCGCGTACCTCCAAACCGTCGACACGCCTTAGCGTCCGGTCACGCCCGAGGAGACGGCTCCCAAGGCGGTCACGCCTGCGGTGGCGGCGGCGGCGTTCCCCGCAGCGGCAGCTCCTGTAGCGGCATCCCCGGTAACGAAGACGCCCCTGGCGGTGGCCTGCGGGACGCCGCACCTCGTGATGGAAGCGACAACAACCGCGGCAACGGCCCTGACAACGATGGACCTGGATCACTTCCGCAGGTTCATCATTGATAATGTCGGGGCTATGATAGATGGTCGGTTTGCGGCGCTCGAGGGGCGCCTCCTTCCACCCGCCGCTGGCGTTTGACAAGCCAGCAGCAGAGGCTCGGACGCCTGCGTTGACTGCTAAGTCGGCGTCTCCTCCAAAATAAGGGAAGAGGGTGGCGAAATCACCTAATAAGAAGAAGGGGCTCCCTCGAGTGCCGGCACCAAAGCCGACCCAACGAGAGCCTAGGCCCCCACCCCCTGCTCCGGAGAGCTCTGCGGAGGGCGTGTGGATGGTGCTGGCCAAGAGGAGAATGAAGGGGAAGAAGCCCGCTCCGGCCGCCCAACAGGCGCTGGCCACCGAACCGGCAAAATCCGCTGAGCCAAAAAAGAGCTGGCGGAGACCCAGGTTGCGGCTGCCGTCGGCGGTGGTCGTCAAGCTGCCGCCGGACGCCGCAGATCGTGGCATGTCGTACGCCGCCATTGCGTTGATGTTGCCGCCGAGTGCGGCAAACTATTAACCCGAGGGCCCTAGGCATAGAATCCCTCGATTTCAAGGTGCGGAAGACAGGGGCGCGTCTAATCGAGGTCCCGGGCGCCGATAGCGGCCCAAAGGTGGACGCCCTGGCGGCCGCCATAAGCGCGGCGCTGGCCGCAGATGGGGTTGTTGTGTACAGGCCTACCAGACGTGCTTCCTTGTGCCTGGTAGGTCTGGACGACTCCGTGACGAAGCTGGACGTCACGGAGGTGGTGGCTCGTGCCGGGGGGTGCCCGGCCGATGACGTACAGACGGGGGAAATACAACGTGACAGGACACCCCTGGGCACGATCGTTATTAGCTGCCCCGTAGAAGCAGCTAAAAAGGTGGGGGCGTTGGGCAGGATCTTTGTCGGCTTCACCTCTACGCAGATCAAGCTGCTGGAGGTCAGGCCGATGAGGTGTTACCGCTGCCTCGAGGCTGGGCACGTGCGCGAGCAGTGCCGGGCCAAAGAAGATAGGAGCGCGGCGTGCTACAGGTGCGAGCAGCCGGGTCATAAAGCCTCTGGGTGTAGGGCTGCCCCCTTTTGGACGCTATGGGCCGCGGCCGGTATATCGACCGGCCACATGCTGGGTGGCAGGGCCTGTCCGGCCTGAAAGCTCAGCCGACGACGTAGGGGGGGTTCGGCTGCCGCTGTTGCTGCTACATCTACGGCTCAGCCGCGGCCGACCGTCTCTAGCACCACCGAGGCGCAGAATGTGGTGGGGCCCATGGATTAAGCCCTGGGCACCGTCAACGAAATCACCTGGGTGGCAGACTCGGGGGAGTCTGCGTCTAGTAGGGAGGAAAAGGGAGCGCCCTATACACGCTCCCAGGGTGGGCCCTCACAGGGCAGGTCGCATTGGGGTCGCGGTGCGTACCTAACGGCGACCCCGAGACCCCGACACTATGCGGCAAAGGCGGTGTCACCGCAGGGGTTTTAGTCGGTACACTTGGTCCAATGACCCGAGGATCAAGTCAGTGGATCAAGGACTCCGACATAACCCCTCCGCGTCCCCCGAACGCAAACTGGCACCCATAAAGGGCTTTCCCTGCGATAAAGAAAAAAGGTTAATTACACTTTTTCACAGTGTGTTAGGTCTAAAACGGTTACATCACGTACACCACACATGAGTTTCTTTACAAATTTTTATATGCCTATAAATGTATTTCATTTTATTTTAAATGAGACATAATTTTATAAAACGTTACTTATTGATAATATTACATAAAATTTTATGAATAAATGATTATAAGCAACATGTTCTTGGTTAATTTCCTGTAAGAATACGCAATTAAAATACACTTCCACAAATTACACTTTTTTACTGCATCACAATCACACGTCGGAGAAGAAAACAAAAATGTAAAACCCGAAAATTTCATAGCATCAGCTTCTGTCTTACCATCAATACTATCAGGTACTGCTCTCCAGGTACTGTTCACTTGGGCATTATTAATCAATCATTTAACTACTTCGTAAATCCGGTATCATCCTTCCACGTTCTTTACTAGGTTTAATCACTATTCGCGTTTTATCTTCAAAATTGGTTATATGGAAGTTCTCCAAAATGCAACTTCACCTCGGTGTAGGGGTCATATTTCACTTGAATACTGGTCCAGCACTTTATCCCCTTACATAGTCCACTTCTAAATTTGACTTTTAGTTCACTTCCAAATAATGACCAAATATTATTCCAAAGTCCAACACAAAACCGGACGGCCCAAAACAACACTATTCAAAACCACAGCTCAGCACTGCCCAAAGGCAGCACTGGCAGGTTCGCCATGCACTGTGGGCTGTTGGGGTCTCAATGAATAAAAGATAACGTCTTGATGTTTAATGTGTATTTGCTTAATTGCCTCTATTACATTATGTGTAGCCCTTTAAATATGGGCTACCGTGACGTAGGGGGGTCATACACTACAGAATATAAAAATGCTAGTAACTGTTACCCATCTCAGACTGACCGAGCAGAACGCAGCTTAACCTTGGTAATCTCTAAGAACATCGCAGCGCTATGCCATCCCTGACGTTTGTTCCGTTGTGATTATAATAACCGTGTTGTAGGTATCGACCAACCATCGGCTAACTGCGACATAGTTCTAAGTTAGCTACCTATTACATGTGACATAGAACCATGTACCTTATAGTTAGCGCCATAAACAGTCTTATTTTTTCGTTACAAATGATATTAACTTTCAAAATGAGCTATATCACTATATATATTTTGTATTAGTTTTGTTCAAATCCATGCAGTTTTGTAGAATTAAAATAGTTCAAATAAGTCTGAAGGTTAATTTTGGAAGATTCTCACGGACAGAGAAACAAACGAATAGGTATTTAATTTCTAATTGTAGATTCTCAAAGTCTACACTGGAAACTAAGTTACACTGCATTTATTATTATTCAGTTATTACCGGGTAAAATCCTGTCTGCAATGCTTCCATTAACCTGTTGGTTGCGGAAACACGCGAAATCGCGTCAAAAAACAACCATGACAAAGCAGCATTCTGATTCTAATTTATATTAAACAACATTACAACAGGACGAGATAAAGATAGCAGGACGAAATAGACCTTTTTTGAAAGATTGGTCTTTTAAAACCGAAAATACTCTGAATTATATTAGCGGATCCTGATTAAAACTGTCTCCATGATGACAAGGTCACTGCCCTTGAGGTCATGGTCAATACCCTTGTGAGTTTCCCGTGGTGTGACCCCACCCTACTATTCCCACATCCTACCGGGTCCCGAAGGCTTGATCAGGCGATGTTTTTTGGCAAAAGAATCTAATTCCTAAAATACTTGCACCCCCTTTGCTACACCGTGACCCTTAGGCCACGGACACGAAGACAGCGGGAGCGAGGCGGTGGCGGTGGCGGCGCGGGGAGCGGCGCGTTTCAATGCATACATTTAAGCCATGATTACACTTTGCGACCGCGACTGCGACCTGACAGCCTTGAGACGGTCACGTCGGAGTCAGAATTGGATCCAACCGCCGACACGACCGCGACTGCGACCAAGGTCATTTAGTGATGCAGTCATCGTTATGATAAATATCAATGTATCGATATAATATGATAGTGTTGTCGTGTAAAAAAATAATGTGAAAATTAAAGTGATTGATGATGTATCGAAACATCAATCTTTTATTATGCTTGTTTTATTGTCGATGTACTGACGTATAATTTGGGGTTTTGTATAAAAACATCGCTTTGAAAATATCGATATATCAATGAATCGATATTTTACAAGTTTTTATTACACTTTTTTTATTCGTATGTGTGTTTGTCATTCTGGTGCAAAATTGGGATCCATTTTTCAAACACTTGCAGGCATCTTGCATGCGTGCAGACACCGTGAGATCATTCTGCGTAGATCGGACCAATAAAAATAATTAAGAAGTTTGAGGGTACCCTGGAACAACTATGCCTTTTGGACGTCTAACACCTCAGTCCTTCCCGTGACCTTGGGTGATCGGGAACTTAAAAATCAAAATAAACCGCGATAAAATTCGAAATATTGTTTTATTTCAATATTGTAATGGTTTACATGAATAAAAAATATTCTGATCCTGATTCTTAGAGTTATCTTGACGAATCTTATAGACCCAGATGGTGTCAAAGAAAGTGGTACAACATGGAGCGACGTGCAATCCAAGACTAACCCCTTGTTCGCACAGGCGCATTTTTAACGCGTTATGGTGAAGTGTTGTAAGCGCTTTTAAAAGAAAAGAACTATTGGAGTCTGTCTAATGAAAGCTGAGTGGAAAAGGGCGGCAAATTTAAATAAAGTAGGTCAAAGTGGAAATAAATGGATTTGACACTTAGTTGAGTAAAAAAACAGTGGAGCATAAGCAAAAAATCGTGTAAATAAGGTTATGTTTTTAGGAAGCACATTTATACACACACGATGATAATAAAGAAACGAGGGAGGAGAAGGAACTGGGAGGGAGGTACATAGAAATTATAGCTTTTTAACATATTTACATTCTTTCATGTAAATGGCATATATTCTTTCATGTAATATCAGTCACTCGCGCGCCGCTGTCAAGGTCAGCTGTGTTTTTGTTTGTACGCTGCGCTGCGTGCAACAACGAACTTTTTTAAATCATGTCGCAAATATTAAAATGTAACGCCTGTAATACAGTCATAGATGAACTATTGGCATATGTGCAAAATAAAATATCAGTTATCGACGAAGATACGTTGAAAAGAATTTGTGTGTCCGCGTTGACGAGTAGTTAAATCAGTAAATCAAAATCATTACTATTTGAATCCTTGCCGACGGATCATCGTAAAATCGTAAGAAAAAGGAAGGGAAAGGAAGTAAGGGAACTTGATGACATCGTTAGTGTGTTTAAAAGCATAGATCCCGATGTAATTCCTGTTTTTGTTGCGAAGAATCTCGAAAAACTACCCCCAATTTTGTTCGATCACCTTGATTGTACAAAACTGCTAAAAGATCTCACAAGATTAAATTCTGAGATTGAAGAAGTCAGAAACACATATGTCACGGTAAAACAGTTTGACGCAACGTTATCGGGACCTATAAATACTGCTGACTATGTAAATACGAGACGGGGTGCTTGGAATCAGGAAAGTGGACCTGTGAGCATGACATTGAGTTACAACTACATCATGGACGAGCACGAGTTACAGTCTGATAATATGGTAAGAAATCAATGCCCCGTAATAGCAAATCACGAGGCATTGACAATGGCTACTGATAAATGTCAAGTTGATATCGTGGTGTGTACGCCGTTAGCTCAAGCCAAAAATGATTCATCGAGTGCGCTAAAGACTGCAAGGGCGGCACAGGAGACTCAGGGCGAGAGTACCGACGAAGCGCCAAGTATTCCGTTATCTCCGAAAGCGAGCTTAAGAACTGATCAATCAATCACACTGGCAACTAACCAGGAGCACAAAAAGAATAATGCAGTACCGATCACGCGTCTACTCCCTGAGTCGAAAACCCAAATAAATAACAGAAAGGAAGATACTAGTCCTTGGCAAACAGTGAAAAAACGTAAAAGAAAACCAAACTATAGATATTTGAGTGAAATAGGTAAAGCAGAAGCGTCAGTATCGTCCTTTAGAGCTGCTAATAAGAAAATACCTATTTTTATAACGAATGTACATAAGGATACAGTGGAGTCTGTCATTAATTATATAAATACTCAAACACAAGAAAGGATATTTTTGGAAAAGATAAACACGAAGAAAGTGTTAGATCACAAAGCCTACAAATTCTTTGTGTCCGAGTCTAAAGTGTCCAAATTCTTAGACGAAAAAATATGGCCTGAAGGAATTATCTTTAGACGCTTCGTACACTTTAAAAATCGAAGAGCGGATGATGAGTCCGCGACAGCCGGTCCGTTGATCTCTAACTATGGATAGTACGACCTACAAATTTGCCAGCTATAATTGTAAAAGCGTGAAGAGCGCTGTGAGCGATTCGACGTTTATGTGACGAATGCGTGCTGATACCACTACAAGAAACTTGGCTGCTACCGGAAGAGTTGGCGTATCTGAATAGCATCGATAGTAGATTTAATTGCACGGGGACATCAGCTGTGGACACGACGGCAGGGTTACTGCGTGGCAGGCCGCACGGCGGTACCGCGCTGCTGTGGAAGACTAGTGTGTTTCATTGTGTTACTGTTATAAATTGCGATAATCCGCGAGTGAGTGCTATTCGCATAAATACAGCTTCTAGTTCATTGATTGTGGTGTGTGTTTATATGCCTACAAACAAATAGGAAAACCTGGCTACTTTTACTGACTGCATGGGAACTGTAAGTGCTATTAGTAATGATTATGAAAACGAACCTATTTTTTTTTTAGGAGATTTTAAGCCATCTGTCGTGTTGTTATAGGATGATATAGATACATACAGATAAATTATGTTAGTTTATAGGAAAACTAAGCTTTGTACCCAAAGGCTTCTATAGAATGAGAGTAATGTTTTTTTACGAAGTAACAAGCAAAACAGATCACGGATCTGGTCACATATACTTTATCTACATTAAAAAGAAATTATAACCCGACCAACCATAGCAGACAAAATTTATGGGCTTATTAAACATCCGTTTCTGAAATTGTACTTCCCTAAAGCGAAATCGATTGATCGAAGATAAGTATTTTTTAGTCTACCTATTTTTCTATTTTATCAGGACCGGAATGATGGAGAGACATGAATAAAGAAAGCTTAATGAAAGATTGATATTTCGATACATCGTCAATCACTTTAATTTTCACATTATTTTTTTACACGACAACAGTATCTTATTATATCGATACATTGATATTTATCATAACGATGACTGCATCACTAAATGACCTTGGTCGCAGTCGCGGTCGGGTCGGCGGTTGGATCCAACTCTGACTCCGACGTGACCGTCTCAAGGCTGTCAGGTCGGAGTCGTGGTCACAAAGTGTGTGTGTGTGTGTGTGTGTGAATGATCTACGCTGTTGGCCTCGAGGCCTCTACAGCTTCACCGGATTTTAAAGGCGAGCGTGCAACCACTACGCTCCAGCCAGCCAGAAGGGCAAGAGGCGACATACTCGAGGGCGCCTCGGAGAGGCGCCCTCGGTTGGGACAGTCGCTGTAGGGGGACCGGTGCACTACTAAGCGCACCGGTCGACCGCCGGCTATGGGAGGGGATCTACTACTGCGTCTGCGTCTACGGCGTCGCTCGTATTCTGAGCGGAAAGAAGGGATGACAAAGCATCGGGGGGGTCGGTGAGAACATGTCTCGGCCGGCGGTAGCGGCAGGGGTCGCGAGGGAGGTCGTAGTCGGCGGTGGCTACGATTAACGGATTCGCATGGGAAGATGCGTTCGCGAAGTGACGTGTTGACGCCTTTTTAATAAAGGCGCGAATAGGTTCGAGACCTAGATCGGAGTGGAGGTCGACGTTCCGTACGAACCAGGGGGCTCCTACGGCTTTACGGAGGAAGCGGTTTTGAACCGCTTGAAGTCTGTCGATGTGAGAGGGGGCCGAATGCCCGAACACAGCACACGCATAAGTCATGATGGGACGAACGCAAGTTTTGTAAAGCGTCACCTTATTTCTAAGGGACATTTTACTCCGCTTGCAGATTAACGAATGGAGACGACCGAGCACGAAGGATGCTCGGTGACGGACCCGCTTGATGTGCGGGCCGAAGGTCATGGTACTGTTCAGGGTGACCCCTAAATATTTGACCTCTTTGACCCAGGGAATGGGTCGGTCGAACATGGTCACTTGACCTCGGTTCCTTCCGGGGCGGCGCAGAGAGTGGTGCGAAGGTGCACCTCTGGCGAAGAGCACCGCCGCGCTCTTGTCCGGGTTCACCTCGATTCGCCACTTCCTGAACCAATCCCCTAGGGTATTGGCGGCGGTCTGGAGTTTCCTCGTGATGCGGGCCTTGTTCCTATTGGAATAATAAAGAGCGGTATCATCCGCGAATAAAGCTAGTTTAACATCACTCGAACGAGGAATGTCGTTCGTGTAGAGGCTAAACAGGAGCGGAGAGAGCACTGAGCCCTGTGGGACTCCAGCACTGATGGAGTGGGAAGCGGAGCGCGTCATTTCGACGCGATAACGAAAGGCGCGATTCGACAAGAAGTCTCGTAAGATGAGCACGAGTCTGTCCGGCACACCCAATCGGTAGAGCTTGTAGATCAAGCCGTTGTGCCAGACTTTGTCGAATGCCTTCGCGACATCCAGGAAGAGGGCGCCCGTGTAGACGGGTCTTCCGGGCCCATTGAGACCGGAGAGAATGTGCTCCGTGATGCGGTGCACCTGATGGACACAAGAGTGTTTGGCTCGAAAGCCGAACTGCTCGTCGATAAGGATACCCCTGGACGTTATGAAGTCCTTGAGCCTCGCCAGAAGGAGGCGCTCGTATATCTTGGCCAGGGAGTTGAGGAGACTGATAGGACGGTAGCTCGCGGGGAGATTGCGAGGTTTGCCGGGCTTGGGGATGCCAATGACGTCCGCCTCCTTCCACTTAGCGGGGAAGGTGCAGTTCGTCATGGCGGCGTTCAAGATGGCCACCAAGAGGCAGATGAGTTGGGCGGGCAGGCATTTCAGAACGCGATTCGAAATGCCGTCAGGGCCGGGGGCTTTTTTAGTTTTAAGACCCATGATCAGATCTTCGACCTCCGTTTGCGTGATAGGAGGCAAGGAATCGACGGGGGGGAGGGATGCCCTGCGCTCGACTTCCCTGTCTACCGCGTCGACGTGGGACTGGTCGACGGACTGAGAGCTGGGGGCGCACTGGCTCTCGAGGGAGTCGGCGAGAAGCTCGGCCTTTTCGTCGTCGTCGAAGGCTGGGGGCGCTGCGCCTGAAGGGCGGGACAGCGGGGGCATGTCAGTCGTGGAGTCGGATTTGAGGCTACGCGCCAGCTGCCAGTAGGCCAGATGCGACGGCGCGATTCCCTCTAGGAGGACACCCCACCGTTCCTCCCGGACCTCCGCGACACGACGCTTTACCTCTCGTTGTAAAGCGCGCATCCGGGCCCGGTTGGCTTCGGTGGGGTAGGAGTCGTACGCTCGGATGGAAGCATTCTTGGAGCGAATGAGATCCCTAACATCGTCCGGCAGTCGAAAGCGGTTGAGGTAGAAATCTTCCGCTTCGACTTGCTTGGACGATCGACTGACCGCCGATCGGATGTGTTCGGTGAAGGCATCTACGGCCTGATCGGTGTCCTGAGGGGACGGGATGGAGTCCGAGCTGAGAGGCAGGGGGGGAGGGTCGGCATCCGCCAAGGCCGTGCTTAGCGCATGCCAATCCACCACCGTCTTTTTGGGTCGCTGAGGGGCGGAAGGGGGGGAACCGAGTCTCATGACTACAGGTCGATGGTCAGAGTCGAGTTCCTGGACTACTTCCAAGGAGTGCAGCCGTAGGGTGACACCCTTCAGAAGCGCCATGTCCAGGACGTCGGGTCGGTGATTGGGATTGTTAGGATAGTGGGTAGGGTGCATGGGTGCGATGACGTCAAAGTCGAGAACGTCGACCAGGGCGTCAAGGCTCCTACCGTTAGGGGTAGTGGTGAGACCGTTCCAGGCCACGTGTTTGCTGTTGAAGTCGCCCGCCAGAATGACGGCGCTTCCCAGATTGAGGAGTGCTTCAAAGTCACTCCTGAGAACGGATTTAGTGGGGGAAAGGTAAACGGAGGCGATCACGATGGGCTGGTGCCCCGTGAGAGAGACGCGACAGACCGAGGCTTCGATGTTGGTGAGCGCGGGGGGATCGAGAGGGATGCAGTGCAGGGACCTCCTGTAATAAATGAGAGTACCGCCTCCGCGGGAGCCGATTCTGTCATTGCGCACGAGGTTGTAGTTTGCGATCCTAGGATCGCGATGTGCGGGCTTCAGGAAGGTTTCCTGCACGAGGAGGATATCAAGTTGGTGATCTCGGAGGAAATCAGCAACCTGATCTCGCTGGGAGCGAAGGCCATCGGCGTTAAAGAACGCCAGGGATAGGTTGTGGGGCTTATGGCGGGGAGGTCGCAGATCCATTATCGGGTGCGGGGGGGTTGGGTTCTGAGGGACGTCAGGACGTCATAGACGTCCCTGTATTCCGCGGCCAGGAGAACCTGTGGTCACAAAGTATAATCACGGCTTTATATGGAAATGGCGCGGCGCAGGGAGCGGGCGGCGAGCGGCGTACGAGCGGGGCGTACCTAGGGATGCAACATCGTTCATAAAAAACATCGATAACAAAATATCGATGTTTTTAAAACTGAAACATCGATGTTCAAAATATCGATGCTTATGAACGATATATCGATGTTTTCTCAATGTTTTTAAATACCTTAAATTAAGGACTTGAAATACAGAGAAAAGGTGTTTTCTTATAAAACAATATTGATATATAGATAGATTCATTTTGGTAATCATGATAACTGACAAACAATTAGTTACTTAAAATAATACAGTTATAATGTATTAGGATACGAAGACTGGTAGAACGACAAATTAAACAAATATCAGATAGACAAAGATAATCAAATTCATTATGAGAGGAATTA
This sequence comes from Phalera bucephala, assembly GCA_905147815.2. Lineage (NCBI taxonomy): Eukaryota > Metazoa > Arthropoda > Insecta > Lepidoptera > Notodontidae > Phalera > Phalera bucephala. Next base: position 16,766,258 of record LR990622.1, read on the forward strand.
AACAAAAGTTATTAACTATTTGTTTCTCATTATAGAATTCAAAAATAATAATTTCGATAATCTACTGCCGAGCAATCGGTTTCTTTCTTGAGTAATTACAGCTCCAGCTTCAGAAAATAACCTTTCACTGGGGACAGAAGTTGCAACTATTGACAAATGTTTCATAGCCAGTTTATATAAATATGGAAATACAGTTTTCATGTCGTCCCACATTTATAAAAAATAATAGGTTTTATATAAAATTCTAATTAGAATTTGAGAAAATCTAGATTTTCGAAAACTCGCGAATCGCGCCATTTTCGCGGGTTTTACTTACACTGTTCCGCCATGTCAAAAAAATGTCGAAAATACGCCCTCCCACTGTTGAAGGGCTAAACTTTTACGGCCCCTGATTTCGTCATTCAGTACGCGACGCGAGAGAGAAATGGCGCGACGTAACACAGATGATAGTTGCGTACAAAGAGATGGCGCTGCAATAAAATATCGTTCATAAAACATCGTTCTTAATGATCGATGTATCGACGTTTTCTTGTAGTTTAATATCGATGTTTTAACATCGATGTTTATGAACGATACTTCGATATTTTAAAACATCGATGTATCGTTTGCATCCCTAGGCGTACCAATATAGCGGTGCCCGCGCGTCTGCGTTGACGTTGTGTTGAATTGTAGTTGTCTATTTTAGCTTTTTAACGAATGAAGTTGAAAATGCCCGTCGACGTGTTGGAGCAAATTATTACAATAATTTTTGATAGAATTTGATTTAATAGATTTGCTTCCGCGCTTGGTTGTAGGAATTTACATCTTCTTTTGCTCACAATAAATCAAACTTTAGGAAGGAATTCGTAGCAAAAAGATGTTGTCGTCGCTGCTTAGACATTTCGTTCGCGAAAAAAGATACTAATTTCTCGTAACACAACACTAGCAGCATCACCGCTCTAGCACCGTGCGGTCTGCCCGCTGGCTTCGAGACCGGGTACAGCGTTGCCGCGCCGCTCCCCACGCCGCCGCCGCCGCCGCCCCGCTCCCGCTTACTTCGTGCCCGAGGCCTTGGTCCTGCAGTCCCGCAAAGATCACCACGATGACAGGCTTAGTACTGTACGCATCCACGTAGTAGCCGCGATCTTTACAAGGTCATTGGCCCAACTTGTAATAAAGAGACACTTGAAGAAGAAGAAGGCCTATCTTGTGGGGGGCCTACCCAGTCCACGTATTTCATTACAGCTTATCCCATTAGAAATAATACTTTCACCTTTTGGGGATTAAATTACTTTTTGTTTGGGCTTGGTAAGGAGGTGGTAGAAATTGTTGTTTCCAATGTAGGCGTTTGACCAGCTCGATAGCTTCGACTAGGAATAATGACAACATAACTTTAACACAACATGTTGAAAATAATAAACAATGTTAAAAGACATTATGTTTAAGAAAGATCATTGTTGAGGAGTGCAACCACCGCCACCAGCTTAGGGGTGGCTGTTTTAGGCTAAGGAAAGGTCAACCATAAGTTTTTTGTAAAATTACAGTCCACTGCTCCGGTTACTCCAACTTTCTAACAAAATTATTATAATATTAAGGTCTTTAAAGCGTTGTCGCGTTACGTCTTCAAGAAAAGGAAGTTTGTAGAAACCTGAGAGTATTTAGTTTTGGCCTGCCGGGGATTGCCGCGCCCACACGGTTGCTGCGCTGCGCCGGGGCAGGGAAGAGAGAAATGCGGTGCCTCTATTGGCCTAGCGTTTACACGTGTCAGTAATTAAGCCAAGGTCAATAGGGGTATCTGTCGCGAGGGCACGGAGTGCGTGTCGCGAGGATGGTCACAAATAATATCACATTTCACTTGTATTTTTTTTTGTTATTTATCAGAGTACTTCTATATTAAAAATGCCATCTAACGTAACATAATTGAACTTACCAGTAACATTGACATGGACGTTTAGTTTTTACCATTTTTCGCCAGATGGCAAATACAAACGTGGGTTGGGTAAGGCGTAACGTCCCTCTCGCCCTAAGTCACCCTGCGCAGTCCACGCTTAAATTGTATAGGAACATCTTATAAAGCCATCTTCTTTTCGTATTCGCTTCGTGATCTTATCAAATTTACGTGTGTGTGTGTGTGTGAATGACCTACGCTGTTGGCCTCGAGGCCTCTACAGCTTCACCGGATTTTAAAGGCGAGCGTGCAACCACTACGCTCCAGCCAGCCAGAAGGGCAAGAGGCGACATACTCGAGGGCGCCTCGAAGAGGCGACATACTCGAGGGCGCCACGAAGAGGCGCCATCAAATTTACGTCCGACACCCGAGGTCTTAAATGCAGATGGCGCCAATCGCGTAAAAAATATTTATTCACTACAAATCAAAATAGTTCCACAAAATGCCACTAGACAGCGTTATTTTAAGGTTTCATCGGAATTTAGGGGAAAATAAATATTTTTATATGATATGATTATAAATTAACAATGTTCATAGTTTTTCGTTCACTCTCTCCCTCTATTTCTCTATATATCATCACATCAGATCCCTTGCGGGATAGACAAAGCAGCATAGTTCCACAAAATGTCTCTAGACGGCGCTATACTAATTTTTTATCGGATTTGAGAGAAAATAATTATTTTTATATGATATAATTATAAATTATCAATTCTTTACTTTTACTTCAAAACCTTGCCTTGCTTGCTAAATTCCATGGGGGGGGGGGGGGCTAATCAACGGGAAGTGCCCTATAATTTCTGATAGGCTGATCTTCATTTTTTAGCAGCAGGAGCATGTAGATCTTGGTATTTAACATAAATTTCAACTTACTATCTCTGACCGTTCCTGAGAAAAAGGGTAATAACCGTAGGACAGACAGACGGACAACAAGTGATCCTATAAGGGTTCCGTTGTACTGATTGAGTTACGGAACCCTAAAAACCGTACTAAATGAAGATCGATCGATCGATCGATGGAAGAACTGCGATCTCCTCGGATATGCCGCTCGCTAGGCGCTGCGACAACACGCTTGCTTTGCGTGCTCAGCTCGCGCGTTTTTTTCTCTTTAGATAGAACTTTTTATGGGTACCCACCCGTGTAAGGCGGACGCGCTAAAGCTTGATAGCCGCTATTGAGATTGCGCAGTTGTTCCGATAGCGGCAGCGGCAGCCGGGCCCATTTTCCAGTGACTAGACTGACGGGCCTTGCAGGCCCTGCCTTTTGTGGAATTACATCCGACCGCAACGCACAGTGCATAGTAGGGGGAAGCATGCTAACTTAAGACCTTATGGCCCAGCTGCTCACATTTAAAGCAATGTGCGCTGCAATCTGTTTCACCTCGGCACCACACGTGGCCATGGCCAGCTACCAAATATCGATAGCACCGCATAAGCCTCACCTCTAGCAACTTGATTAGTGCGAGGTGAAGCCGACAAGGGTTTTAAGCGTAACAACCTTTTTGGTTACCTCAGTGAGGTTACCTCACAAGAATTGTGCAGAGGGGCATCCGGTCACGCAGTATTTTCCCCGCCTGTTCTGCATCGACTGGACATCCTCCAGCATGGATGACAGCCACCACCACCTCCTCCTTCGTGACGGATTCATCCAAGCTCCCAATGCACGCTTAGTGGGCCTGGAGACAGTTACTCTGTCAGCGGACAGCACAGCGCTAAGCACCGCCGAGAGCGCATCGACTTTCAGGCCACCCTTTGCCCCCAACACCTTTAACACGCGCACCTCCCTCGATCCTAAATCCAAGAGACATACCCAATTCCCCGCATTTATCGCTGGTTTCGCCCTCAACAGGGCCGAGCGTACGTCATGCCGCGGTTTACGGTGTCTGGCTGTAGCTTGACAACTACCGCAGTCGAACACGACAGCCGCAGCCTGCGTCTGTGCTTCCGCTTCTTTTTTGGCGCATTGCTTGCCGGTTCAATAGACTCCGCCGTCTCGGCGGTCTGTGCGGGCTTTTTCACTTTCGTTTCCTGCTTGTCAACCACCTCCCGGTTTCTCCGTGGAATTGGACGGCTTTGTAGGCGCCGATGCATAGGGCTCTTTACGCTTTTTCTCTTCTTTGCCCTTGTTCCCCTTTATTGGGGGAGCTGGAGCGGCCTTCGGCCCTGGCACCGACACCTCCGGCTGGTTGGAAGCCAAGTGCAGACGGAGACGCTCCTCTAGGAGAAGTCTTCCCTCTAGGGCTGCGGAGTGGGCAACCATCATTGACCCCACGAGGACGATAATGGCCATGTGCTTTTGCTCCAGATCCATCGATGGTAACGCCGTTGCTGGTGCCGCCGCGACGAAAGGTGCTGTCGATATGGCTGAAGCCGCACGTCTGTCTCAGTGTAAGGAAAGGAAGGCATGTAGATACTTCACCTGATTCAGCAGCTATCCTATCTTTATTAAAGGCGGGCATTCTCCGCCTCCATCTGCTTCAGTTTCTAGGGAACCTACACCTCAAATATGGCCTCTACTAAAGGCAGTTGCCCTACCCTTTAGATTGCCGCTATGGCAATTAATAACTGGACAGGTGGGAGTAAGACTCGCGCTCTGAGGTTTCCAAACCGATTTCGGTCAGTTCAGCGCATAATTGTAGTTTCGGCTTCTGCAGATAACCAACCGAAACTAGGGCCGAAACCGAAACTACGTTCGTGAGCTTCCGGGGGGCCCTTAGGCGCTATAAGCGAGTGAAGAAATGACTGAACTATGGTCTAGGCATGGCGATTTATTTAAATGAAATCTTTGAATTAATTCTAATCGATTGCACTGGAATCGATTTTCGTATTTGAGCCTGTTAGATTTGTCTTGATTAGTACTATAGTTTTAAGTGGTCCTAAAAACTTTTCAACTAAACTAGATAGCCCCATCATGTTTGGGCTTGTTGGATTTGTTTTGATAAGTTCTATAGACTACAGTTGCCAGAGTCTGGAGGTAGAGATATGAGGTGCCCATAGGGATTCGCCTAATATGCAACGTAACTCTATCGTATTTGGGCTCGTTTGATTTATCTAGACAAGTACCATATAAACTAATAATAACTCAATCTACACATTCGTATTGTTTGTCGTTAAGGAGTTCCCTGGTGTATATTCCAATCCCAAAATCCAGTACCAATGAAATTAAAATGGAGCCTGGAGCTACACTAAGCCCAAAGCAAAAAGAATCATCAAAATATTTCAACCTACTAGGAAAATTTTATTATCTGATGAAGATCCTGTCTTCCAAAGTCCGAGACGTTTGTCACCACTAGAAATGAATATTGTGAACAAACAGATTGAAGAATAGTTTGCTAAAGGAATAATTAAGCCGAGTAAATCTGATTTTGCATGCCAAATTGTCCTGGATCACAAAAAGGATGGCTCACGTCGAATGTGTATGGATTATAGAAGATTAAATAACAAGGTCATCAGAGAAAGATTTCCATTACCAGTGTTAGAAGACCAGATAAACAAGTTAAAAGAAGCCAAGTTATTGACCTCACTTGATTTATGCAACGGATTTTTCCATGTAAGTTCACCAAGTCAGCCAAAAGTGCACAGCCTTTGTTTCACCAGGCCAGTACGAATTTCTCAAAATGCCTTTTGGACTGTGTACAGCGCGATCTGTATTGCAGAGGTTTGTCAACGACGTCTTTAGCGACTTAATTGCCGATGGAACCGTAACGGCTTACCTTGATGGCCTGATGCTACCATCTAAAACGGAAGAAGAAGGAATAATTAAGCTTGAAAAGGTGCTTAAAAGAGCGGAAGAGTATGGCTTAGAGTTTAACTGGAAAAAAGCCCTTTTCTTGAAGAAAGAGATAACGAAGTAAGACCAGCGAAGGATAAAATTAATGCTATGGCGAAGTTTAGGCAACCTAAGAACGTGAAAGCTGTTCAATCATTTTTAGGACTTACCGGCTATTTCCGATAGGTTATTAAGGATTACTCACTTATAGCAAAGCCGATGACCGAATTATTGAAGAAGAATACTCCATTTGATTTTAATGAAAGCTGTCAACAAGCCTTTCAAGAACTGAAGAATATACTGTGTAGCTCCTGTAGCTGTAGTCCTATACTTAAAATTTACAATCCTAATCATCATACTGAATTACACACAGACGCTAGCGCTGATGGATATGGAGCCGTACTCTTACAACGAAGTCCGAATGATGACAAACTTCAACCAATCCACTATACGAGGCATGCCTTTTAAGTTATGTCGTTTAAAGAAAAAAACACTACTAGAACCTTATAGTACTTTTTATTGTTTTTCAAAGTATTCACCACGTATCTTAATAAACTTTTCCATTTGCTCAAACCAGTTATTATAACATTTATTCCACTCTAAAGTGGGGGTGTTCAAAATGGCTGACTTGAAAGCGTCGACTGCTTCTTCACCGAACTGGAACCTTTGACCACGAAGACTTTTCTTAATAGGAAATGTAAAGAAATCGTTAGGGCTTAGGTCAAAACTGTATGGAGGATGGTCAAGAAATTCTACATTTTCCTGCTTTAAATACTCAATCGTTTGACGAGCGCTGTGTGAGCTTGCGTTGTCGTGGTGCAGGATGATGCGTCGCTTTGAGTTAGATTTTCGAAGTTCGGCGATGACTTGTGGTAAACAAACTGTGGTATACCACTTGCGTTAACCGTTCTACGATCTTCAAGTGCAATAGTCGCAACATGGCCGGTTTTTCCAACGAACGTGGCCACCATCTTCTTTGAAGTGCTTCGAGAACGAACAACTTTAGTCGGCTTTGGCTCGTCTTGAAAGACCCAGATTGTAGATTGTTGTTTGGAATCAGGATCATAGGCATAAATCCAAAATTCGTCACCACTGATGATGTGGTAGACGTGATTTGACTCTCCTCGGTTGAACCTTTGCAGAGTTTTCTTACACCATCTGACGCGGGGCGCCTTGTGATCGTCGGAAAGCAGATGCGGTATCCAACGGCAAACTAGCTTTCTCACACCAAGCGCTTCATGCAAGATCTTCTGAATGGTTGTCCCTGAGATGCCTAATTGAGCCTCTATCTCTCGATACGTCACATGACGATCTTCGAGAGTTAGTTGTCTCACAGCAATGATGTTATCTTCAGTGAAAGCGGATTTTGACGGACGATTTAGCGCAGTGGTTAAGAGCTTAAGTCGCTCCGCCAACTGCGTCTAATAGTCGCGGGTTCGATTCCCGCACGGGACAAATCTTTGTGTGATACATAATTATTTGTTCCGGTCTGGGTATTTTTTTGTGAATTTTCATGTTTGTAAACGCACCCACGATACAGGAATTAATCCTAGTGTGGGGCTACGTTTTTTAAAAAGAAAAAATAAAAAAAAAAATTTTTTGGCGTCCTTCGCGAGATTTGTCACTAACACTAGTATGTCCACGCTGGAATTCTAAATAACAGCGTTCGACAGTCCGCAGACATGGGGCTTCATCACTGAACACAGATGTTAGCTCTTCAAAACACTGAAGCCGTGTCAGGCCCTTCTAAAGTTGTAGAAATTTATTGCACGTACATTTTCCTTAGAAAGATTAATTTTCGTACGTAACCTGACAGATTCCAATCGACGCTGTGACTAAACAATAGCATTTATCCTAATACTTTCAACTGTTTTGAGATTCAAAATTTAAACACATTCGAATATAGAACAGTTCTAAATTCAAAATTGCCGGGAAATATGGAAACGACAGAACTTAAAAGGCATGCCTAGTATGAGCAAAAAGACTAAATTATCATAGTTACCATTTAGAGGTATTAGCTATCGTGGAATCTATCAAGAAATTTAGAATTTACCTGCAAGGAATACACAAAATAGTAACAGACTGCTCTGTATTAACAATTACCTTACAAAAGAAAGACTTACCATCAAGAGTCGCTCGCTGGGCTCTGCTACTTGAAGAGTATGATTACGAGATCGAACATAGACCAGGATCAAGGATGAAACGCGCCGATGCGTTGAGTCGATATCCTATTTGTGATTGCGGAAACTACAGCACGTATTAAAAAAGCACAAGATGAAGATGATTACATTAAAGCACTGAAGATAATTTTAGAGAAAGAGCCTTATACGACATACTCTACAAAGAGAAAAACGAAAGTAGACTGATCGTTGTACTGACGAGAATGCAATTTGAAATAATAAGAAAAACCACGAAAGAAGACACTTTAAAGTTGCAAAGACTGAACAATTAATTAGTAGAGGTATTGACATTTGACATCGAAAATTTACATGACAAAATTATGAAGATAATGAATAATTGTGTTGAGTGTATCCTGATATCAAACAAGAACGGAAAGAAAGAAGGTTTCTTGCACCCGATCGATAAAGGTGATGTGCCATTAGCAACTTAACATATTGATCATCTTGGACCTTTGACATCAACATACAAGAATTATAAGCACATCCTAACTGTCGTCGACGCCTACACCAAATTTACTTGGATATATCCTGTTAAGACCTTAACTACAGAAGAGACGCTAGATAAACTGAGACTTCAACAGCAAACTTTTGGTGCACCTGAGAGAATAATAACCGGCATTTAACTCCAACGATTTCCAAGATTATTGTAAAGGCGAAACTATAACGCACTATACAATCACTACAGGACAGCCGAGAGCAAGCGGTCAAGTAGAACGTATTGATCAGATTATCATTGCCGTGTCAAGCAAACTCAGTGCAGATGACCCTACGAAATGGTACTGCAAGGTATGCTACGTGCAATGCTGTATAAATGGGACTTACCAGCGGAGCATCCAAATGACCCTGTTCTAATTGTTATTTGGATTTAAAATTAGAGATAAAGAAGAAGAATTCCTGAAATTGGTAGAAGAAGAAAACATTCAAATTTTTAATGAAATGGGATAAGAACTCAGAGAAAAGGCAAAAGAATCGATTAAAAAGATACAAGAAGAAAATTTAAGAAATTATAATAAGAAAAAGAAAGAAGCGGTTGTTTACAACGTGGGTGATCTTGTTGCTATCAAAAAGACACAATTTTCTCAAGGCTCGAAACTTTTCCCGAAGTTTCTAGGGCCATATGAAGAAACCGCCAAGAAACGAAATGACAGATACACTGTAAAGAAGGTGGGAAATCGGGAAGGGACCCATTAATACGTCAGCTTCCGCAGATTTAATGCGGAAGTTGAAGCCAGAAGATGAAAGTTCATCTGGGACAGATCAATGAGCAGGATAGCCGTGTGGATTAGTTTATAAAGTTTAATTTTGTTTTTTAGTTTGATTTGTTTACGTAGTTTTGCCTGAGTAGGAATTGGTAGGTTTTATTATCTATGTCTACGTACTATTATGAGATAGCTATGGATGTAACAGAGTGGTGGTTAATGTCAGTTGGGGAAAAGATTGTAATGATTGTGTGAAGACGGAATAAATAAAAAGTACAATATTTACTTCAAATTACGTTGTGTCAAGCCATTCCCACATATGTATATATTATACATATATATATAGACAGTAGACAAAGAAGCATAGCTCCACAAAATGTCACTAGACAGCGCTATCATAATTTTTTATCGGATTTGAGGCAAAATAGTTATATTCTATGTTATAGTTAAAATTAACAATTTTCTGATTTTTTCTTTAACTTTTACTTCAAAAACTTGCTTCTTGCCAAATTCCATGGTTCTAGGTCAACGGGAAGTACCATAAAGATTCTGTTGAGTGACTTTAAATGGCCATATCTTTTGTTTGAGTTCACTTAGAACTTTTAATAATAATAATAAGCCCGCAGGGCAGCTTGTGGCGAGCTGTTTGTGAGTAACGAACCCACGAACCCGAGTGCTTAAGAGAATCGGTCAGGGGCCCCAACTCGGCGTGTCTTCGTCGGTCGAGTAGAAATCGAAGGGTGCCCGCAGGACTCTCGGCTCTGGCTTGCCTTAATTGGCCGTCCAGAGAGAAGCCGTGAGAGCTATATCGACGTAGGAAGATAATGCGGTCCTACGTCGATGTACTCCAGGGGTGGAAGTGTTAAAGGGCATAACGCCGCGAGTAACTTCGGAGAAAGCGCAGCACACCTCTCTACACCCCTGAGCCGCTCACACCGGTGTTGCCCTCAGTTGTCCTAGGACGACCGCAAAGGTTACAATATATTACTAGGGGGCGAGCCTATTGCCATATACCGGGCACAATTCCAGACTCCGGACTCGTACTGGGAAGATTTTGTTAGACGAAGTCAAAAACTAAATTTGTCCGACCTAGGATTTGAACCCAGAACAATGATCACAAAGCGATGCCCCTTGCACCTAGACCAACGAGGAAGTCAAAAATAAAATAATATACAAAATAAAATTTCATTATTTATTGCAATCAAGCCATTGGTCAGAAAAATCGTCTGACATATCGCTTGTTTTGTTTCTTACGTGTATTATTATTACATAGAGATTTATAGTTTTTTTAATAATAATACATTATTATTAAAAAAAACTGAAACTATCCTTTTTAATATGTCAAGATAGCGCATCCTCGTTTATTTATTAATTTATTAACCATGAGAATACTCAATATTCAGTCATATACATGGTATTTAATATTACATTGAGTAATAGAGTTTTATTAGGTGACACTTTACAAAACTTGCGTTCGACCCATCATGACTTATGCGTGTGTTGTGTTCGGGCATTCGGCCCCCTCTCACATCGATAAACTCCAAGTGGTTCAGAACCGCTTCCTCCGTAAAGCCGTAGGAGCCCCCTGGTTCGTACGGAACGTCGACCTCCACTCCGATCTAGGTCTCGAACCTATTCGCGCCTTTATTAAAAAGGCGTCAACACGTCACTTCGCGAACGCATCTACCCATGCGAATCCGTTAATCGTAGCCACCGCCGACTACGATCTCCCCCCCGACCCCTGCCGCCACCGCCGGCCGCGACATGTTCTCACCCACCCCCCCGATGCTTTGTCATTCCTTCTTTCCGCTCAGAATACGGGCGACGACGACGACGTAGTAGTAGATCCCCTCCCATAGCCGGCGGTTGACTGGTGCACTTAGTAGTGCACCCGTCCCCCTACAGCGACTGTCCCAACCAAGGGCGCCTCGAGTATGTCGCCTCTTGCCCTTCTGGCTGGCAAGAACGTAGTGGTTGCACGCTCGCCTTTAAGTCCGGTGAAGCTGTAAAGGCCTCGCGGCCAACAGCGTACATCATTCACACACACACACACACACACAGTTCTAAGTTTTTTAAATAATGACGCAAATTTATGGTCAGTATATGATTTAATTGAAAAGTAAGGTATATTTTTGATGTATTTTTATATTGCTTTTTAGTTTTTGGATACTATATTTTCAATATTCTTAAATACAATATGCGTGAAATGGAATATGATCAAACGTCACCGTACCCATGTCTCGTGAAAAAAAAATTATAGCGTGTCTTCGCACAAACGCTTTATCTAAGCGCCGTTCTAAAGTGATGTACAGCGCTTTCAAAAAATGTATGGTAAGACGGACGTCCTTTTACTCCATCAATCGCTATAATATTTTTCACATAGCCAGGGTAGTGACTGTTCTAAGTGCCAAACGAAATTAATATTTAATTCGATAGTGTTAAGGCATAAAACCATAAGTATAGAAACGGGTCATGCCTATTATTGCCATGGAATAAAGTATAATTTTCTTTAACACCTACAACTGTCACACTACCCACTTTGCATGAAAAATACTATAGTTTCCAACCCCTCACTTTGTTAAATGCCATAGATATACGGCTATATATATATATATGTTAGATAGGTACTAAATCGGGCTCTCGAAGTTTGAGTTAGGTTGGATATTGTAATAGCCACTTTACTCGAGACTGTTGTCTTGTCAATTGTCATTCTTGTTGACATTTTTCAGTTGATAGAGAGACAGAGACTTATCAGTTCCACAGATCAAGTGAAATGATCCTTGTATAAAAATTATTTGCTTGTAATTTTTATTATAATAAATGTAAGGAATTCCGATAGATCATTTGTAAAGTGTTAGTACTTAAAAGTGATAATGGCTAGTCATAACATGCATTTGTGATGTATGCAAAACAAGACACCTTTTGTGCGGTAATCAGATGACGGAATAAAGGACTGATATTTTTTTATGTTTGCACTTTGAATTGTTTCAGTACGCTATCGTCATTGGCAACGTAAGTGATGGCATTACAATTACCTATACCTCCGTGCGCTAAAAGAGACGGCCTTAGTGGATTAAGTTGTGAACGTTTTGATTATGCTAGTAGTATGGCTACGACATTATTAGCACCGGTTAAAACCGAACGGGAAATATTAGAACATTCCATGTCCGAAGACGATCCTAATGCTAATACACAATTACCTAGTGAGGTTGGCAAGCAACCACGATGGGGTCCCCGGCATCGTGGAGCACAAGAACTTGCAGAACTTTATAGTCCAGGTTAGTCAAAACCTTATTTTATAACTTAGTGTGGAAATTCACAGAATTCATAAATGAGAAATGAAACAATGATACTGGCATTTTATTTAAGGTCTTATCATAGTATATGTTATTCAGTTACATTTATATGAATTTAATAATTAATGCATAACATTTAAATTTTTTTATTGATAAGACCTTGCATTTGGCTCAACATTATGGGGAATGTTTTTTTAAACACATATTTTTACAACTTGTTAACAATTTTAAAAGAAGTGAGAATGTATATTTTTATTTTGGCAGGGAAAAGACTACAGGAATGGGTGTGTGTCGTGCTTTGTTGCACATTGTGTGTCTGCGCTGGTATTCTCATGGCCAGACACATACGCGCAGATGCCTCGTTATTATTAGCAGCAATTGCTGGCGTCCTAACAGCAGATTTTGCTTCGGGAGTAGTGCACTGGGCGGCTGACACTTGGGGAGCGGTTGACCTACCCCTAATAGGCAAAGTAATAACTTGTCCTTGAGAAGTGTAGTTAGTCATTGTTATCTTTGTTTCTTGTAACTTATCTATATATATCTGCTTAACATTTCATTGCTGATATAAGTGAGGCTATTCAGCTATTTCATTTTATTTGTCACATTGCTATGAATTATGAACTAACAATTATTAACCAGCTATGCACATCATTCATTTGCATGACTGCAAATACCATGATATTTGAAAACAAGTTAGCTCTAAGAGGGATGGGTTAGTCTAAAGAATATAAGCACATTTATCTATCTACATATATATAGGCTGGATTAAAGGAATGGGGCCTGTAGGAAAATGGTTAATATTGAAGGCAGCAAGTTAAACAAACAGCATTTCTTTTACGTCAAAGTTAAATCTGCATCAATAAAATAAATAATTAAAAATACACTGTCACGCCTATATTCCCCAAGCTACATGCCACCCGCAGAGGTGTACTGAGGACACCCACTTTTCGCCGACGATGTTAGGTCCCATGTTATTACATGTCATTACATGTCCGGTATATGGCAATAGGCTCGCCCCCTATTGGGGGCGAGCCTATTGCCATATACCCGGCACATTTCTAGATTTTGAACTCATACTGGGAATTTTTTGTTTGAAAAACTACATTTGTCTGACCTAGGATTTGAACCCAGGACCTCGGGATCACAAAACAATGCACTTTGCCACTAGACTAACAAGGCAGTGCTTTGTTAGAGGACCGGTAGAGTTTCCAGAGATTGAGGATGATTGGATCAAATTTTTTCCCATCGCAACATAGCAGAGAAGCATCTGGTAATGGGCTGGAAGGTTTGCTGCGGTTTAATGGATCTGGAGATGGCGTTTGATAGAGTTGTGCGAACAAGACAGCAAGGCATGGACATGGGTGAATGGTAACATGTCACCCTAGCTTTGTCTGTTAGACTGTTTATAATATATCTGGATAAAAGTCTCCAGAGACTGAATGCAATGAATGAAGGTGTGCAGATGTTTTAAGAGGGTTAACAGCCACCAATCTGCAAACACTAGTCACAGTTAGGAAAAGTAGTGCTTACATTTGAATGTAAAAAAAAAAATAAAGATTATAATTTTTGGAGGGGAAGAATCGAGAACGAATGTAGTTGGTGACGATGTGCTGGAGCAAGCGAACCAGTTTGTATAACTAGGATGCGCCTTCAGAAATGATGACAAATACACCGCTGACATACAGAGAAGAGTGATTGGTGCGATGGGCAAGCTCCTGAAAAGCCGGCACTGAAGCCAAAAGGCGCAGCTGACCGTACATAACAGAGTGCTTGTCTCAGAGCTTTTATATGTAAGTGAGAGTTTAGTAATTAAGGAAAAGAATGAAAGCAGGATAAATGCGGTCAAAATGCGAGCGGTCGACCGCGGAAGACCTATACTATCTTGAGATGACCAAATAGACCGTGTCTTATTTCTAGTCCAATCAAGTATCTCTTATAACCATGTATGTGAGGAACTCCCTACTCTGGCTACTCCACAAGGGACCTCGAGTGATGATATTTTTTTGGGCAAACACATTCCAGATATAATTACATTAAGTGGGTTGTGACTTGTGCTGTATTCATCTGATGACGTCTAATGCCACTCAGTTTGTGTTTAAAATAACCTTTCCGAAATTGTTTTCAATGGTTATTTCTTCCTATGAATATGCGCGGGTAACAGTAAGTTATAAAATCTATCTATCTATCTATCTATCTATAACCTCACGCCAGATCCCTTGCGGGGTTGGCAGAGAGTACAGAGTTCCAACAGGTTCTTTCCTTACATACCTCTCTGGCTTCCTCGACTCTCATAGTATATATATTTAGTTATAAAAATAAGTTATAAAAATATCTCTAAATATTATTTATATACCTAAATTATTTACTCAGTGCAGTAGTAAGGTACCTATAGGGCTGACATAATATCCATAGCAACTCAACCTACCCATTCGTGTTGTATGTCGTTCAAGAGTTCCCAGGTGTATTTTCCAATTTCAAGGTCAAATACTAATAAAATTAAAATAGAACCACTTTGGAGCTATACCAAACCCAATGCTAAAAGAATCATCAAAATCGGTTCACAAACAAAGGAGTTTTTTCCCGAACATGCATAAAAAACCGGACAAGGTAGAGTAGGACACGTGTTCTGAGGATTCCGTACAAACTTAATTATGTTTACACATAGTTCATCGATCTCAGAAATCTCAATGGACTCTATTATATCTGCCTAGCAATGGGAATAATAGGTTGAAACCTGATATGTTTTCATCGTAATTAAATAAAATATAATTAATACTAAGTATGCTGACTAAAAACTCTGCGGTGACACCTACTTTGACGCTTGAGTTGGGGTCACTGCAACGCAATGCACAACATCCGCGACCCCGACACAACCTATCCATAAAGGGAGCTTGTAAAGAGCGATCCCTCTTTCCCAATTAGGCGCCATACTAGTGTCACTCAGTACGGGGGTCTGATTTCTGACATCGCTTCTTTCCGCTCCGGATACGGACGTCGACGACTAAGTCGTAGATCCCCTCCCCCCGTAGCGACTGTCCAAACTCGAGGCGCCCTCGAGTATGTCGCCCCCTTGCCCTTCTGGCTCAAGCGTAGTGGTTGCACGCTCTTAAGTCTGCCGCTGCCGCCGAACGCGACACATTCTCACCGATCCCCCCGATGCTCTGACGTCGCTTCTTTCCGCTCCGGATACGGACGTCTACGACTAAGTCGTAGATCCCCTCCCCCCGTAGCGACTGTCCAAACTCGAGGCGCCCTCGAGTATGTCGCCCCCTTGCCCTTCTGGCTCAAGCGTAGTGGTTGCACGCTCTTAAGTCTGCCGCTGCCGCCGAACGCGACACATTCTCACCGATCCCCCCGATGCTCTGACATCGCTTCTTTCCGCTCCGGATACGGACGTCTACGACTAAGTCGTAGATTCCCTCCCCCCGTAGCGACTGTCCCAACTCGAGGCGCCCTCGAGTATGTCGCCCCTTGCCCTTCTGGCTCGAGCGTAGTGGTTGCACGCTCGCCCTGAAGTCCGGTGAAGCTGTAAAGGCCTCACGGCCAACAGCGTATATCACTCAAACACACACACGGGGGTTTGACTCCGCTACCATGGTAATTTTGTTGAGATGCCGATGGTCTCAGCTATCTGAAGACCATGGACATCTCCACATCTTGCCCCTGACAGCGCCAGGTCCGGCCGTGATAGACGGTGGCGGCCGACCCCGGTTTTCTTCGGCCGGGCTTACGGCCTTACAGGCCCCGCCACCCGGCAAGTGGCCGAGGGGGTTTTTCAGCCTGAGCGCGCAGTGTGCAACAGAGGACAGCCGTACACGCCGCTCCCTTTGTGTTCAGGTTCTTAAGTGGAGGGTATCGTCGATTATTATGCAGAACTAAGAATATCGTTAAAACTTTCCGTTGATTCAATCAAGGGAAGCTCTACAGTATTTGAGTTATGACGACTGTGAGTCGTATGGATAGTTATTAGTGCGAGTATGTGTCTAATTCTATATTTCTGCATCAAAAACCGAAGAAATCATTTAAAAAGTTAGCAGAAACAAAATTGAATTTGCCAGGAGTTTCGTATAGGCTGAAGCCGAATATACTTTTATATTGTACTTTGAATTATTATTGTCTACTTCTCTTCGACCGTGAGAAAATATCTTCGCTTACTGTGACAAAGCCACTCGTGGCACGTGTTTTCTCACGCGTCAAACTTTGGTCGCAACACGTCATGCTTGCGCGTAATTAATGAATTATAAAACTTCCTTTTTACGATAACGGTTATGTCACGCCTAGGGTGACAAATTCGTCGTTAGACAAATATCTTGTCGCGCCGCCTATGCTTGCCCTGTCTATTAATTAAAAACTTGTGCTACGTATGCGGAATAAGAATAAGGGAAGCATTAGGCAGTTTAAGTGAAGCGGAAGGGGAAAGAGAGGATCTATCAATAATCACCTGGTAGGACATCAGATACATAGTCTTTACATCTCAACTTTTATTTCTGCTGTTTCAACATCTTAGCACCAAATTAACACGATGCCATTTCATGTCATATTACATTACTCCATAGATTTGTGTTTGTACATATTACACGTATTTATATACCATATTTACTTTGTTTTGTATTAAAAATTATTTTATATAAATGAATATCGCACTTTCGCTCGAGTAGTGTCGTAAGTCCGAGTATGAATTAAACTTATGAATTATAAAAAAGAAACAATTGAGTTGTGACCCCGAGCGAAAGTGCGGTGTATATAATTTTGCATATTAGACTTACTTTATGTTTTTTCTGTTACAGAATTTTCTGCGCCCATTTCGTGAGCACCATATTGATCCCACGTCAATTACTCGACATGATTTTATAGAAACAAATGGGGATAATTTTGCTATTACTATACCTGTATTAGCAAGGATTGTGTGGCAACTACTTAGCTACGATGATCACATGATCTCTAACCAGTTTCATTGGATATCTTATTGGTACTTATGTTGCATCTTTGTTGCAATGACCAATCAGGTAACGTGACATTTGTATTATTTATATCATACAGTACTTACAGTATTTGTACCAATATAAAGTTCTATTGGTACAATTAATGTATACTAATTTAAGTTAGTTCAACTTAAATCGTGTTCTCAAATCTAGCGACAACTTGACAGATTCAAATGTCAAACCAAAAAAAATGTTGCCGGCTTCAGACGATTAATTTAGGTAGAGGTAACAATCGACATATGTAAAAATATTTATTCATTTTGTTAAGTTAAGGTTGAGTTTTACTCATTGTGCATTGCAATAATAAATATTGTAGTAAATGAATTTATTTTGGACATAAATACCGATTTTACTTAAGATTTTTTAAGTAATGCAGACATTTTTATCACCTGTCCCAACTTTAAAAAACTTATTACGATCACTACAAATTATAATATAAAATTTCCCCGCCGCGTCTGTCTGAACGTCAATTTGTCGTTCGCTTTGTGAACACGACTATAGATACGTTTTATGTATTTGTTACTTGCGAAATCGTTTTGGCTATCGTATTTAGTACTTACTTAATAGTATTAAAATATCTGGTACAATAAGACTAATGAAGGAAGTTTATCCTACTAATATTATAAATGTGAAAGTTTGTATGATTAAATGTTTGGATATTTGTTTGTTTGTGGATTAACACATAGGATACTTCTTATCCCGAAAAAAAATTAGTTTCCTGTCAAAAGTTAACGCGGAGGAAGCCGCTGTCAAAAGCTACTTTTAAATAGAATTTAAATTTCTTCAAAGCAATCTAATAATAAGATAGTTACTTGGCGGGCTTAGATGAATTCTTAGTCTAAGTTGGCATGTAAATTTTTTTTGTATAAGCCATACAGGCTAAAACATAAATGTAGACTGTTCCTTTAATTGTCATCTTGTCTGCAATTTCGCTCTGTGTGACGATCAATCCAGAAAAATTAATAGGTACCTATCGCTTAATCGATCGTACTTTAACTCGATTGGTCCCGTACATAATGTGGTATCTAGGGTTTTTATTCTCCAATTTTCTTTTTCATCATAGAACCCGAAGTCGAAGAGTTTTTTCATGCTCCCGGTGGTGTCTTTTATTTAATTGGTAAAAATATAACGCACTATTCTAGTTCTCTGGAAGTAAAAAAGGCAATTAACATATATATTTAATTGTTTGAATTTAAAATATTATATTTCTAATTTAAGACTTAAAACAAATGTTATAAATTTTATTCAACAACAATTTTGACAAATATGAAGTCTATTAATAATTATTTTCTACAAATATTTGAAGACTTCATATGGATTAATCATGGTCCTTTTGGAAAAGTGCGGAACACGTTTGTGCTTCAATAGATAATTTCCGCGTCAATCCTTAAAAGCCAAACCTTAACTCCTACATACGTAACCGCCAGGCAGTTCCAGTTCAGGTTTGCCGGTATATCAACATGGTTACGTATTATTTCATGACGAGAAACGAGATAGATGGCGTGTAAAAAGTGCGGTCTGCAGACTGCGGCCGCTGATCCGCTATGTATCGTAGCCTTATAATATTTTTACATAGGATGGGTAGTGACAGTTCTAAGTGCCAAACGAAATTAATATTTAATTCAATGGTGTTAAAGCATATAACCATAAGTATAGAAACCGGTCATGCCTCTTATTTCCATTGAATAAAGTATAATTTTCTTTGACACTTACAACTGTCACAGTACCCTCCTTACATAAAAAATACTATAGATGAATAACTTGTCTGGATGGAGCATCACGTGCACGGAATGGCATAATATTTAGACACCAATATAGTAGATAAATTATCTCCTTATATCATTGTCACTTAAATCGCTACACATTGATAAGCTCGTAAAAAAACACAAAATATGGTAGTTCAAATATGATTGCGCCGCAATCTTGCAGGAAAACATAATAATAACACGAAAATCACTTTCCATTTGTTAGTTTTACGATATTCTTCTGATTTTTTACAAAAACCCCAACATTAATTTCGATATTTTATAGGTTGAATTGGCCAGTGTCGCCAATTAAGAAGTGGGGTAATTGATTAAATAATGGGAAATTTGCTTGAAATTCGTTTAAGTATGAATTAAATATTATTTAATGTTATTTTTACCCTCGACGCGTTTGAAGTGATGTTGGAATACTAGCTTAGTGTAAATAACACTGAAACATTTTAGTGCTTACGGTTTGGACACAAAAAATACGCTACCAAACAATATGCATATTGAACTTTCTTTTAAACAGTTGAGGTCCAATTATATATACATTAGTGTGGTGAATACCGACCCTCAGTATCTCCTTTGTTTATCCAGACTTGCCATATATGTATCTCTGATACTTTTAATTTACCATTTTATCACACAACATTTTAACACATTTCAGATTCATAAATGGTCACACACATATTTCGGCCTACCAATATGGGTGGTGTGGCTTCAGGAATGGCATATAGTGCTGCCTCGCCGCCATCACCGCATCCACCACGTAGCGCCGCACGAGACTTACTTTTGCATCACAACTGGCTGGCTTAATTGGCCGCTAGAAAAACTTCACTTCTGGTCCATCCTAGAAACTGTGATAGAAGCGCTAACTGGCTGCAAACCACGAGCGGATGACTTAAAGTGGGCGCAAAAACGTTCCTAGAACACAAATCTTTAATATTTATAAATTTTTATACAACTGACACTCGTCCACATCTACCGAATCAATTAATAAGTGTAGGTTTAATGTTTTGCTAAGAAAGACGAGTCGAGCTATTGTCAAATACTTTGCTTATATCTATTTGATATGAAAATTGCTGGATCAATTTAATTAAATTTGCATGTTGCAAATAATATTTTTATAAGATATGGAGAAAGTATTGCAAGACGAATGATGCAAATATTTACGTTAGTGGTTTATAAGACACAGGGTTTTTAGATTATGCTTTAAATTTCTGTTAGGTAAGTGACGGTTTAGATAAATTTAGATGGATAACCTTGATTAAATTTGGTTAAACGCTGCAATGTGGGCGGCAACTTAAATTGCGTCTCACAATAAGGAAATAGAAATCCTTATTAGTTATTTACATTGTTAGTTATTTTACTCCCTTGAGCTGTAATTTCGCGAAATCGACTGATTGATTCGGATTCCTACACACGTGCAATTAATATTGGCGTTTTGTAAGTCAATGAGTAAAAAGGTATATGTGTTACGTAATGCCTAGGCATATCATGAAATTACTTTCGACTTCGAAATCTATACATACTGGGTTTGCCTTTAAAAGTTCAATAAATCGTTTTTAATTAAAAAATCTGCGGTAAACGTGACCTGTGTACTATATCCAGTAATACCTATATTTTTACTTAAATCTTACTACCAAAGTACATGCCTCTAGATTGTTGTGAAATAATGCCTAAAGGTTATAAGTAACTTACTACCTCGATGGTCTAGTGGCAAAGCGCATAGCTTTGTGATCACGAGGTCCTGTGTTCAATTCCTAGGTCGGAGAAGTGTAGTTTCTCTAACGAAAACTTCCCAGTACGAGTCCGGAGTCTGGAGTTGTGCCCGGTATATGGCAATAGGTTCGCCCCCTATAACATGGGACCTAACATCGTCGGCGAAACGTGGGTGTACTCAGTACACCTCTGCCACCCCCACTTGGGGAATATAGGCGTGACGGTGTGTGTGTAGTTATAAGTACCTATTTCGTATATTTTGAAAACCGGCATGTCTAACAGTTTATTAGAAAACATCACAATCACAACTTTAGGAAATATGAACAGCCTTAATTAATATAATTTTTACGCAGTAGATGTAATGTATAATCCTTTATTTAAAATAATATTCAACCCGCAGGTACATAACAATACTGTAATAAATATTTAGAACCCTTAAATCACAGGGTTTAATTAGATAGAAATGAATCGTCCTTGATTACCTATTATTCTTTATATATAATAAGAGAGGCTGGCACGCAATAACTATTCAGTGATACAATCGGTATATATTTTAGAAGGTTTGGCCTTTATATACGGTAGTTTAACCCCAGCTTCTCTAAAATACCGACTGTTTTGTTGGAAGATTTTTGTATAAAAGCTCGCATGTAAAAATTGGTTTTCAGCTCCAAATTACCGTTTGGTCCATCAACTACACGGTTTGTTTTACTGATTTTCTGAAAGTAAGTAGTAATAGGGAAATTCTCATATTTAAAGAGATCTTAGTCTGATTACTATCCGCCTCAAAATGAGTGTGTTTAACGTTGTTATACTGTAACGTTGTACATAAGTAATAATTACAATAAAATTAAACACACACATACGTGGAACAAGTTCTATCGAATAAAACATATTTTTTGCGTTGATGACGGGTTACGGGGTCGCGAAATATTATGTCTGCGACCCGCCAGTAGTTGTGCATAAATGGCGGAAAATCCTAATGCAAGGTAGCCCTGCTCTGCTCGTCCTACTTGTGTACTCTACATTTGCATATGGATACGCTATCGTGCACGTGCTATAGCAGTGATAGGCTTGTGGTTAGACCGTTGGACTGCCAAGTTAGAGGTCTCGGGTTCAAACCCAGGCATGCACCTATCTTTCGAAAGCATGTGCGTATTAAAATTTAACTATCACTTGCTTTAACGGTGAAGGAAAACATCGTGAGGAAACCTGCATGCCTAAGAGTTTCTCCTAGGTGTGTGGTGGACAATGGCCTAAACCCTCTCAGTTTGTGAGGAGGCCCATGCCCAACAGTGGAACAGTTTCTTAACAGGGCTAATATTATTATACGCTATCGTGCATTAATAACGTCCGTACTCGTCAAAGAGAATAATTGACAGCCATAGATAAATAGGTCAGGTTCAAGTGCACCCGCCCGCACTCCCGGCTCTACGTTTCATAACGCACTATTTGTTTCGTTTTGTACTTTCTTTTGCTACCACGTTGAGTTGTTAATATTTAGGGCAATTTAAATATTTTGAATGTTGTATGAAAGTGAAATCTGATGAGTGAATAAAAGACATAAAACAAAAGTTGTTTATGATGTTTGTTATAAAATCCTGCGAGGGTTTTAGTGTTTTACGAGACACTCTGTATATTAGTTATTTGTTGTGCGTTTTGTACCTACGATTGTAATGATGTCACGGATGATAATGTCGTATTATCTGTAAACTGTCGTCTAATGAATAAACACCCTAAATCTAAGTTACAAGTAACTCTAAATTAATCGAGACAATATTTAAAGTTTAGCTTAGAAGGTTAAATTCATCTATACCTATCATAAATTATTTTCTATTATATTTTATGAAGCAATAGACAAAATTATTACTGAACGATATTATATAATATTGTAATACTCAGTAGCCGGTAAAAATACCGGCTATAAAATAATCTACATCACTCACACAGATAAGCACTAGTTAGGTACCTGCGTATTTTCGTAGATTAGCTTTTACTTCGCTTATATGATTCAGACAATAGATCCACTATCTGTGAAGGCGATGTAACGTGAATCATGGTCATAAGTAGATAAGCGAGTTTTAAGATTGCTCTATAACAAATGACGTGGCGTCTGTTTAATATTTTTCGATCTACACCTGATAGCTGGTATTTTACTGTAGTCACTAACTTAAGGGGAACCTTTTCTCTATATCATCACGCCAGATCCCTTGGGGGGTAGGCAGAGAGTACAGAGTTCCAACACGTTCTTTTCTTACATACCTCTCTGAACGAAGTATTTTTTTAAAGATAAGCGAGTTCCCACCGCGGCCTCTTCGCTGAATGCCAATAGCACATGAGTAAAATTCTCCCTACAGATCCCAAACTCCATACAAAACGGTAAGTCGCCGCGCCGCACAGAGCTTAACCTTTTGCGTGTGTATGTGAATGATCTACACTGTTGGCCAAGGGGCCTTTACAGCTTCACCAGCTGTAAAGGCCCCGCGGCCAATAAACACAACCAAAAACATCTTCACCAGGGGAGGGGACCATTTGTATGAACTCTGGATTTTTAAGTGTTTTAAATACCTTTATTTTATTATTTCGTCATTTTTGCGAAGACAACAACTTTGAGAGTCTACTAAATTATGAAAATGAAATTCAAAATATGAAATTAAGTATTCATTAAAAAAAAGCCGTTCATACGGTCAGTTAGCTAAGCTGGCATCATAGAGTTGGTTAACTCATAGTTAAGTTAGTTCGCTCAGTTAAGCTCAGTAGTTGATGGTGTGATCTGAAATATGAAAAGATGTCGCAGCTACGTGAGCTAAGCTAAACGATTAGCTCGGTGGGGCTTGTGCAGTGCGCTTAAGACACGCTATCTACCTTCGGACAGCTATTATTGATAATAAATATAAAATAATAATATTAGCAATGTTAGGAATTTGTCCCACTGTTAGGAACGGGCCTCCTCTCAAACTGAGAGGGTCATTATTGATATAAGAGTTTTTTTATACCAATTCTTCGCCCATGTAAAATAGCAAAATTTCGCACTTACCTACCGATCGCGGTAAAACGATTAAATACCTATTGTTTGTATGTTTTACTGTAGTATGATAGGATATATTATAACTAATAATAATGATGACCTTTAGTTCCAATAGTACCCCAGTCTGTAACCAAGGTACCAGGAACACAATTAGGACATTCTAAAATACGAATATTATCGAAAGTAACATTAAGGGCTAAAAGTGAGGATATTAGCAATACTAAACGGCCGAATTACAGAAATAGGAGTGTGTCGGTGCGGGGCAGAGTCGGTTTACATTTTTTTTAAGTTGAAGATTTTGCTTCTTAACTTTTTTTATTATTAAACACATATTCTGTCAAAGTACTTTGTAATTTGTCAGCAATCTAAATTAATTCGATAATGTGAAGTGGGTGTTCCAACTAATGAACGTACATTTATTTTTAATAAGAACTCAGAAATAAATCATTAGATACCTACTATTTTTGGCACAAGAAATAGGTATCTATTATACATGATACCTAACTACCTGTATAAGTCTGTATAAGTGTTTTAACATATTTCAATAAGCGTTAGTACCTGTTCTTCAGTTCGTCTTCATTCATTTTTGTGGTTGTGGGTGGGTATAGTAATGTTACCTTATAAATGGACGATTTCGGGCCGTTTCAATTATATACTTTTACTTGATAAACACATTTCGTGCACAGAACAAAATGCCTTAATGTAAGACAAAGGTTATTTTCATTATTTAGTTATTATTTATAGTCATTATGTTCTTTAAATCAAGATGAGGAACCGTTAGCCTAAGTTTTTATTATTAATGTAATGATGCAATAATTATTTTATATACATATTTTAGGTGCATTTTAAAAATACCTACACAAATTAGACTTTACTACTTCGGGTCTAAAATAAGCAATGAAAGTTAATATGCAATGCAGTGCTTTAATATTTCTATTGATTAATTATTTTTAGGCGAATTAATGTTATGTTATATATTAAAATAAATATTTAAGGGTTACGACAGAGTTTTATTAAAATCTAGTTCATGATAAGATGTTCGTTGTGCGGAGTCAAGCTTACCGACCGTATTCGCAAGAGCACGTAGTAAGAAAGCGTGTAGGTATGAATGATATAGGTGTAAAGAAGACAAAGGGTTTGCTCCGGTGATTCGGGTATATACGAGGAGGGATCAAAAAGTAGTGAGAATGAGATAGAATATAATGACTATTGATAACTTAATAATTTATTTTTCTACATAGTTACCGAGTCTCTCTACACACCGAGTCCAGCGCTTTTCCAAGGCTTTAATCCCCTCACAAAAAAAGTTTTGTCTTGGTCCTGCAAAAAGCTCTCCACGGCATCCATCACCTCGTTATCGTCTTCGTACCTGTTTCCCTTTAAGTATTTTTTCAATTTGGGGAACAGATAAAAATCGCTAGCCGCCAGATCTGGTGAATAAGGGGGGTGGTCAACCAATTCGAAGCCAGCTTGCTGAATGGCAGCCATCGCAACTGCCGACCTGTGTGCGGGTGCGTTGTCGTGATGAAACAGCACGCCCCTTCGAAGTTTCCCTCTCCTTTTCTCTTTGATGGCATTCCTCAACTTGGGAATTAAAGCTGCATAATATTGGCCTGTAATAGTGGTTCCACGCTCCAGATAATCAATCAACAATATTCCTTCTGAGTCCCAAAATATTGAGGCCATAACCTTGCCAGCCGATGACACGACACGAAACTTCTTCGGGGTCGGTGATGGCCGTTTCCATTACGAAAATTGCTGTTTGTCTCGGGATCAAAATGATGGACCCATGTTTCGTCCATTGTTACGAAACGAGACAAAAAGTTTTCAGAATCTTCTTGAAACTTGTCCAACTATATCTTCGAAATGTCAAGTCGATTTTGTTTCTGACTGTCGGTTAACATTCTCGGCACCCATCTTGCAGAGACTTTTCTCATATTCAAAGATTGTTTCAATATGGATTGAATACTTCCATATGAAATGCCCGTTTCTTGAATTAAGTATCGGATGGTAACTCTTCGATCGCTCAATACAATTTTCTCGACTTTCGTAACATTTTCTTGGGTGACTGACGTCGATGGACGGCCGCAACGAAGTTCGTCTTCCGTGCTCGTTCTCCCTACTCGAAAATGAGAAGCCCACCTTGCGACAGTGGAATACGGCGGAGCAGACTCTCCTAATGTTGCCTCCAAATCGCAATGAATCTCGGGCGTCGTTAACTTTTTTAAACAGAGGTATTTAATAACGTCTCGCACTTCGTTTTTCTCCATTTTCGAGAACACGTTCCGACACGAAGCAAACAAATGACTACATTGAGAAAAAAACAAAATAGAATCGAAGATTTTTTTTATTAATATTACAAATATGTATCTGAGCTATGCCTGCCTGTATTTTTTTTTTACCAAGAAGTATGTCGTTCTCACTACTTTTTGATCCCTCCTAGTAGAGAGAATGTTGGAAGCAAGTAATGCAAAACAGATACATATACAACTCGATACATATACAGATACATATACAACAAGTGGAAGGATGTAGGTACCGCAGTAGACCTATACTATCTTACCATAACCAAATAGACCGGATCTTATCTGAAGTACAAGTTTTGACAGCAGGCTCTTCGGACTCAAATGTAGATGAATGCTGGAATAGCCTGAAAGAGAGTTTGGTGGGATCCGCGAAAGAAGTATGTGGTTGCTCAAAGAAGCATAATACAGCAAAAGGTGATGCATGGTAAGATGCGGAGTTGCAAAGCTCCGTAGAAAGTAAGAAGAAAGCGTGGCAGGACTATCTTCTTTGAACCTGAATGCCAGTATGACAGAGATGAGGAAAGAAATATACCGGCAATGCAAGAATGCCACTAAAACTTTAGTGAAAGAAAAGCGTGAAAGAGCCAGTATGATTGAGGAGGAGAGGCTGGCGAAGAATTTCGAGAACAACACCAAACTCTTTTGGAGCAAGGTGAGATAGGCTCGAGATGATTTGTCAGGCTCCACAATGGAACGGATAAAATCTAAAGATGGTGACATTCTTGCAGACACACATGCTGTGCTAAACCGGTGGAGTGAATATTTTCGAGAAATGTATGGAGATGCCCCGGATACTGATGCCGCAGACGTGCCCAAAGGCGAGTTTGCGGCACCACAAACAACAGAGGACATCACTATGGAAGAAGTTGAATAGGCGATAGGAAGTATGAAAAACGGTAAAGCTGCGGGAGTAGACATGATATCTGCCGAGATGATCAAAAATGGTGGAACATGCGTCCAGGACGCTTTCCGGGCCCTTGCAAACCTTTGCTGGAGTACCGGTAGAGTCCCTACAGATTAGCGCCGCGCAGTCATAGTACCCTTGTATAAAGGCAAGGGTTCACAATATGACTGCGCTAATTACAGAGCTATCAGTTTGATCAGCTTGGCAGCCAAGATGCACGGTAAAATTATTGAACGGAGAATGCGCGTGAAGTCCGATGGAATGTTGTGCGAGGCACAAGGGGTTTCAGGTCCGGAAGAGGATGTTCGGATCAAGTCTTCTCCCTCCGCAACATCGTAGAGAAGCCGCCGAAAACCGCGTCATCTGCATAAAGTAGACGCTTTACCTCTAAGTCACCCATTTGTACACCTTCATTCATCGTTTTCAGTCTTTGAAGATTTTTATCCAGATATATTATAAACAGTCTAGCGGACAACACGCAACCCTGCTTGACGCCGATTTTAACATCAAACCAGGGTGACCTGTTACCACCCACCCGTACGCATGCCTTGCAGTTCACATAAGTGGACTGGACGGCTCGCAACAGAGTGCCATCTATACCATAGTCTGGCAAAATGTCCCAAAGTCTCTTTCGCACAACTCTGTCAAATGCCTTCTCCAGATCTACAAAACCGCAGAAAACATTCCGGCCCACTGCCAGATGCTTCTCTACGATGTTGCGGAGGGAGAAGACTTGATCCGAACATCCTCTTCCGGACCTGAAACCCCTTTGTGCCTCGCACAACATTCCATCGGACTTCACGCGCATTCTCCGTTCAATAATTTTACCGTACACCTTGGCTGCCAAGCTGATCAAGCTGATAGCTCTGTAATTGGCGCAGTCATATTGTGAACCCTTGCCTTTATACAAGGGTACTATGACTGCGCGGCGCCAATCTGTAGGGACTCTACCGGTCCTCCAGCAAAAGTTTGCAAGGGCCCGGAAAGCGTCCCGGACGCAAGTTCCACCATATTTGATCATCTCGGCAGATATCATGTCTAGTCCCGCAGCTTTACCGTTTTTCATACTTCATATCGCCCATTCAACTTCTTTCATAGTGATGTCCTCTGTTGTTTCTGGTGCCGCAAACTTGCCTTTGGGCACGTCTGCGGCATCAGTATCTGGGGCATCTTCATACATTTCTCGAAAATATTCACTCAACCGGTTTAGCACAGCATGTGTGTCTGCAAGAATGTCACCATCTTTAGATTTTATCCGTTCCATTGTGGAGCCTAACGAATCACCTCGAGCCTTTCTCACCTTGCTCCAAAAGAGTTTGGTGTTGTTCTCGAAGTTCTTCGCCAGCCTCTCCTCCTCAATCATACTGGCTCTTTCACGCTTTTCTTTCACTAAAGTTTTAGTGGCATTCTTGCATTGCTGGTATATTTCTTTCCTCATCTCTGTCATACTGGCATTCAGGTTCAAAGAAGATACATAGTCCTGCCACGTTTTTTTTAACTTTCTACGGAGCTTTGCAACTCCGTATCCTACCATGCATCACCTTTTGCTGTACTATGCTTCTTTGAGCAACCACATACTTCTTTCGCGGATCCCACCAAACTCTCTTTCAGGCTATTCCAGCATTCATCTACATTTGAGTCCGAAGAGCCTGCTGTCAAAAGCTTGTCCCGGACTCTGTCTTCATACATGCTCCTCATCTTACAACTCTTCAACCTTTATTCTTTTAAGGTCTCCGAAAGGGATACGATCTCGCCAGTGCCTCCACTTCCTGAACAGACCACTAAACTGCGGAACTACGAGATAGCGGTCTGATTCCAGAGTGGGGCCTCTATACGCACACGTATCTTGTAGTTTGCTTCGGAGACGGTTATCAACCAGGATCAGATCTATCATGCTTTTTTGTTCATTCCTTCTCCACGTATAGGTACATATGTATGTCCTTGTGCTGGAATATCGTATTAGACACAAGGAGTCCCCTTTCCAAACAAACATCTACAATGAGCTTACCTGCATCGTTCACTCTCTTATCACCATAAAGACCCTGAGCAGCGTCGCAAGTTTGCCGCCTGGTTCCTCCTACCCATCCGTTCAGATGGCCACACAAAATCACCTTTTCGTTAGCCTCAGCCAGATCCAGAACTTCCCTGACATTATCCCAACACTTCTCAAAGTCCTGGGGTGTCGGCGACCTTACGGGAGCATATGCTGCGACCAAAAATACTCTAGTGACACCCAGTTTTTAACGGACCCAGAGAAGTCTTGCATCGCACAGGCCATAATCTCTCACTCCAGAGGCCAGGCGACAGGACAGCAAGATACCCACTTCCATGCTGGAAAGACTGCTCTGCGGTGCCCCAGACCACAGGTTTCACTGCCCCTCCGCTTAGTCTCTGTTACACACAGAGCATCCAGGCGTCTCTCTTTCATCACATCAATCACCTCTTGCATCTTATCTTCCATACCACCCCTTACATTCCGAGTGCCTATTCGGCACTCTGCACCCCACGACTCGCCAGTTCGGGCCCGGCGTGATGGGTGGCGGCCCCCATCGCCGCTTCCACCTATATTCGTACCGACGGGGGCGGGCCGGTACGCGTCGCCTCAGGGGGACGCCCTAGCCACTAGCCCTAGCCCTAGCACTGCGGTACGTCTTTGGTCCAAGATTGCAGCCATAATGACTGGCAAGGGTCGCGACGAGCACGCTCTTGGACGGACCCCTTAAGGTTACCACTTAGTAAAATTTCTTGTTTCTAGGGAAATATTAAAACACCGACCCAAAGGCCGGCACGGTGTAACTAACTCGAGAGAGTCGACGCACTTGCTGCAACGAAATCAAGCTGCACCAAGTGGTCGCAGTAAACCAAATATAATTATGGAACAAAAACAAATGTCTTTTAAAACATTCGTACCAATGAAAACAAGAACTTGGGTAAATTTCATAGCAAACGGCAACTCCAGCGACCTCAACGAATGGTCGTGAAGTGACATTTCACTTTATTGATTTTGCCTACGTGCCAAAAGATCCTTGTAGCACTATACTAGCAAATTCTACTACGCTACGTATAATCATTAGCTTGAAGGCGGCGCCTTTTGGTCACGGACTTAAACGGGGTGGGTTCAGGCGCAGAACAGTGATAATTTATGACTTACTCAAAGCTACCCATGACAAACACATGCCACCTTGCCGGAAGTAGGCGCTCGTAGACCTTAGCCAGGGAGTTGAAAAGACTGATAGGGCGGTAGCTCGCGGGGAGATTACGAGGTTTTCCGGGCTTGGGAATGCCTATGACGTCTGCTTCCTTCCACTTAGCGGGGAAGGTGCAGTTCGCCATGGCCGCGTTCAATATGGCCATTAAGAGGCAGATGAGTTGGGCGGGCAGGCATTTTAGAACGTGATTCGAAATGCCGTCAGAGCCAGGGGCTTTTTTGGTTTTGAGACCCATAATGAGATCTTCAACCTCCGTTTGGGTGATAGGAGGTAAGGAATCGGCGGGGGGAGGGATGCCCTGCGCTCGACTTCCCTGTCGACCGCGTCGACGTGGGACTGGTCGGCGGATAGAGAGCTAGGGGTGCACTGGCTCTCGAGGGAGTCGGCGAGAAGCTCGGCCTTTTCGTCGTCGTCGAAGGCTGGGGGTGCACCTGAAGGGCGGGACAGCGGGGGCATACCAGTCATGGAGTCGGTTTTGAGGCTACGCGCCAGCTGCCAGTAGGCCAGGTGCGATGGCGCGAGGCCCTGTAGGAAATCACCCCACCGTTCCTCCCGGACCTCCGCGACACGACGCTTTACCTCACGTTGTAAAGCGCGTATCCGGGCCCAATTGGCTTCGCTGGGGTAAGAGTCATGCGCTCGGATTGAGGCATTCTTGGAATGAGATCCCTAACATCGTACGGCAGTTTAAAGCGGTTGAGATCTTTTGCCTCGACTTGTTTAGACGATCGACTGACAGCCGATTGGATGTGGTTGGTGAAGGCATCTACGGCCTGATCGGTGTCCTGAGGGGACGGGATGGAGTCCGAGCTGAGGCGGAGGGGGGGAGAGTCGGCATCCGCCAAGGTCGTGCTTAGCGCATGCCAATCCACCACCATCTTTTTGGGTCGCTGAGGGGCGGAAGGGGGGAACCGAGTCTCATGACTACAGGTCGATGGTCAGAGTCGAGCTCCTGGACTACTACTAAGGAGTGCAGCCGCCAGAATGACGGCGCTTCCCAGATTGAAGAGTGCCTCTAAGTCACTTCTGAGGCCGGGCTTAGTGGGGGGGAGGTAAACGGAGGCGATCACGATGGGCTGGTGCCCAGTGAGAGAGATGCGACAGACCGAGGCTTCGATGTTAGTGAGCGCAGGGGGATCGAGAGGGATGCAGTGAAGAGACCTCCTGTAGTAAATGAGAGTACCGCCTCCACGGGAGACGGTCCTGTCATTACGCACGAGGTTGTAGTTTGCGATCCTAGGGTCGCGTTGTGCGGGCTTGAGGAATGTTTCCTGCACTAGGCGGATATCAAGCTGGTGATCTCGGAGGAAATCAGCAACCTAATATCGCTGGGAGCGAAGGCGGCCGCCGCCGAAGGCGAACGCCGATGTTAAAAAACGCCAGGGATAGGTTGTGGGGCTTAAGACGGGAAGGTCGTAAATCCATTATTGGGTGCGGGAGGGTTGGGTTCTGAGGGACGCCAGGACGTCCCTGTATTCCGCGGTCAGGAGAACCTGTTCCGCCAAGTTGGTGGCGGCGCGGAGTTTGAGGGCGATTTCTTGGACTCTGGGGATCAACGCGGGGCTATTGCTAACGAAACGTTCATAATCAGGGTGAAGTCCTGGCTGACGTTTGTGGACGGAGGGTGACAAGCCGCCGCCGGCGGGAACGCCGGCGAGCGCTTTGGGGGGCGGGCAGGGCCTACTGGCGGGTGGGAGGCCGCGGTGTAAGAAAGCGGCTTCACCCACGCGTTGGAGCCGAGCGACGGCCTAAGAGGGGGGGGAGGACTTCAGCGTCTGGGGTGCGGGAGCGTGGGGAGCTAAGGTACCTGGGGGGAGGGGCGCTGAAGGCGCCAGATGGGGGTGCGCTAAGGGCGCGGGGGAGTATTGCGCTGAAGGCGCAGGGGGGCGGGCATCCGCGCGAGGGTGGCGGCAGCCGCGCCTAGTGCAGCGCTTCCCCTTCGGGGCCTTGGGGCAACCGCGATAATTCGCGGTGTGCCCCTTGGCGCCGCAGAGGACGCAGCTGGGAGGCTCGACCGCCGGCTCCCTCGAGCGGGTGCATTGGGACGTCGCGTGGTCCCCGATGCATTTTACACATCGAAGGCGCGCGTCGCAATTACGGGCAGAGTGCCTGTACAGCTGGCATTTGTGGCACTGCCCGGGCCACGTTTTCGAGGGGCCTCTACGGAGAGGCCAGAGATATGACAAACGACCGTAAGGTTAAAAACCTTACGACCGGACTCGGTGCGGTCGAGGACGACCAGCACCATGTCGTAGGCCTCCTTTGAGCGCCCATTGACCATCCTGTGCACCTGTTGACGCGACTTTTTAACCGTTCGTCTGTACGTATGCTTTTTTCTTCTTTTTATATATGTTTAGTGATATTTCCATCAATTGTGGACCGATTTTGATGATTCTTTTTGCACTGGGTTCAGTATAGCTCCAAGGTGGTCCCATTTTAATTTCATTGGTATTGGACTTTGGACTTAGAAGATGACTTAGACGACACCAGGAAACTTCTTAACGACAAACAATAGGAATGTGTAAATTGAGATATTAAATGTATTACGTCAATCCTATAGGTACCCCATTATAGAACTAAGCAGTATGTTAGCCGACTTCAAAAAAGGAGGAGGTTCATAATTCGTCTGTTTTTTTATAACTTCTTTGCTTATGAACCGATTTTGATGATTAGTTCAGTATAGTAGCTCTGAGGTGGTCCTATTTTAATTTTATTGATATTGGACCTTGGACTTTGATGTTACACCAGGGAACTCCTTAACGGCGAACAGCACGAATTAGTAGATTCCTTTATTATGGTTATTATATCAATCATGTAGGTACCTTACAGTACAACTTAGTAAAATAATATAATATAGGTATAAAATAATCAGTAAATAATTCGCTCGTCACTTAAAATTGTAAAATAAAATCTTTTTAAATAAGATAAACCGATTTCAAGAAGGAAATAATAAATATTTGAAGTCGATGCAAAGTAACCAAACTGCACTAACCGGCACCGACTGCAAATATTTATTTTTTCCTTTTATTTTATTTTTATTATGCATTTTTGGGGTTTTAGTAGGCGCTGATTACGAAAATGGCTTGGTGGACGCGACTTTTGATATTAAATCAATATAGGTGTCTTTTTAGGCTTTTAGAGGATTCTAATTACAAATATGGCGTTAATTTGCTAGATCCAAGATGGCGGACCTGACTTTTCATGTACAATCAGTATGGGTAACTTTTGGGATTTTAGGAGATGCTGATTACGGATATGGCGTTAATTTCTGGATCTAAGATGGCGAACGCAACTTTTGAAGTATAACCAATTTGGGTGTCCCTTGTGGGGTTTTTTGCGGATGGTGATTACAAATATGATGTTAACTTTTGGATCCAAGATAACGGACGAGACTTTTGAAGTAAAATAAATATGCGTGTCACTTTGGGATATCAGAGGATGCTGATTACAAAAATAGCGTTAATATATTTATAAATAATCGTTTTTGGGGTTTTAGGGTATGCTGATTACGAATATGGCGCAAAATTGACACTATATTCGTTATCAACATCCTCTAGAACCCAAAAAAAATATATTGATTTAACATCAAAGGTCGCGTCCGTCATATTCTTTTTCAGCATCTCCTTAAACTATATCCATTTAATTTAACATCATAAGTCACGTCCGCCAACATGAATTTTAAAATTAACGCGATATTTGTTTTGCAGCATCCCCTAAAAGCTCAAAAATAATACACATATCAATATTACATAAAAAGTCGCGTCCGCCATCTTGGATCTAGAATTAACGTCATTTTCGTTATCAGCATCCCCAAAATCGCTATCTTGGATCTAGCAATAAAGGTCATATTCGTAACCAGCAAAAAAAGCTTCCCTAAAAAAGATACCCACATTGATTTTACATAATGAAATTACATCCACCATCTTAGATATCAAAGTTGATCCTATATTCATTATTAGCATCCCCTAAAACCCCAACAGTAATAACACCCATACTGATTTTACACAAAACGTCACATCCGCCTTCTTGGATCCAGCAATTAACGCCATATTGATTTAAATCAAAATTAAGTCATGGAATTCACAATGAATGCCATATTCGTAATGAGCACCTTCAAAAACCCAAAAATTAAATTTGTAACTATATTGATTTTACGTAAAAAGTCGCGTTCCCCATATTTAGTTCGCCTACTCAAAATCCATAAAAAAAATGAAAATGTATGTCCTCATTCCATACAACGTTCCATTCAAATTTCGATTATGTCAAATCGCATCTTCTCTGAAAAAATCATGATATAAATCAAAAAGTCATCATGATCATCAACTAATAATCATCAATCACCGAATATTATTAGTTTTTATGATTACTTTCAATAATCTGTAATCATGATTACATTTTGCCCATCTTTGTCTATGCCTCGTTAATTTATTGGCGAATAATGCGAGTAGTTATCACGAGATTTTCAGTTCGAACCCCAGGTCAGACCAAATGTAATTTTTCGACAGATATATTTCTAGTATCAACTGGCATTGTGCCGAATGTAATGGCATAAGGCCATTATTACATGAGACCTACCGTCTGTCCTTGGGTTATATAGGCGTGAAGATGTTTAACTTTGTTATTTATATATATTTTACAATTGAAATGAACAACGTTGACATTCAATTATTTCCGTATAAAAAAATCACACACACCGGGACGCCTACATTCCCCAAGCAGAAGTGGCAGAGGTAGGAGTGAGAGGAGAAGTACTGTGTGCGCACACCAACTTATTGCTAAGAATTTTAGGTGCCAATGTAATTGGGGCGAGGCTATTGCCATTATACCGGTATAACCGGACTGATACTGGGAACTTTTCTATAGAAAAACTACATTTTGTCCTCCCTACAATTTGTACGAGATCCTCCGCGATCCCTAAACGAATCCTCCACTCCGATCTAGGTCTCGAACCTATTCGCGCCTTTATTAAAAAGGCGTCAACACGTCACTTCGCGAACGCATCTTCCCATGCGAATCCGTTAATCGTAGCCACCGCCGACTACGACCTCCCTCGCGACCCCTGCCGCTACCGCCGGCCGAGACATGTTCTCACCGACCCCCCCGATGCTTTGTCATCCCTTCTTTCCGCTCAGAATACGAGCGACGCCGTAGACGCAGACGCAGTAGTAGATCCCCTCCCATAGCCGGCGGTCGACCGGTGCGCTTAGTAGTGCACCGGTCCCCCTACAGCGACTGTCCCAACCGAGGGCGCCTCTCCAAGGCGCCCTCGAGTATGTCGCCTCTTGCCCTTCTGGCTGGCTGGAGCGTAGTGGTTGCACGCTCGCCTTTAAAATCCGGTGAAGCTGTAGAGGCCTCGAGGCCAACAGCGTAGATCATTCACACACACACCTAAACGAATTATGCGGTACCTACTCGACCAACGAGGCAGTCCATAAAATATCTTTTAAAAAATAACTTCTTTTTTTTATAAAATTTTGCTGTTATTAAATAAACTACATTTAATTTTTATTCAAACTAACACAAAAGAACAAATCGACAATCTGATTAAATTTACGTCCTATACTGTACATAGATGGCACTACAGATATCTGTGGTGCCATCTGTGTGTGTATGTGTGTATAAATAAATATGTATTCACCACACAACAAAATAGTTCCACAAAATGTCACTAGGTAGCGCTACTATCGCGCTGTAATATATGTCATCGACATTAAGGCAAAATAATAATTCTTTAATTTCTCTCTCTCTCTCTCTCTCTCTGTTTCTTTATATACTTTCAAACCGCAAAATCCCTTGCAGGGAAGACAAAGTATAGTTTCACAAACTGTCACAAGACGGCGCTATCTTAATTTTTCATCGGATTTGATATTTTTTTTTTATGTTATAGTTATAAACTGACAATTATCAAACTTTTTTCCTTTACTTGTACTTTAAAAACTTGCTTATTGCGAAATTCCATGGTTCTAGGTCAACTGAAGGTGCCATATAATTTCTGAAGAGTAACTTTAAATGGTCCTATCTTTTGTTTGGGTTCACATAGAACCTTCGTTTTATTACAACAGTAGGGGACCGTAGACCTTCATTTTTGATATTAATTTCAACTTAATACTTCCGTTCCAGAGAAAAAGGGTAATAACCGTCGGACAGACAGACAACGAAGTGATCCTATAAGGGTTTCGTTTTAGGTACGAAACCCTAAAAAGTATTTTATCGATAAAGCTTTCGCAGTTATATGGGAAAACACAAGTATGTTCTATATGATTCTAAGAGAAGAATTTTTAAAACCCACCTATGTCATTAATGTCAAAACAAAATGAAGAAGAGTTTAACTGATAACGATGGATTTGTCCCCTTTCTTATCACTAACATGACATAAGTGTAAGCCTATGATGTAAGCAGAGTAAATGTATAATCTTGTAATCGGTCCTTCTATGCTTGTAGTACCTCTATGATCCTATGTCTATGCATGGATATATTGCATTATCTGTGGTATATCTATAAATGGGAGTAACCATATATAAGATAGTAAATTAAATAGATTTTATACATGAAGCTAAAATTACCTGGAGGGATTCATACGACGTTGCCGCTCCACCGATCATCGTTCAACACATTGTCTTTTTTCTCTCTCAATTCCACGGTTCACCATTTTGAGTGATTGAGAAAGCTATTGTAAGGTTGGCAACGTCGCCCTGTACGTGTGCTTGGTCTAATGTTGTTACCTATGCTTAGGCCATAACAAATGCACCCTGGGCGTTTCAACGGTTAAAATATATACGAAAATCATTGTGATAACTGAATATACTTTAATACTGTGAAATTATGTCGTGTTGTGCTGTATTCTGTCAATCAAGGACAATCAAAGGGGAAGTGAAAAATCCCGAATTATCATTT
Source organism: Phalera bucephala (assembly GCA_905147815.2). Classification (NCBI taxonomy): domain Eukaryota; kingdom Metazoa; phylum Arthropoda; class Insecta; order Lepidoptera; family Notodontidae; genus Phalera; species Phalera bucephala. The sequence goes on from LR990622.1 coordinate 16,803,412, forward strand.
CACACGTATGTATTTATTGCCTCTTATTATATTATAGGGAAGTTTCACAGCAAAATTATGAATTAAACATTGAAGATATACATCATTGACGTCATATAATTATATATACGGTGATAATTAACTGTGAGTATAAAGCTTTAATTGATATTTTAAATATGCATTATTTTACGCTTCTCCACTATTGATGTCCTACAGCGCCTATCGCTTACTGTCGATATTCATAAATTAATACTGAAACATTAACCATTCCTATTTCTCGTCATAACGACTAAACGAATTTGGATTAAATTTAGTAAGGATAGAATATATAGATAAACACCGTCACGTCTATATTCCCCAATCGGGAGTGGGATATCTAGACCTATTTATGATTATTTCATCTTTAACGATAGTGGCGTTTTACCTGAAATAAAACGCTTATTAAACTACTTACTTCACTGGAAGCTTTATACTGAGATGGCATATAGAGCCTCGGTTGCGAAATGAAATTTTGCCCTTTGAGTAGTACTGCTTTTACTGAAGATTAGAGGTTTGATCTCTATATGAGTTGGCACTGTGCACTCCACCCCGCGAGTGGTGTACTGTGTTCACTCACTTGTCGTTCAACAATGTAAGTTCTCATGTAGTAGAGGACGAGTCTATTGATATTATACCGAGCACAGCGCCAAACTCCGGACTAGACTTTTTTATCGAATAATTACTATTTTCCGACATAGGATTCGAACCGCAGACATCGTGATCGCTATGCGCATTACAAGACCAATGAGGTTTTACTATTGTATTGAATTGTACATATTAATATCGATGTGTACAGATTCGTTTTTAAGATTTGTATTATAATAAGTATGTGTGAACTTATATAAATTACTCGTAGTAATTCAAAATGAGAATTTAGATGAGTCAATTACGATTTTGCATGAAGTAAATATTTTTTAAACATAAATTGTATTTTCTTATCGATAATCCTGTACTACTAGTAGTATCACTTGCCTAATCACGCACACTAACGCAGATTCACAAACTCACTCCGACATAAAATTTGATAATGGCAATATCCGCTGTCTAGACATTCTTCGTCTTTGGTTCTTCTTCTTATTCTTATTCAAGTTATGGCTTCACACTAATTTAAACGGACGGATTTCTAAAGGACGTTTTAGCGCAGTGGTTAAGAGCTTAAGCCGCTTTGCCCACTGCGTCTAATAGTCGCGGGTTCGAGTCCCGCACGGGACAAAGCTTTGTGTGATCCACAATTATTTGTTCCGGTCTGGGTATTTGTGTATGTGAATTTTCATGTTTGTAAACGCACCCACGACAGTGTTGAGTTGTTAATTGTCAAAACGATCGATCTCATTTATTCTCTCAGTCAGTCGCTGAGTGAACAATGAGCCAACGCAGTTCGCACACTGTGTGCTGTTTGTGCTGAGAACTTGTGAGCGTGGCGTGCAGATGGCGCGTGTTTCGCTGCTCACTTGGCGCGTTCTATTTTGTTGCGCCATGGCGCAATTGTGAGTTAACCTAATGAGCCGGCGCAGTAAACTGCGCCTGAGTTACTGAGTTAATGCAAGGGATTTCGCTGAGTTACCCATGAAGGTAAAATTACCTGGAGGGAGTCATACGACGTTGCCGCTCCGCCGGTCATCGTTCAACACATTGTCTTTTTTCTCTCTCAATTACACGGATCACCATTTTGAGTGAATGAGAAAGCTATTGTAAGATTGGCAACGTCGCACTGTGCGTGTGCTTCGTAGCCTGTTGTGTCCGATGTTTCGGCCATAACAAATGCGCCCCGTCCGTGTCAGCGGTTAAAATATGAATGAAAATTATTGTGTTAAGTAAATATACTTTAATACAGTGAAAATATGTCGTGTTGTGCTGTATTTTGTCAATCAAGGACAACCAAAGAAGGAGTGAATAATCCTGAATTATCATTTCACACGTATGTACTTATTATATTAAAGGGAAGTTTCACGGCAAAATTATGGATTTTACATAAAATATATACGTTATTGACGTCATATAAGTAATATACGGCGATAATTTACTGTGAGTTTATGGCTTTAATTTATATTTTAAATATGCATTATTTTACGCTTCTCCAATAGTGATGTCCTACAGCGCCTATCGCTTACTGTCGATATTAATAAATTAATACTGAAACATTAACAATTCCTAATTACGTCATAATGACTAAACGAATTTGGATGAAATTTAGTAAGGATAGAATATCTAGATAAACACTGTCACGTCTATATTCCCCAATCAGAGGTGGGATATTCCCTAATCGGGGGTAGGACCTATTTATGATTATTTCATCTTTATAGCGTTTTCCCTGATATAAAACACTTATTAAACTACTTACCTCACTGGAAGCTTTATATTGAATTGGCATATAGACCCTCGGTTGCGAAATGAAGTTTTGCCTTTTGGGTAGTACTGCTTATACTGAAGATTAGAGGTTTGAACTTTATATGAGTTGGCATTGTGCCCTCCACCCTGTGAGAGTGCGTTGTATGCCATGCCCATATGTTATAAATCTGAACCCTGAAAAGCATGTTGATATCCGTGTGATGGAACTATTGATTATCGTGATTTAGAATCCGCGTTTGAGTGCTAAAACGTTTAAAAGGTACCTCCCCTTTCATTATCGCCGGCACGCGGTTGCGGTTAGCAAGTAGAAAATCCAAAACCAAGAACAGCACTGCGAGACCTCAAGACACCGTGAGCTCATTCTGCGTAGATCGGACCAAAAATATAATTCAAAAGTTTGAGGGTACCCCGGAACAACTATGCCTTTTGGACATCTAACACCTCAGTCCTTCCCGTGACCATGGGTGCTGCAAAGCATTCGAAACGTCGGGAACGTAAAATAAAAAATAAACCGCGATAAAATCCGAAATATAGTTTTATTTCATGTGTAATATTCGCGTGAATCTAAGAACTCAGTATTAAAAAATATTATTTAAGTACCTTATTGGTCTAGTAGCAAATCTGTACCTCCAGGTGATACAACTCGAGTTATTTTAGTTATTACTTTTGATATATTTACACATTATGCAACATAAAAAATCTGCTATTTTTCAATCTGATGCCTCTTAAAATGAAGAAGTTTTTTTTGTGCATATTAATATAACTAAGGATTTTTCAGAATTAACAATGTGTAAGATGATATATCTTCAATTATCACAAATTGAACTGAACTGATTGCTCCAATGTTTTTTTCTGTATTAATGATTCAACTTTAATTAACCCCTTATACACAAGCAGCAGGGGTAGATTAAAAATGGTGTGAATTGATATAATTCCATGTGTGTCAGTGTACACTAATGTTATTTAATAAATGAACATATTTAGTATAGATTCTCAGATAACTTAAGATTTTCTGTTCGGTGAAATAAATATGTTTTTTAATCATCTATTGTCTTTTACGTTGATAAGGCCTGTCCTAGTAATCACTTCCCTATTAAAGTACACTAATGCAGATCCACAAACTCCCACATGAAATTGACACGCTACTTCAGCGATATGCGCTGACCATATATCCTAGTTTCATGACTAACGTGCATTGAAAAAGCGCACGTGCAAACGTAGGATAAATGTGATGTAAAAATTGTTACCACCACTACACCTATATTCCCCAAGCGGGAGTGGGAGTGGTGTACTGTGTACACTCACTTGTCGTTCAACAATGTAAGGTCTCATGTAGTAGAGGATGAGTCTATTGATATTATACCAAGCACAGTGCCAGACTCCGGACTAGATATTTTTTATCGAATAATTCGTATTTTCCGACATAGGATTCGAACTGATGACCTTGTGATGGTTATGCGCATTACCAATGAGGCTTTACTATTGTATTAAATTGTACATACTAATATCGATGTTTACAGATTCGTCTTTAAGATTTGTATTATGATACGTATGTGTGAACTTATATAAATTACACGTAGTAATTCGAAATCATAATTAAGATGAGTCAATTACGATTTTGCATGAAGTAAATATTTGTAAATCATAAATTATCGATAAATTTTCTTATCGATAAATTCTGTACTAGTAATCACTTGCCTAATCATGCACACTAACGCAGATTCACAAACTCACACCGACATAAAATTGACACGCTACCGTGGCGATATGCGGTGTCTAGGTATATTCTTCGTCTATAGAGTTACCCATGTCTACGTCTATGGTATTATATTTACAATTTGTCTATTAGTGATGTTAACCAATTACTACCGCTTACAAATTACCGATTACTTTTCGAAAAAAAAAACGGTTTTATAAGGTATTTTTAGGTTTTTGCTTACTTTTTTTAAGAAAGAAAAAAACGCCGAATCTGTTTTAAAATATACTTCATTAAAATTAAAATATCTTTAACCTGAAAATAATTATTCGCATAAGTCGTATTTATAATTGAGACAACAGATGTGATCGACAACTTCCGCTTGCAACCTGCTTCTTCTTGAAAACGGCACATATCCTGACCTCGAAAACATCCTTTCCTAAGGCACAGACGTTGCTGGCACCGTTAAATATTTTAGGGCTAAACGTTCAATGGCGCTCAGTGTTTGTTTGTGCCCCAAAAAATGCCAGCACTTTCAGCCGCTTTTGCGCGTTCAACTTCATCATGGTAGGGCTCTGTCTCCACATACATGCGCAGTATGTTGACTGTGGACGCAGTTGGATTGGTAGTTGATTTCCTTTGTTTCAAAAAGTCCAATTTTTTTTTAAATAATAATATATCATTTATTCATTTAAAATCAGTACGCGTAACAATCTTATTGGAACTTATTTAAGTAGGTATAATTAACGGCTTGCCTGAACTAGGTTGAGACCTGTGTTTCAGGCAGGATTAGTGCTGTAGCATTGTAAAAATCAAATGGTTTTTTTTTTACAATAACATAACTTATGAAATTGATAAGTGACTTAACTTATAACATATGTTTTAATCTACTTTTATAACAAAATTAAAATTATGATATGCTATAACAGAATATGTTATCTACAAATTGCAAATAATTCTTTCGTCTGTTCGTAAGACTACTTTGTAAATAATTAAAAAGCGTTTGTTTACAGCTAAAATTATTTAATTTGTATATATTTAGTGCTCTATTTATTCTATTGTACAGAAAAGGTCCTAAAACAGTTAAAAATCTATTAGTATATACAAGGTGTAACATAATAAACGCAAGACCTGAAAGTAGTTTGTTCTAAATCGGTAACATTCCAATCGGATTTGATTCCAACTATTTTTAATGTATCTTACATTTTTTTTAAATTGCAAAAAATGTTTTACTCCTTCAGTGCGCTCTAAAAAACTAAATTTATTCTTGATTTATAGCAATAAGGAGATTTCAAATGCATTCCTAAAACATATTTCTCAAAACGCACACATACACGTACAAGTTTCATTGTGAATTGGGGTATAAAAGTACTTAAAAAAGGGTAAAAACCTTTAAATTTGGAAATTTGGTTTTCGTTTTGAATTTATGAAGCAATTTTCTAATCGGGGTGTCTAAGGTCTTGCGTTTATTATGTTACAGCTTGTATATGTTTTGAGGTTGAGTTTGAAAGGTAGACTATATCTTTTAGTCTCTTATTAATGGTAATGTCAGGAGCATAAGCGAGTGTTTTGTGCTATTTTAGTAAAATGTGCATTATGAAAAGTTGGCGGACTCTTAACAACTTGCAGGACTTGTATAACAGGGTAGTGAAAAAGCGAAAAGGATGGAAATTTGCAACTTTTAGAACTGCTATTTGGGCATGTTCGGGGGGCAGTAAAACAGTTTTTAGGGCTCCTCCCCATGAGGTGATACAATACTGGATTATGGATTGACATAAGGTTAAGTATACATTTCTGACTAGTTTTGAGTCAGCGATTTTTCTGAGGATTTTGAATACATATATTAGTTTACGGACTCTTCTGACCAAACATTCAATGAGTTGGTTGAAGGAGGAGGTATTTTATATGGATGGTGTTGTGGGTAGAGGGACAGTTACAGGTGTTCATTGTAGGGTATTGCATTGGTGCGCATATAAATGAGGGTTAGTTACATCGTGGTGTGGCTTGCGCATGACGAAGTGAACATATTTTGTTTTGTCAGCATTTAATGTTAGTAAGTTATGGTAAAGCCAATTATTTACTAAATTAAATCCAAGTTGTGCATATTCGTACAGCTTGTTGATGGTTTAAGCCATTTTTTTAGCCAGCATTAAAAATCAATGCCGTGCAATTATTTTGCCGTGTCCAATGTTCAGATTAAATAGGTCATTGATGTAAATCAGGAACAAGGTAGAGGCAAGAATACTACCTTGAGGGACACCGCAACTTGTGTTTCTTTGGTAATCGCTTGTAACATTATCTATTTGAACACATTGGTACCGTTCGTCAAGGTAGTCTGCCAACAGTTTTAACTGCCCGCCGCTAATGCCTAGAACCTCCAGTTTTTTCAAGAGCAAAGGAATAGAAACGGTGTCAAATACTTTTTGTTCTTGCTTCTGTTCTATATTTGTCTCCACTGGTGTTTGAACTACTTGTTCTGAAGTCGTTAATATATAATATAATAATATTTATTTTCAACAAACAAAAGTGATACATTGGGAAAAACACTTACAATTTGTTACATGGTCTAGTCATCATTTAGAAAAGGATAAACTCTGGTACCCATGATAAGATTTAACTTGTGTTATGGGTACCAGGGCTCTCTCGCTCTTCATAATGCAGCGAGGAATGTTTTCTTAAAACTGTATGGAGCACAAAACGCTGCCGTACAGTAAGCATTTGACACTCTTTATAAAGAGTAGTGGTGGAATACCTGTAGGGTTTACAAGTCATGACCTTCAGCACAGCTCTTTGTGCTCGTTCCAGTTCCAATAATCTTGATTTCACTGCACCTCCCGAGACTGAGACACAGTAGCTTAGAATTGATTGGCACAATGCATAATATACAATTTTAAATGTGTCTAAATCTACCGAGTTGCGTAGCTTTTTAAATACGTATATAAGTTTACGTACACGTGCTGTAAGATTTTCAAGATGAGATTTCCAATTTAAGTGATCATCTATGTTGACACAAAGGTATTTCATATTTTGGGATCTAGATAGGATAGGGCATTCGAATATAGATGAATTAGGATCAGTTGAGCAGGAAAGTGCCTTGAGTAGAAGGCTATCTGGGAAAGGTGGATTAGTGGATGACAATGAAAAAGATAGGTACGTAGACTTAGATAAATTTAAAGTTAAGAGATTTTCAGCCAGCCAGGTTATTACTATGCCAAGGGCATGCTCGGCAGTTTTAACAGTAGTGGTCCAGTTAGAGCCATGAACAATTAGGGCTGTGTCATCAGCATATGTAAAGATGGAACAGTGAGGAAGGGGAAGTTTAGAAAGTGAGTTAATGTAGACTAGAAAGAGAGTAGGGCCAAGGATAGAACCTTGAGGGATGCCGAAGGAAAGAGGGGTTTCGTCACTAACAGTTGTGTCAATTTTAATGCACTGGGTTCTGTGAGAAAGAATAAGTAATATTGGTATCGGAATCCTTTATTAAATGAGACAATACTTTTCTTACTATTTCTTTTGATAACATATTTGACAACATATAAATAAGATAACATTTTCCGAGCGCCTAAAACCAGTTCTTAATATCGGTTGTAAGTATGTTGACATTTGCGTGACAGTTCTTGTTTCGTATACTAAAAGCCTGCTGCTCATATTTCATCGCACCGATGAGCAAAACATTTTACTTATATCTATTTCCAAAGCATTTTCAATGGTGGTCAAATTCTCGAACAATCCACAAATTACTGGTATGATCAATGAACTGGTCTGATATGTATCAGTACTAACGAGCTTTGTCGCCTGTATGAATATTTTCAAGATCTTTGTTATATCTTTGCCCACTATTTCTTCATAGGCAGTTAAGTAGTCCGGGGCTTGGATCAATTTTCTACATAGTAATGCCAGAACATCGGATAATTTAGGAATTCTAGACAGCATGTAGAATTATCTGTTCCACCGAGTAGATACTTCTTGTATCAACTTTAAAGGGGTGGTATTGGGATTTCTTTACTTCTGTTCTGCTTTTAGCGCTCACCACCTTACAGGCGACTTTTTGAAAAACTTAACTATTACCTTGCATTTTTTAATTAGTTCCATAACCTCGAGAAGCTCTAAAGAATCTTCAATAGTTAGATTCAGCGTATGCGCAAAACATGGCATATGCCGTATGCCCAGCAAATCGCACATTTTTATCATATTAGTAGCGATGTCTGTGACAATAGTTGTAATTTTACCAGTTAGTTTCACATCTGTTAGTAAGTTAGTAATAATTGCAGCAAGATTTTCAGCTGTGTGTGCAGTGGGGACATCAGAGGTAGTCAAAACATAGCTTTTTAAATCTCCTTTCAGAAAAAAATAACCGTAACCGTAATAAAGGAGTCCGTATTTTGTTAAAATACGTTAATCAGCGGTTAGTACGACATGCTTAACATTTTCAAGTGCAGTAACAAGCTTTACCTTTGCATTTTGGTACAGTTGCGGCATTAATTCATACCTGATTTTTTGACTACTTGGTAATTTGTACTTTGGGTTGACTGACTCCAACAATTCAATATGGCTGGAAGTCTTGTCTCTTTTTGAAATTTTTGAAGTGTTCGAAGATTGCTCAGATAGACTTAAGGCGGCTAGGTTCCCGGGCTGTTCACCTACAACATTACCCTCCACTTCCAATCTAGCCAGAGGATGGTTCCTTTTCAAGTGAGCCAACATATTAAAAGTTCCATCACCGACCTTAATTATTTTTTCGCATAACTTACATTTGGCAGTATCAATATCAATTTTTTCGAAATGGTTCCGTGTAATGCATTTTCCTTTTACTTTAGCATCCTGCAATATAATAAAATGCAATTCATTTACAAAAATTTCAAGTTAACTATAATTATAAACAAAATGATAAAGAAACGGTTTTCTATTAGACCGCACCTTTCGTTGATTTCCTCCGTTATTACTTAATCTGATACCCAACTAAAACTTTTAGAACAAACTAGAGAACCGATGAAACACACGCAAGAGAACGACAGAACAGACTGAAGTTTGTCAACTGTGTTGCTCAACAGTACGGAAATTCAACGATCAAAGACAATATATAAACTTGGTCTGACTTTGATGATCGGATACACGAATAATGTAACTCGAGTGAGTCCAAATTCCGAGAGTAATCGGTTTTAATAAACAAAAACCGGTGTTTATCGGTTTTTGCAAAAACCGGTTTCTTTTAGGTTTTTCTTAAACTGGTTGACATCACTATTATCTATGGTTAAAAGTAATGACTGAAGTTGAATTTTGTTGAGTTTGGATTGAATGATCGGATTTTTTACGATGTAATAGAATACAATTGTATCGTCCGAAACAATACACTTCATAAAAATGAAAGACACTAAAGAAAGAACTTTGTCAGCAAGCAGTACTGCACTTTCCAGCGAATATTTGGACGCCTTTAGTTCCATTAACGAGAGGCCGGTAGATGATATTTCACTAGAATTTTTTTATAAACCTCATACTATCACGCTGCTAGCGGTTTCTATCGCATCTGTAATATATACAGCATTCGTAAGGTAAGGCTGATATTTTGTCCTTAAATTGCATTTATAAATATTAATTTTTTTAAATTTGTGATGTAACCACACTTCATGTGTACCAATATTTTGATTTTTGGTTTTAATGAAAATAAAAATATTTAATATAATAAAACATTTCAGAGATGAATCCAGTATACAAGACAACATATGGTCCGGAATATGCTGTGTTATCTTCTTTTTCCTAATTGTATCAGTACTTACATTCCCTAATGGACCATTTACAAGGCCTCATCCAGCTGTCTGGAGAATCGTATTTGGCATGTCGGTATTATACCTACTTGCTCTATTGTTCCTGTTATTTCAAAGCTATTCAACAGTGTATGAGATAATGTATTGGATCGACCCAAATCTTCGCAACTTTCATATTGACATGGACAAGGTATAACACTTTAATAATTAAATTATCATTATATGAAAAAAGCATTAAATAGCTATAAAAAACATCTGAAGTGAAAATTATTATATTATAGAAGCAAGCGAAAGGATCAAAATATTATACATTTAGATTCTAATGATATAAATCAATAATGAAAAAATATTATTTCCAGGAGTACGCAGTTAATTGTTCAGACATAAGCTTGGCTAAAGTTTGGTCTCATGTTGATGTGTTTGCTTGGGGTCACTTTTTAGGGTGGCTATTCAAAGCAATACTTTTTAGGCATGCAGGATTGTTATGGGCTATATCGATCATGTGGGAAATAACTGAAATTGCATTTGCTCATTTACTTCCAAATTTCAAGGAATGCTGGTGGGACTCTGTTATATTAGATGTACTCATATGCAATGGTCTGGGCATATGGTGTGGTCTTAAAATATGTAAAGCTTTAGAAATGAGAGAATACAAATGGGTCAGTATTAGGTAAGATATTGTATTAACATCTATTTAATTTTAGTTACATTGATAGCAGTTTAGGTTATTTGGTTTTCTTTCAGAGGTATCCCATAGCCCCATCTTCTTCTTCAATATACCTAGAGATATATATAAAATGCTTAACACACTGCCTTTGAAAGCTTGTCATTCATTTTGTTTTACAAGTTGCCTCTGTGTTTATAGACCAATGTCACAAAGAAATCCCTGATGAAAACAAATATTTGTGTGACTACTCATCCAGCAAGCCAAATGGCCTATGCTCAGATCAATAGGTCAACCTTTGTCATTAAACCAATGCAGGGAACTTATAACACTAGATCACATGAGAAGTGAACCATGATGGAACTATGTAACATAATTATTAAGGCATAAGTGATTATGTTATCCTTTAGCTCCATTTATTGACCATATTATTTATTTTATTTAGTCAAAAGTCTCCATAGCTGGCGAGTGTGTATGAGATGAACTATGAGAGTGGTGTTAGCCAGAGATGTCTATAAGGAAAGAACCTGTTGAAACTGTACTGTCTGCCTACCCCACAGGGGATCTGGCGTAATGATATAGATAGATTATTTATTTACAGGTAGTTCTTACCATACTCTATAAGCTTTAAAAGAGTATGCAAAGGCTAAATAAAACTGTTTTTAAAAGAGCTATTATTCCATTTATTACCTTGTTTTTCAGGGATATCTCATCAACCACAGGAAAAATAAAAAGAGCAATATTACAGTTTACACCTGTGCAATGGACACCAGTTCGATGGTTGGATCCAACCAGCACATACATGAGATTCTGTGCTCTGAGTCAGCTGGTTGTATTCTGGCAAATTTCTGAATTGAACACATTTTTCTTAAAACACATATTCGAAATGCCACCGTCACATCCTTTGGTAATAGCTCGGCTTTGTCTTATAGGAGTTATAGTGGCTCCTTCTGTCAGGTATTTATTTAATATCTTATTTTTCGAAAGAATAACGTAGTCTCACACTAGGAATTATTCCTGTGTTGAGGAGGCAGTTATAAACTTGAAATTCATATACACCAACACCCAGATCAAAACAAATATTTGTGAGTCACACAAAGATTTGTCCCGTGCGGGGATCGAACCTGCGAATACTCAAAACATTGGGGTGGAGCAGCTTCAGCTTAATCAAGAATTATACCAATTTAGCCAAGAATTGATAATATTAAGTGGCAGTGGACAGATTGCTACAGTCTTACTAGGATCTGTTGGCTTGTGGGTATCAGTTACTAATTAAAAAAGGACTTAAGTAATTTCATAGCCATCGGCAACTGCGACTGTCTGAAATGACATTTTACTTGATAACTGCTTCAGTTCTGATTTTGGCCGTGGGCCAATAGATCCTTGTCGGATTATTGTTGTAATTATACGACAGAAGATTATTAAATTTCTCGAAATTGATGAACAATAAAAATAACGTCATCTTGTGGCCCTCGGAGCACGTGTACTACTCGCACTTGTCTGGTTATTTAAAAATGAATAATTATTTATAAACACGTAACACGATTCAGTGCCGATAATAAGTGGAGCAGCCGTGGCAAAACTTCAATGTAGACTTTAGTGACTACATAGTTTTACTTCCGTTTATCCTCCGTGACGTAACTGCTTGGTAGGACCAGTCCTCTTATATTTCAGATGTTATATAAAACCGAAATTACCTTAAGGTTTAATTAACCGAAATTAACTTAAGGTTGTAACTAAATCCGCTAATCGTTGCCGCCGCCGACTACGAAACCAACTCCCCTCCTATCAGCCGCTGCCGCCGCCCGCGGCATGTTCTCACCGACCCTCCCGATGCCCTTACATCCCTTCTTTCGGATGCAGATACGGACCTCGCCGGCGAGGTCGAAATATCCCTTGCCCGCCGGCCGGTGCTGAACACCACAGCGAGACACCTAGTATACGCTCTCCCCTGTAGTGACTGCCCAAGCCGAGGCCGTTCCTCCTTGAGGCGCCCTTGACCTAATTACCCCCTTGCCATTCTGGCTCGAGCGTAGTGGTTGCACGCTCGCCCTCTTGTCCAGTGAAGCTGTAAAGGCCCCGCGGCCAACAGCGTAGATCATTCACACTCACAAAAAAGCGTTCAATCTGCGTAGTCGGTGGCTTCTGTAATGAGTGTAGTGTCAAAGATTGAATTATGGAAGATACTAAAATCGACGACGACATTTTTAGGCATGGCAAAAGTACTTCGCTGTTCAGATTGAATCATTTACAGTGGAATGTCTCGGAACAGTGATACCTTATTTAGTCGAATTACTCAACAATACGGTTGAATGATTTGTTCGGGCATTTCGCATTTTCATTTCTTTTATGCACGCATCTCGGCCAAAAAAGGTTTCACGTTCAGTAAAGATCGACATACATTTAAAATTTTGTATTAAATTTCCAGGCAATATTACACATATGTTACGGACCCATACTGTAAAAGAGTTGGCACTCAATGCTGGGTATATGGAGCGATAATGGTGACAGAGTCTATGTTATGCATTAAAAACGGGAAGGAACTATTTGGTCAAGCTCAAGTGTGCAATGTTATTGTATGGCTAGTCATTCAAATTTTAGTATCAATAGGCTGTGTGTATGGCGTAGTACTATATCATAGATATTTTGAGGTAACCGACTTCTATGCAGTACATATTTACTATAATTATTTTTAAAATGAACTAGAAACTAACAATTTTTTTTTGCGTTACAGCCAAATAGCGAATCGAACACAGAAAGTCCTAAAAAAGACGATTAAAAATCGTGGTAAGTTAATTAATATTCATTATTTAAGTGTTAGACAATCGAATCAATCGAGAAAAGGGGTACCAACAGGATCCGCCATTGCATCTTCCATATTCTTAGTTTTACATTCTTACCTATTTAGGGTTTCGTAGGGTACCTCAATCGGTAAAACGGAACCCTTAAAGAATCACTTTGTTGTCCATTTATCTGTCCGTCCGAATACAATTTTACTGTTATTACCCTGTTGAATTTTGTACTCTTTGCCTATTCTGCAAGATATTTGCGTGATGATATAGATAACTCTATATCTGGAGCCTACTTGAATTGATAAGACTGATATTTATTTCCTATTTTAACGTATTCCCCATTTATTCGGGGTCAGAGTTGGGAAAAAACATAGAATAACAATAATGGAAAAAAATGAATGTGAAAATATTAAGTTGCAATTAAAATATATCGAATCTCGTCTCGCCTTATTTTTAGTTTTTAAGTTCCCGACGTTTCGAGTGCACAACAGCACCCATGGAAGGAACTGAGGCGTTTGATTTCTAAAAGTTATTGTTATTCCGTAGTACCCTATAATTGCGATTGGAATTTCAATTGATTGATCCTACAATTGAAAAATGCCCAACACTGTTCGAGGTATATGCTTTTATATGCATTCAGTCGTGCCAACCTAACGCTGAAGGGTAGTGGTACGTGAAACGCGGTTTAAATGTCCTTATTTTAAGAAGAAACAGAATATACAGTAAATAGTCGGTCTTTGTGGTGATCTTTGGGAAGGCCTTTTTAGGCGTCGTCGACTGATGATGATGATGCACAGAATATGAAATCAAAACATTAAAATAGGTTTTGTACAAAAAATATATTGTTGATGTAAAATTCGGTTTTATTTTTCTATTACAGGATTGGAGTTATGTGAACGAAGCTAAAATATTCCCTGCACTGTGATGCTTTAATGGCTGTACAAGGTTTATTTACGATGGCAGTGGGCGCGTTTAAAAACACCGTTTTATGAAATTCCACTTTTGAATGCTGTTGTATCCTTCTTCCATTATGACCAGCCCTATTTGTCTAATGATGTGCTATTAATGATTGATGTGTAATTATGGTAATTGTGGTGTTATTTGTTGCATGAAGGAAAATAAGCTGAACTCTTTGACTAAATTAAAAAGAGGTAGATAATATGGTACATCCTTTTAATAGCAATAATAATCGTACTTCACATGCATACGGATTTGTACGACTAGTAGAATATGTTACTTTGTCCATACGCGCCTTTCTCACCTTGAACAACCTGAAGTATTTCTTTAGCAACATTGTAATTTTATTATTAGAGAAATATTTTCATTGCAAGTGATTCCGTGTATCATGATATGTATATTGAATAAATTTACATGAAGGAGTTTTTCGCAGGTATTTATTCAGTGTAGGTATAATAATATTATGTCCGCTATGCGAGTCTACATCTAGTCCAGATGATGACTTTAGGTTCTTCAGATTTATTTAAATAAGATGTGTCCGGAAGCGATAATCTTTATTTTTAATTTGATCAAAGGTTCACCTGTACATACAATAATATCCCATTTTAATTTATATAGAGCAGTGATCTTAGAGAAACTTTGTGAAAAAATAATTCATTCCGCAGGATAGGTACATTAAAACTAGACTGATTTGGTCCATTTTTAATAGCAATTGTGTCGCAGCGCTTAACTATCGCAGTGAAGAATCCCAGGGCGAACAAAATGTTATTGGGACTTGTCTATCAACTAATTCTCTGAAGCAGTCCGGAATGCAGTCCAGGCAATGGCCTGGCCCTATTACGTTGAACCCAAACAATATCTTCCCGTCAAATTATGGTGGCGGGTGCCCGTTCCTATTCTAGTAGTAATAAAATAATGATAATTAGACATAACAATCGATATGATTTGAGTCAAATTTCTATCTATATAATTTGTGGAAGTTGAGCAAGACAGAAAACTGCCCTCAAAGACGCGGAATTGTCAAAAAGCGGAAAGTTGGCGAGGCGGGGGCGGGGTAGGTTCATTCATACTTTCTTACTTTAACATGTCAATTCCACCATTGTCAGAGCCAACCAGAGATGGGCAAAATGTAATCAGATTAATGATTACAGTTGCATTTTGTAATATTCAATCATGATTCAAGATTAAGAGTGTAATCGTAAACGTTGAAGATTCTAAAATGTAATTGTAGTCGTTAATTATTAATACACCATCACATATGGCATGAGCCTATATTCCCCAAGCGGGGGTGGTTAATCATTAATCTGATTATATTTTGCCGATCTCTAGAGCCAACACACCACAAGAGTGGCACATAAGTGTGTGGTGCTTTCTCCAAAAACAGTAAGACTCTGTTGTAGGCCTACAGACCAATCACTTCTGTACCACATTTGGAGCTGGTTTCAAAAGTCATAATAACGACCAGTCAAGGCTGGATGACTTGTCCTCCCGAACAAGCTAATTTCTAAAAGGCTTCAGCACTAGACCACATACATGTGTTTGTTCGTACATGTTGTAAAGTACAGCTGGAACTCCTTAAACAAGTATAACCTGCAATGCCTATCGTTTGTAGACTAATAAAGGCTTTCGATTCAATCGAAAACTGGGCTGTTCCATAATCTTTCCAGCGACGTCCAGTAGATTGACTGACATGTGTCATTTTCATACAAAATCATGTATGAATATGCCACTATGTCAGTCCATCTACTGGACTGGAAAGGACGACATTAACATCAATGGCGAGGTACATGTTATCTCCGATCGCCGTCTCACGAAAACCGGTCGTTCTGGCGATATCCTCAAGGATGCCGTTTCTTTACCTGACGTAACTACAAGCATGTATTGAGATCTATGACAACACTGTGATTGTCTTGTGTGTATATAAGTATGTACACACAAGCATAAATACATATGCTGATTACAGATTAATCCGAATGTGTCAACACGACTTTATAAGCTGTTCGCAATATTTCAATTGCGTTGTTTTTTAAAGTGAAACTTTTATTAGATCGTTACAAACTTTTTGGTCTGTGTGTTGCATGTCGCGTGACACGCGACATGCCCGACCGTCACGCGACATGCAACGCGCTCGCCAGAGCAGCCAAGGCCAATATGTTTCACTTTTACCGTGGTTTCATAAAACCACACAAGGATTTTTCATAAGTTTTATGGATTGTTCCACAACAGATCTACGATCCCTCATTGTTTAAATTCAATAAATAATAGTTTCGGATTTAGAAATGATTGGCTTAGTTGATAAGTAGGTATTACATAAGTTATAATTGTCAAGAATGCAAAATGGTTTTTACCTATGTTGATGAGTCCGACTCATGCGTGTGTCACTATAGTATTTAATGATAAACTTGAATGACATACACGTGCTCATTTTGTTATTTATGAAATGTTTAGATTATATGTGAACATAAAACCAAATATAGTATAATTATTCCAATAAATGAACAACTTTATAACGATTTTTATTTTTATCAGAAAGCATAATACTTCACAAACCCGATAAAACATTATATAATATGTGCGGACGCATCTGTTGAAGTAACTCCTTGGAAAATGTTACTAAATGTTAACCCTAATTTCACACAATGTCAATGCCCCCCTGTCAACGTCATCTACGCGCCAATCCTTGTCTGACTATAACTTCATTATTATTAGAACTCTGACATCCTATCGTCCTTGTCCTTTTGAAAGCGTGGAGAAAAATCGGATGTCCGACAAAAAGTTAGGACAGTAAGGTGTGGATCGTACTTATCAAAACGTTAAAATAGGATATAAAACTCTTATTACACAAAGTAAGAAGCGTGGCAATATGTCTAATTATCTTATATATTTTTTTCATAAGAATATCCCAAAGGCAGTTTTTATATTAGCTTTACCATGTTTTTCTAATGCACCACCCTCGCAGTTTTATTTTTGTATTTCATATATTTTGTTTAGATTTTTATCCTTAGTTTGGTGAAGTTTGCCACAAAATTAAACTTCATATAAAGTTATGAAACTGATAACCGGCCTGGTTATAGAATTGTTTTAGACCCTCTTAAAATTATCTAACCAATAGCATAAATACGTCGCTTTAATTTACATTAGCTATTGAAGATATAAGCTACCGGCCACCAACAAAATTACCTCAGAAACCGCTGATTAGTTGGTTAACCTTAAGATTTGTTTTCACTTGGTGCTGTATGAATATCGAAAGTGAGGATAAAAATATGGCTGGTTCATAAGGAAAGGGACGCCTATTAAAACAGATCATCGAAAATATGTACATGTTATATTATTAATGTAACTGATAATTATAACAAACAATATGTGTTAAAAAATAAGAATTTAAAAATAAAACAGGTATTATTTATATATTACATTGAAGGCAAATTACATCTGGTATCTTTTTAATAATAAATATAAGATTGAGGTTGCTCTTTTATAACAGATATATAATTATCTGTTATCGAGTTTGGATCAAAAAACAATGCTAGATGTGGCACGTTTCTATAGTGTATTAATAAAAAATAGGTACACACTATCACATAACCGCTCAAATAGTCACAACTCAAATTTTATGTTTTTATCATAATTGCAAAAGTTACTTTGTCAATTTGCAGAATTTCAAAACCTTAACCACTCACATGATATTTAGTAAATTTTACTAGTTTTCGAATTAGGATCAGAATAAATTAAGTACACATACTTTTTCGAAAGTTCCTATGTTGGACTTGTTACACTACACGAGCAGAATTGCGATGTGTGCTTCACCTTAATGTTAAACAACTTGCGTGAAGAGCGTGAAGTAGTTGCCAACCAATCTAATCAGGTTAGGGTGAAATGGTATTCGACTCATACAAAATACTTGTTTAAAGTACATTACTTAATTAAGAAATCTTATCTTTTACTATAATGAAGAAGATAGTCTGAAGAAGACTGTCGGCCTTCCTTTAGATGTAATAAACTACCACCTGAATTACTTAGCGGCATATGCGAAACGTGTATCACATATCCTTTTGAATCAAGATTATCAAGACAGATTTTACATATTATACATCAATAAGTTGACCAGAGCAACAGTTACAGGGATAGAAATTTTTGAAATCAGCATTCTTCTTTTTAGGATCAATCAATGAGTTATTTTTCAAGTCTGACAGTAAAGACATAACTTTTTGAATATCGTTACGTCTGAATTGATTTTGGAAATAATGAGCCAACTCTTTATCTTCTGCAAATCTTATCAATATTAAACTGAGTTCTTCTAACTCACATCTTAATTTCCCACATTCCTGTTGGAATAGTTTTAATTGCGCGCTTCTTTCCTCATCCCGACGTTTTAATAAACTTCGTTGCTGTTGATATAAGGCCACATATTCGCATATAGTATCGGTTTCATTTTGTAGCTGCAATATTATATGTTCAAGTCTATGCTTCTCATCTGACAAATCTGCCACTTCCCCCATTATTTTCAAAAAACGTTCCTGCAGTCTAAGCATGGCGTCTTCTTTGGGTATGCGTAAACTTGTTTTATTACCAACATTCGTAATGAATGGTTCGTGTTCAGTACAGGAATTGTTAGGTTCAATGATATGATCACTACTTTCGTTAAAATCTTCCTTATTTTCATGATAATCGTTACAATTTCTTTCCAATTGTTTAAGTTGTTCACATTCTTTTTCGATAGTACGAAAACTTGTTTGCAATCGAATCATTTCGTCATCTTTAGCTTTAAGTTTGCTTTGCATATCTTTTGCCTTTTCGTCTATCTCGGCCAATTTAATTGTGAGTTCTCTATTTAAATATTTCTCAGCTGTTAATTTTTCCGTTAATTCTAATTTATCTTTACTCTGCAAAAAGAAATACAAAATTAGATTGAGTTCCTGACGTTGTTTAGGGTAATTTTGACCACGCATGATAAGAAGGGAGACAAATTGGCCCGTACCATGTAAAACATAAAACTAATCGTGTCAACATAAGTTTCGGTTTGTAAAAACCATTAATGGAAAAAACAGAACATTTGCAGCTATTAGGATAACACTGTCAATTAGGATAATATCATTTTAGTATTAGCGGTTTAAAATTCTTACTTATAAATTGATCGTGGATTGTCTTGTAGTGGGCAATTCCACCAAATGCAAATACAGGTGGATAAAAATAAAAATGTATACCATTTTCACGAATGCATCCTCCAGTCCTTGTATATCTTGTTTAAGTTTTTTGTTTTGTTCAGTGGCCCTCTGCGCTGCAATCTTGTCACTGGTCATGTCAGCATTTAATTTTGATAAACTTATATTATCATGATTACATTCAGTTTGTTTTACTTCAGTCAGTTCTTTAATCTGAGCCACACATTTTTCGTACTGTTTCTGTAGCTGCTCGTGCTTTAAACGTAACTGACTGAGATCATCCTAAAAATATTTAGCACTTTAGAAAAAAGTGGTGTGCAGATGTGTTTACTGCGCAAGATTCATAAGGGGATGGAAGTTATCGATGTATTATTTATACTTCATCGATGGTGGAAGTAAAGTAATATTGCGTATTCCTAAGCATTTATATATGTAAAATACAATGAGTATTATTGGGCCCAATCCTGATGTTCACACTGGAAATAACAGTTAATTCCATCATGCCAGATCCCTTGCTGGGTAGGCAACGAGTACAGAATTCCAGCAGGTTCTTTCCATACAAACCTCTCTGGATTACTCCACTCTCAAAATTCGTCTCATACACGCTCGCCGGTTATGGAGACTAAAGAGTCTTCTCTGCCCGTCTTCCCCGGTACCTACATCCTGCTTCTTTTGCATTGTATATCTGTTTTGTCATTCTTCGTTCCGACATTATTTCTATATGCCTGAACCACTGGAGAATACCCTCTCTCAATTTTGCACAGATACTATATTTTACACCTACACGCTTTCTTACTACGTTGCGAGCACGGTCGCTCAACTTGATTGCACAGACCACACATTTCTTCGAATATGGTAAAATTCTAAAATAGCCATAATCATTAGTCTCGCCACTTACTGCATTAGGACCACAGTTCGAAGCTTTTTTATTACTGGGGCAAGTCATTTACATCCACGACTAGAGTCGGCGCGCAACGGAGCGCACTTTACAATACGGTAAACAAAATTAAAGTACTGTATAGTTACTACAGTTCATCAGTTTTGGGTTGCTACGGTCAGGGAACGGCCTATTGCCAGTCCCGCGGATACGTCCAGAGGAACGACAATAGGTACGGGACGGTGCACCCCGGGTATCGCCAATAACTTCCCTTATGAGGGTTCTTGTTGGCGATGGCGGATGACCTGACATGGTGCAGTGCTTTGGAATGGGGACTGCAGCAAGGGTAGTGGTCGACAATAACCTCAAACCGGTCCCCAAAAAGGGACAAGGTGCATCACGCACACAAGGCCCCTCGGGGCATAATGTAAGGCTTTCGGGCACGAAAAAGGCGGCGGGACAAGTGACGGCAGCGAACCCTAGCGGTGGCGCCAGTCTGGTCCCCAGAAGCGCACATATAATCTGCGATCTAAGGGATATACAGCGTCTTCCAGTCTGCCCCTGGTTGCCAAGGTGGAGGCGAAGGCGTCTGGCTCTGCTAGCGCCGGAAACCGTACCGCCCAGGCGACCGGTGCTGGCGGACTGCGTGACCATATCTCCCCTAAGAAAAGCAAACGAATCAGCGGGCTCGCCAAGTGGAGGAAGCGCATCGAGCTCGCAAGACAATCTGCTGTCTCTCAGACGCCTGCACAGGAGGCGACGCACCCCAAACGGGCAAGAGAGGTCAGCGACGAAGCCAGGGACACTGCAGGGGATCTCAAGCGAGTTCGCCTTGGATCCTCCTTCAAGGATGCCCTGACTACAACTAGGATGGCCATCATTGCGGATGACTATCCTAAAACGATGCTGGAGGATGAGACCGCCTGGGAACTCAAACAGGCCATCTGGGAGAGGATGTGGAGCGATCCGGTCCTCACCGTGGAATGGAAGGGAATCCAGGGCGGCATCATCAGCATAATTGATGCAGCAAGCAGTGATGAGGCGATCGTCTGGCTGAGGCACTGCGACGGTCAAACTGTCGGTGGTGTTAAAGTCAGGGTGATCAGGGATAGGGACCTACCTCGTCCCGTCAAAATGGCCTGGAAGAGAACACGCATAAACGAAAAGGTCTCTTTATCTGTGGAGCTTCAGATGCTTCAGCGGCTCCATAAGATAATCAATACGGACCGCTGGAGAGTCGTGAACACAATGACAGAGGGGCTGCAGGCAAGGAGCATCATCCTGATGGATCAGTCCTCGGCTGATGTCATCAAAAAAGCCCGGTACATGCTGCACGCTGGACTAGAACGCAGCTTCTTCAAAGTCCTCGAAACTCCAGGGGACAGAGAGGAAGCTGCGGGCGGGTCCGACAAACCAGCGGTGGCACCCCAGACTGCTCCGATTGAACCACAACCGGACCACCAGCAGGAGGGAGGTACCCCTAAAACCCACAAGGAGGAGGCACTGCTCGCGGATTGTCCGTTCCCATCGCCAGCCACGTCGATGAGATCGGATGGACTTCCGGGCGGCTTCGATAATCTGTGCATCACATCCTCCCCAATGGGAGAGGATGACAATGCCCTAGATAGCAGCGAACCGGAGGAGAGCTGCAAGGCGGGGACTAACTTGGACTACCAATGCAACACAACCGAGCAACAAAGGAGCTTGGCTTAAGGTGCGTGAATGGCATAAACGCTTTGCCTCTGTCTATTTTCTGTTATAGGGACCTCACCACGGTGAAGTTAAAATTGGAAGGTAACAAGCCAGCTTGCGTATCTGCCCTACGAGTATGTGGACCCCGTTATAACACATCTGCGTGACTTGGTCGAATATTCCTGCAAAAACAAGTTTGAGCTAATCATAGGATGTGACGCCAACGCGCATCACGTCGTCTGGGACAGCTCAGACACTAATCAAAGAGGGGAAAAACTTCTAGACTATCTGGTAAGCACTCCTTTACAAATTCTCAAAAGAGGCAATAGGCCCACGTTTGTAAATGGGGAGGCAGGTAAGCAACTGGCATGTCTCCAATGAGATCTCATACTCAGATCACAATTATATGTTTCCAGTATGGGATGGAAACGTTTAATATAAACCCAAAAAGGCGAAACCCAAGGATCACCGATTGGGCCGCTTACAAAAGAGACCTTAAGGCTGAGCTAGGAAAGGTCCGAGGCAGGCTCAACTCCGTATTAGATATAGAGTTTGAAGCGGATAGCATAGCGCGGGCAGTGAAAACCGCCTGGACTAACAACTGTCCGGAGAGCAAAGTCATAGCGAAAAGTGAACCATGGTGGACACAGATTTGGCGCGGTTAAGACTAGAAATTCGTCGGGCATTCAATTCTGCAACCAAGAACTTTAGTGAATATTCTACGATACTCACGAGGTTCAATACAGAAGTGCGGAAAGCAAAAAGAAGGGCTTGGAAAAGACACTGCCAGAGTAAATACAGCCTCCCTGAGGGTATGAGGCTAGTCAAGGCAATATCTACGGCCAAAATAAATCCACTTACTACAGTAAGGAATGAGGAAGGAGAACTTACAAACAATGGGAAAGAAACATTGAAAACTATGTTCAACATGCATTTCCCGGGTTCGGTAGTAATACAAAAAGAGGACACCATGTGTGATGTCGATATAGATGAGATCAGCTTAAAAACAATCAGAGCTGACTGGGAAACGGAAGGCAAAGTCGTAGAACAGAATAAACTCAAATGGACCTTAAAGAGCTTTCAACCATTTAAAGCCCCTGGACCGGATGGTGTTTATCCTATCCTTCTACAAGAGGGTGAACCACTACTCAGCCAACATCTGTGCAGACTA
The DNA here is from genome assembly GCA_905147815.2 of Phalera bucephala. Lineage (NCBI taxonomy): Eukaryota > Metazoa > Arthropoda > Insecta > Lepidoptera > Notodontidae > Phalera > Phalera bucephala. The sequence continues at coordinate 16,826,552 of LR990622.1, forward strand.
TTCAGGACGTGTGTGGCCTTTGGGCATACCCCAAGAATCTGGCGGCAAGTGACAGTGATGTTCATCCTCAAACCAGGAAAACCCAATTATGAGGATACCAAATCCTATAGACTAATCAGCCTATCCTTATTCTTTTTAAAATGTCTAGAGAAAATAATAGATAGGCACATAAAGGATGGTCCATTAAAGGATCATCCTCTACATAAGATGCAATGCGCCCACCTACCCGGTAAGTCTACGGAAACTGCATTACACTATGTGGTGAATCGCGCAAAGATGGCTCTGCAGCAAAAGGAAATCTGTGCTGCAGCTTTTCTAGATATCGAGGGTGCATTTGATCGCACAACATTCTCATTCATTGAATTAGCTGCTATAGGGCATGGGATAGAACCAACTCTAATCAGATGGATCAAAAACATATTAAAGAACAGTATGGCCCAGTCTACTTTATTAGGAGAAGGGCTACCCGTAAAACGACTAAAGGATGCAAGGAGGTGTCATGTCGCCGACTCTGTGGAGCCTGGTAGTGGACTCTCTCTTGAAGATAATCAACAAAGGTCCGTTCTACGGAGTAGGATATGCGGACGAAATAGTGATAGCAATCAATGGGAAGTTTCCTAACACAGTATCGACACTAATACAGGAAGCTCTAGATAAAGTAATGAATTGGTGCACGACAAATAGCCTCTCGGTCAACCCGAGGAACACTAATGTCATCCTATTCACATGGAAAAAGGTACTAACAGGCCTACAAGACCTTCATATGTACGGTAATAATATAAAATGGGCCACTGAAGTTATATGTCTGAGAGTGACTCTAGACAAGCAACTACGGTGGCATGCACATGTTGACCAAACCATTGCTAAAGCATTCATCATCATCATCATCTCAGCCTATACTTGTCCACTGCTGAACATAGGCCTCCCCAATCGCTTTCCAGCGTAACCGGTCCGATGCCACCTGCATCCAAAGACTTCCTGCGATTTTCACGAGATCGTCGGTCCATCTGGCAGATGGTCGTCCCACGCTGCGCTTGCCAATACGTGGTCTTCACTCTAGAATCTTTCTGCCCCAACGCCCATTCGATCTTCGCGCTATGTGGCCCGCCCATTGCCACTTCAGCTTGCTAATCTTAAGGGCTATGTCGATGACCTTGGTTCTTCTACGAATCTCTTAATTCCTGATTCGATCACATAGAGAAACGCCGAGCATAGCTCTCTCCATAGCTCGCTGAGCAACTCTGAGCTTTTTTATGAGACCTATAGTAAGAGACCACGTCTCTGATCCATATATCATCACTGGTAACACACATTGACTAAAAACTTTTGTCTTTAGGCACTGAGGTATTTTGGATGAGAAGATGTTGCGCAGTTTCCCGAACGCTGCCCAGCCGAGTTGGATTCGTCGATTGACCTCTCTCTCAAAGTTGGACCTACCTAACCGGACTACCTGTCCCAGGTAAATGTATTCGTCGACAACTTCAAGAGTAGAGTTCCCAACGATGAGTGCGGTGGGTACGACATGGACGTTAGACAATATTTTCGTTTTGTCCATGTTCATTTTAAGACCCACTTGTTGAGATACTCTGTTGAGGTCACCGAGCATTCGTCCTAGATCTTCCAGCGACTCCGCCATGACCACAATATCGTCGGCAAATCAAAGGTGAGTGATGTATTCGCCATTGATATTGATGCCAAGTCCTCGCCATTCCAAGAGCTTGAAGGCGTCCTCTATGGTGGTCGTAAACAGTTTCGGAGAAATGACGTCTCCCTGTCTTACTCCTCTTTTTATGGAGATCGCCCTTGTGCACTGCCCCTGTACTCGGACTGACATGGTGGCGTTATTATACAAGCACTTCAACACTTCGATGTACCGATAGTCAATGGAGGCATCGCTAGAGAGATCTAAGAACCGCCCAAGTCTCGATCGAATCGAAGGCTTTCGCATAGTCCACAAACGCCAAGCATAGTGGCCGATTATACTCCTCGGTCTTCTGTATAATCTGCCGCAGCGTATGTTTGTGGTCTATGGTACTAAAGCCTTTCCGGAAACCGGCTTGTTCGGGAGGCTAGAAGTCATCAAGCCTGCGTTAGAGACGATTCGTGATGCCTCTCGAAAACAACCTGTACACATGGCTCAGCAGTGTAATGGGCCTATAGTTCTTTAATAAAGTGTTATCACCTTTCTTGAAAAACAGTACCACCACACCCCTGTTCCATGCTTTCGGCGTTTTCCCTTCGAGCAAGACGGAATTAAACAGCCTCTGAAGGACTTTACGTACCGGCGATCCGCCCGCTTTCAGAAGCTCTGCGGTAATTTCGTCTTCACCGGGCGCTTTGTTGTTTTTAAGTTGTTTGAGAGCCATCCTAATCTCGTACAGGCTGATGTCCGGGATATCTTCAGTGCAGTGTCGGGTTAGCTTGGCTCTTGGGTCTTTTACCAAGTCAACAACAGGTTCAGCTACTGAGGTATACAACTGCCCATAGAACCTCTCTATCTCCCTGAGCACCTCTGACCTATTCGACGTTATGTTTCCGTCCTCCGTCTTCAGCTTCGTCAACTGGCTTTGCCCAATAGACGCGTCTCTTGCGAACACTTTGGAGCCCTTGTTCTGCTCTATGGTCTCCTCAATACGTCTTGTATTGAAGGACCGTAAATCGTGTCGCAAGGACTTCAATATCTGTCCATTGAGCTGCCTATAGGACTTAGCATCATCGGAGGTTTGGAGTCTCATGGTACGTCGCTCAGCCATAAGGTTTCGGGTGTAGTCAGATAGCTTTTGAGGCCTATTTTTACGGTGGGGCTTAAAATACTTGGACCCGACCGTACGGACAGTCTCTACCAGTCATTGTTGATTTCGTCCACTGATGCGCTGCTGTCTAGCAATTCGAAGCGATTTGACAATTCGAGTTGAAAGTTCTCGGGGTTTTGGATATGTGCATAAGAAGGTCGGATCTTTCCATTTTGACATTAATATTTAATGTGCCTCTGACCATTCGGTGATCACTGCCGGTTTTTACCCTGTGAATCACGGAGACATCATTAAATATTTGTCGCTTGGTGCTCATGATGAAGTCTATCTCATTTTTTGTGAAACCATCAGGGCTCATCCAGGTCCATTTCCTATGAGACGGCTTCTGGAAGAAAGAGTTCATCATAAAGAGTCCCTCCTTCTCCAGAAATTCGGCCAGCCTCTGACCCCTGGGGTTGCGCTGCCCATATCCAAATTGCCCCACTCTAAACTCCTCATTGCCCCGTTTGCCCAGTCGCGCATTGAAGTCACCCATAACTACTGTAAAGTGTGCTTTGGAAGTATGTATGGCTCTACTAATGTCCTCATACATAACTTCGACCTCATCATCTGAGTATGCCGAGGTTTATGCGTAGACCTGTATGACCTTCAGCGAATATCTTTTGGATATTCTGAGTATCAGGTACGCTACCCTGCTCGACACACTAGTGATGGACACAACGTTTTTTATGAGTGACTTGTGGACGATAAATCCGACACCACCATGGGACTGCTGTTCGCCCTCCCGATAGTAAAACAAGTTGCCAGATTTTAAGGTTATCGTGTCCTCGCCCTCTCTTCGGACCTCCGATAAACCAACAATACTCCACTGCAACATGTTTAACTCTTCTTCCAGCTCAACTAGCTTCCCATCTGTCCTCAATGTGCGTGCGTTGTATGTCACCAGGGCCAATTTTCGGTTTTCGTGGTAGCCGAATCTCTGCCGGAGATTCTTAACACCCCTTGTCCTGTCGTTACCATGGCTGCTACCGTGGCCAGGACGAACAGGACCGCCGGGGACTAGGGGCCTGGTTTTATTACTTTCTTCCATAATTGGGGGTGTTTACCATAATCGCCACGCTTGGCAGGCGGGTTGGCGAGCGCAGTTTTTGGTCGTAGAAGTGTTAAGGGAACGCTGCTGCCCATTCCCTAGTTTTCCCTTAGTCGCCTTGTACGACACCCGATGGGATGAGATGGGTTGGTCCTATTCTAAGCCGGGAACCACGCGGCACGATGCATCCATAACATATGGATGCATAGTGTGGTGGCCTAGAACTAAAACACAAACCTTCAGGGACGCTCTAAAAAAACTGCAGAGGACAGCCTGCCTGGCCATCACAGGTGCATTCAAAACAACACTGACGGCAGCTATGAAGTGGTTACTTAATCTCACTCCATTACGTATCGTCATTGAGACTAAGGCGAGGAAGGCACTCTATATGCTAGAAAAAACTGGACTATGGAGCATAACAGCGCCAAGCCTTGAACACACCAAGCTAGAGCCAGACAAGGAACAATGCCATAAGGGACATGAGAATGACAAGACCTTGACCACGTGCATGTTCAACAAAAGATTTTGCACTCACATCTCTACCAGAGAACAACGGAAAAGTGGTCTAAATAAACAAGGCAAGGAACTAACGATATGGTACACTGACGGATCCAAAACCAAGTCTGGAACAGGAGCCGGTGTATACACGGAAGGATACAGCCTAAGTCAAAGCATCGGGAGATTTTCATCAATATTTGATAAATATTTGTGCTAATGAGATCTTGGACAAACGAATTACAGGCAAGAGAATCTACATCTGTAGTGACAGTCAGGGTGCCCTCAAAGCCATCAGCTCCTATGAGCTAAACTCAACACTGGCTGCTGGTTGGTCCAGAACCGTTCATAGGCATACCAGATGGTGCCTACAGAGGCGCGCTCTACAAATATGCCCAAGAACAACACAGGAAAGAGTGGGAAACAAATACAGGGCTAAGACATTCCGAGAAATTTCTCTCTGCATGGTGTGACAGCGACAGCAAGAGACTACTAAAACACAGTAGACTACAACTAAGGCAACTAATTGGAACATTCACTGGCCACTGTGGCACAAAAGAAAATCTACACAAGATGAACCTATGCAGCGACGTGGTATGCAGGAACTGTGGTACAGACACTGGAACCATGAAGCACGTCCTCTGCCACTGCGATGTTCTGGCTGCGCGGCAAATGAAGGTACTGGGAGTGGCCTATCCAAAGCCAGAGGAACTACGGCTCTGCCCCCCTGCTGGAATCTACAGCCTGATACAGAGAGTATTTGATCCTTCAGGTACGTAAGAGCATCAGGGCAAGGACAGCACAAAAGATCCCATCGGGTCGAAGTGCGCCTGAGGTCTTCTCGGTCCGACAAGCCAACCGTAAGATAAGATACTATAGTTCATAATCGCATGGAATTCAAACAACTTGGAACTTGCTGCCGACGTGGCCCACCGGCTCCGTTCGGCAGCTGTCTTGTGTGCTTCAGTGTCTGCACTAGCTTAACCGTTTTTATTTTGCATTATTTCATATTAGATAGATAGATAGAGAGCTTGACAAACGCGGGTGGCGTGAGCTCCGAATTTCTTAGGTTCTAGGTATTAACACGGTTTTTTTCCACAAAGTAACCACACATTTAGCGGGTTTGTGAAACGGAAACCATACTATAGAAAATGTTGTAGATGACAATCTATTGATTGTATCTACAAAAAAAAAGTTATATTTTTGGGAGTCTAAAATATGATCATAAACTGTTGTTGATTTACCTGCACATTCTTGAAATCCTCTTGTAATTCTTTATTATTTGTATTTGAATTTTGTATTACTTCTGTTTTATTTTTCAACAAGTTATAATTTTGTATTCGGATTTCCATATCACTTATCTGATCAATAAGACTGGATTCTCTATTTGATAAACTTTGAACTTCTGTAGTAAGTTCATTATTTTTCTTAATTACCAATCTTAACTGTTCATTCAATTCAGCAACATAATGTTCATAATGCAAATTCATTTGTTCTCTTTCTTTTTTTATCAAACTGAGTTGTTGTTCTAGGGCAGAAATTTTATGCAACTGTGCTTCATTTTTTTCAGAGCTGGTATTTTCTGTAAGCAAGGAACCAGACGAACCATTTGTCAATTGTTGCATCTGAAGTTGTAGGACATCATATTGATTTTGAAGATTATATAATTGACTATGAAGGGAATTGTTCTCTGCTTCTTTGGCATTTACAACAGTTTTAGTAAACTCCAATTGTTCTACAAGATTCCTGTTTTCATCAGTTAGTGACAATTTTTCAGAATTTAATTCCTTCATTTTAACATCTTTCACAAATATATCTTTACTAGCGGCTTCATACTTGTTATTGAGGTCCAAAAGTTTATTCTCTAAACAATTTACTTTCTCAGTGCACAATTTATATTCATTCAAAATCAATGCATGATTTGACTCTAGTTGAGACAGTTTATTTTGCAAATCATTTACTTGTAATTCCAGATTTCTTTTACTTGAAATCAGTATCTCAGTAGCATTAACATCAATCTCAGGACCCCTGAAGTGTTCCACTATACCCTGCTGCTTATAATCATATGCCTCAGTTGCATCATGTAGTTTACTCGATGTATCTATATCAACAGGTGCATGTTGTATCAACTCCTCAGAATAAGGGTTAATTTCTGATTTACAACTTGAATCATCTTTTTGAGAACCACATATTTTTTTTTCTTGATGATCTTTCAACTGAAACATATAAAGTTTTAAATGTTATAAGCATCTTGTAATAGGTAGCTATAAATTATAACAAGGATTTCATCAGCTGAAAGACCCCATCCCAAAAGATTGCCACACTGCCAGCTTTTACCCGCAACCTTCAACTGGTCATCAGCCCATCTTGAGGGAGCCTACCCCTTCCATGTCTTCAGGTATGAGGTCATCTTATTTAACTTATACCAGTCAGATAGTAAAATAAGCAAAAAAACAGCTAACCCTTTTAATTCTTTATTGTACACGCAAATTATTACAAATAATTAAAAAAACAAAATTAATTAATGTACAAAAGCGAGCATAACTCAAAGTAGTTTGAGTGATAGAGAAACATATTATCAAAATGAGGATAGCAATAAGTATACAAAGCATAAGAAAAAGTAAAAAATATATTTATCGATAAAAAAGGTATGAACTACAGATATACATCTATAGTCTATTGTAATGAATCTATAAAACTTTTTAACAAACTATCACCATTATTAGGTATTTCAGATGTGATTGTAATTTATAACATGTGTAATAAGAAAGTCGCTTTCATATACTGTATTTTCGAAGACATCAAAATAAAAATACTGTAGCGAGATACATTTTTACATAGGGTGAAAGTTTTAAAGGGTGATTGGAATAGATGGTACAAATATACTACATGCTATACATTACATACATACATACATACAAATATCTTAAATAGATAGGAAATGTTCTCTAATTCTTTTCATGAAAACCTGTAAAGTAGGGTGCATCACATATAGTGTGGGAGAGAATTCCATAGGCACACAACATGCACAGTTCTATATATATAATGAACCATCATAACGACTTGAGCTATGCAGAGGCACCTTAATAGAAGAAACAGAGCGACAAGGTTTTCCCCTAGGGACTAGATACTCAAACCTTTGCGAAGATATACTGGGGAATTAGGATAATGAAGAATCTATATAATAAAGGTACAAAATACATTAACGAGGTTGTTACCTCAATATAACATTGCAACAAAGATCTGAATGCGACTAGCAGCTGATAAGGTGATTCGCATAATTAAAAGGAGGACTTTGACTCCGGAGGGTGGAAAAAAGACTGATAACATGATGACTTTAACTTAATAATACAAAAAAATAAGGTATAAGTAAAAGCCTACCTTTTTTCGAGCCAAAGCTAATTTGGCTGCTCGATTGTCCATCGCAAAATATGAAAGACACAAAACCGAAGTAGTTTACGATTAATTTGACATAAAAATTCAATGAATAGACAAGGTACCTAAACTATAAGTCTAACTCTATGAACTAAACAAATATCAAAGCGTAAATTAATATACACATATGAATATAGGGCATTTATTAACCCTTTATCAGTCTGTATATATTACTCTATACCCTTTCTTATCCAATATTCACAATCATTCCACAATGTCGCCACATATTCATTATTAGTAGTGTAGCGGCGGTAATATCGTGATAGTATCATGTCAACGAAAACTACTCATAATATCGATTGCCTTATCGATTATTACAACTCATGATGAATAAATCATCACGTGTTGTAATCATCGATAGTATTTTGTACAATACTATCGACGATACTATTACGAATACATGTATCGTGAAACAGAACCATAAGAACCATGAAGTTAAAATTACCTGAAGGGCGTCATACGGCGTTGCCGCTCTGTCGCTCATCGTTCAACACATTGTCTTTTGTCGCTCTCAATAACACGGATCACCATTTTGAGTGAATGAGAAAGCTATTGTATGATTGGCAACGTTGCCCTGTACGTCTGCTGGGTTTAATGTTGTGACCTATTCCTAGGCCATAACAAATGGGCCCCATCCACTTCAAAGGTGAAAATATGCCTATGCCTAGTATTGCATTCATAACGACGTTTTATAGCTAAATATGCATTTCATCTTAAGGATATACATCAGTGGCCTTATATAATTACCAGATGGTGGCCATATACTATGGATTTATAGTTTTAATGTAGGTTAATAAAATGCATTGTTTTACATCTCCCGAACAGTGATGTACCTGCAACGCCTGTGGTCTGTTATCGATATTTGCCAGATCAATGCCCTTCCTAGCATATTTATATTAAAAAATTTACCATCCCTCGTCACGTGTTAGGGGGTGTGCGAATGGCCGCACGAGCGTTTATTTTGCAGCGCTGGAATAAAACGCCGTAGGCGATATTTAATTGCTTGCAAAATAAGTGCTCAAACGAGCGTTAAAAAATCACTTGAAAATGTTATGGCTTCACACTAATTTTAAGTGTATTTTGCCAATGTTTAGTGAAATGCTTAATCGTGTTTGTAAGATTTCTAAAAGAATTCAACTCCCCGATGAATAATAATTAGAGATGATCGACTTCATAGATTATAAATAGGATTGGTTTGACGAGGTTGTAAGGTTTGGCGGATAGGTAAGTATTTGAGAAAAGTGAGCAATATAAACATAAATTGAATAAGATAACTTAAAAAACAATTATAGACATATTACAAAATTAAATATAGATATTATTATTGTGGGGGGCCAACAGCAGAGATCCGTAGATCCTTATTGTTTAACAGGATCAGTTTTTGTGCTCACTCTAATGCGCAGTGTAGGAGAAATCCTTTTTAAGGGAAGCTTGAAATAAAAGGCTGAAACACTTAACGGTATACACATTGTTAATCCGTTTATACAGTATAGGTACATAAGTTATTACAAAACGTTCTTGATGGTACAATTGTACAAAATTATTATTAAACTGTTTGCTTTGATTGACAACACAGCTCTTTCGGATCTAACAAAATATTTGCCAATCAAACTCATTCTGTAAAAATATTTAAATTCAAATTTACAACATCTGTCATGTGAGCCAGTAATGAGATTATAAAAAACTAAAACCTAATTACAAACCACTTTGCTTCAGCAATTATGATGAACAATAAACTTTACAATATCTTAAATATATCAATTGTTAGATTATGACAGAATAGTTGAGAAATTATAAGCAAGAGGAGCTTCACATTCAATAAGGAAACGGTGTAAGGATGAAAATCCATAATTTCAATCTCATCAACATCTCTTCTGGTCCTGTCACCAGCCCCTGGGGACTGGACCAGCCTTAAGTAAGATCTGGAGACCACCACCACATCTCGGCCAATCAAGACCCCGCAGACGTCGACGCAGCCGCGAACGAGCTGACAGCGACTATCCAGAACGCCCTCGCAACGGCCAGGCGAGACTGCCAGCAAAGCGCTAAGAAACTGGACTTTCCGGCGTACGTACGCGGTCATAAAGGCGGGAAAAGGCCGTTGCGTCGTAGATGACAGACTAGTCGCTGTCCAACCCCTTAAGACCCAGCTCAACCCTCTGACGGCGAAGGTGAAGGCCGAGATTCACATCGAGAACATCTCCGATGAAGGCTGTTAGTACTCCAGCACCCCTGCTCCCGTGCGGCCGCTAATTTACGACGACAGGATCCTTCGCTACGTAGCAGCAGATCGTACTGAGATCTTCGCCGAGTATCTCGAACGCTAAATCCGACTGAACCTGACGTCAGTCCAGGCCCATGCGTCAACAGTTGAGCAACATCTTAGAGTTCCTGGATACACCGATGGCTATCGATGGCACGAAGACGCCATCTTCTTCTCCCCGGCAAGGTCAGCAAGATGGCATAGAAGACCAAGTCATAGAGAGCCCCCGAAGCGGACGGCATTACCGACAGAGCGCTGAAGCACCTACCTCACCACACAGTGGCGGCGATAGCTCACCTCTTTTCAGGGATCGTCCGCACTGAAAAGTTTCCAGACATTTGGAAGGTCGCACACGTCATCATGCTGCCCAAGCCCGGGAAAAACCGGCAAAAACCCGAGAGCTATCGGCCCAGCACACTTTTGTCCACACTCTCTAAGATGTTCGAAAAGCTACTGTTGACCGAAATCAACACCCACATAGTTCCCCGCAGCCAGGTGGTGGTAGAGCAGTTCGGTTTTCGGAGGGAGCACAGCACCACTCAACAGCTGTCGAGGGTTATACACGATCTGACGGCCTCCGCTACAGCAGCCTTCTCACGCTTGCGTGAGAAGGCTGTCTTGGTGTACCTGGACATGGAGAAGGCTTTCGACTGCGTAGGTCATCAAGCTGTGCTATACAAGCTGTTAAACTCCAGGCTCCACCATCGCATTGTTTAGTTAGTATTCTCCTTCTTTTCTACAGGATCGATACTCAGAGTGGTGGTGGACGAGGCCCCATCGCCGCCGGAGTCCCCCAAGGTAGTTGCCTCTCGCCTGTGATTTACGTACACTTCGCCGATGACATCCCTAAAGCCCTAGTTGTCCACCTGGCTCCCTCCGCTGACGGCATACTATGCGTCGTCGCTCAACGTCAACCACGCGGCCAGGAAGATCCAAAGGACTCTCGACCTCCTGCCAGATTGGCTTTCCAAAAAGAGGTAATCGATGAATGTGCGCATAAATCAATACGCTTTTCTAGCGGTGCTGTATCGCGCTACCGAGCGAAGAAAGAAGAGGGGCTTCGGGAAGTTGCCGCCTCCCTGCCGATCGCTTTGTCGGGCTTTCTATGGTTCACCATAGGTTCCACCTGACAGGGTTCATCGCGGAAGCGGCGTTAATATACTCAAGATGTCCCCCCCCCCCCCCCCCCGGGATCTTCACTACACCGTAGGACTTTAAGTCCTAACACAAGGAACCGGCCATATTTATGGCCGGCGAAGGACACCTCGGCCAGAGGGCTTACGGCCCGATGCCGATTCCACGCATCCTAATGGATGCGAGTGAAGATCACGAGAAAATATAATAATGATCTTTTACACAAGAATACGCGTATCATTACTCTGCTTCTCCGAATAAATATTAGGACCTCAGCTCTCATATTGGTTACCTCCGACGCTGAAAATAGAAGATCATCAAGAGCCTCTGGATGCGGGATGCTGGATCAAGACCTGATTATGAAGGACTCCACCGCCGCCTTTAAGAATGTCTCCACCGTGGCACTTCAAGCCCGCATCCCACCGTTTTGGAGACAGAAGCCGCGACAATGGTTCGCGCAATTTGAAGCTGCCGCACCGCACAGAAGATCGCCGATGAACACAAACACATACAATATCGTTATCACAATGATGTTGGATCGCAACGACTTAGAACAGTTCAGGGACATCATCATGAACCCTCCAGATAAAGGAAGATATCGAACTGGGCGACGAGAAACCCAGCCATTTGCTACGCAGAATTTCCGACCTGAACAACAGCCTGCTCAGGGACGAAGCGCTCAAAGTTCTGTGGATGAACCAAGTCCACGCTCAAATCCGCGCCATCCTGTGTGTTAACACAGACACATCTCTCGACACGCTCTCTGCCATGACACACACACACACACACACACACATACACACACACACTCACACAGACACACATACACACACACACACACACACGCACACACACAGAGACTCACACTCACGCACGCACGCATGCACTCGCACTCACGCACTCGTACTTGCACTCACACTCGCACTCATACACGCACACACACGCACACACATACGCGCACACACACGCGCACACACACACGCGCACACACACGCATCACACCCGCACACACGCGCACACACACACGCACGCGCACACACTCACGTGTACGCACACACACGCACGCGCGCACACACATACACATACACACACACACAGAAATCCAGAATGAAAATTACATGAAGATTATTTAATTACAGCTAACATTTTATAAACAGAGAGAGGGCATTTTTTAAAAGATATTTTTATGGAATGCCTCGTTGGTTTAGGCCTGGGTGACGTGGGGTACTAGGTCAGACAACCTCCCCGTGGTGCACCCTGGGCGCGTGGTGGAAGACGCCTCGCTCTCCTTCGCACTCTCTAGCTTTTGGAGAGGGTGGGGAGCAGAGGAGATATTGGGGATGCGTACCCCGGGAGGCCTTGGTAGGTACCTCTACTCGACTAGAGAGACCCTTCAGGCGACGAGCTGGAGGGAGAGGTAGCTCTTAGTAGCCACTCAGTAGAGCTAATAGGCTCTGGCCTTCTCCTCCTCGGTGGCTTGCCTTCTTCGTCGGGCTCGGGTGTACCGGCGTCGCGCGCGCAAGCAGACCTCACGCAACTGCGCTATCTGCTGCGACCACCAGTACACCGCCTTTCGCTTGGGGCAGCTGGTCCGGGGCATGGCAGCATCACATAGCGCCGTCATCGTGCCCAGGAACCAGGTCGCCTTCCCTTCCGGATCGGACCAAACCTCATCGGCGTTTTCCGGCTACGCCGCGACGCTGGCTGCGGCTTCGAGAAGATCTCGATCTAGTCGCTTGAGGGACCAGCGTCGCGGGGGGCTGCCTGCTCTGCGGCTGGGGCGGTCGGAGGGTCGGAGGGCCACATCGAAAAGGATGTGGCGGTAGTCGGATAGTAAGACCACCTTCTCCGCTACGCGCCACCCCAAGCCAAGCTAGACGACCTACGTCGGGAGGCAATGAAGGTGGGACTTAAAATGAACAACCGGAAGACCCAGGAGATGAGGTGCGGGGCGACAAGCTCATTGCCGTTACTCATTGGCACAGAGGAGGGTGGAGCGCGTCCACCAATTCACTTAACTCGGAAGTGTCGTGTCGGAAACTGGAGGGACCGAAGAGGACATCGCTTCGAGAATCGCCAAAGTAAGAGCAACCTTTGCACGGCCCCGTCCTATATGGCAATCACGGAAATTGACACGAACAGTCAAGCTGAAAAGGGTTTTCGTTCCAACATAAAAACCGTATTGCTGTATGGATGTGAGACGTGGAAGGTTACTAGGGATATCTCGCGTCGACTTCAGACTTGCGTCAACCGATGCCTACGCCGGATTCTTGGCATATACTGGCCTGAGAAAATCTCTAACGCACATCTATGGGAGCGCTGCAATGAGACTCCTATCGACCAGCAGATAAAACGCCGGAAATGGAACTGGATTGGCCACACGCTCCGAAAGGGCCCTGAACACATACCGAGGCAAGCTGAAGCGACCGGGATGGCGGCGCACTGTTGACGCCCTCTGCCCCATCTAGAGGACTTAAGATCTTAAGTCAAGTAAGTTACTACGTAATTAAGACGCCAAAAAAGACGGTTCAGAATTAATCTGTATACATAATCTGTATGTTTGACCATAACTTATTCGTTTATAATCCGCTTTTAATGTTAATAAATAATTATCTATCTATCTATCTATATCATCACGCCAGATCCCTTACGGGGTAGGCAGAGAGTACAGAGTTCCAACAGGTTCTTTCCTTACATACATCTCTGGCTTCCTCTACTCTCATAGTTGGTCTCATACACGCTCGCCGGTTACGGAGACTCCTGACTTGTCCTTCAGATAAGACCCGGTCTATTTGGTCATGGTAACATAGTCTAGGTCTTCCCCGGCACCTACATCCTTCCACTTTCGCATTGTATATCAGTTTTGTCATTCTCTCTTCGGAAATTCTTTCTATATGCCCGAACCAACGGAGCATACCCTTTCTCATCTTTACACCGATACTCTCTTTCATACCTATTCGCTTTCTTACTACGCTGTTGCGAATACGGTCGGTCAGCTTCACTCCGCACATCTTCCGCAGAGCTCGCATTTATCCTACTTTCATTCTCCTTCTTACATACCCAGCTCTCGCTGCCATATAACAGCGTTAGGCCAAGCACTCCATTATGTATGGCCAACTGTGCCTTTTGGCTTAAGTGCCGGCTCCTAAGTAGCTTTCCCATCGCGCCATTTACTCTGTTCCCTGCACTCACTCTTCTCTCTATGTCAGCGGTGTATTTCCCATCCTTACTGAATGCGCATCCAAGATATACAAACTCATTCACTTGCTCCAGCACATCGTTACCAACCACAATCCTTGCATTCGTTTTGGTTTCTTCCCGTTCAAAAACCATAATTTTGGTTTTCTTCACATTCAAATCTAAGCCATTTTTCATGCAGTCGTCTTTCATAACTGTGATTAGTGATTGCAGATTAGTGGCTGTTGGCGCTATCAAAACCACGTCATCTGCATATAGTAGATGATTTACCACTAGATCACCCATTTTTACCCCTTCATTCATCGCATTCAGTCTTTGAAGACTTTTATCCAAATATATTATAAACAGTCTAGCGGACAAGACGCAACCCTGCTTGACGCCGATTTCAACGTCAAACCAGGGTGACATGTTACCACCCACCCGTACGCATGCCTTGCAGTCCACATAGGTGGACTGGACGGCCCGCAGCAGGGTGCCATTTATACCATACTCAGGCAAAATGTCCCAGTTTCTTTCGCACAACTCTATCAAACGCCTTCTCCAGATCCACAAAATCGCAGAAAACCTTTCGGCCCACTGCCAGATGCTTCTCTTCGATGTAAATAATTATAATAAAGAAAAATCTTTTAAAAAACATGCTTTTATTGCGACAATACGACGGAGATATTTTACTAAGCTGAGGAGTTGCCCACCACCTAGGTATATGGTACTTGTCTAGATAAATCAAACGAGCTCAAATACTATAGAAGTACGTTATATATAAACCGAATTCCTATGGGCACTTTCTGTCTTCACCACCAGAATTTGGCAACTGTAGTCTATAAAACTTATCAAAACCATATCAAAACAAATCCAACCATGGCGGTGCTATCTTGTTTAGTTTTAAAGTTTTTAGGGCTACTTATAACTATAATACTAATCAAGACAAATCTAACTGGCTAAAATCGATTCCAGTGCAATTGATTAGAATTCAAAGATAATATTTTCAGTTCTTTCGACACTCGCCTATAACGCCCAAAGGCCACCGAAAGTTCACGAACTTTCGATGGCCAGCCTAGTTTCGGCTGGATTTCTGCCGAAACCGAGACTACAATTTTGCGCTGAAACTGGCCGAAACCGAAACCGGTACGGAACCCTCAGACCGTGAGTCCTCTACTCGCACTTGTCCAGTGATTTTATATGACATCGATAAAATCATTTTTTTTTAATGTCAAAGGTTAGTAGTGTGAAATAAAACTTTAACATATCAATTCTATGTTTATTTTATGATTTGTCACATTTATATAATACATTTATTCGTCAATAGAGAAGTGTAAAATAATAAGAATACATGTAATAAATAATTTTATCACATTCAGTGTTTGACTTACATGTCTCACAATAAAATTCAATTCAAAAATGAGAATAACAAACCAGGAAATCACATTTTCACTCATTATTATGGATATTTTATGTTACTTAACTTTAAACAATACAAATAGTACCTAGTCAAAAAGAAAATGAGTTACATTATTTGTAGAGATCTCTAGTGTCAGTAAAAGGTTATATCATAATATTATCTATGTAATGAAAATTCTAAGCCACATTATACTCTTCTTTGAGTTTTCATAACAATGAAAATTATATCCTAATGTAAAATAAAGTTTGTTCTATTTGATTTTATTGATTATCATTGATTTCTACAACTAATACGAATGATGTATTGGGGAAAATGTTTTGAGAATGATGTGGACCAGTATGTGGAGTATCCAGTCTTTTGTTTATTATAATATACAAGTTTTAAATAAGAATAATTATTCTTATAACTAAGCTAAACCTTATGATAAAAAGCCAGAATTCAAAATTAAAAAGTATTTTTCTTATATGTCGGTGTTTCGAGTTCAATGAAGAACTTTTATACCTTATTTATAATCATTTTGTAGTTCGTGAAGATATTATGTCTACTTGTTTTTAGCCTTCAGGTCCAAAAAAGTTGAAATTGCAAAATGTTGAATTTTCATTATGTTGAATTCCCAATATGTTGAATATCAAAATGTTGAATTTCCAAAATATTGAATAATCATTCTGTTGAATTTTAGAAATGTTTAATTCTCATTATGTTGAATTTTTCAAATGTTGAATATCACGGGTTGGTTCTCATATTTTTTCGTTGTTCTAACCAGAGAAGGGCAAAATGTAATCAGATTAATGATTACAATTGCATTTTGTAATGTTCAATCATGATTTAAGATTAAAAGTGCAATCGTAAACGTTGAAAATTACAAAATGTGACTGTTATCGTTAATCATTAATATACCGTCACGCCTATATTCCCCAAGCGGGGGTGGGTAATCATTAATCTCTGGTTCTAACTTGAATATATAAACCCATATTATCCTGTGGGTGCCCTAGAAGGCGAAATAGAGAATACCTAAACCAGGAAACTAGCAGCACCGTAATGATGAGAATAGATATAACTTTTAAAAATAAGTGGAAACCGACTTCAAAGCAAAAAATAAATGTTTGAAGTCGGTTCCGGTTAGTGCAGTCGGTTTCTTTGCACCGACCTCAAATATTTTTTTTTTCTTATTGAAGTCAGTTTTCACTTTTTAAAAAGATATTAATTTTACAATTTTAAATGATGAGTAAATTATGAATAATCTGCTTAGTTCTACAATAAGGTACATACAGGACTGATGTAACGGAATACCCATAATAATGGAATCTATACATTCGTCCTGTTTGTCGTTCCTTATACCTTTAAAGTCCAAGGTTCAATACAAATTTCAATAAAATGGGTCAACGTCAACGTAACGAATATGAATTCAACATTTTGGAATTCAACATATTGCGAATTCAACATTTTGATAAGTTCAACATTGTTAGAATTGTTTGTTCAACATAATGAGAAGTCAACGGTTTAAGACTCAACATTATGGGACTTCATCATTTTGAGATTCAACTTATTGGGAATTCATCACAATGAAAATTCAATATTTTGCAAATCCAACTTTTTGGTTCTGAAGGGGTTTTAATACACGGGTATATAGAAAAAAGGTAATTAATTATTTGTGTTCATTGTCTCTGTTGACTGGCGCCCAGAACTCGATCTCAATTCACGACGCGGACAAATCGTCATTTCTTCAGACGACTTTCGACCCTTTTTTCTATTACCTCTCCGTATATCGCCCGAGGAACTTTCGCCAATACCTTCTTCATTTGCGCAAGTGTCTTTTATTTGATTGTCTAATTTACTAGAGCATTCCTCACCGATAATATTGTCATTACTTTGAATATTGGGATCTTCAAGATAGGAACTCTGATGTTTAGATGGTAATTTCTCATCTCTGTCTATATTAGATGATGATGTTGTTGCTATATCTGTAGGCGTTATTTTTGGGATACTTGCATCAAAATCCGGTTTCATTCCAGTCTTAATTACTGTTGATGGGGCAATCAAATCCTCAAGGTCCATTTCGCCAGTAGAATGATCTGGTTGTTTTTCAATAGTTGTAACTTTGTCACTTGGAATCTCTTTAATTTTTTTTGCAAGATTTAACTCGACAGACGACTGTAAAGCCAAGTTTTCTGGTTCATTACTTGTTTCATCATGAGTTCTTTTGTGCACTAATGAAATACTTGAAGCCCCGTCTTCAGATGTCAATGCTCTAGCTATATATTCGGAGCAATTTTTATTTAACTTTTCAGTTGCATCCCTGTCGTCTTTGACCTTTTTGGCTTCTGCTGAACTAACAAGACTTGCACTAAGAGCTCCTGAAGCCATTTGTTCTAGTAACATTTTGCTAATATCAATATCTTTCTTGTCACCCTTTAGTAGTTTTTCTTGAACAGCAGCAAATTCTGGGGGAACTTGTGACCTCAATGAGTCAAAAGGAAGCTTTTTCTTATCAGTCTTCGATAAATCTGTAGCTATAGTTTCATGGTTATCTGATTCACGCGATCTTTTATCAGTTCTCATAAGCGAATCATAGTTTAATGATTGTTTAGAGAGAGATTCCAAAAGGAAAGGATCAGGAGGCAAATGTATTTGTGGCAAATGACTCGACTGTTGTCGATCGGAAACTTTTTGCTGTCGCGAAGCTGACGAATTTGTAACTATAGTGGATGAACGTGGTGTTGTTGTTTTTGCACTACTGCGTCCAGAATTATGACCGGAACCCTGCATAGTACTAGCTCCAGAGCTGGCAGCTATATTATTACTTAATAGCCCCAATGCATCATAAGCTGATGTCATTCCAGAGTGCATACCAAAAGGATTCAATCCACTCAAACCCAATTGTGGATAAAGCATATTTGGATTTGGGAATACGAATGGAAATTGTGAATTACTAGATTTAGAACTAGAAGGATTGCTGCTTTCTGTAGGTTTACGAGTTTTAGACTTACTATCGTTTGATACACTTGATGCGCTCATATTGTTCATGTCAAGGGATGTAAATCCGGGAAGTCCTAAACCAGCTAAATTGGCAAATAAATTACCCCCTGCTATATTGCCTAGCAAATTAGGCATGCTGTTAAAAGAATTCAATAAAGGATTATTTTTAGGATCGAAACTACTTAAACTAGAAAGCAGCTTTGGGTCAAAAGTATTTAACAATTTTGGATCAAATCCAGTTAGATTGGATAATGTAGCAGCCAATGTTTTGGGGTCAAATGCATTTAAGCTAGACAGACTAGCTAGTAACGCTGGGTTTAATCCAGCTAAACTTTGATTTAAATGAGAACTAGACGATAAAACATTTGAAGATGATGTATCCAGCGTAGGAGGGCGGCCTTTTTTACGTTCGCTCATGGAACTGGAGGACTGCATCGGTGAATGTCTCTGATTACGCACATCTTGAGGCAACTTGACATGCTCCTTTATTCCTTCCGTCCACTTCGAGTCAATGTCGTACATTGGATTTTCAGCAATCCACTGAGCGAGATGTTTAAGCTGCGGTGCTTTAGGGCCGACTATCCGTTTGCCGGTAACGCGATGGACCACGGGCACGTGCTCCTCGGGCGACAACCGCGGCGGCACTCCCCGCCGCCGCGCTTCCACCGTGGCCTGCTCCGCCAGCCACTTGTTCACTTTTGCCTCGTGGGAATACGACTTCATCGGTGTCATAGTCGAAGACTTTTGCATCTTATTCTGCTCCAAGGATTGCTGCAGAAACGACGACAGCTCCTTAGACGTCTGCGGCGAGGGGACATTAGTAACCGTCACGGAGAACGGCTTCTGAACGGGGGAGGCCGCAGAGGCCGCCGAGGCCGCGGGCGGCGCGGCCGGCGTCACTGTGACGTCGGGCAGCACGCTGGCGCGCGCGCCGGGACTCTTGCACTTCGCGGCGGACAAGCCCAGAACGATCTCATCCAGCTTCTTTCTCTTCTTCTCTTTACCGATTATTTGCTCCGGAGCGGGCTGCCAAAAACAACAAAACGTGAGCGACATCATGAAGGACTCAAAATATATCCTACTAATATTATAAATGTGAAAGTTTGTATGTTTAGATGTTTGTTACTCAATAGCGCAAAAACGGCTGAAAGGATTTAGATGAAATTTGGCACACAGATACTTTATTACCTGGATTATAACACATACGATACGTTTTATCCCAGAAAAATGTTAGATTCCTGTCTAAAGTTACGCGAACGAAGTCACGGGCAGAAACTAGTTATTTTATATTTTATTTTATTGGTTTCGGAAGAAGAAACGGAAGAACTGAGACCCACCCATACTAAAACAAATTACTTTTTTCCTTAGATAGATGTAGATAGAAACAGTACAGTAGTAAACAAACAGTTATAGGAAAAACCGGTTACTTTGGTGTTTACTAATTTTTGACACTTAATTCTTGAACAGTTTGATATCTGTCATAGAGTTTTTCATCTGTCGAGTTTTTACTGGTATTTTTGTTTGTCCTATATAAGAGAGACCACATTCACAATAAAGCTTGTATACTCCTGCATCTTGTAAAGGGATATGACACTTGACAGATGGTAAACACTGATTGATCTTCTTCGGCGGCTTATAAACGAAACGTCGGGAACTTAAAAATCAAAAATAAACCGCGATAAAATCCGAAAGAAATCATTTTATTTCATGTGTAATATTCGCGTAAAACTGATAATTCATTCGTCTGACCTAGGATTTGAACACAGGACCTCGTGAACACCAAGCGATGCGCTTTGCCACCAGACCAACGAGGCAGTCGAAACGAAACTTATGCGAACTATATAATAAGAGAGGAACTCACCACGTTCTTTCTCTTCATAAGCCTTGTGAGGGTGTCGTCGAGGCGGCCGCGCGGGGCGGCGGGCGGGTCGCGGCGGCCCAGCGAGAAGTCCTGCGGCGCGGCGTCGCGCGGCGCCGACAGGTCCACGGGCGCGGCGTCGGGCGCGGGCGACGCGGCCACGCGCTGGTGCGCGGGCGGCGGCGCCGCGTCGCCCGCGCCCGCCGCCGGCGCCGCACCGTGCGCCGCTGCGGGGGACGAAAGCAGCGCGTGCAGCTTGGCGCGGTCCGTCTCCACGTCGATGGCGATGTGCCGCTTCGGCCCCTGCTTGCGCTCGTCGAGCGGTTCGGGCGCGGGCTTGGCGGCGGCGGGCCACTCGCGGTTCTGCACGGCGTGGGCGATGTGGTGCAGGCGCGTCTCGAGCGCGCG
The DNA here is from genome assembly GCA_905147815.2 of Phalera bucephala. Taxonomy (NCBI): domain Eukaryota; kingdom Metazoa; phylum Arthropoda; class Insecta; order Lepidoptera; family Notodontidae; genus Phalera; species Phalera bucephala. The sequence continues at coordinate 16,847,561 of LR990622.1, forward strand.
CTCGCCGAACCAGCGCTCCGGCGGTAGCGTCTCCTCGATGCGGCCGAGTTTGGCGAGAGTCTCCAGTTCCGAGAGTGCGTCCGTGTCGTCGTCGGCGGCCCGCTCGCAGACGTTCGACGTTCTTTTGCTTCGCCGCAGAGATGTTCGCGTCTCACTCGCACCCTCATCGGGATTGTTAGCCTCCTCGTCCGATGACGGTTTCGGTGAGTCGCCCTTCGCACCGGCCTTATTACCGCCGGCGTACCACTTGCTGGCACACTCGGCGAATGGAAGTTTCGGGTCACAGAAAAGTTTGCTGTAAGTATCGCCCAATCCATGTCTGAAAAAATATAAGCGAGTGAGCGATCGCTAACATGTTGCTGACGGAATTATACACTGCATGGCCACTTGGATGTGTTATGATGTGTTGTGCAAATGACAGGGATAGTTGAACAACAACTCAAGTGTTGTGCCTATATACACAGAAAATACAGAGCTGGATACATCGCGAAAAATTTTTTATTTTTTAAAGCGTGGCTGTGATTTAAAAATATCGTCGAATGACGAGGTTCAAATACAACCCACCCCCCATCGAGCGCAATATAGGGAAAGACTAGGAGCACCTCTACTTAAAGCGCGCGCGGAAGCAATCGGAAACCGCGTCGAATGAATACGACCAAATTTAGAATATCAATGTACCTACCTATCATATCTATCTGTGATCTCTCAACAACACTGCCTCCGAATCGCGCTACGAGCCATTTTGTTATTTATCAATTATTTAATAAAATAAAATTATTTACTAACTACGACATGACATTTTCTATTATGCTTTTACATAATATTTTTTATGTAATATAACGACAAATTGTTACCAATTTTTTTCCTTTCATTGTATTGTGAAACCTTGGTTCTTGCCAAGGTCAACAGGACGTACCTTATATGTTTTGATAAGTAAGTTAAAATAGCCAGTATTACATTGATTTACAAGCTTCCGTTTTTTATTACACCAAGTAAACATTGATCTTAGTATTTAACTTAAGTTTCAATATACTTTTACCTTTACCGAAGAAATAGGGTCTTAGCCGTCGGACTGACAGACGGGAGATTTAAGTGATATTACATAGGTTTTTTGTTCGGTGGTACGGAACCCTAAAAATAAACGATACTCACTTGCACACTCCGAGAACTAACAGCTTGTCGTGCACTGCTGGCTTCCACCACGGCGGCGTGTCTGGCGATCGTTCGCAAAGCGCTAGACGAGCATCTAGTGCAGGATGTGGTGCTACTTCCTCACGCAATACTCGTAGAAGATCAATTCTGTAAATTTTTGTTGAACATTACTTAATGCTAACAGTTGCTCTATGGCATAAATCGGACGGACGGACTGAACTGCTGTCCCCCACTGATGGACATAGATAGGACTTATAAATTCTCACTGTCCACCAGTGGGGGAAAGTGACAACAATATAATTAAAAATGTTAGGATGACGTATCAGGAAATGTTTACATGTAATGTGGTAAAATGCAGTATCTCATCTTGTTAGTTTGCTTTGTCACACTGAAAATAAACTGAATCCTTGAATATATATTAAACCTAACCTACGATTTAGCGCAGTGGTTAAGAGCTTAAGTCGCTCCACCGACTGCGGCTAACAGTCGCGGGTTCGATTCCCGCACGGGACAAATCTTTGTGTGATCCACAATATTTGTTCACGTCTGGGTATTTGTTTGTAAACGCACAAGCGGCGGAGGCGCTCGTAGCGCTGTGCGACCGCGGTGTTCTTACCGATCACCAAGGTTAAGCAGCGTTCGACTCGGTCGGCCTGAGATGGGTGACCGTTTGTGGCATTTCATATTCGAGCGTCTCCGTGCTTCGGAAGGCACGTTAAGCCGTTGGTCCCGGTTACCACTTAATGTGGTAGTCGTTAAGCCGAGTTGGAAGCCTTAAAGGTGGCTTGATAAGTTCCAATAGCAGGTGGCCACAAACCTGCCTCCACCAATCCGCACTGGGTCCGCGTGGTGGAGTATGACCCAATCTCTCTCTCACCTCGATTTGTGAGAGAAGGCCTTTGCCCAGCAGTGGGCAGTATAGGCTGATATTATTATATATCTATCTATCTAAAACTACAATTACCTCTCTAGTGTAGCGATAGCTCTTTCTTCACCAATCGGTTCGGCTTTTAAATCGGCCCTTGTAGGTAATTCAGCTTCACCAACAGAAAGGCCACATTGGCGTTTACACATAGCCATAAATGCCTTCAAATAGTCAGTTAGAGCATCATCACTCTTAGAATCCAATCGTGCTAAAGTTCTAAATCGACTCCAACGGAGGCTCTTTGTAGTGGGATCAAATTCAACTCCATATGACGCCACAGTGCGCCTAAACGCTTCTTCATCAGCACGCGTCCAGCGCCACTGCGACACTTCATCTCGAGCAAGCTGATCCATTCGTTCTCGCCGCTCCATCTTCTGGACGAAATTCAGAATTAGTAATCTTATACGCTTAGAGTTGCAATTTACGAATTTCACTATCTCTGAGTAGCTCTATCCGATAGTTAAACTTGCCACTTTCAATTGTCAAGTAACGCTAATCAATAAGTAACTAATCCGTCCTTTACTGGTGGGGTGACTTTTTGAGTATTCAGTACAACAGCAATTTATTTCCGCATTTTTTAAATTCGCATCACAAATCCTATTGCCAACTTAAAACGACTAGCTTATAGGTAACAACTAAACTAATCGACATGAATTATCGATATATGTAAAAATATTTATTGATTTATTAAATTAAGGTTGAATTACTCAAGAGTGCATTTAAACAATAGCATAGTAGATAAATTTATTTTGGAAATTAGTAACGATTCTACTTAAAAAAATTTAACTAATTCAGGTTCTGGATAAAATATTAACGATATTATTTTACTATAAAAAGTAACCAAAAGGAAGTTTAAATTGTATAAAAGTGCCAAATCCTGACAACACAGTAAATGTCAACTTGTTCGCGGATACGTGAACACGATTGCAGCTATAAATAAATATATTTCGCAATGTTATAATTATAAAAAATGCGGTAAAGTTCCTTTAAGCTAAGATCCTTGAACACATCGACAGCTTCTGGATAAATCGTACACTAGCATTATGCACACATAGTGCGTAACTGAGGCCACCTTTTACGTCTTTTTTGTTTACATTGCTCTGTCCAGACACGTCTTAGTCTCAGCTTATACAGTAATGATACCGTTTTTAACCCCAAAATTGTTTTCAGTGGTAAATTATAATAACTGAAAATCTAAAAATAGAAAGTCCTCTAAATTCAAACATGTTACATCAAAAATCATAATCTATTTTGTAAATAAATTGGCCCAAGTAAAATAATCGATATGAGTATCTATTAAGTAAGAATATCATCTCAAAACAAATATATGGGAAATGATTACAAGCTGATATAAAATAATATTATAATACGTGACTGTATTATAACAAACAAGCTGTTACCGTTACCCGTGGCTACGCACGCATTTATTTTGTAATTTGGCATAGGTAGGTCGGTCTTTCCGGGATAATACAATCCCGTATATTATTCCAAGACCTAAGACACCTTTATACTAATTTTCTGAGAAGGAGGACCAGTTTATCTAATTGTCATAATTGTTATTAAAACGGCTCTGATTGAATTGAGCCCTGCCTACCCTGTCAAAGATCTGCCGTAATAATATTTGTAAAAATACAGTAAGAGTCAATATCCCAGACCGATGAGTTCTTTTATTTGTATAAGAGCTATGTACATAAAAAAGTTTTGTCAGTCCATTTCATGTTACCCTTTTCATAAGAATACCCAATTCATGATCATGATCAAAATCGTGTTTGGGTATCTAAAATAAACGAATATGCAAAGTTTCGTGTCCGGGTCATTCATCGTTGAAGAGTTCACTCCTGAAGAGACAATCTTTACTTGACTTGATTATCGGTTCATGCAAGAAATCATATCTGAGTATTTATATCAATTGTATGTAAACAATTTCGAAATTGGTTCACGAAACTCTTCAGTGATTAATAAACCACTGAAGAGTTTCTTCATAAGGAGTCCAATCATGGATGAATTACTGTGAAATCCCTTCGGTGGTTCTAACGTGATTGAAATTTAATGAGGCACAGAAAGAAAGAAAAAAAATCAAAACAAAATTGTTTCTATCTCACACGCTACACTAATTAAAATTTTTAAGAAATATTCAATGTGCAGATTCGGCTCAGTTACAGTTTTATTATATGTTTCGGAAAAAACTGATTTAAATGTGTGTTAATTTTTTGTTGAGTATACATTATACATCCAATATACATGACTAACAATTATTGTAACCGCTAAGTGAAAGTGTAACATCTGGCCTAGGTGATAATAATTATATATCTCCAAGAATAAAAGACTTACTCGACAGCTGGTAAAGATAAGGTCAAGCCATCGATATATTATAACAAGATACACAGTCCCGTTCAAAAGTTACACCAAAAACGTCTCCAAAGTAACATGAGTAGTTATGATATAAACCTAAATTAAGGCAAATTGTGCCTTATTCGTATGACTTTAAGTTGTATTTGCAAAGCAATAAACAAAAAGCAATAAAGTTTTACGGCCGAAACTCGCCGGTAGAACACAAAGTGAGTGGAGTCGATAATATTTTTTTTTTATCATATAAAAATGAATTTATAGGTTTTTGTCACAGTAACTACGGTTTTTTCATTGACTTTGAGTATACTGGTATAACACGTACATTTAGTTAAGAGAAAGGTATAATAAATATTATCTAATAAATCGGACTTGAAATAATTATTATAATTAAACACCTAAAAATGAAAGCGACGTAATGTCGACACTTTGTCTTTTTCTCGCGACCCTGTACTAAAGAAAGAAAAACGTTTTGTTTCGCTTCCGCACCCAGGAGAAAAAGAGACAGTTGCTACATACTATGTTATAAATGAACAAAATAATTGAAAAAAAAAACATCATTTTAATGCAAATTAAGACAACACAGTATAGAATATCATTAATATGAAGTGATATTTACTTAAAATAAGACGGCCCATCCCTTTTCGTTACTTTTTTGGTATACTTCTTACAGTTTTTAAATTGCACAGTACGTGGAGCGTAGGCCTGTGATTTTTTTAATTGTGTCTGCCTTCAAGTGGTGCCATTTTTCGTGCGACAAGCGCGTATCTCTACGTATATTTGACCGATGGTTCAAGCATTTCAGTTTAGAAATTTAGCAGTTAAGTATTTAATAGAGTATATTGCATACTTTTTTATAATTTTTTTAATCGATTACGTTACCGTTACGTTACGTTTACCTTAGTACATAACCGAAAAAATATAAATTACAAACAAAATCAGCCAATCCGATCCGATCCGGCCAATCAAACGCTGCCGTTTTGGCGCCCTTGCTGTAACGTCATTAGTCACGATTAAGTTGACAACTTGTATGCTGTGGGGTGTTTCTCAATAGTTTAATCAATAAATTTATGTTTTTGAGATATTATATTATGTTGTATAAGATCAAAATCAAAAGTTTTTTATTCATGTAGACCAAAAGGCACTTATGAATAGTCAAAAAGAGAAAATTATTATTACTTAAGACTCTACCACCCGTTCGGAAAGTCATTCCTGTGGAGAAGAAGGTCAAGAAACTCCACGGTTACTCTTTTTTAAAAATGAGGTTTACAATTCTTTTTGTATACATTGCATTTATGGAGTATGGGAGAACAATGCAGAACGAGCTAAATAGATGTGCTTAAGTATAGATTAATCATAAGTGTACTTAGATTCATGATATTGGTCAGTGTCTACATAGTCCTCTCATTTACAAAATAGAGATGTTGTAGAGGTATATAATAAAAAGCATAATAATAAAAGTAAGAGAAAGTGTTACTATAAAATATGTAAAGAGCGCGTACAAAACAACTGGTCATAGCTCCAGTGTGATGCCGAACGAGACAAAATTCAACAGCATTATGGTACACGTTCAGTCAGACAAAGGGTAGGGGACGGACCAGTCCCCACCAGCAGCACCCGTTCACGAGTATGACCTGAGAAGCAGCCATCACTCTCCTCAACCATTTTAGAGGGAAAAGAATGACCTGCTCCACAGAGCCGCCACTAGCAAATACATTTTAGTGAGCATGACCAATCCACGACCCTGTCGACATCGTTCGAGAATAATATTTAAAATCAATGAACGCTCGCTAGGCAGGACACGCTGCACTTAACATTATATTCTTCTAGATTTCAGTTAATTTGTGTAAAGGCATTTTTATCATTTAAAAAATCATTTAGTGTATAATATCCTTTACTCATCAGTGAAGATTTAATATACTTTTTAAATCTGTCAAGTGGCAACTCTAACATGGGCTTTGGTTTCTTATTGAAGCAGCGAATACCGACTCCTACGAAGGAAGTAAATACTTTTTTAAGCCTAACAATTGGTAATACCAGTTTATGTTTATTTCTAGTATTTAATTTATGAACGTCACTCACTTTATTAAATAAATGGATATTCCTACGTATGTACACTATGTTGTCGTATATATACTGTGAAGCGACCGTGAGAATGTTGATCTCTTTAAAAAGTTCTCTGAGGGAAGCCCTAGGTCCAAGATTATAAATGGCACGGATAGCTCTTTTTTGCAGTATGAATACATTTTCCACGTCAGCAGCGTTACCCCACAGTAGGATACCATAAGACATAATGCTATGGAAGTAACTAAAATAAACTAGACGTGCTGTATCCACATCCGTAAGTTGCCGTACTTTTCACACTGCATAAGCAGCGGAGCTAAGTTTACCCGCAAGTGATGAGATATGGGCCCCCCATTGGAGTTTGGAGTCTAGGGTAATGCCTAGAAAGACAGTGGAGTTCACGAGGTCCAGCTTTGTGCCATTAATAAGAATATTCGTAGCATTAACTTTTACATTGGGCATAGTAAATTTAATACACTTTGTCTTGAGTACTGTCAACTAAAGTTACTGTGCTATGTGTGTATAAGCTATATTAAGTGCTAAATGTAACTGTCTGAAAAAACATCGTCACGCTTTTATATTTCAACGGCACCTCCGTTAAAATATAAAAGCGTGACGATGTTTTATTTTTGTAGAAGTTTTATTTATTGAGTTCTTAGATTTACGCAAATATTACACATGAAATAAAACTATTTTACGGATTTTATCGCGGTTTATTTTTTATTTTTAGTTCCCGATGTTTCGAGTGCTTTGCAGCACCCATGGTCACGGGAGGGACTGAGGTGTTAGAAGTTCAATAGGCATAGTTGTTCCGGGGTAAGTTTCATTTTTTACATTGGCATTTTGCCGACAATGTCAGGTCTCAAGAATACGATTTCCCAAGTGACGGTGGCAGGAGTACCTAGTGCACCCACGTTTTGCCTACAATAGGTGTACTTTGTACGCCCCTATTTCACCGTCAAGGTTAGGCTTTAAATTATATTCCCCTGAGCGCAGTTCAGCGGCTGTGACAAAGGTGTACTTTGTACACCCACATTTAGCCCATGATAGGGGTACTTTGTACGCCCACCCACATTTCGACAACGTTAGGTCTTAAGAATACATTTCCCTAAGGGGCGGTGGCAGAGGTGTAGTTTGTACATCCACATTTCAGTAATGATAGGTGTACTTTGAACACCCACATTTCACCGACGATGTTAGCTTTTAAAAATTTTCAAGTAAATATTTGTGCTTATTTTCTCGTGCAGCCTTTCATATTTACATAGCTGTCAAGCTATGTTTACATGAAAGTCAGTCGCACGATGTCTTGCCGCCTCTCTGCAGATGACCCCAAACATACCTCAATCTCTCTCACCTTTGTAAGAGAAGACCTTTACCCAGTCAGTAGTGAAAGCCTGATTTATAGTTTACGTAGCACCTTCCACTCCTTTAACTTGAATATTCGTAAATTGCTATTTTTTTCATGTCTAGGTTTTACCCATACCTTGAGTCATTATTGCATAAATACTGGTATTTCTTAGGATTACATTTATTTGACAAATTATGCAAAGAAAATACGATAGCACATAAACACAACCATAAAACCTTAGAAACACCTGCACCTACGCACGTCTTGACAACGTTATCGCGACATGTGTTGTCATGATCAATCTAACCAACAGCGTTGCCTTTCATTCCCTCACATTTTTGAACTTTATTTAAGTAAAATTCCTAATCTAAAAGCGATTAAGTACAAAAATTATGTTATAGGTATATAATTCTATGGCAATATGGATTACCGAAATATTTGGTCCATATTTAATTTCTTGCATATTCCCGATTGTGTTTATGTAAGCGTTTAATTAGTGATTAATTTTTTAGGTATTGTTATTTAGTAGTTAAGTATTAAAATGTGTTTATGTAAGCATTTAATTAGTGATCGATGCATAAGTATTAACAACCACGCACCTTAGCACGTTGCTGCATTTTGAGTTCTTCTCGTTTGTAGTTCCTTTGGTAAGCGGTAATCAATCTACGCAATCTAGTATTCAGATCTTGCATGGAGGGCCATAAATGTCCACCACTGCTGCTTTGAGTGCTATCATCGTCAGGCCGTGGAGAAGCCGCTGGAGATGTGGCGCCTGCCCCACTTGAAACGTCATCTGTGCAGTCTTCATCCCCGACAACACTGCCCCGCACTTTCCTTTCTTCACTCCTATTTATAAACAATATTTTAGATTATGGGATATTTTTAGGGTAGGTAAAAAACAAAGCATTCATATTTTTATACTTACTTAATATCTGTACATTCCGCGTCATCTGGCGGTCCCAACTTATCTACGAAGCACAATTGCGGATCAGAGCGCATTGCTAAATAATTTTCGTAACCGTGTACGTAAGTCCCCACTAACAGTGAAACATCGCACTCGCTATCCCACCATAACCGTGGGGGTGTGCTATCTACGCCGCGCGGTACTCGCATACCTAAAGAGCTGAAAACCAAATAAAATAAGATGGTAGGAATTATAAACATGATAACTTATGAACACATTTACAGAGTAATTGATCCATACGCATTACCTTGCATGTAACCCGTTCTCTATTTGTGTTGCGAAATCTCCTATAACTTCATGTTTGATGTAATACATCATGCGTACTCGAAGCAGAACTCTGAAAATTAATGAATATTTATTAACTGTTTTCAATAGTTGTGATTCTGTTATCAAAATACTGTCTATATAAATTTCACTACGAAAGAACAACACATTTATTTTATTGTATTCTAATATTACCCCACAGCTGGGCAAGAGGCGTACTTTCTCAAATCGAGGCGAGTGAGGAGCTAGTGCAGATTGGTGAACGCAGGTTTGTGGCTCTTGCTGTTAGAACTCATGAAGCCCCTACAGGGCCTAACTACCACATTAAGTAGGAACCAGGACCAATAGTTTAACGTGCCTTCCTAAGCACGAAGACGCTCGAATATAAAAATGCCACAAACCATTACCCATCTCTGGCCGTACGACCGAGACGAACGCTGTTTCACCTTGTTGATCGTCAAGAACACCGCGGTCACATAGCGCTACGAGCTTGTAATGTTATTACTATTAAATTAATACATCCATACTGAACTGAAACTTACTTGTTAGCATGTCTGAATAAATGTTTTTTGTAACTGTTTTCCAAATATGCTTCACAGTCATACTTTTCTATAGCGCTCCAATGACTGGAATCTTCCCATTTTTGAAGGTCATTTGTTTTGGGTAAGTCCTTTGGCCTATTTTTTTTTTTAGCATTTCTTCCTCGAGGAACAGGATTATGTAGGCCACTATGATTTCTAGAAATTGTTACTTCGCCATTTTCACAGGGTTCTATTAGATCCCAAATGAAATTTCTAATTTTTTCATCACCTTTGTAATGACGTAAGCAATATAATACCTAAAAAATAAACAATGTAAATATAAATATTGTCAATAGATTAATATATCAGGTACAATACATAAAACTAAATCAGAAAACATCAGCTGAACTCAACGAAAGTCTTTAACTTTCTCGGTATTAGCATGGCTAGTCATCATAAAATAAAAATATAATGCTCTTTTAACAAAACAAGTATGACTATGTTACATAATATGAACTGGTTATAAAAAAAAAACTCACAATTATCCGTGCACAGTCTTCAATAACAGGGATGGTCCAGCCTTTTCTGAATTGATTTTTCTCAACAATTTCCTCCCACCGAGCCCACCTATTCAGAGAACGAACCTTATTACCAATACCTATTGCTTAGATATTGTCAGAAACATGCAACAACCTAACCTTAGCTGTCTTATAAAAAAACTGGTTAGATCGTGGTTATAAATCTGGATTGTTACAGTAACAAAAAGAAGGTAATGAAACCGGTGTGATTATGAGTGTTATTTTCTCATGATTGCACTTGCCTTCCAATAAGGTTTTAATTCTATTCTAATCTAATTATATTTAATGTAATTTATGAAATAAGTAATTACGAATAATTGAAATAAATGCTTTTAAAAATAAGATTTAATAGTGAAGACACGACAGAGATATATTACTAAGTTGGCCACAACTGTAGTCACGGAATCAAGCAGTGTGGCTTGTAGTCTATAAGACTCAGAAAGGCAAACCTAATGCAAGACAACTATGGCAAACACAATAAATCCATTTTGTTTAGTTGAGTAGTTTCTATGGCTACATTACGGCTCTATCATTAGGCCAGTTTGTTGGTACATCATTATTGCATTATTACCAAACTTACATACCACATACATAGCTCAATCGAGTGTCAAAAGCTTGAAAAACGATACGAATATGATACGATTTCTAGTTACAAAATCAATTTTTTTTTATTCATGTAGACCAAAAGGCACTTATGAATAGTCAAAAAGAGAAAATTATTATTACTTAAGACTCTACCACCCGTTCGGAAAGTCATTCCTGTGGAGAAGAAGGGCAAGCAACTCCACGGTTACTCTTTTTTAAAAATGAGCTTTACAATTTTTTTTGTATACATTGCATTTATGGTGTATGGGAGAACAATGCAGAACGAGCTAAATAGATGTGCTTAAGTAGAGATTAATCATAAGTGTACTTAGATTCATGGTATTGGTCAGTGCCTACATAGTCCTCTCATTTACAAAATAGAGATGTTGTAGAGGTATATAATAAAAAGCATAATAATAATAGTAAGAGAAAGTGTTACTATAAAGTATGTAAAGAGTGCGTACAAAACAACTGGTCATAGCTCCAGTGTGATGCCGAACGAGACAAAATTCAACAGCATTATGGTACACGTTCAGTCAGACAAAGGACAGGGGACGGACCAGCAGCACCCCTTCACGAGTATGACCTGAGAAGCAGCCATCACTCTCCTCAACCATTTTAGAGGGAAAAGAATGACCTGCTCCACAGAGCCGCCACTAGCAAATACATTTTAGTGAGCATGACCAATCCACGACCCTGTCGACATCGTTCGAGAATAATATTTAAAATCAATGAACGCTCGCTAGGCAGGACACGCTGCACTTAACATTATATTCTTCTAGATTTCAGTTAATTTGTGTAAAGGCATTTTTATCATTTAAAAAATCATTTAGTGTATATTATCCTTTACTAGGACTATCTTACCATGACCAAATAGACCGTGTCTTAGCTGAAGGGCAAGTCAAGAGCCTCCGTAACCGGCGAGTGTGTATGAGACGAACTATGAGAGTGGAGGAAGCCAGAGAGGTATGTAAGGAAAGAACCTGTTGGAACTCTGTACTCTCTGCCTACCCCGCGAGGGAGCTGGCGTGATGATATAGATAGATATCCTTTACTCATTAGTGAAGATTTAATATACCTTTTAAATCTGTCAAGTGGCAACTCTAACATGGGCTTTGGTATCTTATTGAAGCAGCGAATACCGACTCCTACGAAGGAAGTAAATACTTTTTTAAGCCTAACAATTGGTAATACCAGTTTGTTTATTTATAATGTTTTATTTATGAACGTCGCTCACTTTATCAAATAAATGGATATTCCTACGTATGTACACTATGTTGTCGTATATATACTGTGAAGCAACCGTGAGATGTTGATCTCTTTAAAAAGTTCTCTGAGGGAAGCCCTAGGTCCAAGATTATAAATGGCACGGATAGCTCTTTTTTGCAGTATGCATACTTTTTTCACGTCAGCAGCGTTACCCCACAGTAGGATACCATAAGACATAATGCTATGGAAGTAACTAAAATAAACAAGATGTGCTGTATCCACATCCGTAAGTTACCGCATAAGCAGCGGAGCTAAGTTTACCCGCAAGTGATGAGATATGGGCCCCCCATTGGAGTTTGGAGTCTAGGGTAATGCCTAGAAAGACAGTGGAGTTCACGAGGTCCAGCTTTGTGCCATTAATAAGAATATTCGTATCATTATCTTTTACATTGGGCATTGTAAATTTAATACACTTTGTCTTGAGTGAATTAAGCAATAGAATATAATATTATATACTTATAGTCACATTAGCTAATGTGACTATAGGTATATAATATTATCTTTTAGCACACCAGTGTGGTAATGCTAAGTGATTATGGGTAGGTCATGGAAAAAATTCTAGTCGACAACTTTCTTCAAATAAATAAATGAACTTACCCAAAAGTTAGTAAACCTCTTTCTATCTTAAAACATTCTGATCTTGTCCATGAGCCATAAACAACTTCTTCATCCACGGGGACGCCTTCATGGCGGGGTATATAGTCGTCACTTGCATATCTCCTTCCTTTTTTACCAAGCTTCTCTTTCTTTCTTTTACTCCTTAAACTAATTCCTTTTAGGAAAGTAAAAAAAAACATATTAGTATCACCTGGATTACAATTTTGATGTAAATATTTAAGCACAAATGCATAGTAAGGTCACATTTAATTAGGTAAACAACATATATGCTTACCTTCTTCATCTTCATCGGAATCGGGAGTCACTTCCATGTCAGACATTTCCATTGGACCATCATCATGACCATATCTCTTAATTATGGTTCGTTTCCTTGGTTCTGTAACAATCAAATCTTCATCTTCCTTTTTTTCTGTAGTATCAATTTCAGCTTTTTTGGCCCATTTATTCCAGAAGTCGGGATCTCTTATGTCAATATCGGATCTTTGATCTGTAGCTGCAAAGCTAGCTTTAGAAAATGTCGAGCCCTTCTCTGACTCCATTTGAATAACTTGAGTTCTGCGGGCCAGTATCATTTCAATATCTTCCTCGCAGAATTTGTCACCCGCATTGTCTTCGTCCATTACGGCACCATATGCACCCTTCTTCAGCAGATCTTCTATTTCTTTTTTCGATAGTTGTTTTAAACCTGCTTCTTTACCTTGAGCGGTATTCATGCTTTGTAATATCGCTTTGTCTAGACCTAACTTAAGTGATGCTTTGTCAAACATCTCTCGTTCGTATGTATTCCGACAAATTAATCTATAAATTTTAACCATTTTTTGCTGTCCAATGCGATGACAACGTGCTTGAGCTTGCAAATCATTTTGTGGATTCCAATCACTGTCATAAATTATAACTGTATCGGCTGCAGTTAAATTAATACCCAAACCTCCTGCTTTTGTACATAATAAAAATACAAATCGATCTGAGTCAGGCTTGGAAAATCGGTCGATAGCTTCTTGTCTCAAATTACCTCGTATGCGTCCATCAATTCTCTCATATGGATATTTTCTAAAGACAAGGTAATCTTCCAAAATATCCAAGCATCTTACCATTTGACTGAATATTAGGACTCGATGGCCCCCAGCTTTTAACTTGGGAAGCAACTTATCAACCAGTACCATTTTACCAGATGAATCAATAAGAGCTTTATAGTAGGCTTCTTTGTCTTCTCCATTAACTTGTTTATAATCAAACTGTATTTGATCTTCTGCGCCATTTAATAAGTATGGGTGAATGCAGCACTTTCGTAATTCCATCATGGTGTTCATTAAGTTAGGAATATTAGCAGCGGATGCTGTACCTTTTTGCAAGAAACTAAAATTCCTTTCAAGAATAGCTCTATAATACTTTTTCTGGATATTAGTTAGCTCGACTTCAATAATTGTCTCTTCTTTTGGAGCTAATGTTTTTTCAACATCTTCTTTTAGTCTTCTTAGCATCATGGGTTTTAAAAGAGCTTGTAGTTTTATCACTTCCGATTCTGTTTTCAACTGTCCAAATTCATTCAAAAATGCATCACTGCTAGAAAATTGAGATGGTTCAAGAAAATTAAGCAACGAAAATAATTCATTAACATTATTTTGCAATGGTGTGCCAGATAATAATACTCTATGCTCTAAATGAAGCTGTCGTAATCCTTCTAATAACTTACAGTTTCGATTTTTTAGTCTGTGCGCTTCATCTATGACACAAATCCGCCAATTAAATGATTTCAGTTCTTGGAAGTCTGTTACTATTATTTCGAACGTTGTTATAAGGACGTTGAATTTAGTTATTTCTTTAATAGGTTCTCCTTGCTCATTTTTGTAATAAAATTCATATTCTTGGATCATGCTCTTACTTTGTTGTGAACCATGATACACTACAACATTCATTTCCGTCCATCCTTCAAATTCTCTCTGCCAGTTCGGTATAGTTGATAGTGGAGCAATGATTAGGAAAGGCCCTCTAATACCATATTCCCAAACAGAATTAACGAATGTTAAGCTCTGTATAGTTTTTCCTAAGCCCATCTCATCCGCTAAAATACAGTTGCGATTGTTATGCCATGAGAATAACAACCAATTAAGTCCTTCTAATTGATATGGTCGCAATGTGTTACCTCCCTTGTATAGCGGAGACTCTTTCAACTGCATCCACTGATCTGCAGAAGGCCTTTTCTTAAATTTCCACTTCTCTTTGGCAGGTAGTTCACTGAATATTTTGTATTGCCTTATTTTATCTACATCAACATCCTCTTCTAGTTCCCATGTACTGTCTTCATATTGTAAACTTTTCCATTTAACTAAGTAATGTTTAACAACTGTGTTATTTGCAGGATCTTGATTCTCAGACATATCCAAAATCCTTTCAACTTCAATATAGTCAGGATTAAATGGTTCGTCATCTAAAAGCTCGAAAATATTCATTTGTTGAGCCTGTTTTTGTTTAAAACGTTTTATTTTCGAATATATCCGCTTATCACCCTTATATAATTCTTCTTCAGTTTTCCATTCACAGTGTAAATGTGAGAAATTTCTATATTTCACGAAATATTCTTCGACATCAACCATAACTGGTTTAGCGTTTTTAGATTCGATATTTTCTTTTGCCATTTCATTCGTATTTTCTAGTTTTGGTAGTTCTGGGTGTAAAGATTTATTTTCTAATTCGATTTCTTCTTTTACTTGTGTTTCAGTAATCTCCTTATTTACCGCACTATTGTCTTCAGAAGATTCAATTTCAGCATTTTTAATGGCAGTAACTTCTGTAGTGCCGTCAGATGTCGGTACTATCTCACTTGTTGAAGGTTCATTTTTGAATTCTCTCTTTCCCATACGACAAGCTAAAACATGGTGAACTATCATGGAATCCTCTTCTGTTGTATTGACATAAATATAATTTGGCTTAGGCATTCCTTCTGATCTGATATTTTCTTTGGTGTCTAAATCTTCAGACTTCGGTTCTCTGTCAATTCTTGGATTCGAAATGTTAAATTCTTCATCAGATAAACGTAACATAACATCATCTGTGTACTTTTTACGTTGTGTATTTCTAGCAGAGCGTCTCTTCAAACTGTCGTCTCCTTCGGCTGGTGGAGATGGTGGAGGAGTAGACATCATATCATCTGGCTCACCGTCAGAGTCCGGTATTATTCCACCACGTTTTTTTCTTCTGCCACCTAAGGATTTCTTCAAGGTTACTTTTTTACAGCTACCGCTAGTTGATGTCCGTTTTTTGGATTTCCTCTTCTGGCAAAATGAATCAGCCTCGTCGTCTTTATCCACTTGTTCACGCTTAGCTTCTGCCTCTTCTAATAAATCTTTGATTGCAATCTTTGAAACTGGTATATCATCAAAATCTGTTACATTGGAATCATCTAATGATAACTCTGTTTTAGTTACGTTAGGAGTTTCTACATTGAAAACATTTTGACTAATTGACAAATCTGATGTCTTAGTATCTTTGTCTTCCAACAATTCATAAGAAGTAGTTGTATCAGCCTGAATTTCTAAGGCATCTTTTTTAGACGCTCTCTTCCTTTTAGGAGCATTAGGATCTTTAGGTTCCCGTTTTTTTCGCTCTTTTACAGGTTTCTCTCCAACTTCTTTTATTTTAGGTTCCTTAGGTGTACGTGGCTTTCGTTCTTTATTTTTTCTAGGGCCTCTCGGTTTTCTAATTTTACCGCTTTTTATATCATCTATTGAAATAGCACTACTATCTAAATTAGTAATATCTTCGCTTAATTCTAAATCAAGTTCTGAATTACTGTGTAGTCCTGTCCCTGCCGTTACACAATCCTCAGATACAGGCAGCTGATCTAATGACTGTGCCGAAATAGCAATTTTTTCTTTCTTTGCTCTAGGTTTTCTAGGTTTAGCAGGTCCTTTTCCACGCCCTCTACCAGTGGTACTAGTCACTTGAGGACTTTCGACCATTTTTGAACCATATAGAGAATTCTGAAAAGTACAGTTAGGACCACCACTACATTTTTCATTAGTTTCATGTTGTTGGAGCAAGGCTAATCTCTCTTGGAGGCATCTTACTTTTTCTTGATTTTCGTTAGATGCAGGTAAACAATATATTTCCTGAATTTGTTGCTGTAACGACATTTTTTCTTGATGATGAGATGCCGTAAAAATAGGCATAGGATGAGGCATTGCATTAGGACCCATAATCATCATGTTTGGAGACATACTGTGAGGAATATTTGATATAATACTTGCTTGATTCGCAGGGTGTGGTGCGTGTATATTCTGAACGTTCATTGGTAGTCCTACAGGCACGCTAGGCATGTTAGGTACATTTGTTTGACCAATTTGTGGTATATTACTGGAAACATTAGGCATAGTTTGGATATTCCCTTGTATATTTGGAATTGAAGGGGGCATGGACATAATATTGTTTGAAGAATTATGACTTGACATACTTGATGATACTGTGATAGGTAAAATTGTATGCGGTATAGAATGATTTGATTGTATATTTGCCTGTATATTGGGAATTGTTTGCGTCACTGATGTAGGCCCACTCTGGTACGTCGATGACACGCTAAGAGCAACATTTGTGTTTGATGATACTGGAACACTTGTTGGCAAATTTCCTGGCATTACTTGTGGTATAATATTTGGCATATTTGCTGTTATATTTTGAGCACTAGAAGTAGAATATCCTTGATTCCTATTAACATTTATATTTGATACATCAAATTGACTTGTTGCATTAGAAATCGTCAAAGGAGGACAATTAGGAGGGATGTGCAGTTGCTGAGATGTCCTTATCTGCGAATTATCACCGCATGGAGTATTAGTATTTGTTACAGCTGATAGTAACGATGTTGTTTGAACTTGTGTACTTGGAGTTTCTTTTAGTGTTTGTTTGTTTTCCAACTTCAGTGTTTCATTAATGTTAGGCATTGCTATATTTTTTTCTACTTTCTCTTCGATATTCAAAGGCGTTGTATCTATATTTAATTCCTTCGATTGATTTTGATTCGTCCCCAATCCTTTTTCAACTTGTTCTACTTCTTCTGAAGCAGGTGAATTAGCTGAGCCCGGCGGAGGTAGAGCACTGCTAGGTGTAGCATTTAAAGGTTCTTTACTTACGTTAGTTTGGGGCAAGTATGTACGAGATGGTGTGATATTTTCAACTGGTCTTTCATTTTTTGTCTCAATTTTCTCATTAGTCAATGTATCTGTATTTGCAACAGCCATGGATGTACTCTTCATTTCAGGCTTTAATATTGGTACTGAGGGAACATCCGCAGTTTTTGTAGGCTGATCGGTACTTTCGGTTTGTGTCACATTAGTTGAAGGTGTTATTTTACTTTGATTCCACTGAGATGGTGAAGATATGACGTGTCCAACAGCTGGAGAAGCAGGATTACGCTGATACGAATATTCGGGGCCAGTCGGTAAAACCATTTGTTCCAAAGCTTGAAGAGTATTTTGTGACGCAAATGAGGTAGGTGGACCAGGTGGAGGGCCAGATGCCACTGGTGATGGACCCAGATTTCGTGAACTAAGAGGCGATGCACTGGGACCTTTAACGGGGGACATCACAGGACGAGGAGACAATTGAGATTGCGTTTGTTGCCGTGGAGATATTTGCGCCCTAGGGGACATTTGAGGTGAAAGTTGTGAAAATGGTGGACGATACTGTGGACTTCCGGTTTCTATACCAGCTGATTTAACGGAACCATATTGATTTGAAACGTTAACATCTAACGGATGTTGAATTTGATGTGGTTGATAATTCATTGAAACGCTATGGTGAGGTGACGCATAGGGCATTTGAGCTGGCACTGAGTGAGAAGCTGACACTGATGATGGCGGCACTGGTGACTGACGAGGCACATGATGAATAGGAGGTGCGCCTGGATGGTGAAGATGAACGTTTGGATGGCTCTGAATTGCTGAACTCATGCCACTCGTGTGTCCAGCCATATTTTGGTGTGATTGGTGTTGAGGTATTGACGCGTGACTTTGTTGGCCATGTGGTATACCATACTGATGTGGATTTACATCCATTTGTTGATGATAAGTCGGATGTTGACCTATTCTTGATGCTGCCGGCGGATGCATCTGCGTGTAATTTGGATAGTTCTGTAATAAATAAAAAAATATCGAATTATCCGAGAAATGGTCCCCTCATCATATACTTATAAATTTATGGGAGAGAGAATATATTATATAACAATATTATACAATTGTTTGGAAACTAGAGATGAAACCATATCTGTACCCTATAATAGTAAGACACTACTTATTG
The DNA here is from genome assembly GCA_905147815.2 of Phalera bucephala. NCBI lineage: Eukaryota > Metazoa > Arthropoda > Insecta > Lepidoptera > Notodontidae > Phalera > Phalera bucephala. The sequence goes on from LR990622.1 coordinate 16,866,486, forward strand.
TTATACATTATAGTCCTTTTAACGAACTATGGGTATGATGACTTTTGAAATTTAACATTTCTACAAATGTGGTGATGATAAAAATTACTGAAATACTATCGATCAAATTTTGTATCGAGATAATTCATAACGTAGAATGAATCGATTTCAAGAACAATAAATTTAGAAACTTAAAGACAAAAAATCTTTTATAAAAAAAGGTAAACCGACTTCAAAAAGCAACAATCTAAATATTTGAAGTCGGTGCTGGTTGGTGCAGTCGGTTACTTGGCACCGACTTCGAATATTTATTTTTTTGCTTTTTGAAGTCGGTTTACCTTTTTTTTATAAAAGATTTTTATTTTACAATTTTAAGTGACCAGTGAATTATTCTATAGTAGGGTAACTATAGGATTGACGTAATACCCATAATATCTCAATTTACACATGCCTATTGTGTCGTTAAGGAGTTCCCTGGTGTATCTTTAAGTCCAAGGTCCAATGTCAATAAAATTAATATGAGACCACCTTGGAGATATACTGAACCCAATGCAAAAAAAATTTATCAAAATCGGTCCACAATTGACGGAAATAACGCTGAACATACATAATAAAAAAATAAAAAAAACATTCATACAACCGAACATAGAACCTCCTCCTTTTTGAAGTCGGTTAATAAAAATACAATATATTCATTATTCATTTAGGAATCAGGTGATTCGAATAGAAAAATATAATAATGTTACGTTTGCGGGGTAATCAAATGCCGAATAACGTGCGAGGTACTTTATTTGGCGCTGTACACACAAAACAGTACGTCGAATGCAAATACACACGCAAACTAATCACACACTTGTACTACTTTCGTTAGTACCCAAATACTGCTTCCAAGTCGCTAAGTCACTCGTAGTATCCGTATATCGTTGCTAAAGTCGCCGGTGTATTCCACTTAGATGGCTTATTCTCCGATTTGATCACTATCGCTTCCGAGAAGAGACTGTCCCCGTCCCCGCGCTCTGTGTTCCTTTTATACTTGTATGGAAGTTCTAGAATGGACGCGAACCCTCTAAGTACATCGAACAATAGCCGACGCGGCCCACAAAGCGGTTTTATTATTACATACCTATTTGTGTGTAAACAAATAGGTACTTGTATACCGCGACCGCGCGCCGCCGATAAATAGAGGGGTGGACCCTTGTTGACGTTTCAGCACTAAAGCGCGGATTCTAGATCTTTCTAGACAGATCGCTTGCGGACCTAAGTGTGTGTAATGCATTTTAAAATTAACATTCCCCGATAAGGGGTTTACGAGATATCAGGGTGTATTGAAGTCGTAACAATAATATAATATAATAACAAACGATCAGAGGCGGCGTAAGGCGTGGGCGACGTGGGCCCCGCGGTCCGAAGGGTGTCGCGCCTTGAAGAACGCAACGAAAAGAAATTATTCGTCATAAAACTATAATATTGACATACCAAATTTAAAATTACTACTATTATGGATACTATAATAAAAAAATATTTAAGAAATAACATGAGTCAAGAATTACTTTCAGCTTGCAGCGAATTTTATCCATTGAAGCAGTTACAGCATTAAGTTGAATTACAACACAATTATTAATGAGTTTAGTAAAGCTATGAATAATTTAAAAAAAAAAAAGGGAAACCGACTTCCAATCGCAAAAAATAAATATTGGAAGTCGGTGCCGGTTAGTGCAGTCAGTTACTTGGCACCGACTTCAAATATTATTTTCTGCATTTTGAAGTCGGTTTGCCTTTTTTTAAAAAAGTTATTTATTTAACAATTTTAAGTGATGAGTGAATTAATTAATAATATTTTTATATACCTATATTATATTATTTTGCTTAGTTCTATAGTGAGTACTGTAGGTACTGATATAATCATTAAATTCGGTCCAGTGACGGAAATGTCGGTGAACATACACGAAACAAAAGAATAAAAGCATACATACAGACGAACATATAACCTCCTTCTTTTTGAAGTCGGTTAAAAAGAAATTTGATGATTTTGATGATTCTTTTTGCATTGGGTTCAGTATAGCTCCAAGGTGGTCCCATTTTAATTTCATCGGTATTGGACCTTTACTTCTACATAAAAAAGGAGGTAAATCGAATATATCTAACTACCGACCAATAAGTCTTGTATCACATTTATATAAAGCCTTAATTAAAATAATTCAGAACCGCATTAGTAAGACACTGGGACAACCACCAACCACCTGAACAAGCTGGTTTTCGCCCCAATTATTCAACTATGGATCACCTACATTCAGTTAATCAAATAATAGAAAAGTGCAACGAATTTCGAAAACCTCTCTACCTGGCTTTCGTTGATTACGCAAAGGCCTTTGATACAGTTTTCCACTCAGCCATATTTTCCGCTCTTAAGAAACAAGGTAAGACGTACATAGATCTTATCAAAAAAATCTACTCCCATAGTACAGCAGCCATAAAGTTAAATTCTACCGGTCCCACATTTAAAATCAGTAAAGGCGTCAAACAAGGAGACCCGCTCTCACCGAAACTATTTACTAGTACCCTACAGGAAATATTCAAAAACTTGGCAGTCTTTTGGGGGAATAAAGGAATTGTCGTTGGTGAAAAAAGGCTTAGTAACCTTCGCTTTGCCGACGATATAGTACTTTTCGCTTCAACGGCCGAAGAACTAGAAGAAATGCTCCAAGAACTGAGCACGGCAGGCTTTGAGTTTGGATTAAAAATGAATCGGTCAAAAACACAAGTTATGACCAACAGCTCGAGACGTAGGATCAACGTAGATGGGCAAGAGATACATTGTGTGGAGGAGTATGTTTATCTGGACCAGATAGTTTCTTTCGACGACCGACAAAGCAAAGAAATAGATCGCCGCGTCGATAATGCATGGAAAAGCTACTGGTCCATAAAGCAACTTATGAAGGGTGAACTCCCTCTGTCACTCAAGCGCCAACTCATTGACGGATGTATCTTGCCTGTTTTACCCTAAGGTTCACAGACTTGCTCACTGACCGAATCGCAAAAATCCAAACTCAATGTCAAAGGGCAACGGAACGCAGTATTCTAGGAATCAAAATATCTGATCGAGTCCGTAACACTATACTGCGATCCAAAACTAGCATTTTAGACGTGGGCTACAAGACTGCCAAGCTCAAGTGGGGATGGGATGTCATTTGAGTAGAATGAGCCCAGATAGATGGGCAAAAATCACTACCGAATGGCGACCAGATGGCCACCGACGCCGGGGAAGACCTAGAAAGAGATGGCGCGACGACCTTGCCGCCTACGAGAGGAGATGGTCTGATATGGCTAAGGATCGGGTTAGGTGGGGAATCATGGGAGAGACCGCAGTTTCGTCTGTCAAAAATTCACACGTCTTTCATGGGGCACTGTGTTAGATTTTATAACAAAATTCCCATTGACGTCACTAAACTTAGTGAAAATAAGTTCAAAGCTTGTGTAAAACGAACACTTTGTAAGCAAGCTTATTATTCAATAGAAGATTATTTAAAAGATAAAAATGCTTGGATAGATGCTATTCCAGCTCCACTTGAGTCATAACAACCTATTCAACTGTTGTTAGTTAACATTACCTCTCTTCATTCTATTAATTTAACACAATATGTACTTTTTTTGTAAATGAGGGAACCATGTAGCCATTCTCATAAATAGTATTATTCGCTTTTTTAACTTAGACTCACCTGATGACCAACCTACATTGTTCTCCCATACCCCACAACAGAATGTAGATGAAAAAGTTTGTAATTTCTTATTTTAAAAGAGTAACCGTGGAGTTTCTTGCCCTTTTTCTCCACAGGAATGACATTCCGAAGTGGCGGTAGAGTCTTTGTTAGTTTTCTGACGATTCATAAATACTGTAATGGTTTACATGAATAAAAAATATTCTGATTCTGAGACCTTTGGCCCAGCAATGGGACGAAAGACGTTAAAAAAAAAATATAATTGGACCTTGGACTTTGAAGATACACCAGGGAACTCCATAAGGATCAAAAATACAAATGTGTAAATTGAAATATTATGGGTATTACGTCAATCCTATAGGTGCCCTACTATAGAACTAAGCAGAATATTAACCGACTTCAAAAAAGGAGGAGGTTCATAATTCGTTTGTGCTTTTTTTTCATGACTTCTTAGTTAATAAACCAATTTTAATGATTCTTTTTGAATTGGGTTCAGTATAGCTCCAGGGTAGTCCCATTTTAATTTTATCGGTATTGGACCTTGGACTTTAAAGATACACCATGGGACTTCTTGACCGCAAACAGCACGAATGTAAAAATCAGTTACTATGAGTATTTTATTAATCCTGTAAGTACCTATCCTGTAGAACTAATTAGAATAATATAATATACGTACATAAATATACATAATTAGTTCACTCATCACTTAAAATTGTGAAGTAAAACTGGTTGGATGCAGTTGGTTACTTGGCACAGACTTCAAATATTTATTTTTCTCATATTGAAGTCGGTTTCTCTTTTTTAAAAAGTTTGTGTTATACATGTTTAAGCTCAATTTTTACACGATAGTGTCTTTGACTTTTTTTATAATTATGTCATTTGGACTTACTTTTCAGCCGGACTTTCTTAAATTGTTTTGTTTATCTCTTGTTTACGTCTAATTTTTAGTAAACTTGTCTGCATGTGCAGTAGCACGATATAAAATCATTAACTCTTTAATAAAAATTAAGCGGATTCATGAAATTCGTCGTCGTGCGCCACTAAAGGACCTCGCAAAATATAATTTGCCCACATCAAATTTAGCTCTTGCCACTGTAAACGATTATAATATAATAACGAATATAATATAATAACAAAGCACAAAGAGGCCATGACCTTAATTTCCGAATTAAAAGTCTCGGCCCAATACAACAGTAATGAATATGAAAGCCTCAATAAGAAAATTGAGTCGTTAGATCAATAGAACAGGATCGCCGATAAGTTAAGACTTTAAGATAGATTCTCTTATATCCAAAAACAGACTGTTACAGTTGGAAATTAACGCTAATAATCGGAGGACGAAAACTTAGAAATTTTAGGACTCATTGAACTAAAGGACGAAAACCTCTCAGACATCATTATAAAAATTGTTAAGCATGCTGGGTAAGATACCTCACAGAATGATGTAATCGAAATAAATCGTGTCACTTCCAAAACCAAGCAGCAAGGTCGACCTAGAAATATTGTAGCTAAAATGAGAAACCGGCCCTTAAGGAAAATATCCTTTCTGGTGTGCGCAGAAACCGGCTAACAACCAAGAACCTAGGTGTTCAAGGAACTGGATCACCTGTTTATATTAACGAACATCTCACGCCGTATAATAAGCAACTTCTGAAGAAATGCAGGGATAAGGCAAAACTCAAACAATTCCAATATGTATGGACAAAAAAATGGAAGAATTTATGTGAGAAAGAACGATACTTCCCCTGCAATCCAAATTCTAAAAGAAGGCGACATCAACAAAATAAACTAACAAGACATCTATTGAAAAAATTGTATTCTATAATAATTTTCTATTTTTTTACCTTGATTTCAGTTGTATTATTTTTTTCCTTAAATACGGTAAAAGCAATCACTACAATTATTGATACTGTCTCAACCCACTTTAACGTCCTATCTGCTAATAGTCGTCTTGCATAGTCTTTTGACACTCGGCGGCCGTCACTACAATAGCTGCATTACAATACTATCCGCGCGCACAATTCATGTGTGGAGTTTAATTTTTATCACAAATTGTCGTCTTACATTGCTAGTCTCATACTTTTTTAAACTATTATTTAACGTTTACGCCTTAACCAACTTTTGCATAGATATTATAATTACCCGATTAATATCGTATATTCTAGCAATTGAACAGATAACACCCTCTTTATCAAATTAACTCTTATTTTATTTTCATAACTTATCTCCGCCCAGTTTCCTAAATGGAGTGTGTTTCGTACAACCAGATTTCGCAATAGCGTATTTGGTCACAATGTGATAGAAGTTGAACCTAAATTTTATTTTTGTATTACAAAATTCGTAGTCAATAATCGTTTCATTATTCTCAATGACACAACTAACTCCATAATTGTTTTTGTGCTTAGTGCATTTGTTACCGTTATATATAAACTCTTACCTGTTATTAGCCATCACAGTTTAATATTCCGGATTTTATTTACAAACTTATATTGTTTTCTAACTACCTCACAAAATTTATAAATATTATTAACACGAATGAATTGTTATCTTATGTTAATATTTTAAATGCAATGTTTTATTACACCACACTAAATTCATGCCACTGCGAGAGAAGAGTAGGTCTACCATGAAACGTAATTCCGAAGTTTCGGATTGAAATTTCGGGCGATTCCTACCACGAAGTACTTTCGTTCCGAAATCGGTCCCGAAGACGGCTTGTGACGTTTCGTCGTAAAACGCTACCATGAAGCGATCCGAACAAACGAAGTTTCGGCATTTTGACAGCACTTCTTTCGTGATTTTAACGTCAATTATACGAAAACTAAGGATGTAACTTTTTACTTTCGTAAGTGTGAATTTAAACACGAATGGTTTAATAGTGATTTTGTTGATATTTTAAAGCATTGATTGATATATATGTTAAAACTAGATTAGCAGTAACAGCGTAAATGTATGTCTGCTAAGAATATGCCCGCAGCCAAGTTACAAGCTTTTGTCATTCATGGGCCTCATATATTTACTAGTAAATAAAATAAAAACTGTTTTAAAGTTACAAAAATAAATTTGAGATTCAGTGTTGCCAATAAAAACATTTGGTGTTCCCGTCTTTATGGGAAAATGTTGATGATTTTGTCACCTATAATTATGTACTATACGAATACCTGTTTTATTAATTTTGTTGGTTTCTAAAGCACGCCTTATCCCTTGCGGGATAGGCAGAGAGTACACAGTTCCAACAATTTCAATAGAATATTATGAAAAGAAATAAGCTATTTGCTCAAAATGAATACTGTACATAATTATTTATTACATAATTGCCGTATGGAGCCGGTAAGGAATAGCTCCACCCCATTTGTTTTCACGCGTGTCGTATAAAGCAATTGGGGAAATAACCAGCATTTTCTCTCCTTTTTTTAAAACTAGTAATTATTCTTGTGCCATGGGTACGTTTACAAACATGAAAATCACACACACAAATACCCAGACCTAAACAAAATGTGTGAGTCACACAAAGATTTGTACTATGCTGGAATCGAAACCGCGACTATTCAGTCTAGTAACCGGAGCGGCCTACCGCTCTTAACGTCTGGACCAAGAAGTTTTCACTGGAAACAGGAAATGGGCAACAACGTTTTCCTGAGTTTGTTGAAGACATACGCATTTTGTAAATTTGTATTTTGTTTTACCCGCTCTAAATAGACTGAAACCATCAAACAGCGTATTACGAAAATAATGCAATAAATAACATTAGGTGTCTTTTTGTTTATTACTCGTTCAATAATCTGTTCATCGTTTAACCACATACCCTAATAGACACTATTAACTAATATCCAAATAATCTGTATTAAAATGCTAGCATCATATTGAATAAAATTAATTACTATAATAATTCACTTTATTCATTTATGTATTGGATGCTAACTAAAATGTTACGAAATTAATTTTAAAAACATATAATAAAAACTATATTCATAACATTCATTATAATTTATATCCATTGTGAATTTAAATTATGGGAGATTTATAGTAAACAACACCGAGCTTCCCACTACTAATAATATTGCTCCCCCTTTCGGATCGACATAATGACAGCATGGTGGGGAACAAGAGCAAAAGAGATGGATTTATGTTTACTCCAAATTATTTATTGGGTTCAAAGCTACGTCGGCATACTTTTAAGTGGTTATACTTTTTTCGACGCGTCGAAGTGACGTTTGCTTCTCTATTTATTTACCTCAATGTCTTAAAGCAATAAATGCGTTCAAACTGGAATTATATGGTGTTTTATAATATTATTATTTCTATTTTAACATGGAGTACAAACATACGAAATAGCTCGATTTTTCTAAAAATCCTTTCAAATATCGAAAGGGCAATCCGCCTAGGTTGCGGTGGTTCGTTTCTCATAATAATTCTTTTCGAGTTGCTTTTCTTAAACAACCAAATAGCCTTTGTTGCTGTCCCCATGCCTATAATAACAAAATATAAAAATTGTAAAAACACAAAATGAAAAGACCATTTAGTCGGGTTCGAACTCACATCGATATCTATTGCAAATATGATAAAAACAATTGCGCCATTTCAGCTTAGCTACCTACTGCGAAATTTTGGAACATAATATGCATAGTTCGCGGTTTTATGTCATTATGACAGTTTGACATTTAATAATTTTACACGACTAACTTGAAATGTTCATAAGTTGACATGTGTCTGGTAAGAAATCAATGCACTTTTTATTAGATTGGTTTATATTACTTCATTTATTACTAACTTTTTTCGTAAACGGTAACATACTTCACATCTGTCATTCATTCACAAACACAAGTCTATGGTGCCCGACCGAAATAAAATAAATCCGATGAAACTTCATGGTAGGTACACGCATCGAATTTCGTTCGTGTAACGTTCGGCTCCGAAGTTTCGGATTGAAACTTTCATGGTAGACCTACAGCGACTTCATAAGCAACATACTTTTAAAAATATATATATTTATTACACAGTTCAGGCTAGTGGTTACGCATGTATCTCCACATTTACAATGTCGAACCATAACTTAAGTGTTTATTGCCAAAAAGTATGTGGACTCAGAACGAAATGCTTGGACTTACTACTACAAAACATTCTTTGTAATGATTACGGGTTATAGTACCGGCGCGTGCGGTTGGAGCTTCCGTACACTTAGAATTGTGTGTTACTTATGTGCCTCGCAATCCCCAGCGTGTACCTTCAGATATTAACGTAATTATTGACACGGCTAAATATTTTATTGAACTAAAACCTTATAATAATTATTTATTGATTGGCGATTTCAATTTACCGTGCATCTGCTGGAATGATAATAGACCCATTTATCAATCAAGCGGATCCGTACAAGTACAAAACGCTGCCATCCGTCTAATAGAGGAATTTGGATATTTTGGTTTGACACAATATAACTCCCTAAAAAGTCACGCTGATAATACTCTAGATCTAGCTTTCTCTAACCTTCCTTTGTCAATAAATTTTTGTTCTAACCCGCTCCTTAAGGAAGACCGTGCACATCCACAATTTAGTTTAGATGTTTTAGATTGATCATCATCAACTCTCACAGAGTCCTCGACACAGAAACGAAATTTCAGGCGTGCCGACTTTGACTATGATAAACAGGACTGGCAACTTCTCTTAGGCTCAGGCACCATTGATGAGGCAGTTAGTAAAATATATGATCACATATATTTTTGTGTAGAAAAGCACGTCCCTTTAATACAAAAACCCAAAACGCGGTCATATCCCACCTGGTATTCTCCAGCGTTAATAAAAATTATAAAGGAAAAGCCAAAAGTTCGCCACGAGCGTTAGAAAAAATACGGCACTCGACTGAATTACGACCAATTTTCATTGCTCATCAACCTCCTCCTTGTCGCAAAAAATTCACCAGTAAATGCGAAAGTAGTATCAAATTACAACCTAAAACATTTTGGAGGTTTGTTAAGGCCACGCGCGGAGGGTCTGGATATCCAAAGCGGTTATGCCTAAACGGTTTTGGATATACTGAAGAGAAGAATATATGCGATGCCTTTAACACGTTTTTCAAAAATGCCTTTAACACGTTTTTCAAAAACTTTGGTTTGCCGTGTAACAATTACGTACCAGCAGCAGCACCGAGAATAGGTAATAATGTGATCTCTTATATACAAACTTCTACTGATACTGTGTGTAGATTGTTGCAGGGCTTGGACGTGTAAAGATTTATCCAGTAATCACTCAAACCATACCAGCCGCTCAACACGATTTCCTTAAGAAACGGTTAACGTCCACTAATTTGGCATATTTTTCGAGTTTTGTTCAAGAGTCCATCGAGCGTGGCGGCCAGGTTGACGTGATCTACACTGATTTCGAGAAGGCCTTCGATCGTGTGGATCACGTCATCCTTATTAGTAAACTAGAAAGTATTGGAATACACTGCGAACTACTGCGTATCGCTCGCAGGCTGTAGTTGTAGGTGGTTTTCGCTCTGACTTTGTTAAAGTTCCCACTGGAGTACCACAAGATTCTCATCTGGGTCCCTTGTGCGTTGTTGAACAACGTCTTTCAAATATTGTTATCACCTTAAGTACGCTGAAGACACAAAGATTTTTCTTAAAATACGCAATGAACAGGATTGTAACTTATTGCAAGAAGACCTAGATAAATTGTCTGAATATTATACAAGAAACAAAATTACCTTGAATATCAAAAACATTTAGTGCTTTACCTTCACGCGCAAAACTAAACCTTTGAAATATAACTATAAATTCAATAATAGCTCAATTAATCGGGATTATATTGTACGAGATCTAGGGGTATATTTTGACCATAAAATGTTACTAAGGGGGTGCCTATTAATTACGTGAGGTGATATTAGAGATTTTTTAAAATCGATGATCGATGTGATCCAATAGCCAAAAAGGCTTTCCAAAGTCTTGGCTTTGTTATTCGTGTATGTAAGCCATTCACAGATCTGGCAGCGCTTAAAAATGTATACTTCGCATATGTACGAAGTATTTTAGAAAATACCAGTCCAATATGGTCCCCACAATATGTTGCTTACAAGCATCGCTTGGAGCGAATTCAAAAGATTATCTTCAATCACTTAAAACTATCGCTACCGCAAATGTCCAGTATAATATGACGAGGGGTGTTCGGAATATGGCCTTTTAACCTTGGATCAAAGGCGCACTGTCTTAGAAATGTGTCTATTGTTTGACATTGTCCACGCGAATATTGATTGTTCGAAGCTGGTGTCTAAAATTCGACACTGTGTGCTTTCGCACCGCACGCGTCATACACGTTTATTAGACGAACCTCGACATTACACTAACTATGCAAAAAAACTCTGTCCTTTCGCGTCTTATCCAAACTTACAATACTCATTTTGGTCATGTTGATCTCTTCTCGGGCACAAAATACTCATTCAGGAAAGAAATTATGAATAGCTTGAAATAACAATCTATCATTAACATCCCAAAGTGGTCCAGGTGGACCCCCAGGGGTCCACGGTAAACTCGACTTAGGTCTACGTTGGCGTGACAAAAAAAAATGGGGGTTCACAATTCGTAAGCGGGGGTCCACGAAAATGTATTTGCTTTCTATAGTGAAGAACTAAAATGCTGGCTTGACTTCCCCTACATCAGGCAGATAATATTTTAAGAAGCTCAACGACTGTTACTTGTAAAAACTCGCATATTCCATATTCAGTACAACGTGTCGAGACTTGCAAAGCGCCGCCGCTGACGCCGCCACCGTCCGCAACGCTTGTTCAGACGTGCAAAGGGACGAAATACGACTTGTGGTGTGTGCTAGCAATCATGCATGAACTTGTTTTATTCTTCACCAATATAAAAATACGAATGCCAAGGATAAACGTTACTCATTTGTTTCTGGAATTTCGAAAAGAAAACTAAAGTAAAGTGAACTTTAGTGAAAGAAAAGCGTGAAAGAGTCAGCGCGATTGAGGACAGGCTGGCGAAGAACTTCGAGAAAAACACTGAACTCTTTTAGAGCACAGTGAGAAAGTCTCGAGGTGATTCGTCAGGTTCCAGAATGGAAAGGATAAAATCTAAGGATACAACCGGTGGAGTGAATATTTTGGAGAAATTTATTTATTTCCACATATACATCTACTTTTACAGAGTATATACTCCAATACAGTAGTGTTACCAACTATAAAAAAAAATATTTATTTATAACATATAACCATGCTAGCTGTCTTTGTGAATTCACTCAAAGCACAGTGGAATAAGTCTATCTTGGTGTCAATAAGATTAATGGTGCGGAGCGCGCGCGTCAGCGGCGCCTCTTTTAGTAAGTTAGTGCGAGCTCGCGGCACCACCACCAGCGGCGGCCGGCGGCGCCGCCACACGAACCTGTTCGGAACACTTATTCCTATACGTACTAATATTTCCCTATTTTCTATTTTACCCCTTAAAACTTTAAAAATATATGAGACAAGTGCGAGGTCTCTCCTAACACTTAATTCATTGTACCCGACCATACCCAAAATAAATAGAGTCGGATACATCAGTATGTACAAATGTATGGATATGCCCCGGATGCTGGTGCCATAGACGAGCCTAGAGGCGAGTTTGTGGCATTGGAACCAACAGAGGGCATCACTATGGAAGAAGTTGAGTGGGCGATAGGAAGTATGAAAAATGGTAAAGCTGCGGGAATAGACATGATATCTGCCGAGATGATCAAATATGGTGAAACTTGCGTCCGGGACGCCTTTCGGGTCCTTGCAAACCTTTGCTGGAGGACCAGTAGGGTCCCTACAGATTGGCGCAGTCATTGTACCCTTGTACAAAGGCAAGGGCTCACAATATGAATGCGCCAATTACAGAGCCATTAGTTTGATCAGCTTGGCAGCCAAGGTGTACGGTAAAATTATTGATAGAAGAATGCGCGACAAGTCCGATGGAATGTTGTGCGAGGCACAACAAGGGGGGTTTCAGGTCTGGAAGAGGATGTTCAGATCAATTTTTCTCCCTCCGCAACATCGTAGAAACGCATCTGGCAGTGGGCCGGAAGGTTTTCTGCGGTTTTGTGGATCTGGAGAAGGCGTTTGATAGAGTTGTGCGAAAGAGACTTTGGGGCATTTTACCTGAGTATGGTATAAATGGCACTTTGTTGCGAGCCTTCCAATCCACCTATGTGGACTGCAAGGCATGCGTACGGGTGGGAGGTAACATGTCCCCCTGGTTTAACGTTGAAATCGGCGTCAAGCAGGGTTGTCCGCTAGACTGTTCATAATATATTTAGATAAAAGTCTTAAAAGACTGAAAGCGATTAATAAAGGTGTACAAATGAGTGATCTAGTGGTAAATCATCTACTATATGCAGATGACGCGGTTTTGATAGCGCCAACAGCCACTGATCTTCAATCACTAGTCACAGTTATGAAAGACGACTGCATGAAAAATGGCTTACATTTGAATGTGAAGAAAACCAAAATTATGGTTTTTGAACGGGAAGAAACCAGAACGAATGCAAGGATTGTGGTTGGGAACGATGTGCTGGAGCAAGTGAATGAGTTCGTATATCTTGGATGCGCATTCAGTAAGGATGGGAAATACACCGCTGACATAGAGAGAAGAGTGAGTGCAGGGAACAGAGTGAATGGCGCGATGGGAAAGTTACTTGGGAGCCGGCACTTAAGCGAAAAGGTGCAGCTGGCCATACATAATGGAGTGCTTGTCCCAACGTTGTTATATGGCAGCGAGAGCTGGGTATGTAAGAAGGAGAATGAAAGTAGGATAAATGCGGTGGAAATGCGAGCTCTGCGGAAGATATACGGAGTGAAGCTGACCGACCGTATTCGCAACAGCGTAGTAAGAAAGCGAATAGGTATGAAAGATAGTACCGGTGTAAAGATGAGAAAGGGTATGCTCCGTTGGTTCGGGCATATAGAAAGAATGTCCGAAGAAAGAATGACAAAACTGATATACAATGCGAAAGTGGAAGGATGTAGGTGCCGGGGAAGACCTAGACTATGTTACTATTAAGTCCTGAACTTTAGTAAAACACCAACTCAATGTAAATCATGTATTTTGCTAGGTAGCCCTTATACAAAAGTACGTATGTCATTATCTTATTTTCCTACCCACTTAATCCACATTATTAATTAACAAAGTAGAAAAGTACCCTATTCTAATTCACATAAATCCATGTAAACAAATCAACAATATAACAGTTACCATGACCAAATAGACCGGGTCTTATCTGAAGGACAAGTCAGGAGTCTCCGTAACCGGAGAGCGTGTATGAGACGAACTATGAGAGTAGAGGAAGCCAGAGAGGTATGTAAGGAAAGAACTTGTTGGAACTCTGTACTCTCTGCCTACCCCGTAAGGGATCCGGCGTGATGATATAGATAGATAGCTAGATATATTAAAATATATTTATGAAAAAATGTTTTACATTACATTACAATCGGTTCAGCCGTATTCATAAAACTTTATTATGGATTAAGATCCATAATAGTGTTATGAAGCGATTTATTGTTTTTAATAATTAGAATCAGTTTGCCGTCGGTACTTTATTTCATTGCAATAATTAATTAGGTAATCCTATTGTTAAAATAGCCATATCTTGTTGAGTAAGACCGCCTTATGACTACTAAAGCAAAGTTTTTTTTTTATTTACAGGTAGGTAACTGATACGAAACATGGCTGAATCTAAGAAATGTTGACTGTATAGTGTTGATTATTAAATAAATTGGTTTTCTTCCATCAAAGGCAGACAAGCGATTGCCCATATGCCTCTTATGCAACTAAGTTTTGAGCAATGACTCTATGAAACCATCGAAGCTCGAAGATCATCTAAGAAGGTGTCATCCTGATAAAATAGGTAAAGATTTAAATTAAAATATTTTCAAGCATTGAAGGAAAAATATGAAAAGAGACCCACCGTGCACAGTATGTTCGCTTTAACATCTGAAATTAACGGCGATGGCTTGCGGGCATCTTACAATATCTCACTACTTATAGCAGAATCTGGAAAACCACACACCATTGGAGAACAGTTAATTTTACCTGCTGTTGAAAAGGTTTTAAAAACTGTTCTACACAAATCTCCATTTGACATACTCAAAAGAATTCCTTCGAGTAACAACACTGTACAAAGACGAATTGATGAAATGAGCTCTGATATTGAAAGTTTCTTGAGTAATTATCTTCAAACAACTCATTTTTTCTTTTCAACTGGACTATTATTATTGGCACATGTTCGATTTGCTATGGACGAAAAAAAAAAAAAAACATGAAGAGCTACTATTCGCGAAAACTTTGGAGACGGATAAGGTGTATCAATATTTAATGTTCTGAGTGATTCTTTTAAGGAAAAATCGATTCCATTCACAAACGTTATTTCGGACAGATAGAGCTCCTGCCATGGTCAGGCGATATCGTGGGTTAAAGCCATCTTAAAAGAATTATACCAGAGGTAACTGCAATTCACTGTGTCATCCACCGACAACACCTAGTAGCGAAAAAATTGAGTGATAGATTGCACCAATCGCTTCAATTTGTGATTAATGCATTTAATAAATTAAGAGCAATGCGTTGCATACGCGTTTATTTGCACAATTGTGCGATGAAAATGATGAAGACTTTCAACGATTGCTCTAACATACTGAAGTACGCTGGTTGTCGGAAGGTGCATGTTTTACAAGATTTTACTCACTTTTTGAATCAGTTTTAGAGTTTCTGAAAAGTAAAGATCCAGATTTAAAAGAAAACCTGATCAATTTGAAAGCAGACATCGCGTATTTGACAGATTTGTTCAAAAAATTTAATGACATTAACTTACAATTACAAGGGGACAGTCCCAATTTAATAAAAACAAGGAGTGTAATTTCAGATTTTCTTGGAAAATTGAAATTTATGAAGCAAAATATTAGTCCGCGCAAATTTTCCGATTTTCAAACTAGTCACATGTAGAATGCCTTGATGAGGATATTCAGACATACGTTCAACATTTAATTGCCCTGCATGATGACTTCAAAATCAGATTTGAAGATATACTGACAATGGAAATACCACCATGGATCATAAATCCATTTGATGAAACGGAAGTGGAGAATTTGATATTACAAGAGGAACTCGAGCTTTGCACTAATGAGCTGAAGGTTAAATTTCAAAGAGGGTATCAAACATTTTGGCTGCAGGCAGAAATACCCGAAAAATATCCTGGACTGTGGGGAATTGCGAGAAAGATTTTGATAGCATTTCTTTTTTCGTCATAACTTGTCGAAAAAAGTTTTAGTGTCGTTACAAACCTTTTAACAAAAAAAAGGAGCAGATTGAATATTACGGAACGGGGAGATTTGCGGTTATTCCTAACAAAACTGAAGCCAAATATTTATTATTTGCTGTCAATCCACCAAGTACATCCCATTAAAATTATGATTATTTTGTAACTGTCATTGTAGAAGTTACGTTACGTTATTAATGTTTCATTTTAATTATATTACGACTGTTATCATATTACAATGTAATATGATAACAATAATAATTAATAGTGTAATAATTACATATTTGAACAAATACAACCCAAAAAATATATAGTATATTTTCTTTTTATTTTTACCACTCCGAATCCCTGAGTTTCTGTTAGTAAATGTCAAAAAAGTAAAGTTGGATGGAATCACTTTTTTGATTGGCCAACTTTACTTTTTTGACATACACTCACAGTACAATCAATTAATTAATTAACCAATCAATTCTCACTTTTTTTTTAAAACTATTAATTTGTGGTTGGAACTCAGCCGCAACGCAAATATCCGTTGTTAGATCTAATCTTCACATATTTTGTCGAATTTTGGAAATATGGTAGAAATGTAGCTGCAGAGGGTCCACCGGAACCAGCTAAATTTTGAAAGTGGTCTATGAGAAAAAAGTCTAGGAACCTCTGATTTACATCATCACGCCGGATCCCCTCAGTGGGGTACGTAATGAACTAAATATAATATACAGAATATGCACTATGATAAAACGAATTAGTTACGGCCTTATGTGTATCAAACAAAGTATATGTATGTATGATGCTTATAATAAATAGATACCTAGGTTTACATATACATAATTAGAAACTTAATATAATTATGGTTAATAATGCCCACAAAACGATAACTAATGTTAGAAACTTAATATAGTTATGGTTAATCATGCCCACAAAACGATAACTAATGTTAGAAACTTAATATAGTTATGGTTAATCATGCCCACAAAACGATAACTAATGTTAGAAACTTAATATAGTTATGGTTAATCATGCCCACAAAACGATAACTAATGCACTTGTACCTACTCAAATTCCACTTCTTTATCCTATGCTTTACTTGTCAAATTTACACTGTACCAAATTCTTTAAAGAAGGTAACAACCTGAATGGTCTGCAATGCCTCGTTGGTCTGGTGGCAAAGCGCATCGCTTTGTGATCACGAGGTCCTGGGTTCAAATCCTAGGTCGGACAAACGTAGTTTTTCTAACGAAAAATTCCCAGTATGAGTCCGGAGTCTGGAATTGTGCCCGGTATATGGCAATAGGCTCGCCCCCTATTACATGGGACCTAACATCGTCGGCGAAACGTGGGTGTACTCAGTACACCTCTGCCACCCCCTCTGGGGAATATAGGCGTGACGGTGTCACTGTTTTACTCGTTTTACAGATCAATGTACTAGTGATTGCTCTCGGCCAATCTTTTACTCTATTGGTCATTTGTTCTTGGTTTATTCAGGAAAACCTATTATTGGATGTACTATATGTCACCCACTATTCAGCGCGGCAATGCTGCCAGCGTTCTGGGTATACTACCAACTGGCAGTGGCGTGGAACCATTTGGCCCTTTGTAAATATGTATATTTCTTTTTTACACCAGTTTTTTGTTTATAATTCTTTGCTGTTTTTTTATATAATTGTACTGTATGTACAATTATATAAATATTTATATAATTTATATAATATATATAATATTCTTCATAATAAATAAACGCTTTAATGTAAAAAAAAACCACTATGTTACATTTACTTTTTGTGATGCTGTTGGTTGTCTTACTAAATAAATAAATATCATTTCAGTATTATTATTTCTAACTAGTTGTAGGTCATTTTAATCATAACGTTAATGAAATCAACATAACTTTTAAAAAATTTAGCCAATCAATTTTTTAGGGTTCGAATTCGGCCGAAGGCTTTTCGCAATGGCCTATTAAGCGGCTTCAGCCAAAAATCGACTTTTGGTCGGACACTACAATTTACGTAATTGTATAATAGACTTTTGTAAAGTTTAATTTAGCTAATTTATAAACAATAAGTCATATATTGTTTTAAATGCAAATTAAATATTTCTGAAAACAATATGCGTGAAATGGAATGATAATGGAACCAAATGATATATCCAGGAGTTGTCAAAAAGACTATAGATACTCGGTATCGTAATAATCATTATGATACTCCACGAAACTAAGCTTTAATTTTTACGAAAATTGTAGAATTAGAAGTATTACAAAAAAGCTTTTCATTTAAAAATAAATGAGCCAGATTATAAAACAATTCAACTTTTAGCCGTCTTGTAATATGGCTATACGAAAGTCCACAGTTTTGTATCAGCGCTTGGCGTTCTTCAATATAGCTAGCCGGGAACGAACCATCCATTTTAATATTATAAACAGACAAAATTTATAATATTAAAATGGATTACGTCCATCATTTACATAAATTGACTTGTTAGCTCTACTTCCTTAAGCTGGTAGGATTTTATTGTTTTGACAGTAGGATAGGAGTCCGTCAGTTTGTGAACACGAGTATAGATTTATCTGGTTCCAGCAGCTCTACGGCCATGGGCTTAAGAACGCGCTGCCATAGTAATCCTAGATGCTTGAGGTATGGTCTCCTGGCACTCGATTTATGCAAGAAGCCGCCACGACGTCATAGGCCCTGTGAGGTGGCGTGGGAACAATTCTATATCTCCCCAACATGTGCTCAGTGAACGGAGGGACTGAAAGGAGCATCGGTGGCAAGCGAAAACGCTTAAAAATCTCGAAGTCCTACTATTCTCAGTGGTTTTTATTTAATGCGCAAAAGTCCCACATACCTGAATCCCGAAGAGGACTGAAAATCTTATGAAGATTTTTCGCCCATGACCAACAAAAAATGTATGTTTTAAATATTTTTTTTGTTACATATTATAGTAATTCATTATAGGATTTTTTGTATATTATAAATTGCAATACAAAACAACTTATTTATTGATAATTATATGGATATTTAAAATTACCTGCTGCTGCCCATAAATCTGTTGTGATGTCGGTTGTGAGAAATGTGGCTGCCTAGGTAAATATGCTCCATTTTGCGCTTGCAAACTACCTAATCCAGCACCCTAAAATAAATACAAATTATTTATTTTCTGTTCATTAGGATGATGGCCTTTGGCCCAGGGATAGAGTTGGATAAAGGAAGTAGATTCATTGCCCAGCAGTACAACATACCAGGTTCAAAATTTAAAAAAAAATAGCTTGAATACTTATTTTTAATAAGGTATTAAAAATGAACACGAAAGGGTTCTGTGCGATTGTTCAATATTGAATAATTATCATAATACCGGAAATAAAATTGCGACGCTGATTTTTTATTAAAACATATTTTGGGTATTTTTATGGGCGCATCACGCGCAGAGTTGCGCTGAAGTGTTGCGCCCGCCTACTGTATCACTTCCCGCCCTCGCGCAGTTTGTCATCGGCGACATACGTACTCAATCGTTCGACACCTGTCGCGCAGGAAGGTGTATGTTTACGTATATGAAGGAAAAGCGCGCGGGCCGCGTAAGCACTTGTTGGCGCTAAAGCACGATGTACCGTGCGGATATTTAATCGTTCATGCGTAATGAAAATACTTGCATATCTTTGGAACAGACACTTATTCTTTTTTACTCGTAATTATTCTTTAAATATTTAAAGAATAATAATTACGAGGTGTTATTCGGTCATAAATAATTACAGTTTAAAATGTTATACTCTTTTTTTTATGACCTTATATAATTTTATTAAATAATATTATAAAGCTACCAGATCTCCTTTAGTTAATGAAACTAAAAGTAAATTTTTAGTACTTTACATGTGTTCAAGCATTCTTTACCATACCTATCTCACAAATAAGCTTAACGAAGTTCATTTCATCGTGTCCGTGGTTCTTTATGATTGGGCTTATCCTAGATGTAGTCTCCTTTTCTAGAATCTCCTTTTTGTGTTGTCTCAGGCTTCGGAAAATACCTCTTTTGCATAATTACCTAATTATATTTATAAATTACTTTTTTCTAAGTACCTGCTGAGGAGCGTATTGGTGCATTTTCTGTTGGTGTTCGTAGCTGTGCCTATACCCAGGCGTAATGGGAGAATATCTATTAGCACCTGGAGGACCAGACCACACTCCCATTTCTCCGATGCCTGAAATCATAATATAAACAATAGGTTTCTGCAGCGGTGGGATAATGCAGTTTGATGAAATGTTTATCTATTAAATACTATTCTAATTTGTCTGTTTATGATCAGTGAAGCTAAATCTAAACATATAAATTAGGCCTAGAAAATCATGACGCCGATTGTAGTTATAAAAAAACATAAGAGATAAAAACGAACAGAAAACATGCACAACTTAAAATTCTATATAATCAGACGATTAAAATAAATACATTGTTTATTTAATTTATTCTATAAAATATTTACATCTAGCTTCTGCTCATCGTAGACACGGGGTTCAATAGAAAGTTTTGTTCATTCTTATTCACATTACCTATCAATCACCGCAACAAAAATATGCATATTTTATTTTTAATTCTTGAATGTAGTTTTTCTAAACTCTGCATATAGACTTCATGGATTTTCTTTGTTCTCATTATTCATCAGAATGAACTACTACTTATACTTTCAATACTTCCAGATTTTTCGTACGGAAACCTCATCTATTAATGACCATGTCTTCAGGGTAGATTTTTTGGATGGGGCATTAAGAGCAGGTACCTTAACCTTTGTAGTTACTGAAAAAGTTTTTAGAAGACGGTGCTGAAGACTTACCTTTTCGAAACAGGTTATCAAAGCCGCGATGATACCTAGTACTCATTTTACGATCCTTATAAGAAACGATCTTTTGGCAGGGAAAAAGTTTTTGTGTAAATTGCTAGCTGTAGGTAAACTTTTAAAATCTGTAAATTCAGTTCAATATTTTTCAAAAAATTAAGCGCTGTGAACATTTTTCTGTAGCTGCAATGGTTAAGGTACCTGCCCCTACTGTCCGGTTCAAAAGAATTCAGTCTATGAACAAAACAAAAAATGTAAAAGTAATCCTAACCTGGCTGTTCTGGCATGGCGTACATGGGGTCGGGCCCTGGGTGGTAGCCAGGGTATGAGTGTGAAGGGTGCACATGATGGGATGGATGTAGCGGAGCATGTGGCGGTTGTGGCAGGCGTGGTCGCGGTGGATAACTCCCATAATCATGGTATTCTGGAGGCGGAGGGCCGGCGCCAGGATTTGGCACTGGTTGTGCACTGGTATTTAATCCACCGGTTGGACCTCCAAAAGAAGCCAGTTTTTGTATTGGTCCTTCCTGAGGCACACTGGTTTGGGTATATGGTTGTCTGTAACTGAATTACATATTCATTGTTAGGCCATCATTCATCACATTATCAACGTAACCTACTCAATAAGTACTTCAAGTAACCTGTTGTCTGATGTATCTTTATTATCTCCCGTTACACCAGATGAGGCACTCCCAGCAAAGCTGTCTGATCCACCAAGATCAGTAAGTCCTTCCAACATACCGCTGCCATCATCAAATAAATTGTAAGTGTCCATCACTCTCTTAAGAGTGAATTATTATCATGTTGCTAATAGAAAGTTTCCAGTTAATAGTTGTTACTCCCATTTTATTCTGAAAATAATGTAATGTTGATAAATTATTATTTTTACTGTATGTCAAAATACAGTACATTTACATTTTTTATAAATTAGCTTGTTGACATGATAAAGCAATACAACTAGTTTATTAAACTAAATATTATGTATCATATAAACATGTTATTACTTAAACATAGACTTATAAGTATGTATTTACAACATATTAAAAATGCACAAATCCTATATTTTGTCCGATTGAGTCTTCAGTTCTCCAACTGTTGCAGTTGATGTATATTGCATGCATAACCAAGGGGAAAAGCTATACGCTTATGAAAATACGATAACATATAGCGATACACCTTCTCCCGGTTAGTTACACAGCACTCTTCTTTTTGCCCAAAAAAAAAAGAAAATAATAGCTGATAATATTTCACATAGCTAGCAGGTCACCAGTATTCTAGCATAGGTACCTATATAACTTGTATTTACCTAATCTAATGCTACCTAGGTAGCTTATGTTAAAAAAAAAAAATGGGCAAACACAGATAGTTCTATTTTTTAATTTAAACTCAGTAGTTCAATATCTTGACCTGCGCACCAATTGCATTTAGGCGTAATTTGGTTTACATACATAGAACATGGATTTTATTCTACTGTGCTAACAAACTGTTAGTGGTATCCAATTGAAAATGTTCAATAAATACTAATAAGCTAGTGCCTATATTACACCTGGGGCGACCTAGCTAGCGAGTAACAAAAATATTCAAAGTATGAAAAGCTTTGTAGTAAGTAATAATAAGACAATTATGAGGATGACAAGTTTTTCTTTTATTTTTGAAAATGAAAAGAAACCACAGGATTGTTAAATATGTCTGATCACCTAATGGATGTTGTCAAATATACAGTTGCTAGTCCAGGTAAGTGTGCAGAGTCCTAACAAAAGAGAATTCTACTAAAAGGACTATCCGCCAACATATACTGGCACACAGTACCTGCAATAACTACTGACTTATTTTTTTACAAAAATCGTTAAATTAAGCAAACCCCAGCTTTCCCATGCATGTCCTTTTTTTTATTTTAGGCAATACAGAAGGTAACACCCACTAGAAAATCATCCTTTTGGGATTGTAAGGGTCAATGCAGCTTAGGTCACTTGTGGTAATTGGTATTTGGTGAACCACCATAGAATTTTAATAACACTTTACCCATTTAATGTGATGGATTTTTTGACTATAGTCAAATTATGGAGAATCCATATAGCACATGAGTGCTTAGGGCGCTGGCGTTTTACACAAGGGAGCGATAGCGGGACCAGAGGCAAATGGTGGTTGTGTCAGACCTACTATAAATTCCTTAATAATTAATACAATAAAAACTTGGTACTTCAGCAAATAGGTATACATGCAATGCACTTTGGCAATTTCACGAAAAATATGAGATCCTGCAAGGACTTGTAAAGAGAATATGTGTACCAGTGCCACAATGTAACTAAGTATACAAATTGAAACATGCACGAAAATAAAATCATTAGGCAAACAATACCTATTTTGGCTTAATAACGTCAGTAACAAGTCAGTTGAGAAGCAAAGATATGATTCTTTAAAATATTTTACATGAATTTTTCATAAATTGATGCACAGATAGCATGGCCAAGAAAGTCATATAACTTGAAGCCTATCCAAAATCAAATATATAAATAAAAAGACAGGGATATCTCTAGGAATGAATATGTGCACTTTGTCAAAAATCATAGTTTTAACTTAGACTCTAAAATTGTTCCTTAGTTTATTTTTTTACTGTTCTTAATTAAGTATATAGATAGACAATTACTTAAAAATATCTCAAGGACACAATTTTTTTAAGTAGTTTTCTTAATATTACCTAAAATGTACACTTATATTGCTTGACTCAATGATGTATTTTCATACTGTATTGTGTAAATTGATGTATACATGAACTATCCTATCCTACCAAGTGAGTACTTGGTTTTGGTGTAGGATCAAATGATTCAAGTATTTGATATGTAAAACACTATTTAGAAATGTTTTCAATGTGTGTATCACCAGATTTGAACCGGAAAGACAGTCAGACATACAAACATTGCAAGTTAAATAAAAGCTTCTTAAAATAAATGCAGCAGAAACAAAAATCAGTATAATTAATATATAAGTGTTTGCTACATTTCATTCAACCTAATGAATCAACTCTAGCAAGTTAGAAAGCTGATTTGAAAAATGAAAAAAATACCACTTCAGCAACCTGCTTCGGTAGTAGCTAAGGACTCCAAAGAAGACTATGAAGTTGATTGCAATGCAGCCATCAGTAATCAATCTCTACTTTAAATTATTTATTTTTAAGTATTAATGATATACATGGCAGTGGCAGTTTATATGTAAGTCGTGCTGTGTTAACTGTACATGATAAGAAAACAGCATGGTTTTCATTGAACTAAAATTTAGTTAAAATTGTGCTAACATGTGTATTTTAGGCTTTTCATAAGATTTTTCTTTATAATAATATATAAAGTTATTATGTTATATTTTCCAATTACTTTACCATAAAAAAAGTAAACCATCAGGAGTCCATTATAACAGAGTTCCCAAGAAGGTAAAATGAGAGGAAAAATTGCCTATCTCTGACATAAAAACCTCTATGGCGGGTTTTAATATTCAACTCAAGGATAGATTTACTTACTGTCAGTAGAATTTTGACAGATTTTCCATACAAAATATGTCGAAATCCTATCCGTAGTAGGCAAATCTATCCTTGAGTTAGGCTAGTTCCTATATTTAATTTATGGATAGTTTTCTTACTGACAGTAGAATTATGACAGATTTCCTATACAAAATATGTCAAAATTCTATTGGTAGTAGGCAAATCAATCTTGAAACTGGCCATAGATGTTTTTTGTCAAAGATAGGCACTTATTAAAATGGTAATTTTTATATAAGAAAATAACTATAATACCATTTATAAGTGTAAATTAAAGACTTGTGAGTCTGATAAGTGACATATCACTCAGATCAGAGTTTTAAATCATGTTTAGCCATTGTCATTTTTCAGTAATAGCAATGATGATGTTATCAATCACAAAAGTTAAAAACTTAAACCTATTTGTCACATGATTCCAGTTAAGCTTACATTCTACTATAAATATGAACTTAATATAAAGGATTTGACATCTAATCGGCAACATCAAAAGCCATACTAATATTTTCATTTATTTTAGCCATCATCATCATCTCAGCCTATACTTGTCCATTGCTGAACAATCGCTTTTCAGCGTAACCGGTTCGATGCCACCTGCATCCAACGACTTCCTGCGATTTTCACAAGATCGCCGGTCCATCTGGCAGGCAGTCTTGCCAATACGTGGTCTCTACTCTAGAATCTTTCTGCCCCAACGCCCGTCCGATTTTCGCGCTATGTAGCCCGCCCATTGCCACTTCAGCTTGCTAATCTTAAGGCTTGAACGAATCTCCTCATTCCTGATTCGATCACGTAGAAAAACGCCGAGCATAGTTTTCTCCATAGCTTGCTGAGCAACTTTTTGAGCTTTTTTATGAGACCTAATGTAAGAGACCACGTCTCTGATCCATATATCACTGGTTGTTACCAGTTTGACTAAAAACTTTAGTCTTGAGGCACTGAGGTATTTTGGATAAGAAGATGTTGCGCAGTTTCCCGAACGCTGCCCAGCCGAGTTGGAATCGTCGATTGACCTCTCTCTCAAAGCTGGCCCTACCTAACCGGACTACCTGTCCAGGTAAATGTATTCGTCGACAACTTCAAGAGCAGAGTTCCCAACGGTGAGTGCGGTGGGTACGTCATGGACGTTAAACATAATTTTTGTTTTGTCCATGTTTATTTTAAGACCCACTTGTTGAGATACTCTGTTGAGGTTACCGAGCATTCGCCCTAGACCTTCCAGCGACTTCGCCATGACCACAATGTCGTCGGCAAGTCGAAGGTGAGTGATGTATTCGCCATTGATGTTGATGCCAAGTCCTCGCCATTCCAAGAGCTTGAAGGTGTCCTCTAAGGTGGCCGTAAACAGTTTCGGAGAAATGACGTCTCCCTGTCTTACTCCTCTTTTTATGGGGATCGCCTTCGTGCACTGCCCCTGTACTCGGACTGATATGATGGCGTTATTATACAAGCACTTCAACACTTCGATGTACCGATAGTCAATGCGGCATCGCTGGAGAGATCTAAGAAACGCCCAAGTCTGCATCGAATTGAAGGCTTTCTCATAGTCCACAAATGCCAAGCATAGTGGCCGATTATACTCCTCAGTGTCTCTATATAATCTGCCGCAGCGTATGTATGTGGTCTATGGTACTAAAGCCTTTCCGGAAACCGGCTTGTTCAGGAGGCTGGAAGTCATCAAGCCTGCGTTCGAGACGATTCGTAATGACTCTCGAAAACAACTTATAAGCACCTCAGCAGTGTAATAGGCCTATAGTTCTTCAAAGAAGTGTTATCACCTTTCTTGAAAAACAGTACCACCACACCCCTGTTCTATGCTTCCGGCGTTATCTCTTCGAAAAAGATGGAATTAAACAGCATCTGAAGGACTTTACGTACCGAGGTTCCGCCCGCTTTCAGAAGCTCTGCGGTAATTCCGTCTTCGCCCAGCGCTTTGTTGTTTTTGAATTGTTTGAGAGCCATCCTCATCTCGTACAGGCTGATGTCCGGGATATCTTCAGTGTAGTGTTGGCTCTTGGGTCTTTTATCAAGTCAACAACAGGTTCAGTTACTGAGGTATACAACTGCCCATAGAACCTCTCTATCTCCCTGAGCACCTCTGACCTATTCGACGTTACGGTTCCATCCTCCGTCTTCAGCTTCGTCAACTGGCTTTGCTCAATAGACGCGTCTCTTGCGAACACTTTGGAGCCCTTGTTCTGTACTATGGTATCCTCAATACGCCTTGTATTGAAGGACCGTAAATCGTGTAGCAAGGACATCAATATCTGTCCATTGCCTATAGGACTTAGCATCATCGGAGGTTTGGAGCGTCATGGAACGTCGCTCAGCCATGAGGTTTCGGGTGTATTCAGATAGTTTTCCATTTTAACGGTGAAGCTTAATATACTTGGCCCGACCGTAAGGACAGTCTCTACCAGCCTGTTGTTCATTGATGCGTTCCGCTGCTGTCTAGCAATTCGAAGCAGTCTGACAATTCGAGTTGAAAGTTCTCGGGGTTTTGGATATGTGCATAAGAAGGTCGGAGCGTAGACTTCATCAGACGCCTTTCCATTATTTAATGTGCCTCTGACCATTCGGTGATCACTGCCGGTTTTTACCCTGTGAATCACAGAGACATCATTAAATATTCACTTGGTGCTCATGATGAAGTCTATCCCATTTTTTGTGAACCCATCAGGACTCATCCAAGTCCATTTCCTATGAGGCAGCTTCTGGAAGAAAGAGTTCATCATAAAGAGTCCCTCCTTCTCCAGAAATTCCGCCAGCCTCTTGACCCCTGGGGTTGCGCTGCCCATATCCAAATTGCCCCACTCTCAACTCATCATCGCCCAGCTAGTTTGCCTTCTGTAAAGTGTGCTATGGAAGTATGTATGGCTCTACTAATGTCCTCATACATAACTTTGACTAGTAATGAACACAACGTTGTTTATGAGTGCCTTGCGGATGATAAATCCGACACCACCTTGGGACTGCAGTTCACCCTCCCGGTAGAAAAACAAGTTGTCGGATTTTAAGGTTATAGTGTCCTCGCCCTCTCTTTGGACCTCCGATAAACCGACAATACTCCACCGCAACTTTTTATCTCTTCTTCCAGCTCAACTAGCTTCTCATCTGTCCTCAACATGCATGCATTGTATGTCACCAGGGCCAATTTTTGTTGTTGGTGCTGAATCTCTGCGAGAGATTCTTTACACCCATTGTCCTGTCGTTACCATGGCTATGCTATCGTGGCCAGGACGAACAGGACCGCTGGGGACTAGGGGCCTGGTTTTTTTTCTTTTCTTCAATAATATTGATTGGGAGGGTTTGCCATACTCGCCACCCTTGACAGGCGGGTTGGCGAGCACAGTTTTTGATCATAGAAGTGTTAAGGGAACGCTGCTGCCCATTCCCTAGTTTTCCCTTAGTCGCCTTGTACGACACCCGATCAGATGAGATGGGTTGGTCCTACGCTAAGCCGGAAACCACACGGCCCACGACCATTTTAGGCATAGTAAACTATTAAAGAGAATCATCTCACAGTATTAAATTTAACATTTTTTGTTTCTAAATAATTCATGAAAAAAATTAGTATTTCGAAGTTAAGTTTTCATTAATGAAGCTATTTTCAGTATTCATTAATGAAAAACAGATTTTGTCTGTACATATATACAATATTATAACTTCATTATTATTTAATATCAATCGACATTATACCAACTAACAACATTAAGTATTAACATTATTTTTTCAATATCCACAACAAAGGTAATGACAAATTAACATAACATTTGTTGAGGATTATATACATATTTTCAAACAGTGATGCACATTGTGACAACTGGAAACTGCACAAAAAGAACCACTGGTATAATAATACTAAGTAATCTTGAGAAAGAATACTTAAAACTTCATCACAATGGAAAGACTGAAATATAACAGAAAGCTCATCAACCTATACTTAGCAACATTTCCCCAACATTCCATTTAATATTGAAATGTTGAAGTTGGTGTTGATCAATTCCTGTGTCCTACAAAATATCTTTCAGAAATATGCCAATACGTTTATATAAAATAAATACATAGTAGGTGCCTCAAAATTAACAAATTAAAAGCTGGGTATCGTATCCATACACCATACAGACATATAATACAGCATCTTAAATTTGTACTTACAGCAACATTGGGAAGGCGACAATCAATTCGAGAATGGAGGACAATGATACATTCGATTTCATAAATTACAACAAAACCAGTCTAATAACTAATAAAAGTACTCATGGATTAAATAAAGACAACACTTACGATAAAAACGCCACACAACAAGTTGTTCACAAAATGGATACCATACTCTCGAAATGTAGGTCCTTAAAAATTATTAATCAGAGACAACCGCGGCCAGAATGTTATTTGGAGATACAGTATTTTATGCTATTTCACTTATGTTCAACTGAGATTTAATGCCCTAAAAGCATAAATTATCTCACATCACCAACAAATAAGATAAACGCCATTTACACACCGTCCATTTTGTTTCCAAAATGTGTTTTTTTCTTGAATTCTGTACGAGGCTGTAGATAGATAGATAGGTGTACCTAAGTAGAGGACAAGCTGGCGCACGCAACTCATTGAATATTGAAATAGGTGCGAAAAAATATGGCGACTATTGTTAATATAGTCACTCACATAGATGTGTCTCTCTCTTATCTGAACTGTCACTATCACATCACTAAAATTTAGTCTGGTATTCCATGGGTATTCCACTCGTCTTCTCCTTTTTTAATAATGGCAATCGACTACAAAATATAAAACTTTGCTAATGCCGGAATTATAAAAAGAAAAAACCCTCTTCAAAAAATTTTACGAGAAAACCGTGTTGAAAATCATAAAAATACCACAGTGCCACTAAAAAAGAAACCTAGGAGGCGCCCGCTGCGCTGTGCCACCGCAGCGTTCTTAGCGATCACCGAATGACCGTTTGTTGCGTTTTCATATTCATGAGCCTGCGTACTTCGGAAGCCAAATTGAGGCATTGGCATGGATATAATACAAAGGATTGAGCACTCTGTTAAAAACACGGGATGACCAGAATACTCACTGAGAGCCCTACGTTGTCATATAATTAACGTATAATTCTCGAGCACTGTTTATTGCCGTAATTCTTTCTTTCTACGCATATGCCACATCTTAAATAGTAGGAAAAGTAGTAGTAGTCAAAGTTTTTGATTAAATTGTCCATTTTCTTGCTGATTGTACATTTTTTTCAAAATCTGTAAATTCAGCTCCAATTATCGCAAAAATTTAGGATAGTCCCCTGGAACCGTTTTGCTGTATCTACAACGGATGAGATAGCTGCCCTTACCACCCCATCTTAATCCATTCTGTATAGAAAGATAATTGAGAACCTTATTTGTTTTGAACTCGGTAATATATGGTTTACAGCGTATTTGAACCATATCATATATAGGTATAGTCCATATTAGTTCTACCTTATGGTCACCGTACTGCATCTTAATGGGTGCGAGCGTGACACCGGGCTTCAGGTTATTGCTATCACTCATCATGGTTTCTCGAATTGTTTAAATCATAGAAAATTCAATGTTGTGTCTGTGAGCAAGAGTTTAATTTTCTATAGCAATATTTTGACAGTACTCAATCCGTTTAGGGTTATAAATTCATGGGCATTGGTCCTTGTTATCAGTCGTTACCCCAACTTGGAAGCTTTAACGAAGCGGCTTAATAAGATCTACCAGCAGGTACCCACAAACCTGCCGCCACTAATCGGCATTGGGTCCTCGTGGTCGAGTGACGCAACCCAGGCAAAACTTTCATGGTATTATGATCGTAAATACATTTTCGTATTGAAATCCATACTAAACATAGATGATATGGATATACTATACTGTGGCTAAAAATCCTAGTGGATTCAAAAGTCTCCGTCTTCTCAAAGGAACTTTTATACTATCTGGAATGCTCACGAAACAAATATTAAGATCCAGAAATTTACTTTATAATTATCCGTATAAAGTTCATATTGTTAAATTAATCAAATGGAGAAAAATATTCCGAGCGAGACACGACGATGGGGGGAGTTCGTCCCTTTCTTGCAATTGCAAGTACAAAATTTAAAAAATAGTTAGGGTATAAGTTGTTTGGTTTTCTCTGACAAAAATTAAAGCACGGTGACCAAAATGAAGAACTTATACGGATTATAGCTATTTATGATATGTGTCAAATGCGCTTTTATATATACACTAGCTGTTTCCCGCGGCTTCGCAAGCGTTAATTTTGTAATTTGACATAGGTAGGTAGGACTTTTTGGGATTGCATTATTCTAAGACTTAAGAGACCCCTTATAATAAGTTTCTTTTAAATCCGTTCAGCCGTGTTAATATGGAGAAATAAAAACAGCTATCCTCCATGGAACCTGCATTTCCCAAGCTAAAAAGTAGTCTTAAACAATCTTTGAGAAATCCTCCATTTTCCAGTGATAGTGTATTTAATCGGTTCCGCCGTTCTGACAATTAACACGGTCAAACATATTTTTTATTTTGCCCGTATGCGAATAAAATATCTTCTTTATTTCAAAATCACAAATCCCAAATGAATATTCCCGTGCGCTGTGCGGGAATCATACCTGCGACTATTTGACAAAGTATGTTAAACAGTCTACTTTTTTTCATTTAAATCAAGTCGTCTTTGTTTTGCAAAATTATTTATACAGTCAACTTAAATGCTACTAAATTTTCGTTGTAGAACAATTTCAGCATAAGCCCAGGCTTTCAGTCACCTGTGAAGAGGAAGAGGGAAATCGAAAGATGATTGAGATGATAAATATCTTCGGGCCTTCATGCAGGCCGGTAAAAAACCACCAAATGCATATTGGTGTGATTTTATATACCACTTAGATGGATAATATCGGTATGATCTAGTGCGCAAATAAAGTTCTATCTATCTATCTATCTATCTATTAATAACCTCACGCCAGATCCCTTGCGGGGTAGGCAGAGACGAACTATGAGAGTGGAGGAAGCCAGAGAGGTATGGAAGGAAAGAACCTGTTGGAACTCTGTACTCTCTGCCTACCCCGCAAGGTATCTGGTGTGATGATATAGATAGATAGATAGATAGATAGAAATAATAGATATTCCACAGAAGTATGTTTCGAGATAAAAAGTGTTTTGTTTTATTTTACTATGTAAGACACCTTCATATCAAGTTCCAATTAAATTTGTTTAGCCATTTTAATATGAAGAACTAACAGTGAGACTAACTATTCCGGTAGAACCGTGTAGTAAATATATATTATATACTTTGTCAACTTCCACCAGACTTATTTTCCTATCAACTAACTCTATCACTGGGTTCAGTCTCAGACGATTAAGCGCAGTGGTTAAGAGCTTAAGCCGCTCCGCCCACTGTGTCTGATAGTCGCGGGTTCGATTCCCGCACGGGACAAATCTTTGTGTGATCCACAACTATTTGTTTCGGTCTGGGTATAAGTGTATGTGAATTTTCATGTTTGTAAACGCACCCACAACAAAGAAATAAATCCAAATGCGTGCAATCCAAACGTGTTAGCCCCGTTAGCCCGCACAGGTGGTCTTTGTAAAATATAAACGAAACTATAGCGCGATCCTATTCTATATACAACACTAACGCCGTCTCATAAAAAAACGTATACAATATCTTTCTTTTCAAGAAGGATTATCAGTCGACTATTTATTTTTAAATCATCGATAAAATATTTCTGATTTAAATCTTCTCTACCTACCCTGTCAAAGACTATAATCTAGCCTAATAGTATCTAACGGTACATTGCTAGCTAAGTATGTAGCAAAGTGTTGTCAGTTTATTTTGTGTTAGTCTTCTCGTAAGATATTCATCGTCATTACAGTTTTCCATTCATCGTTAGAGTTCTCTCCAGAAGAAACAATCCTGAATGTATCATCGGTTCATGCATAAAACCATGTTTAAGTGTTTAAATCAAACATGTATGAACAATTTCGAGTGAGTGTTTTTAACCACTGGAAAGTTTTTCGTGAGGAGACGAACCTGAGTCCAATATGGACGAATTCATGTATAGGCAAAATTACATATTTCACATCGTAACATTTCAGTTCGGGACAAACAGTAATAAAGTTTTATGGTTTATTCCGCGACAATGTAGTAAGTTGATATAGAAATAATGAATGATTTATCAAAATCGACTCTCTTTATCTGTCCTCAAAAACTGTTAGATTTTACGAAAATATAAGTATGCAGAGTTGTGATCTTTTGTACAGGCTACAATTATACATTATATTATTTCCTAATAAAAATATTCCATGTGTAGACATGATTTCCTTACAGTTTATTATATGTAGTATGTATGGATATAGATGCTCTACTTTTCCATACAAACCGTTTGTTTTCCTGAAAACTTAAATATTAACTAAATTGTCTGTCATATGAAATATCTCCGTGCTAAGTTTCACTGACTTCTAGAAAGTAGTTTTGGAACAATTAATGATTTATCACAATCGACTTTTTTGTACTTTCCTCAAAAACTGTTAATTTTTTCGAAATTATAAGTACACAGAGTTGTGATCTTTTGTTCAGGCTACAATTACACAAAATTTCATTGAAATCCATCGAACAGATTTCAAGTAACATATCTTTTTAGAAATCCAATGTTTTGCTTATTTTTGCCTTTTCTGGAGAAACCTTTTAATTTTCCGAAATAAATACTATACAACATGTTAGCCAATATTATAAGGTATCCGCATGCAAAGTTTCATCAAAATCCGCCTGGTAGTTTTTGCGTGATGCTGGTTCATACCCTCCGACAGACAGACAGACAAACAGACAGACAAACAGACACGAAAGCCAAAAATTGCAGAATTAACTTCTACATCGATAGTATGATACCCCTGGGTTGTTATTTCCTAAAAATATTCCATGTACAGATAGATAGATAGATAGATAGATAGATAGATAGATAGATAGAATACTCTTTATTGTGCACACCAAATACATAATAACAAAACAAAGTAGTTGTTGTAAAACAACAAGCACAATTGGCGGTCTTATTGCTAATAGCAATTTCTTCCAGACAACCAAGTCGAAAGAAATACAACAAAAATAAAGGGCAGTTGGTGCCGTACATTTATTCGAATAAAGTAACTATACATATACAAAATATGACATACATATATAGTAAGAAATATATTAAATTTATACATAGTGCAATAGAAATAAACGTAACGTATAAATAAGGATAGGTAAATACAAAAGCTTAGAGGTTATGACGGCGTCTCACTATTGACAACAGAGAGGAAGTGGTTCTTCACCATCATTTTAAAAGTAGCAAATGTCTGTGCACGTCTAATTGACTCAGGTAATGCATTCCACAAGCGGACAGCTTGAACTGAAAAAGATTTATCATAGAAATTTGTGGAATGCATCGGTGTTTTTAGTCTGAGATTTTCTGTTTCAGTGACAGACACGACTTCCTTAGAGTTTTATTATATGTATATATATATATATATATATATATATATATATATATATATATATATATATATAGAGTATAGATAAAACCATTTCATACAGTAATGTACAACGATATACAGAACTCAACGATTATGAAACTTTTTTAAACCTAACCTACACTATAGGAATTATTACTGTGTCATGAGTGTTTTCATAAACATGAGATTCACATACGCATACACCCAAACCCAACAAATATTTGCAGATATATGCTCTGTGATTTGTGGGGCACACAAAGAATTGTCTCGTGGGGCGCGGTCGCGATCGAGCTCGCAACCAGAGATAGGCAAAGTGTAATCAGATTAATGATTACAATTGCATTTTGTAATATTCAATCATGATTGAAGATTACAAGTGTTAGCGTAATCGTTGAAGATTACAAAATGTAATTGTAATCGTTAATCGATACTTTCTTATTAATATTTTCTATCTATCTATATCATCACGCCAGATCCCTTACGGGGTAGGCAGAGAGTACAGAGTTCTAACAGGCTCTTTCCTTACATACATCTCTGGCTTCCTCTACTCTCATAGTTCGTCTCATACACGCTCGCCGCTTACGAAGACTCCTGAATATTTTAATATTAATATATATATATATATATAAATTATTATAAAGAGGTAAAGTTTGTGAGGTTGTAGGGGGTAATCTCTGGATCTACTGACCCGATTTTCAAAATTCTTTTACTAATAGAAAGCCAAATTATTTGTGAGTGTCATAGGCTATATATTAACCCGCAAAATGAAAAGACTTTTTCGTGGTAGTCGGATTTGCAAAGTAAGTCGAAGAAAAACCGGTCGAACGAAAACGTTTCTTACGAACGCTGCCTTAACGATGAGAGTTTGAGTTCTAGAAAGAAGTTTTAGAGCTTAATAATGCCTACAAGAAAGTCAGTTTATATTTAGGTCACAAAAAGTAGTTTTTTATACTTAAAAAATAATTTAAACGTTAGGTGATGTTTATTGGTTATATTATTGACAATAG
Source organism: Phalera bucephala (assembly GCA_905147815.2). Lineage (NCBI taxonomy): Eukaryota > Metazoa > Arthropoda > Insecta > Lepidoptera > Notodontidae > Phalera > Phalera bucephala. Next base: position 16,901,297 of record LR990622.1, read on the forward strand.
GGAATATGCGTGTATTTTTTTTATATTTTCATACGATTGATTACACCAATATATAACTGCAAATAAAAATTAAGCGTCAAAAACAAAATGTCTATCTATTTATAACCTCACGCCAGATCCCTTGCGGGGTAGGCAGAGAGTACAGAGTTCCAACAGGTTCTTTCCTTACATACCTCTCTGGCTTCCTCGACTCTCATAGTTCGTCTCATACACGCTCGCCGGTTACGGAGACTCTTGACTTTTCCTTCAGATAAGACTCTGTTTATTTGGTCGTGGTAAGATAGTCTAGGTCTTCCCTGAAAATGTAAAGGGCAAACAAAAATGTTAAAGATAGCAAACAGATAAGAGCATTTTAAACGCCCGCCATTTTGACGCGCTTAGCGTGACGTCAAAGTCTATAATAACAATCAATTAGTGAACAGCTGTAGAAGTATTTTATTCTGTAATTGAAATTAATGAAAGCCCCAACACGTCACGCTTTATTTACGCAGACGACCTTTTTTTTTCACGCACGGAGAACCCTTTATGGGTACCCGTCCGCGTTCGGGGGACGCGGAGGGGTAATGTCGGAGTCTTTCACCCATCAACACTCGGGGCCGTAGCCCCGGCTGTTGATGGACCAAGTGTACCGACTAAAAACCCTGCGGTGACACTCTCTTTGCCGCGTAATGTCGGGGTCACGGGATCGCCGTTAGGTACGCACCGCGACCCCGACGCGACCCGCCCTGTTAGGGCCCACCCTGGGAGCGTGTAAACGGCGCTCCCTTTTCCCCCTACTAGACGCCGTGCTGGTGTCACTCAGCACGGCGTCTCCCCCGCGAGCTGGGCAGCAGACTCCCCCGATTCTGCCACTCAGGTGATTTCATTGACGGTGCCCAGGGTTTATTCCATGGGCACCGCCACATTCTGCGCCTCAGTGGCACCAGAGGCGGCCGGCTGCGGCTGAGCCGCAGGTGATGCGGCCGGAGCGGCGCATCCGCCTCCTCGACGGCGGCCGGGCTTTCGGGCCGGACAGGCCCTGCCGCCCGGCATGTGGCCGGTTGGATGACCGGCTGCGCGGCACAGCGCGCAACAGGGGGCAGCCCTACACCCAGAGGCCTTATGGCCTGGCTGCCCGCTCCTGTAGCACGCGTCGCTTCTATCCTTTTCGGCCTGGCACTGCTCGCGCACGTGCCCGTCCTCGAGGCAGCGGTAACACCTCATCGGCCTCACCTCCAGCAGCTTTATCTGTGCTGAGTTGAAGCCGACACGGAGCCTGTCCACCGCCGCTACTTTCTTAGCTGCCTCGATGGGGCAGCTAATCACTATCGTGCCTAGGGGTGTCCGGTCGCGCAACACCTCTCCCATCTTTACTGCCTCGACCGGACATCCGCCGGCACGGCCCACCACCCTTTGCGACCTCCTCCTTGGTCACCGAGTCGTCCAGGCCCACCAGGCGCAAGGAAGCGCGCCTGATGGGCCTATACACCACTACACCTTCCGCAGCGAGCGCCTTGCTCATCGCGGCCGCGAGGGCGTCTGCCTTAGGGCCACTATCGGAACTTCTATTAAGCGCGCTCCCGTCGCCCCCACCCTAAACTGGAGGGTGCCCTCGATGCCCAAGTCCATCGGGTTAACGAGCTGCCGCGCCCGAGCCATCGCGGTGGCGTACGATACTCCGGGGCTCTCGGCGTCCGGCGGCAGCTTGACAGCCACCACCGCCAAACGCGGCGTCCGCAGTTCCGGTTTCCGCCTGCGCGTCTTCTTCGTGGGCGCCGGCGTGATGGGCCCGACGGGCTGCGCCGGGTGGCCTGGGTGGGCTTCTTCTTCTTGCCCCGCTTGCCTACCACCGTCCACGGACCTCTCGCGGTTTCCGGGGCAGGTGGCGGTGGCACGGGGCTGGACTCACCCTAGGCCGGACTCACCCTGGGCCGGCCTTGGTACCGGCGCGCGGGGAGGCTCCTTCCTTTTGGGGGCTTTCGCCACTTTTTTCTCCTTTTTGGAGGATAAAGGCGCCACGTCGGCAGTTGCCGCCTTCTTCCCTCTTTTGGAGGGAAGCACCACCACTGCTGTCGGCGCAAGCGTCCGGACCTCTGAAGCTCGCCTGTCCGACGCCAGCGGCGGGCGGATCCGCGGCTCCGGAAGGAGCCTTCCCTCCAGCGCCGCGAAACGGGCGTCCAGCATCACCCCGACGCTGTCATTAATGGACCTGCGCATCTGCTCCAGGTCCATCGCCGGGGTTGTTATCGCCGCCGCCAGGGAGGGGGACGATATTCGGGAAGCCGCTATGGGGGCCGCTACTGCGGGAAAAGCCGATACGGGTATCGCAGGCGCCACAGGGGCCGTTGCCGCGGGTGAAGCCGCCACGGGGGTTGCAGCCGCTGGAGAAGCCACAATGGGGGCCGCCGGCGCGGGGGACGCCGGAGGCGAGGCCGGACGCTGAGGCGTGATAGAGGTCTGCAGGTAGGCGACCTGGTCCTTATACCACCCGGCCAGCCTCTTCAGCCGGGCGATTTCTGCCTCTGCCTTTTTTACCGACTCGGGGACCGACGCCTCAAAGATGCCCTCAACAGCGGTCTTGATGGCACTGACGGCATCCTTGAGGGCCCTTACGTGGGTCCCCTTCAGATTTTTTGAGGAGCTGGCCACATAGAGGAATCTCTGCACCTCTTTGAGTGCAGACTCCCTGTGGCCGGTTGCCCCTACCACCTCCGCGATGGCACCCGCAGTGTCCTCCGCGGGGCCGCCGGTCTCGGTAGCCTTCTCCCTTCGGGCAGGCTCCGCAGCCACCACTTGCTCAGCCCGTTGTAGCAGCCCCGACTGCTTAGCGAGCTGCGCCATCGCCTTAGCGTGTCCGACGTATAGTCCGGACGTGGGCGGACGGCCTCGGCCACGCGGCACCTTTGCCACCTTTTTCACGACCTCATCCGAGCTCGACTGCTCGTGGGTATGAGGTCGCTTTGCACTTTGGCTGGCGTTCGCCCGTTCGAGGCTTGCCAGCGAGTCGGCCGAGTCCGAGGCGTCAGACCACGAGACATCGTCATCCGACGCCGTCTCCTTCAGAGCCGCCTCAAATTCTCGGGCCGCCTGAATAGTACGGGTGCCCTCCGATGGCTCGTCATCGTCGGAGTCGATAATTGGCCCCGCCTTTTTCCCTTTTGTTGCCGTGGCGATATCGGCGTCCTGAAGACGCTCCAACACCACCACGGGCTTGCCTTTCCGTGCGCTAAAATCGGTGTCCATTATGCATGTGCAAGAGTCGTGTGGTTGACGTATCAAAGGGCCCCCCCCCCCCCCCAGAATACTAGGGGCAGCCAGGGCACGAGGGCCCTGGGGAGGATTCTCCGACCTTGGAAAGGCCGGTACCTCCCTAGGGTAGTTGCTTTTTATTTTGAGACATCATTACAATTGTTATGCTGAACTACAGCTTGGGCACTTGGCGGAGATTGGCCCCTCCGCTTCCAGCCGCGGCACGCCGACCGCAGCATTAGGCAAATCGAGCCGACTGATCCTATCTTCGTCGACTAAAACACACACAATGAAGGCCCGCTCCCTGTCCTCTCTTCAAACGGAGAGTACAAGAAGCGAGCGACTCAACCGACCTTGATTTGGACCAAATTGTAGGCTCCCAGTCTCTCCTCGAGCGAGGAGAGAGGGGAGCGACCAGTAACCGACCCGATAAGACGCGCCACCTGCTGCACCCGACCCTCTCCAAAATGGAGATTGAAGGGGGCAGCTAGGCGCAACCACTTCCGGACAGAACCGGGGGACATGGGGGGAGGAAAAGGAGGGATGGGACCGAAAACAGGGGAAAGGTAGCGCATGACTGTTTTAGTTATGTCTGTTCAGAAGGACCAGACCAATAGCAGGCAGCAACCGCGAGCAGGATACAGTCACACTTGCCTTGGGGATCGTCGCGACCGTGCGCTACTCCCAAGACCACGCCAAATAGCTTGCCGTAACAGACGAGCAAAATAGGCGAGAAGCTATGCCACTGCGCCTCGAAGGACGCGTGTGGTGGAATAGCCTTTCGCCCGCTCTACGCAGACGACCTTACGCTAACTTTCCAAGCCACTAACTTTGAGGAAGTAGAGACTAACTTTTTTTTTTTTTTTTTTTTTGGTGGGGAAATCCTCATGGATACCCGTTCGCAGCGAGGACGCGAACGGGTTATGTTGGACTCCTTGCTCCAGCGACGGTCGGTGTAAACGGCCGCCCGTCGCTGGAGCAAGTCCTACCAACTAAAACCCCACCGTGTTCCTTCGCCCGCTTAACGACGAGTTACGGGTACGGAGACTCCTTCCACGACCCGCCAGCGGCTGTCCGTTTTCCGGACTCTCCTTATGCAGGGTAACCCCGCCCTGTTCCTCTCCTTGGCGAAGACGTGCCGGAACACTTGGCGCGTCCTCCAACCTCGGGGGCCAGATGGTCTGCGCAGGCAACAACAACCCCCGCTGCTGGTGCCCGCAGGCCCCCCTCACGGCGGCATAAGATCGGCGGCCGCCCGTCTTCTCCGCCCAGTCCTTCGGCGTCGATTCGGAGCAGCGAGGGGATCGCTCTCCCTGCTCCGTTCCGCCGCCTCCTTCAGTGCAATGGTTGCCTCACAGAAGGCTTCCACTGCCTGCCACGATCTCTCGCTGCCGACCATGGCGCGAACCACTGTCGGCAGCGCAAGGTCTCGCCCTATGACGCCCACGAGGACACTGCGCTGGGACGCCCAGGCTGGGCATTCTTCCAGCGTGTGCTGGGTAGTGTCCTCGGCGGCACCGCACTCATGGCATGAGGCATCAGCCTCTCTCCCGGCAACCTTCCAAAGGTACCTGCCGAAGCATCCATGCCCCGACAGGATCTGCACTAAGCGGAAGGTCAGCGCCCCATGTTTTCGGTTCACCCATTCCGCGAGGATTGGGCGAACCGCCCGTATGGTCAAGTGGCCTGCCGTTGGCTCGACCAGCCGTTCCCGCCACTTCCTTAAGGCGCCTTCCTGCGCCTGTCGCCGCCATGCTGCCTGCTCGTCTGGCATGGGACTGTCGCCGTTCTGTCGGAGCTCCGCTCTACGACGATAGACGGTGGCTAACACCTCTGCTTCCAAGTCCCAGGGTGGGGTTCCCGCAAGTACGCACGCCGCCTCGCACGAAATTGTGCGGTATCCGCGTATTACCCTGACCGCCATGACCCGCTGCGGACGTCGCAGCAGGGCCTTGTTCTGGGCGGTCAGGGAGTCCACCCACACCGGCGCGCCGTACAGGGCCATCGACCGCACCACCCCAGTATAGAGGCGGCGAGCAGGAGCTTGCGCTCGGGCCGCGCTGATTTGGTAGGAGCCGACTGAGAGCTCCTGTCGCCTTGAGCAGTTTTGGGGCCAGCGCCTTAAAATGGGGCCCAAAGTTCCATCGCGAGTCGAGGACGAGGCCAAGATATTTCATCTGGGCCCCAACCGCGACTGCGAATCCGTTTATGACCAGGGCAGTGCCAGGCGGTGGCCGCCTTCGTGGCCCGTGAAAGCAGATAGCCTGGGTCTTCTCGAGGGCCACCTTCAGGCCCAAACGCTGGACACGACCGACCACTTCCGCTACTCCTCCCGTCGCAAGCCGAACAGCTTCCTCCACACTAGCCCCCTGAGCCGTGACAAGTGTGTCGTCTGCGTAGCATATCAGGCGCAGACCCCTCTCCAAGGAGCCGCGCAGAACCCAATCGAAACCGATGTTCCACAGGAGTGGACCTAGCACCGACCCCTGTGGAACACCGCACTTCATGGGACGGCTTAAGAGCCGCCCGTCGCTCGTCACGCAGACGACACACCTTGCCATTAGGTAGTCGCCGATGATATGGCGCAGGTACCCCGGTATCCTATGAAACCGCAGGGCCTCCGCAATGCACTCGAATGGCAGGGTGTTGAAAGCATTGGCGATGTCTAACGACACCGCCAACATCACCCCGCGTCTCGCCACACTTTCCTCGGAGAGGGCCTTCACACAAAGCACTGCATCGACCGTGGATCGGCCCCCTCGAAATCCGAATTGGCTGCTGTTGAGGTCCGGCCCCACTGTGCGGAGGTGTTGGATGACGCGGCCAGCGAGCACGCGCTCAAAGACCTTTCCCGCCTCGTCCAGCAAGACTATGGGTCTGTACGCCGACGGCGACCCTGCAGGTCGTCCTTCCTTTTGCAGGAGGACGAGCTTTCCCCTCTTCCATGGCGTGGGAAACTTCCCCGCCCTAAGGCAGGAATTGAGCAGGGCCAAATATCTGTCCCCCAAAGAGTCGAGGGCCAAGGCTAAAACTCGACCGGGCACACCGTCCGGGCCTGGCGCTGTATTCTTGGCCCGCATTTTGCAGACCGCGGCAGCAATCTCCTCCGACGTTATCTCCTGCACTCCGTTGTCGGTATCAGACCCCCTCTCTGACAGTGATGCCATTTCCGGCGGCACATGTGCGGTTCGGTCCGGAAATAGAACCGAAACTACTTCCTGCAGGAGGGCAGGTTGCAGGGTATCGGTTAGGGGGGGCGCCTGGCCACGCAGCTTGTTGCGCGCAGCCCGATACGGACGCCCCCAGGGGTCTCTGTCCAGGGTCGCCAAAAACTCCTCCCGCGCTTCCGCCTTGGATCTGAGAATAGCCAGCTGCAGGTCCTCCTTCTTTTGCCGGTATACGGCATACAACCGTTCACCTTCGGCTTCGTCCCGCACGCGCCGTCTGCGTTGCCGTGTGTACACGCGGCGCGCCGCTATGCAAGTCCTGCGCAGTTCCTCAATTTCCGCCGACCACCAGTAGACCGCCCTCTTCGGAGGGTGGGACCTGGCTCTCGGCATGGCGGAGTCACAAATAGCGGTCAGGGCTGCAGAAAACCACGCGGTCTCGTCCTCGACATTATTCGACGGCGCCTCACTTTGTGCTGCCCACGCCTGGACAAAAGCTGCCTCCACTGCTATATCCAGGTCCAGCCGTGTTAAAGCCCACCTCGGGAAATTTGCCGCCGCACTCCCCGGAGCACGACGCCTGCCATTCCCTCCGAGGGGGGAGACATCAAACCGTATATATCGGTGATCGGATAGAGTCTCAACCCCCTCCATCACCTGCCACCTCTGGACTCGTGCTGCGACAGCGGGGGAAGCAAACGACACGTCCACTATGGATCCGCCACGCTGTCGCACGCAGGTGTGGGTGGACCCCCGGTTTAGGATTTCCAGGCCCACGTTGATCGCCCACTCCTCGAGGGTTTGTCCTCGGACATCAGTGGTGGGACTACCCCACGCCGTAGACTTGGCGTTTAGATCTCCCAGGACGAATACCGGTAGCGGTGCTATGCGTTGCACCGCCGCCCCAACCTCGTCCAGGAAGATCTCGAACTCGGCCAAAGTCTTGTTGGGGGAGAAATAGACGCCTATTACGGCCGTTTCTCCCCACTTTACCACCACAAATCCCCGACCTCTCTCCACCACAGACAGCGCGGTCACTCCCACAATCACGACAGAGCCCAGTGAGTCCCCAGCCCAGGTGGGCCGGTTTGGCACAAAATAGGGCTCTGCGGCTACGGCGATATCCGTCAACCACTGCCGCATGGACTGCAGGAAGAGATCCTGAGCCACGCCGCAGTGGTTGAGGTTAGCTTGAAGGACTTTGTGTATGCGACTACTGTCCATTGGTGAGTCCTTCTGTCTCCATGCTTTCGGGCCTGGCACCAACGGCGGCCTCTTTCCTGACTCTTTTAACAGGGGGCGCTGCACATGCCACGCTCCCCACTCTGTGCGCGGCCGGCCTCCCGGCAGCCTCACATACCGAACAGTGCGGCGACGCCGAACATGCACTGGCCATGTGGCCGCACTTGCCGCAGCGATAACATTGTTTGCTGCGGTCCGCATCGGTGGGGCACATGGCACTCACATGCCCCGTCCGAAGGCACCGATAGCACCTGGTCGGCTTCAGTCCAAGGAGCCGGACGCCAACTGTAACCCAGCCTATCGCCATGGTACTCTTCTGGGCCGCCTTTTTGGCCGCAGCAATCGGGCAACGCACCCAGGTTGCTCCGAGGCCTGACGGACCTGGACGTATCGGTCCCACCTTTACGTCGGCCGGCGAGCATCCCCCTTCTCGTGCTACTGCTGCGGCAATCTCCTCATCTGTGGTGGCGTCGTCAAGATCCATCAAGCGGAGCTCGGCACACTTGATGGGTCTGGAGATGCGGACGTCGTCGGGGCTGAGCACTTCCCGCAGCTTGCAGGCAAGCGCATCGGCCCTATCACCGCTTTCCGCCCCCGGAATTTGGAAAATCCGAGCGCCGGTCGCTGCTCCTCTCAGGCGAAGGCCAGGAATGTCCACGACGGGCATTTTTGCTTTGGCCTCTGCCAGCACCGACGCGTAAGTAACCCCCCTTGTTTCAGCGGCCGGCAGCAGTGTCAGAACGACAGCTGTCGACCGGGGGGGGCGCATCCTTGGCAGACCCGACGCTGGGGCTTGACCTTTGGAAGCCACCTTATTCTTCCGCGCCTTTCGACGCTTCTTCCTGGGAGCAACCTCGGTCCATCCTTCCTCTCTTACCCCTTCCTCTCTCCTTCCGGCATGGATGACCGCGTTACTTTTCCCTTTCTTATTTTTCTTCTGCTGCTGCTTTTTTCTCTCACCGACCTTCGCCCCAGGTTTGGCTGAGGCCTTGGCGGCAGTAGGCTCGACCACTGGGGCCACAATTTGCGGTTTCTCTGGCGCCATTACCTTTTCAAGTAGAGACTAACCTCACTAAAGCTCTTGGCACGCTGAGTCGATACTATGAGGAAAACTCACTCAAGCCTAACCCTTGCGTGACCGAGTCTTGCGTATTTCACCTTCGCAATAACCAAGCGGGTCGTAGGCTTAACATCATATGGCAGGGTGTGCCCATAGCCCACAATCACCATCCTAAATACTTGGGTATCATTCTGGACAGGTCCCTCACATTCGGGAAAACTTGTGAAACCATTAAGAAAAGGTGCACGCCAGCAATAACTTGCTCCAGCGTCTCACCACTACCAAGTGGGGAGCTTCGCCGCAGGTTATGCGAACGACTGGCCTTGCGTTGGCATTCTCTGCCGGCGAATATGCGTGTTCTGTTTGGAGTCGCTCCGCCCATGCTAAGCTAGTGGATACAGCACTCAATGAAACTTGCCGAATCATCACGGGCTGCCTTAAACCGACCCCGGTAAAATTGCTGTACCCATTAGCTGGCATAGCACCTCCAAATGTTCGCAGGGCGGTGATGAGCTCTGTAGAAAGACGAAAAATGGAAAACGACCCACGGCACCCCATGCACGGTCACACGCCAGTGCAGTAACGGCTGAAGAGCCGTAAAAGTTTTATCAAGTGTGTCGACCCACTAACTTTGGAGCCATCAAAAGCGAGGTGCAACCTTTGGACAGACAGAGTGCCCCTTCCAAATCCTTTTGTACCACCTGCTGAGAGTCTTTCACCTGGACATGAATTACCATGGCCGGTCTGGAAGTCTTTAAATAGACTTCGAACTTGGGTCGGCCGGAGCAAGGAAAACATGTTCAGGTGGAGACTCACAGACAATACCATCGTGCTCTGCATGCCCCAACACCTGCACGCAGCAGGATTTGATGAATGCTACCAACAATGCGGTCGAGGTGGCCTCGTTCTGGGCCGCCTCTTTATAGATTTGACATCTCTGCCGTCGAAACGATAAGAGAAAGATTTTGTATTTTTTTTTTGTATTTTGCGAATATTATACAATGGAACAACACTGTGGTGTGCCTAGGTGTAAAAATACAATAAGAAATGCACCCGATAGGTGCGGACAGAAGGAGAAAGTGGTGTAAAATCAGAAAAAGAGACATAGTATCTACCTCAACTTGTTTATATTGCTGCGAAGATCACTTTAACGTAAGAATTAACTCAAATAATTTAAACTAAAATTTTGTCTTTGTGTAAATCGACAACAAAAAATAACAATAAAACTTAATAGCAAACATCCAACAAATATGCACTTGTTGACATTTGTATTGTAGACTTTGACGTCATATTCGATCTTACCAATAGCGTGGCGTTCCCGGTACTTTGAATTTCCCACTCATTTTTTGTACTTTCAATAATTATTTTCTTAATAAAAGAGTAATGTTATTAAAAAATATTGGTATAGACATTATTCTAATGCGATAAAGTTTTGTAAAAAAAAATATTTGACCCTTATTTGAATTACACGCATATTCCCTATTATGAATTCTTATCAAAATAAGTAAATTTATCGTCTCACGTATTTAAAACAAAAGACTTTTCCCTTTTACTGCATATAATTTAGACAAATGGTTAAAGAGATAATACGACATAGGTATGGAACTGCGACCGTGTCGTAATCTATTGAGTGAGATTTCTATAAGACGGTTTTTTTCATATGAAACATGTCATTTTTTTAGAAATAAATTGTTTTATTACCAAGAACATTTTATTTAGTTTCTCTAATTCGGCCACATAACAATGCATCGGATTTAATACTGACACGTTCGTACGACAACAATAAGTTGGTAGTTTTTATTAATGAAAAAAATTTACCGGAATAGTTAGAGAGCAAAGACAAGCTTTTGATGCAATTATTGACAGTGTGCTAAATAACAGCGGTAAATTTTTTTTTTGGGAAAACATTCCTTGCAAATTTGGTATTGGCAAAAGGGAAAACAGCACACTCCACCTTTAAGCCAACACTGACAGTATCATTGGAATAATAGTCAGTATGCTCCATACGTAAAAATGGACCGTTCGGGAAACTTTTACAAGAGACATCTTTAATTATATGGGACGAATGTACCATGAGTCATAGAGCTCATGTTGAAGCAGTAAACCGAACGCTCAAAGACCCCAGAAACTCAGCTGCTGTTACTTTTGTTTTTGCGGGCAATTTTCGGCAAACACTGCCTGTAACATGTAATAACAAAAGGAACACGCGCCGATGTCATCAGGGCATGCTTAAAATCATCTTACTTATGTAGTTCCGTTGAATCTCTCAATTTACGAACAAACATGAGAGCTCACTTGAGCGACAACTACGATAACGACTTTCCGCATCAACTAGTGAATCTTGGAGACGGAAAAATTAGCTGTCTTAACACCAACAGTACAAGCGATGACATTCAACTTGACGATAGATTAGGTCACATATTACATAGGTTAGAACATCTCATAGACGCGATACATCTCGGTCTTGATAATTCATTGGAAAGAGATTATCACTGGCTTTGTTCTAGGGCAATAGTGTCACCCAGAAACGATACAGTAAATGAGATAAATAAAATGATGTTAGAGAATTTCCGGTCATTTAAAACACTATAAGTCCATTGACACGGTGTGTAATATTGAGGATACAGTGCACCATCCTCAAGAATTTTTAAATTCTTTGAGCCCTTCTGGCTTATCTCTTCACGATCTTATGTTAAAAGTTGGCATTCCTATCATGCTTTTAAGGAACTTAAGGCCCCCCAACAGGTGTAATGGCACAAGGCTACTTATAAATGAGTTGCGGGAGAATATAATCGTGGCGATCATTCTCACAGGGCCAGCAGTGGGACAACTTGCTTTTATTTCGCGGATACCCATGATTCCGACGGATTTACCCATACCGTTTAAAAAGCTACAGTATCCCGTCAAGATCTCTTCTGCCCTCACTATTAATAAGTCCCAGGGTCAAACATTCTCTCTGGTGGGCATTGACCTGAAAAAGTAGTGTTTTTCCCATGGGCAGTTATATGTTGGCTTATCTCGGGTTGGAACTCCTGAAAGACAATATATTTTGATACCAAATAATAACATTACATCTAATTTAGTATACAGAGAAGTATTGAACAATTAAAATAAACATAATAAAAACACTCATTTCAAACCCTGTAATATAGCCAAATTGGCATGCAAATACTTACATACATATGCCGTAAAAATATAACCCTCCTTTTGTGTTCACTTTTGAATATCGGTAGACTTTATAGAGGTGAGGGAGTGTCAAGGGGAATCCTAACCTAGTTTTTGTTTAATGTATTTTTTTGACTTTCGATATCTCTTATATTTCTTGTCAAGTATATTTTTTTTTCACCTAGGAACAATCTCAATATAGCCTGGGTGGACTATACTTTTGCCGGCAACGTCATCTCCATTGAGCGCGATCGACTCTTTCTCGGTCACGCTCGGCTACCACATCTCATAGAAAGAGGCTATCGCTTCTCCACACCGATTCCTCTGCCAGCATAATCAATACTACCGTTGGTAAAGAGAGGTCCAGTTTGATCCGTACGATCAGGAGCCCCTTCGAGTCTCTCGCTGAGTACTCTTCTAGGATGTGTTGGGTAGAATCTCGTTTCCCACAACAATTGTGTGTGTGAATGATGTACGCTGTTGGCCGCGAGGTCTTTACAGCTTCACCGGACTTAAAGGCGAGCGTGCAACCACTACGCTCTAGCCAGCCAGAAGGGCAAGAGGCGACATACTCGGTTGGGACAGTCGCTGTAGGGGGACGGGTGCACTACTAAGTGCACCGGTCAACCGCCGGCTATGGGAGGGGATCTACTACTACGTCGTCGTCGTCGCCCGTATTCTGAGCGGAAAGAAGGGATGACAAAGCATCGGGGGGGTCGGTGAGAACATGTCGCGGCCGGCGGTGGCGGCAGGGGTCGGGGGGGAGATCGTAGTCGGCGGTGGCTACGATTAACGGATTTGCATGGGTAGATGCGTTCGCGAAGTGACGTGTTGACGCCTTTTTAATAAAGGCACGAATAGGTTCGAGACCTAGATCGGAGTGGAGGTCGACATTCCGTAAGAACCAGGGGGCTCCTACGGCTTTACGGAGGAAGCGGTTTTGAACCACTTGGAGTTAATCGATGTGAGAGGGGGCCGAATGACCGAACACAACACACGCATAAGTCATGATGGGTCGAACGCAAGTTTTGTAAAGTGTCACCTTATTTCTAAGGGACATTTTACTCCGCTTGCATATTAACGAATGGAGACGACCGAGCATAAAGGATGCTCGGTGACGGACCCACAACAATTTTGACACCTATCACCCAGACTTACAGATTAATTATTATCCTTACCCAACCTATTATTTTTATTAATTACAATTTTTTTTGGATACAGCGCGCGAACGCTGCTCGTTAACATCTTCATATTTGTTTTCTATCTATCTATCTATAACCTCACGCCAGATCCCTTGCGGGGTAGGCAGAGAGTACAGAGTTCCAACAGGTTCTTTCCTTACATACCTCTCTGGCTTCCTCGACTCTCATAGTTCGTCTCATACACGCTCGCCGGTTACGGAGACTCTTGACTCATATTTGTTTTAATTAACAAAACCAATAATAATAATTAGTGCTTAATAAATAATAAAACCAATAATAATTACTTCTTTGGTGTGCATACTAATATGTTTATAAACCGTGACTCTCGTTACAATAGTTTCTATTCACTCTATACGTTCATAAATTGATGAAATAGTGAAATACAATAATAAACGTTTATTTATCATTACTTCAGTGGTTTAAAATTACGAAACATTCTTCTCTTCTCTCTTTTCAGTGTTGTAAACTCTCAGTATTAAAGCTAGTGTCTGGATTATTCAATATTTGTGATATAAAATAAGTATCCATAAACCATATATAACCGCCAAAAATGAAAACAATCCTGTCGGGCGTGGACAGTTCTGCCAACCTAACAAAAAGAGCGCGTTCCAGTTTCAATATGTGAGATATTAAGAGCTAGACGTGGGTAACTCATCAAAATACGCGAGCTACATAATAGCTCATAGCTCAGGTGTGTGAGCCGGTTCAATAACTCTGCTCGCAAATCAGCTCAATATGTATATACCTACCTGCCGCCCGCCCAATGCGAGCCGCGTGCTGAATTGCCATAGTTCGTACGACTCCGCCGAGCTAGTCCGTAGCGCGGCGGGGTGGCCCGGCCAGATTCAAACAAGTTTAAAATGGTATTGTTAAATCTTTCTAAAAAATGATTTTCCTAGCTTTTAATTTAGATAACAATGACTAAATAAGAACCTAATTACTTTGTCAACAAAAAACGGGTTTATTTTTTATTTTCGAAATATCTTTATTATTTGTCACTAATTTAATAGGTATAGTTATTGATTTTTTTTTTATTATCTTATTCTTTTAGGAGCTTTTGAACATTAGTTCATGCCAGCTATTGATCTCATCTCAGTAATATGATTGCTCATATTATTATGTAGGTACACCTACAATTTTTTTATTTTATTTGATATGTAAGTGTTTTTATTTAAGATTTTTTGAAAATACCTATATTCTGATGACTAACCGATATTATTAAAAAGTGTTATAAAAAACGACATAGTTTAATTTTCTTACTCTAGAGTTTACATTTAAGTGTTTTTTGTTACCTATCTATTTATTTTTACATGTTTAACTATCAAATAAGACTAACTAATTATAATTTAAATCATTCATATTTGCCATAATATACAAAAGAAATGATCTATAAAAAAAATACAGAGCATTTTGAGTTGTACAATAATCACGAAGCTAATCTGTGGAAGGAGTTACAGATACAATTTGAGCCGGATTGAGCTGTGAGCTAGTCATTTTGTTGTTGAGCTGTAGTTCAACGGCTCAACCTCGTGGGATCTGATTCATTGAGCTGGTTCAGAGCTGAGTTAGACACCTCTATTAAAAACATTATTTTCATTTTTATATAGTGCGTCCCAGTCTGAATATATGCATATTTAGAGCATTACTGCGATTTATCTAAGGGGCCGTTCGCACGAGAGTATTTTTGCAGCGCTGGAATAAACCGTCGAGATGAAACAAATGGAAAACAGTACATGCGTTCACACGTGAGCGCTTTTTTATCGCGACCGATTTTAATCGCACTTGTTCTACTTTCAACGCTTGACGTTTACGTGTTTAAGCCGTGATCACCCTTTGCGACCACGACTCCGACCTGACAGCCTTGAGACGCCATTAAGCTGTGATCACACTTGCCGATTCCGACTCCGAGCTGACTGCCTTAAGACACCATTACAAGGCAGTCAGGTCGGAGTCAGAGTTGGATTCCACTTCACCCGACCCCGATTGCGGCCAAGGTTTTTTATGTGATGCTGTGATGTTATGATAAGCATCAGTGTATCGATATAATATGATATTGTTGTCGTGTAAAGAAATACTGTGAAAATGAAAGTGATTGATAATGTATCAAAACATCAACCTTTTATTGGGCTTTCTTTATTCGTACGTCACTTCATCTTTCCTGTCCGGATAAATAGAAAAATAGGTAGATTGCCAAACAATTATTTTTGATCAGTCAGCGCGCGCGCTTCTTCACAGAGGGGAGAGGGACGTGTAGCGTGCAGCGACATGGAATTCAGCACTAAGGGTGAAAACGATATATCGGTGTTATAATAGGCAACGCATCGACATTTTAAAATGCGAGTTATTTATGTTTTGATTTCGCTTTAGGTTAGTACAATGCGGTAAACAGATATAGTGTTGGCATACATACCTCTAAGGAACTATATTATTGCATTGTCATGTTACTCGAGCATTCTTCCAATTATGAATCGATTTTGATGACTCTTTTTTGAAATCCAAGATGGTGGACGCGACTTTTTGTGTAAAATCAATATGGGTATCATTTTTAGAGTTTTAGATGATGCTGATTAAGAATATGGGATTAATTTTGAAATCCAAGATGTTGTGTATTTGAGTACTAACGAGAGAAGTATACTAGTGTGTTTAGTGCTCGTGTGTACTAGTGTTTGACGAACTGTTTTGTGCGTACAGCGCCTAATAAAGTATTTTGCACGTTAGTTGGCATTTAATTAACGTAACAATATAAACTACTCCATTATATTTACTGATTCTCTTAGTTGCTTGCAATCTCTGCATGCTAATCGATTTAGCAAACATGAGTCCGGTAAAACCTTTTGTTGGCCTGGATTCCTGGATATTCGGGTATTCAGAGCAATGAAACTGTGGATGGTCTGGCAAAACTAGCAAGCCCCCAAGCTGTTTAGATAGTACTATTTATTGTAATGACATTCTATTACTTCCACATATACAGGTATTTGAACATTGGAATCGTGATTATGTGAAAGCAAATTTATACAAGGCCAAATTTTATCTGACAATTTAATCCGTAGTCCAAACCAACCTTTGTTCTCCAAATTAAAATTGACTAAGAAAACGACTTCTATCCTTTTCCGTCTTAGATGTAATTATTGTTACAGTGCTGAACATCTTTATTATCTTATAATTTGAATGTAAGAAACTCGCCGTTGTGCGAGTTGTGTGGCCAAGTAATTGGCGACCTTAACCACATTTTTTTTTCCTGTCCTCATTAAAGCTTTTCATCCTTACACCATTTCCTTATTGAATGTGAAGCTCCTCTTGCTTAGAATTTATCAACTATTCTGTCATAATCTAACAATTGATATATTTAATCTATTGTAAAGTTTATAGTATATCATAATTTTTGAACCAAATGGTGTGCAATTAGGTTTTAGTTTTTTATAATCTCACTACTGGTACACATGACAGATGTTGTAAATTTGAATTTAAATATTTTCACAAAATGACTTGAGAAAATTTTTGATTGGCAAACATTTTCTTGGCATTGAAAGAGCTGTGTTGTCAGTCAAAGCAAACAGTATAATAATAATTTTGAACAATTATACCATCATGAACGTTTTGTAATAACTTATATACCTATACTGTATAAACGGATTAATAATGTGTATACCGTGAAGTGTTGCAGCCTTTTATTTCAAGCTTCCCTTAAAAAGCATTTTACTTACACTGCGCATTACAGTAAGCAGAGAAACTGATCCTGTTAAACAATAAGGATCTACGGATCTCTGCTGTTGGCTCCCCACAATAATAATATCTACATTTAATTTTGTAATATGTCTATAATTGTTTTTTAAGTTATCTTATTAAATTTATGTTTATATTGCCCACTTTTCTCAAATCCTTACCAATCCGCCAAACCTTACAACCTCGTCAAACCAATCCTATTT
The DNA here is from genome assembly GCA_905147815.2 of Phalera bucephala. Classification (NCBI taxonomy): domain Eukaryota; kingdom Metazoa; phylum Arthropoda; class Insecta; order Lepidoptera; family Notodontidae; genus Phalera; species Phalera bucephala. The sequence continues at coordinate 16,918,287 of LR990622.1, forward strand.
ATAATCTATAAAGTCGATCATCTATAATTATTGTTCATCGGGGAGTTGAATTCTTTTGAAATCTTACAAACACGATTAAGCATTTCACTAAACATTGGCAAAATACACTTAAAATTTGTGTGAAGCCATAACATTTTCAAGTGATATTTTAACGCTCGTTTGAACACTTATTTTGCAAGCGATTAAATATCGCCTACGGATTTTTATTCCTGCGCTGCAAAAAAACGCTCGTGTGAACTGCCCCTGAGAGGATTACGCACCATGATGTGTGTGTAATTTATTTATATTAATAACATTATTCACATTCTAAAGATTCGCACGAAAATGGCACTCTGTGCAGGATGCCAACAACCACTTAAAGACAACCTTCTCCTAACCTGCGACGAATGTGCTAACATATACGACTTAAATTGTGCTAACATATCCCACAGCTACTTTAATGAAAAAATGATAGCGGCAGAAAAACCAGCTTGGCTTTGCCATAAATGTTGGTGTAAAAAATCGAAATCTCTAAGTAATGTGACTTCAGAAAGTCCAATAATACCCACACGTACTGGTGTTAAGAACATGGACATGAAAACTTATAATATTCAAGACCAGCACCTAGATGACTCGTTTAATGTTACAATAAAATCCAAATATCAGAACCCGAGTCCTACTGTACACAATCCAACATGGAAAGCATGTACCCTTGAAACTATATTAATGGAATTACGTGCCCTCCGTAGTGAAAACCTAAGCAGATTTCACAGTCAGGAGAAGACTATGCATGATAAAATTAAAGCAATTAAAAGTTGTATTAGTGATCTTAACAACAAATACAATATGCTAAGGGAAGATGTTGACCATTTACTTGGTACTGCAGACATAGCCGCTAGTGCGCAAACTAATATTCAATTTCATTTTGTTATAAGTATGTACTTAATTAAATTATTTAAATAAATATAAATAAATTACTTTGTGATAATAATACCAAGCTCATAACCGACCTTGAAAGCAACAACTTGTCACTTGGTTGTGAACTTCTGCTAACTGCAAAAAGAATTGATGTTATTGAAAACTGTATCAACATAGCTTCAGCACCACAGACAGAAGCAGATGTACATAATCTAATTGAACATTCCTCCTGTGAACTGGAAGTGCAACTCTCAATATCGCAACAGATGATCAACACACCTACACCACCACAGGCAGTACTTTATAAAGAAGGGTCACATGATCCAGTTGATACAATGCACCTGCTTAACAACAAATATAAGCAAAAAATATCTACGGCGAGTAAAAAACAGTACGCCCCCGTCGACTTGTTATTCGTGCTACAGGAAATCCTGATGATGACCTAAAAACGCTAAAACCAGTAAAATACATCCATGCCTTGAACTTTCACTCTGATGTGTCTGAAGATAACATTCGGCCCTACTTATTGAAGAAACACCCCAACGAAACCTTCACTATTAAGAAGTCCAACCCGAAGCACTCCCGACATACCTGATTTATATTAGGCTAACCTAACAATTGGCCCAAAAATACATATACCAACAGATATACCTATGACAAAGCATTTTTTCATGGGGAAACCTAAGAAACTAGATATGATTTTTACCAAAATGTCAGAGGATTAAAATCCAGACGTACAACCGTAAAAAACATACTACACACATTTACTGGTAATCTAATAGCCCTAACAGAAACTAGATTGGTGTGTGTGTGTGTGTTTGAATGATGTACGCTGTTGGCGGCGAGGCCTTTACAGCTTCACCGGACTTAAGGGCGAGCGTGCAACCACGACGCTCGAGCCAGAATGGCAAGGGGGTAACTAGGTCAAGGGCGCTTCAAGGAGGAACGGCCTCGGCTTGGGCAGTCACTACGGGGGAGGGCGTATACTAGGTGTCTCGCTGTGGTGTTCAGCACCGGCCGGCGGGCAAGGGATATTTCGACCTCGCCGGCGAGGTCCGTATCTGTATCCGAAAGAAGGGATGTAAGGGCATCGGGAGGGTCGGTGAGAACATGCCGCGGGCGGCGGTAGCGGCTGATAGGAGGGGAGTTGGTTTCGTAGTCGGCGGCGGCAACGATTAGCGGATTTAGTTACAACCTTAAGTTAATTTCGGTTAATTAAACCTTAAGGTAATTTCGGTTCTATATAACATCTGAAATATAAGAGGACTGGTCGTACCAAGCACTAGATTGGATGACAGCGTGTTTGATTCTGAAATATTCCCACCAGAATACATTGTATTACGTTGCGACCGCATCGGGCAAGGTGGCGGTGGCGTCCTGCTCGCTGCGCGCCCACCTTACTCTCTCTCGTGCCTGGACTGCAAATCAAAAAAGGGCGACGAAATAATATGTGCAATAGTTACTAAAGGTCAAACTCGTCTTGTTTTTTGTGTTGTGTTCTTAGCGCCTCATGTACCCGATACTAGTTATTATGTCATTTTTAACTGTCTAAGAGTAATAAGTAATGATGACAAGAAACTACCAATATTATTATTAGGTGATTTTTACATGTTTTCAGTTAGTATTACGATACGCCATGAATTGGAATTGTTTTTCGCAGAGTGTGATTTAACACAGGAAAATACAATATTAAATGATCTCGGTAGGATGTTGGATTTAGTATTAGTTAACTCTTGTGTAATTAATGTCTCGGTTTGTAGATGTGCTGGGCTTGTGTCTAAAGAAGTTCATCATAACCCCTTAGATATTACGATTGACCTCAACACACCATTCATTAATAAATCCATACATAATGTTGCACTGATACTACTAAACACACAATATTACTACGAAACTTTAGAAAAGCAGATTTTATCCAGTTATACACAGAGCTCACGGATATAGATTGGAGTACTGTATATTCTTGCAATGTTCTTAATGATGCTGTAATCACATTTGACGAACTGGTAAATAATGTGATTTCCAATGTTGTAGTACCAATCAAAAAACATCAAAACAATAATGTAAATTACCCTAATTGATTCTCGGCTAATACATATTATATTTAAATACCCTGAAAAATAAGTATCACAAACTTTATAAACAATTCAGTAATGATCGACTATATTATGCATTCTTTACATATTATAGAAAACTAGTCAAAACTAGCATTGAAAAAGATTTCTTAAACTACACTAACCATATTCAATATAACATCAAGCGCGATCCTAAAACTTTTTGAGCATTTGTAAAGAATAATAGGCAAAACAACGAACCAGCTAACTTTGGTGACTGGTCCGATACCCAGGTAGCTAGTGCATTTTCCGACTATTTCAGTATCGTTTTTTTTACAGAATGTGCCTTTAGTAGATGTAGATCGTGCGTGTAACGCTGTTAATATGAAACCCAATACTACGTTCCGCTCTGTATTTATTGATCACATCAGCGAACTAGACGTCAGCAATGCTTTGACACGCGTCACCTCGAAGGGTACCCAAGGTCCTGACGGTATACCCTAGTACATAGTAAGAGATGGGAATCTTTATAAAACTTCTTCAATAAATATTTAACCTTTCCATTCAGACAAATGAGTACCCCACAGACTGGAAGACTTCCAAAGTACTCCCAATCCACAAAAATGGCCCTAAAGCCGACATTAATAATTACCGACCAATAGCTGTCCTATCCGTATTCGTCAAGGTATTTGAATCCATTTTATTCAAAAAACAACAACGATGGTTTGCTGAAGAACAACATGGATTCTTACCAAATCGCTCGACCACATCAAACCTTCTGAATACTACTACTTTCTTAGCCATAAATATGAATGATAAAAGACAGGTGGACGTAAACTACTTCGATTTCCAAAAAGCTTTTGATAAGGTTAGTAACGATATCCTCTTGGATAAAATGACCATAGCAGGTTTTAGTAAGGATCTATTGTATTACTTCTCCAACTATCTAGTTGATCAAAAACAATACGTTGTGCACAAGACAGCTAGGTCTCAACTCTATCCAGTCACATCGGGTATTAGACAAGCAAGCAGCCTCGGACCCTTACTCTTTATAATTCTAATAAATGACCTTCCGACACACGTCAAACACTTCACAGTTCTTATGTATGCTGACGATATAAAGCTTGCCCTCCCAATAAATAATCAAAACGATACACACAATCTACAAATAGACATAGACAACATTTCCGCCTGGAGTACCAAAAAATGTCATAGTTTTAACATTACTAAAACTGCTATCATGTCCTATACAAAGTCCACACAGCCAATCCATAACTTGTACACTTTAAGCAACGATGGAGGACCTCCTCGACCTCGCGAGTTTCATCCATACGTGACCTAGGGACTCACTTTGATCCTCACCTTAGCTTCAACCAGCACATAATACAAATGTGTAATAAAGCTCGACGTAACCTTAGCTTTGTCCTACGCCAGGCAAAGGTGCTTAATATGCGGCAGGCAATTGCAATATTATATAATTCATATATACGTAGTCTATTATAAAACCCACAGCGCCGCCTGGAACCCACATGAAAAAGTATATACACTCTTAGTCAAAAAAATTCAAATATAATTTCTATGTTATCTCTATCTTAAGTTACACGGATTTTATCCACACATGTATCCAACACCATTTATATTAGGCGTGGTTACTTACCAAAGTCTGGAAGTTAGAAGACACCTAATGTTAGTTAAGTACTTCTTTCGTTTAATCCGGGGTACCTTATCGAACCCTTCACTACTAAAGACAATTTCTTTTAATATACCATTACCAATCCAGGGCCTTTATTCGCTATGCCACATGAGATTCCCCGCAAGTAACGTGTGACGTCATAACAAGCAGTAAACATAAACACGCTTTCTTGACGAGCCTTCGCTTGGAATTACAAAATGGGATTCGGTATGCCGTAAGGAATGTTGTCTACGGCAATTTTATTTTTAATTTGAGATTTCGCTGGATTCGTTCATAATCTTACATCTGTTAATTTCGGTAAAGTATCGGTTTTTCGAATATTCGTTTCAACTTATTCAATTTCAGTAAAAATATATTTATATGTGCTGATAACATGGTTTTAAGTATGTGTCTATTGAAAACTAAGTAAATAAGTAGGGCCAGATATAAAAAAGGCAACTTTAATTAACATTAAACAAAGATCCAAGTTTTAGAACGTACGAATGTCAAATACAATAACCTATACCCACACCTAAACAAACAAAGACTTGTCCCACACATATATAGTCTGTTTTTTTTAAGTGGTCAATTTTACTAAAAAATATTGTGTGATAACTTAAGGCAATACAATTGGTTCAAAATTAGTTTATTTTATTCATTCATTAATTCCCCAATCCTTGCTCTTCGTCCGAACCGACCACTTTAGTGTCTTTTGTTGTCACACCATGTTTTTTCATAAAATTGGCCACTTAAGAAAAACCAAACTAAACCTAGCACCATTCCGATCTCAGCCTTGAACCTATTCGCTCCTATATAAAAGCCCTTTTTAGCTGCTGCCGCCTATGCACTTGACTCGCCTCCTATCAGCCGTTATTGCTGCCCGCGCCATATTTTCAGCAACCCTTACTTCCCTCCTATCAGATACCGATATCACACACAGGATTAGACACCGACCTCGCCGGCGACGTGGAAGAATCCCTTGTCCGCTGGCCAGTACATCTCGGCACTGGCCAGCGGACAAGTTTCTTTCATGTTCACCACGGTGAGACACCTAATGTATGCCTTCCCCCATAGCAACAGCCCAAGTCGAGGCCGGTCCTCCCTGAACCTAGTTGCCCCTATGCCCTTCTGCCCCCCACTCCGGGAATACCGGCGTGACGGTGTTTATTTTTTATTTTAAAGTTTGTTTTGCAAATATACATACAGTGAATTAAAAGGTATACTTTTTTATTTAGTTTATTTACTATGTATCTTTAACTTTACTAGCTATCTATCTACACAGATACATAGATAGATACATATTCTATGTATCTATCTAAATTAAAGAATTTATAAAGAAAATAAAATAAAGAAAACATCATCAAGCCAGATCCCCTGCGGGGCAGGTATGTATATAAATGAAACAAAAGTAATTGGTAAATGAACAAGTTTTATTTATGAATAACAAATCAATAATCACATGCAAGTCATTTGGTATTGTTAAATGGAAACTTGTAAGTCCTCATGAGAACAACAACACATACCATCTTTGTAACCTATGACCACAATAAATGCTATTTTATTTGATTTGAACGACAAACATTCAAAATTATACAGTTTGGTATACCACACAGTAATGGTTCCACTTTGCTACCAAGGTTACCACACCATAATTATGCAGCTATAATTGAAAAACAAATTGAAATAAAAACATTTTTCTTTCATTCATTAGTATAAAAATTCCCACCACAGATGACATCACCGCACAGCTTCCTCTACAAGAATAGGTTAACTTGGGTGTTCTAATTTTCTCAACCATCAGCAATTCTGTAAAAGAAGTTTCATATGAAAGATATGATTTTAGATGCAAAATTAGTGCTTCATAATATATGCAACACATTATTTGATGAACAATTAAGACTCACTAATAGAAAATGCATTATAATAACCCTACATTCTACTTGTAATGAAAATTGATAATGAAAAATAGCCTATTATGTTATTTTAGGTCAACATCATCCACCTATGCCCTATAATTAAATCAATGATACAAATATTTAATTCACCACAATATCAATAATGTAGCACACCACAAATTATTTGTCTTTATAAAATAACAAAAGTCACATTTATTTTAGTAGATACGTACCTGTTTTTTATGATCACAGTTTTAAATGGCCCTCATAACGCATTTAATTGGTAGGTTAGGTCTTTCCACATTTCTCGATGACCTTCCTTGAGGAGAACAATTGATGTACTCAGATTCCACCTGTGGGTGGGTAAATATGCTAATTGGGCTGTAGAAGCTTTCGTCCGGTTCATTGTGACTACAAACTAAAACAAAACACCATATTTTTAAGATAAATGTGTACACTATTGTTGAAATTGAGAAGTTCACTTTAATAGATGAGCCACCACAATTTTCCAATGTCACTGGTTATGAGTAATAATTTATTACTACGACGACGACGCGATGATCATAATATATCATTTAAATTGCAATAAAACTATTTAAAAATGTTTGTTTACATTGAATTACCTTAGCAAGTTTTTAACATGTTTTCAATAACACGCAAGCGCGGAGCGTGTTATTTTGACAGTTCGAAACATGGCGTGTGACGAGCCTTGTCATGTTTTCAAATCTGACAGTGGCATACAGAATTCCATTCCACGCCAATAACACGTATGTTTGATAACACGTCTTGTTTCGTGTTTAAATTGTCATAGCGAATAAGGGCCCAGCATGTAATTAGGCCACGACAACGTCCTCTATTTGAAGTGCCCAAAACCAGCACCATAATCCTCACTACCAGTCCTTTATTGCTTTAACACATATTAATAATACATTGCAATGGGATGAATCCTTAGACTTTTTCATGCACTCAGAACCAAAATTCTTAGCGTCAGCTAACCTATACCTACAATCAATCTCCACACCCAGCACAATCTGTTAGGACTGAGCTAGTATCTCAGTTAAATAATTATAAAAAGTGTTCCTTCAAAATCTCCTGTATTAATTTAATTTGCATTAAAAAAATGTTTAATCTAAGATAAAATTATATGTCACTTCCTTTTTGTTAAATACTGATTTTAATTGAATCAATAACTTATATGTGTAGAATTGACTGTTAATATAAGTTGGTTATAAATAAATAAATAAATTTTGTATCACTAAAATTCTAATGGACTTCTATCCTAGGAAATGTTTGAATTAATAAACCTTTGGCCAATTATATTACACATTTCCTAAATATGCTCGGCATTGTATATAATTTCTTTGAATGGTATATAATTCCTATATTTCATACATTTTCGGTAACAGGGCTCAGGATTGTATTCAAATATTGTATTCTAGTTCGGATGAAATAAATTGCTGACAGTACATTTTTAATGCGCTGTACAGCGCTACGGCATCCCGCGATTTAAAAGCGTCCGTACGATTGAAGGGTTATTAGTCCAAAAAATTTATCGCAGGATTATCTTCTACTTCTTTAAGTTATGGCTTCACACTATTTTAAGTGTATTTTGCCAGTGTCCAGTGGAAGCATAATCGTGTTTGTTTAAATTAATTCAATTCCCCGATGAACTTGATGACAATGATGATAATGAAATTGATGAATGTACCCCACCCTGGATAGTAAAGCGATGGATACTTTACATACCAATTGCGACGGCCGTTTTGAGGGAAATCGAAAAGGCACGTTTTATCACTTGGTTACAATTACCTTCACTCATGCACATATAGGAACACATAATGGTTAATATTCCACCAACATTACACATTATAATTCAAAATAAGACAAGTTTTGGAAAGTAAATCAAATTGACAACATCACTCTTCGATTTCCCGCCAAAACTCCCCTGCAGGATTGTCTTTTTTATACCAACCATGTAATGCCTTTTTCGTACTATCCATAGTTATAATATTTTTTTTCTATGATCCATAGCTAACTTGATAGCTAGTATCCATGCTCTTGCTTATATCGAGTTGAGTATAACAATCATTGTTGTTGTTTTACAAAATAACCATATTTTCCTAGTAATTTGTTAAAGAAAAAGATTCTAAATGATGAAATTAGTTGATCAAGTTGTCCGAAGTTTTAAAGTAGCCAAGGTGTTTCGAGAAAATACAGACAAAATAAACAGTATTGACTTTTCACCGAGTGGCGAGACTTTAATATCTTGTAGTGAAGATGATCAAATTGTTATTTATGACTGTGAAAAGGGTACACAAATGATAACAGTTAACAGCAAAAAATATGGAGTTGATCTAATACACTTCACACATGCTAAGAACACAGCTATCCATAGTTCGACTAAAGTTGATGATACTATAAGGTATTTGTCACTTCATGATAACAAATACATCAGGTACTTTCCGGGACATACCAAGAAAGTTGTAACACTATGCTTGTCACCGGTTGAAGATACGTTCTTGTCTGGTTCATTGGACAAAACTTTGCGCTTATGGGATCTACGCTCACCTAACTGTCAAGGATTAATGCATTTGTCTGGAAGACCTGTAGCTGCGTACGACCCCGAAGGACTCATATTTGCAGCTGGCGTCAATTCAGAAAGTATCAAATTGTATGATTTAAGATCATTTGACAAAGGCCCCTTTGTCACATTTAAATTAAATCAAGAAAAGGAATGTGATTGGACAGGTTTAAAATTCTCGCGTGATGGAAAAACTATGCTAATAAGTACAAATGGATCTATCATAAGACTAGTTGATGCATATCATGGTACTCCTTTGCAGACCTTCACTGGGCATTTCAATAATAAGGGTATTCCCATTGAAGCATCATTTAGCCCTGATTCGCAATATATCTTTAGCGGCTCAACTGATGGAAGAGTACATGTATGGAATGCAGACACTGGCTACAAAGTGTGTGTCTTGAATGGGGATCATCCAGCTCCTATACAATGTGTACAATTCAATCCCAAATTTATGATGCTAGCCTCAGCCTGCACTAATATGGCGTTTTGGTTACCTACAATAGATGATGTCTAATTTTTATATTTCAAAAAGTTTGTGGAGGTAATAATATTATATATTTTAAGTAATCTAAGATTATTATATAAGAAAGGAGCTGTAATGATCATCATTTTTAGGAGTGATGAATTATTGTTTCTGTAATGTGCTCTTTCAGTTGTGCATAAACTACTAAATTCACTTGAGACTTATTTTATCATGTATCCACTTTAATTTTGCAACCGAATTATGACAACATCACAGTGAATTTTTGTAATTCTGTTATTGGACCTGATTACAGAAAGCTATGAATTAAATTAGAACCCTAGTGTATGCATTTAAATAGTTTTCATTCCATTTAAACATTCTCCTTTAAAATTGTAGGTATTTATAATTCACATATTATATTACCTACTATTAGCTGTACAGTTTAATAATAATCCTGATATATTTATAATAACTAGATGCCTAAAATGTAATCTACATTCGTTTTATTTTACTCATACATTCCTTCAAATCCATTGCAGTTAGCCAAGAAGACAATGATGCAACTGCAACTTAAAACAGTTCTATAGGGTATTCTGTGTAGTGTTGTGTAAAAAACATTAACACAGTGATAAATAATTATTTAACAAATTCTAAACAAGCACACACAATATTGATCAGTAGGGCATTGGGAGGCAATTGCCCTTTAATTTGCTGGCTTTTTCTTTAAGAACTTTGCAGTCATAAATCACCCTGGTATAAGATCAGTATTTTTTCAGGTCGAGCCATTCAGAATTTTCTATGTATCTATTCATTATGCCAGAAACCTTGTGTGACCATCCATTATTGATTGAGGATTCTTATGAGAATTTGATAAGGATCTGGTGTGATCATATATAGACAGATAGATGAGAAACTCCATACTGTACTGAAACTCCATACAATGTAATGGAAATGCAGTGCATGCCATTTACAGCATGTAATTTGCAATCGCATCTCCACTGAGGGCAAAAGAATTTATTTTTCTCATCTGTCGCCGCTAGAAGCAACTGGAAACATTATTTTCCCCATCTAAATGTTACTTGTACATGATATACATATCGATGATTTTGCCTATCTGCTGGTGCTAGAGGAAACTGGAATAAGGAGCAATATTTGGCTATACCACCACTGGTGTGAAATTGAAAATTCCCATTCACTACCAGTTGGAGCAAATGGTAATGACGGTGCGACAAGGATCTTTTGGCCCGTGGAATACATTGACAGCGGAGCGTGGGTGTAAAATGGGTGTTACCATTTTATAATTTTTTTCTACTTCCAACGAGATATTGCAACAGGTGGATCCGAATGGTTACTAAAAAAAAGGGTAAATTTCATAGCAAACGGCAACTCTGCAATTGTCCTGAAGTGATATTTCAAATGATGAATGCCTTGCTTCCGATTTTGGGCGCGAGCCAAAAGATCCTTGTGGGACTGTATGGCGACGTTTGATTTCACGCATACTTTATTGCGGAATATTTAAAATAGGGTCTCCAGAAAATAAACAATAATATAAAGATCAACCAAAAATCTGTATTTGTAAATTTCGGTAATTATTTCAAAAAGAATTCTTGTTTTACTTAATGTCCCACTCCTTCCCTTAACCTCAACTCGAACAAAATTTAAACTTTTTAACTCTTCCACTTAATCACGTAAATTGAAACGGTTTGCGTAAAGGATTGACACAGTGAAATATTTATAATCAATCAATTGTATAAAATCGATTGTCGATTTCTTTACGAATATTATTCTATCTATCTAACTGGAAAACCTTGTAATCTCATAGTCAAGAAATGAGTAAAACAACGAGGCTTGACACATTAAAATTAGATTTTTAAATAATAATTCATGTGCGCAACGAATTTTAAGCCTTTTTTTGTCTCATATTGTACAGCAATCAGTCACCACCATGGGACATTAAGCCGTAGATTTCTTAAGGTTATGGAAACGTAATTAGAAATGCGACCAGTGCCACATACTGTTCTTAACTCATCATATGCCTTTACTGAAGCATATTTTAAAGAATTTTGCGCTTGAGTCAACTTACACTCTGTCTGTTGTCCATTAGTTTTTGAGCCAGTTAATTAGGATGATTTGCAATTCTGTCTTTGTAGGACTTCGTCTATCTAGCTATTTCCACTCTGATTGTAACATTTTGAAATCTTTATGCAGTTGTTCGTTGGTTATAAGCCATGGGTGATTTGTCAGTATCCGTAGTAAAAGAAACTAGTCTTCTCAATTAAAGCGTTTAATAATTAATTTCATAATAGGATTATTAATAATACAATGAGGCAAGTTCGTCACGGGTTATATGTTTTAGCGTTGAGGTAAATACATAGAGAAGCAAACGTCACTTCGGCGCGTCGAAAAAAGTGTAACAACTTAAAAGTATGCCGACGTAGCTTTGAATCCAATAAATAATTTGGAGTAAACATATATCCATCTCTTTTACTCTTGTTTCCCACCATACCGACATTACGTCGATCCGATAGAGGTAGCAATATTATTAGTAGTAGGAGGCTCAGTGTTGCTTACTATATGATTATTTCCCACAATTTAAATGCACAATGATTATAATTATTTATTATATATTTTTTTAATTAGCTTCGTTACATTTCAGATAGAATCCAATACGTGAATTATTAAAATAAATTATTATAGTACCTAATTCATTTTATTCTATATGAAATTAGAATTGTTACACAGATTATTTGGATATTAGTTAATAGTGTCTATGAGGGTATGTGGTCAAACTATGAAAATATTATTGAATGAGTAATAAACAAAACACACCTAATGTTATCTATTGCATTATTTTCAAAATATGCAGGTTGATGGTTGCAGTCTATTTAGAGCGGGTAAAATAAATATAAATTTACAAAGTACGTATCTCTTCAACAAACTCAGTAAAACGTTGTTGCCTATTTCCTGTTTCCACTTCTTTATCCAGACGTTAAGAGTAGTAGGCCGCTCCAGTTACTAGACTGAATAGTCGCGGGTTCGATTCCCACATAGTACAAATCTTTGTGTGACTCACACATTTTGTTTAGGTCTGGCTATTTGTTTGTTTTATTTTAAATGATTGTAAACGTATAGGTATATACGGGCCAGCCCGTCCGTTTGCATCATCAGCATTTTTACGTCACATGCACATTATATTATTAAGATCATCAGTTCGCAATCGGTTAGCAAGAGAATCGAGCGCGTGCTCACATACTTACATATATCATATCATACATTAATTCTCATTTATCATTAAATCATAGAATAGTGATAATTTGGACTATCAATAAACCTTTTAATTATAACAATATCAAGTTTATTATTTATCATCTTCAAAAACGCTCTACGAGTAGTCTAACCAGGTGGCGCTTTTAAAAAAAAAGGATAGAAAAAGTCTTGGTTAATTCCCCAATTGCTTTCTACGACACACGTGAGAACAAATGGGGTGGAGCTATTCTTTACCATCCATTAGGCAATTATGTAACAAAGAATTGTGTACAATATTCGCTTTGAGTAAATAGCTTATTTATTTTCATAATATTCTAATGAAATTTTTGGAACTTCATACTTTCTGTCTACCCCGCAAGGGATCTGGCGGAAATGGCACCCTTTGAGTTCCAAAAAAATTAATTAAGTAGATATTCGTATATTACATAATTATAGGTGACACAATTATCCAACATTTTCCCATAAAGACGGGAACATCAAATGGTGTTTTAATTGGCAACACTGCGTCTCAAAATTATTTTTGTAACTTGAAATCAGTTTTTTATTTTATTTACTAGTAAATATATGAAAAAACAATAAACTTATGTATGGAAAGTCATTCCGCTTGCGGTATAGTGATTTTGCGACCTCAAATCGCGTTCTTACACCAGGCATTTACCTATTTTGTGTTTTTTTATTAATACGTGTTACTCGAGAGATGTCAGGCAGGCCAACGCATGACATAACCTTGAAACTTGGCTGCGGGCTTATTCTTAGCCGACATACATTTACGCCGTTACTGCTAATCTAGTGTTATGTATATCAATGTGTTTTAGGCTTCCTATTAAAAACGATTTTGTAAATGGGAACCTGAGTGGAGACTGCTTTCTTTAAGTAACTAACATAACCTATGAATAATTATTTTTTGTATAATTTAGTAGTAATCTTGACCTGTCTGAGTCGTTAACGCTTTGAGTCGTAGCATACGGGGTACTCATATGCGCGATAAAGGCGCCCTCAATTTGTTTTTACCTTTTTTACCACGCTATACTATAATTGTATCAAATAACTTGACTGCTTCGTTGGTCTAGTGGCAAAGCGCATCGGTTTGTGATTACGAGATCCTAGGTTCAAATTCTAGGTCGGACAATATTAAGAATGTTAGTGAATAGGTATGCATTGAATCTTGGCTTGATATTGAATGCCCTGCATTGTGTATAGATGTAATCTTTGTTTTTTTTTCTCTCGGTGCCGTCGCACGGTCTGCACGCTGTACTGTTAAGTTCCTTTTAAAGTAATATATCTTTGGTATTATTGTACTGCCTGTCCGCCTGATTACTTTCAATATACTGCTAGATGTTTGTTGCTGGTTTGTTTTGAATCCCACGCAAGTTCCACCTGCGCGACTGACACGAACCAGAGGCCCGCGTGTCATTCATCTGCTCTAATAGACAAGTGTAGTTTTAACGAAAACTTCCCAGTACGAGTCCGGAGTCTGGAATTGTGCCCGGGTTATGGCAATAGGCTCGCCCCCATAGACGAAGAATGCTCGCCCCTTATTACATGGGACCTAAAATCGTGGAAGCGAAACGTGGGTATACTCAGTACATCTCTGCCTCCCCCGCTTAGGGAATATAGGCGTGATGGTGTGTAACAAATAAATAAAACATTGTTGTTTCTTTTAATAGAACCTGAAACAAGAAAAGTATTGTTAATAACGAGATTAATAGGATCAGACTTTATAAAGTCAACTGTCAGTGTTACTATGACATCATTTGACACTACTTAGTGATATTTCAATTTGACAGCTGCATGTGCATAGAAGAATACTATTTTTTGCAAGGGCATAAGTTATCATTAAAAAAACGGTTTTCTAACCTTCTGCACTGTGAATTCTTTTTGCCCAAGTTAATTTGGTGTTTTAATACCTATGTTTAGTAAATCTCATCTCAATTCTCGCTAGTACCGATCAGTTATCATTTCTTGTGTTATAAATTTGACATTGACAGAATAATCGAACGGTGGAGCCACAGATTATAATTAGAACTCGAAGTTACAAAGATTATTGGCGTAAATTTAGAGGAGGACTAACATTACACCTTATGTCCTTTTATATGTCATTTTTGCCTATTTTATCCATAGAGGTACTAGAAGCATAGAGGGAGCATTTACAAGATTATATATTTGCACTGCTTACACTTATGTCATGTCAGTGATAAGAAAAAGAACAAATCCATCGTTACCAGTTACAGCCTTGTATATTTGTTTTGACATTAATGACATAGACCATAGACCTTACTTAAGTTTTCCTTTAGATGTAGTATTTGTACTTTCCCATATAACTGCGAAAGCTTTATCGATAAAATCATTTTGTATATAAGCCGAAAATTAAGTATTTTTTACAATACAAAGTATCACTGTATCTCATAGTGCCTATTATAGATGCGTTACTTAGTTTTGTAGTAATAATAGTATTTCTATTTAGCTATTGACGATCTAAAGAATCTTGAAATTCACTATATAATAATTCTAATTTAAAATATCTTTTTAAACACAAGCTTTTATAGCAAAAACACAACGGAGACCGACAAGTTATTATGGTACTTGTCAAGACAAATGTAACGAGCCTCAATACGTCAGGGTTATGTTGAGTAGTTAGGTAGTTTTGTTGATAACCCTTCGCCTCCAATATGAGACCCTGGATACCATCCACACGTGAACTCAAACACGGCGGGGTTATGTTGGGAAGTTAGGTAGTTTCATTGGCCACCCCCCGGCTCCATCATCAGACCCTAGAGACCATCCGGGTGTAAAGTACTCGTCAAGACAAACCCAAAGGGTTATATTGAGTACTTGTGTGCTTCCATTGGCCACCTTTCGGCTTCATCATCAGACCCTGAATACTATCTGGTTATATAGTATTTCTCAATACCAATTTAATCAGCCTTAACATGAGGGGGTTACGTTGTATAGTGTACAAGTTCCTATACCCACCTTTCGACTTCACTTTCAGACCAGCTGCATGGTACCATATTATTGCAATGTTATCGGACTTACATACATATGCCAAATTTTAGCTCAATCGGATACCCGCCCGTGCTTGTAAAATGAATCATAAGATTTCAAATGAAAAGACAGACATTGTAAGTTAAATAAAAGCTTGTAAAAATAAAATTGAATCTTTTATAATGTTTTTATTTATTTCAATAACCGCGAACAAAATATATATAAGAAAAAACCTATTGCAAAGAGAACAAAATGAAGTTAATTTTACATGAAAACTGGTACTGGTTGTAATCTTCGCTATCATCGAAGCACTCTTTTGTAAAATGTTGTAAAAAGATGCAACTATACTGAGTTTCAATTTGCTCTTAGTATTGCATCAAAACACAATTAATTTAGGCTGCAATATCTGTAGGCATACTAAAACAAAAAAAAACATGTGTTAACAATTATATAATTACCAATTTTCGAAAATGCTATCGATATCGATGTAAATTTTCCAATCCTTATGACTAATTTCTTTGGGAATAAATACTATTATTAAGATTCTATCTAAATCTTATTATTTATGCTCAAGGAAAATAGTCAATCTGGTGTAGTTATTATGCATCTTCAAACTAGTCACATCTTTTTTAGAATATACATTTTATCTTTACCATTATACAGCAAAACCAAGTCACCGGCCGAAGCTTACCTAATTTAGCTTCATCTGCTTTTCTAGATCAATAAGATTCGCATTCCGATATAAAGCACGGTATTTTAGTTGTGTGGCACCATGTTTTTTCAAATATTTTAATTATAGATAAATAGATAGATAATACTTTATTGTTCCACCAGAAATACAAGAAGGCAATAAAAAGATACAATATTTCAATTGAAAGATAGTGTTACAATGGGCGGCCTTATCACTAATAGTGAGTCACTCTTCCAGGCAACCTTTGGATGGAGAGGATCTAAAGAAAACACAAGATTTAGGGGTGTACTTAGCTAACAGAACATAACAATACACAAATAAATCTATCATAAACTACTTAAATAATATACCTATATATACACAAGTAAAAATAATATATACGCGCCAAAGATACGTCTATAATATAAAGCAACAGCAACAGCATATAGAGAACATCCACCAAATTTAATTTAATTAATCGGTGATGTAGAACTTTTCCACCTGTCCTCCGATTATATGAATAGATAGAGCACTCCTTATAGAAACAGTTAGTGAGTTCCACAGTCGTACGGCTTTGACCGTAAAAGGGTTATCGTAAAAGGTGCTAGAGTGTAGAGGCATTACGAGAGCCAAGTCTCCGAGAACACAGCAGATTATATTCTCTTTGAAACACAGTCCCTAGACAAACAAATATTAACCGATAAATTTGCGTGGCCTACGTCAAAATAAAAAAGTCATAAATTTTCAATAAAAAAAGAAATTCGAACCATGTAGAAACAAAGATTTTAAAATTGGTTACCTAAATGGTAGTGTCCAGAAGAAGTGTACAGATGAACTGCGTTTATAATCCCTCTATGTTTTTAATCCTACCTCTATGATTTTATCTTTATAAATAGTTAGTGATGGGGGCCGTTCGCACGAGCGTATTTTTGCAGCGCTGGAAAAGACCGTCGAGATGAAACAAATGAAAAACAGTACATGCGTTCACACGTAAGCGATTTTTTATCGCGACCGATTTTAATCGCGCTTGTTCTACTTTCAACGCTTGACGTTTAAGCGTTTAAGCCGTGATCACACTTCGTGACCACGACTCCGACCTGACAGCCTTGAGACGCCATTAAGCCGTGATCACACTTGCCGATTCCGACTCCGACCTGACTGCCTTGAGACGCCATTACAAGACAGTCAGGTCAGAGTCAGAGTTGGATTCAACTTCACCCGACCCCGATTGCGACCAAGGTTTTTTATATGATGCAGTCATCGTTATGCTAAGCATCAGTGTATCGATATAATATGATATTGTTGTCGTGTAAAGAAATAATGTAAAAATGAAAGTGATTGATGATGTATCGAAACATAAATCCTTTATTAGGCTTTCCTTATTCGTATGTCTCTTCATCTTTCCTGTCCGGATAAATAGAAAAATAGGTAGATTGACAAATTATTATTTTAGATCAGTCAGCGCGCGCGCTTCTCCACAGAGGGACGTGTACCGTGCAGCGACATGGAATTCAGCACTAAGGGTGAAACGATATATCGATGTTATAATAGGCAACACATTGACGTTTTAAATTGCGAGTTACATTTTTTTTTTAAAAACGTAGCCCTACACAAGGATTTATTCCTGTATCGTGAGTGCGTTTACAAACATGAAATTTCACATACACAAATACCCAGACCGGAACAAATAATTGTGGATCACCCAAAGATTTGTCCCGTGCGGGGATCGAACCCGCGACTATTAGACACAGTGGGCGGAGCGACTCAAGCTCTTAACCACTGCGCTAAATCGTCCGTCCGTCCGTATTTATGTTTCGATTTCGCTTTAGGTTAGTACAACGCAGTTAACAGATGTAGTGTTGGCATACATACCTCTAAGGAACTATATTATTGCATTGTCACCGAATTTATATTCGTATGCTAAATTTCAACTCATGCAGACGCCCGCAAGTGTTTGAAAAATGGATCACAAATTTTGAACCAGAATGACAAACAGACATCCGAAAAATAAGTGCATAAACAACTTCTAAAATATCGATTTATCGATATTTTTAAAGCGATGTTTTTTTTACAAACGCTCAAATCATACATCGACAATAAAGAAAGATAAATAAAAGATTGATGATTCGAAACATCACCAATCACTTTCATTTATCTATATCATATATCTAATTTAATCCGTAGTCCAAACCAACCCTGGTTCTTCAAATTAAAATTGACTAAGAAAACGACTTCTATCCTTTTCCGTCTTAGATGTAATTATTGTTACAGTGCTTGACATCTTTATTATCATATAATTTGAATATAAGAAACTCGTCGTTGTGCGAGTTGTGTGGCCAAGTAATTGGCGACCTTACCAACATTTAATTTTCCTGTCCTCGTTTTCATCCTTACACCATTTCCATATTGAATGTGAAGCTCCTCTTGCTTATAATTTATCAACTATTCTGTCATAATGTAACAATTGATATATTTAAGCTATTGTAAAGTTTATTGTACATCATCATTGTTGAAGCAAAGTGGTTTGCAATTAGGTTTTAGTTTTTTATAATCTCACTACTGGCACACATGACAGATGTTGTACATTTGAATTTAAATATTTTCACAGAATGAGTTGAGAAAATTTTTGATTGGAAAAATTTTGTTCGAACTGAAAAAGCTGTGTTGTCAGTTAAAGCAAACAGTATAATAATAACTTTGTGCAATTATACAATCATGAACGTTTTGTAATAACTTATATACTATAAGAACAAGAATAAGAATAGGAGTAATTTTATTGTTGAAAAAGAATTAGCAACTAAGTGACATTATCTAAGAGCCCCAAACTAGACGAAAAGTCTGTATCTTGGGACCCCGTGGAGTTAAACTATGAGTAAACTTAATTTAGTTACAATTACTAACGCGAGCTGGAAATTAATGACATATTATAATAGTAAAATAATAAAAGAAAATAAAACTAAAGTAGTAATTAATACTCGTGAGCCTAGCGTGCCTGGTTCTGTATGTGTGTGTGTGTGTGTGTGTGTGTGTGTACACGAGGGTGTGTATTAGAGTATATGCGTGAGCGAGCAATTATATGAGTGAACAGTTAAAGGTCATTTACTGAGTTTGATTCTATGGTCATGTCTATGCGGTTGATTCGACTGTGGCCCAACTTTCAAATAAGTTTCTCAGTGTCGTCGTAATACAGACAACATACTCTTTACAATAGATTTGCACGAGTACAAAGAACAGTGTGTGGTGTTTATTATCTTGTAAATATTATTATAGATGTAAACCAGAGCATAGATAGGAGCACGTCTGGCCAAGAGGGAGTTAACCTCAGGAAGCGGGATTCTGAATACTCGTCTTGAAATAATTATGTTATAATCATCCCTGTTTTTTTAAACTGTTGTGTATTTTAAGGTAGCGGATAGAATGAAAAGCTGGCGAACTCTTAGCACTTGAAACTCATGATACAAAAGGTCAGTTGGGTCGGAAGGGTTCGGAAAGGTTCGGAAGGGTTTCTTTAATGTGACTTTAATGAGTGCTCTCTGTGCCCTTTCGAGTTCAAGAAGATAAGTCTTCCCTGCGTTTCCCCATACACTTATGCAATACTGTATAAGCGACTGAGCGAAGCCAACGTAGACAAGTTTCAGAGTGTCAGGGGGCACGCTGTCCCGGAGTTTGCGTATGATGTGTATGATTTTTCTGACTCTACCAGATATTGCAGAGATCTGTTTTTTGTACACTAAATGTGCGTCAATAAGTATGCCTAGGTATTTGATGCAAGGAGTACGTTGCAAACAGGAACTTTGGAAACATGGGGAGTTTACAGGGCTGTTATGACAAGTATGAAATTTTAGTGACAAGGTTGGTGGAGGAGCGGGGACGGATGTCTTAGAAAAAGCCATGTATTTGGTTTTGGTTACATACTGAACCAATACTGTATAAACGGATTAATAATTTGCATACCGTGAAGTGTTCCAGCCTTTTATTTCAAGCTTCCATTACAAAGGATTTCTTTTACACTGCGCATTAGAGTGAGCAGAGAAACTGATCCTGTTGGCCCCCCACTATAATAATATCTATATTTAATTTTGTAATATGTCTATAATTGTTTTTTAAGTTATCTTATTCAATTTATGTTTATATTGCCCACTTATCTCAAACCCTTACCTATCCGCCAAACCTTACAACCTCGTCAAACCAATCCTATTTATAATCTATGAAGTCGATCTTCTCTAATTATTGTTTATCGGGGAGTTGAATTCTTTTAGAATCTTACAAACACGATTAAGCATTTCACTAAACATTGGCAAAATACACTTAAAATTAGTGTGAAGCCATAACATTTTCAAGTCATTTTTTAACGCTCGTTTGAACACTTATTTGCAAGCGATTAAATATCGCCTATGGCGATTTATTCCAGCGCTGCAAAAAACCGCTCGTGCGATCGGCCCCATACTCTGTGACAAATTGATCATAACTATTGAGGTGCCTTCAAAAACTTCCTACCTAGTTCTTATTGCAAAATAAGCGGTGATTATTTTTAGGATATGATTTAATAATCGATTATAATATTCATTATTCTTTGTTTATTTCTCTGGTAATCGATTACGCCCATGCTACCGTATGTATTGGATTGACGTTTGTTTTGACTTTTATTTGACGTCAACTGACAGCGGCAAGTTCGTTTATTTTGTATAATAAGTTAAGGCACTTTAGGCCTGTAACAAACTTTGTGGTGCTAGTGCACTCATACCACGTATACCCACTCTTGCTTTCACTTGTTTGTTCGCCGTCCCTGTGGTCGTAGTCGTGCCCACAGACGTGGTCGTGCCTGTGCCGAAGGTATGTATGAAGTTGGTACCTATATCTCTTTCAAACTATTACTTTATACACGTTCGTTGCTTGGGTTCTATTCTAGACTTTATCACTGATAATTTATTCTCATTCTAGTTCTGCCCTATAGAGTGCTGCAGCTGTCATATTGTAATTTGCAATTTTTAAATCGATTATCAGTCTGGAAGTTCGCCAGTCTCTCATGTGGATTATATACACTCCGTATGCTATCTCTATCCAACTATAAATAACAAGATAGCTAGTCAAATGTTGAACAGTGTCAAAGTACAAGATACTTGTTATCACGACCTGAAAGTAAGTACCATATGCGACATTTCTTTAGGAATATCTATTTGAGAAAGTTTTGCTTTTATATAGAAGTAAATATTTTGACTAAAATTTGCAAAAATATCCTATATATTTTATGAAAAATGTTTACATAATCATTTTTAAGAATTACTGTACTGATAATAAACTCTGCTAATAATTCATGTGTTATGTTATAATGCGGTATATCTTCTATTATGGTATACATTTTCATACTTACCCTAGTAGTAGTTACTGATCTGATTGTAGAAAGTTCCAAATTGAAGGAGATCAAAATATGATTTTGTTGCTAATTTTATTTACCGATTTCAATTTTTTATTTCATATGTACATTGTAATTTTAGTATGCTTTATATTTATTTTTTTGTAAGGACATATTGTGTCCCTCTATTTTTGTAACATTGCTAATGGTATAAACATACTTAAAAGGAGTCTCCAACCACTGTCAAAGAATGTTTTGTTGTTACCGACATAAAGATTTTTGATTTGATTTGATATATTTATGTTTCACATTTATTATATAGGTATGTATAGAGGAGAGACTATATTGTAGAATTTGATTAGATGTTTACTTGTATTTATTTCATTTCAGGAAAATAATACAATGTTGCGCAGTTTTCAAAAAGCAGTGAGTGCCCTTATTAATGTCATTTTAGTATTTCCTTAAACTTTCTATATGATTTGAACTTTGATAATATAAAGGAATTTGTGATTTAATTAATGTTATTTTTGCCATGAGCTAATTAAATAGATATATTTTGGGATGCCTTGTGTTGAGCAAACTGTCATAGATAGTCTTCATAAATATAATAGCTTAAATAGTTAAGCTATTAACAGTAAGAGAAGTTAATAATAATACCTATGTTAATTCTACAAATTCTCCACGTGTTTCTTCTTGTGAACTGAAAGTATACTGTTCAGCTAGGCTGAGAAAGTAAACTTAGTTTATCAATTAACACTATGTTGTCTGGTATTTTCCCGCCAAATCGAGGCGTAGCACGGGTGTTGATTTTAATTTTCGCGCTAAAATTAGACTTTCCGTAGATCGGGTACCGTCGACAATAGATGACGCACTACCCCACCCGTTTAAAGCCCCTTGTTTACAAGTTGCCTGCGCCTTACCACTTCACGCAACAGAACGAGTAAACTCGTCTCCCTCATTTTACTATAAAAAAGGGTATGATGAGTTTACTCGTTTCCCGAAAAGAATGTGTTAACATGAAAATGTGTTTAATAATATTGTTATTTTATTTCAGATTGGATACAAAGGACTTTTATTGGAACCATATGTTACCTCCATTCAATTGTCTTGTAATTATGCTAGTGGAAATAAAAAAGCCAACGTTCAAAAACTGCCAAGTCTGCCAGTGCCAAAACTTAAAGATACTTTGACGAAATACTTGTTAACTGTTCGTCCACACTTGAATGATGAGGAATTTGCTAACACAACGAATTTGGTGAAAGATTTTGAAAATGGACTTGGAAAAAAATTACAAGTAATGCTTGTTATGTTAATAAATTGTATGAAATCACGTATACCTATATACGTATGTAACATAGACTATGTACTTATATGTGATTATATTGCTTAGATTAGGACTTTCTGAACTTCACCATGCGCTACCTCTCAAGGCAATGGTAATCATAAAACATTTATTTGCTAGGGTTGTACATGTGAAATACATACACAGTATATACTCGTTTAATATGGAGAAATTGATTCTTTGGAAAAAATAGGTTTATTTATATATCACATGAATAGTTTTTATATTTATTTTCTTACACATATTTAAACGGCCCATACCCAGCCCGGCATGCAGGATGCCATGTTCGTCGTGTCTGGAAGGTGTTTAAGTACATATTATATTTTCATAAATATTTTTATTTATTTGGGCAGGTATATACATCAATATTCTATTCTAACTGGTTGAGTGTAATTAGGTATTTAAACGTTAATTTATCAATTAATATGCTAAGTAATACTTCTAAGGACTACTTGAATGCAAATAGTTCACAAAATACCACTTGGGGCTAGTTGGGGCTATACTTTTAATTTCGAATTAGAAGTTTGCATATACGAGTACAGTTATATAAAATGTTAATAAGTGCGAGTGGCGGCGCAATATTATCTTTGCTGTTTCCACGTAATTTGGTCACTGCTACAAGTAGCGCATGGTAGGACCATTCATAAATTACGTCACATGATGAGAGGGAGGGAGATAGTCAACAAAGTGTGACATCGTGTGACTGCCCGGGGGTGTGGCACACTCAGTGGTGTGACAATGCATTGCGAGTCTTAAATCTTTAAAATATTTCCAACTCTTTCAATATTTTTACGTGGCACTTGGCGGCCTCGCGATGACACGCAAAATTTATAAAATGTTTGCTTTATTGTTAATTTCATAGAAAAAAAACAACTTTAAAAAAAAAAAAAAACATCGTCACGCCTATATTCCTCAGAGGGGGTGGCAGAGGTGTAAACTTTTTAAATATATAAATAATTTTGGAAGTGCTGTTTTAATGCTGAAATTCGTGTGACGTAGTCCCTTTGCAGTTTCGGCACTAAACTACACACTAAAGCAGCCCTCCTAAACTTAATGCTCAACCTGCTGCTCCACATAAGTCTATTCGAAAAAATATTGTATTGTTATTATATCATAAAAATCGATAAAATAATAGTCATATTTTATTTCAGGGGTTGTTAGAAAACAGAGCACAAAAATATCTAAACTGGCTTGAGGAATGGTGGTTGAACACGGCCTACTTGGAGTATCGTGATCCAGTCGTCGTTTATTCTAGTCCTGGTCTGGTATTTCCTTTCAGGAAATTCCAAACCCAAGACGATCAATTAAGATATGCTGCTAAAACATTGCTAGCTGCTTTGGATTACAAATTCTTAATTGACAAGTAAGTGTTTAAATTCAGATATCTGTTTAAAGTCCTTGGTATGTAAAACATGTAGGTATATTAGTAAGCTTCCAAATGCATTTAATGAACTCTTTGTGGATATAGCCATGAAAATATTTGTACCTCTGTTATAAATAAGTAATGGCAGAGACATTTACTGATTATTAGCACATAATCGCGAATGTCTGATTGGTAGTAATTGGCATGCTCGTTTCGTTTAATGCATATCAGAGGTGTGATAAGCTTAGGAGTATGGTCTACAAACTCTTTGGTTCGGTTCTACGGCTGGTTTTCAGTACTTGTACCCAAGCTTTTAGACAAGTTTTCATGTTGCTGTCATCGTTTTAGTTTTTTAGTTTAAGCTGAGAGCAATGGGGATTTTGGATTAGGATATGTAGGATCGGTATACAACATAAGCTTCGTCAGTCTATACCTTTCGAGCTTCAAATTGATACTGAATGTGATCATTACCAATCAGCGATCGCTGCCAGATGCGCTGCATTTACGGGTAGTAATTACGGCAATGATATTGGTCCAAGATCGCAGAGCGGGCAGAATTAGTGCGTGGTTTTATGAAAGTAGTATTAGTTATGAACGTATGCATATTCACTGTAAAGTAAGTTGTAAAATTATCTTAAAAGGCCTCCTTTTCCATGAAGTAGCATTTGGCCTTAAAGGTTGTGTTACCAATAGGTAGCCAAAGTTCCCACTCGTCGTCGTCTCGTTTGCCCAGTTTGGCGTTATAAACCGCCATGATAACGGTAATGTATGTTTTCAAGGTATTTCTATGACTTTCAGAGAATACCTTTCGGTCATTTTTAGGTATCAGGTACCCTACCCTTGGTCGTCACATTCGATCTTGACATTGTTGTTCATGAATGACCTGTGGACAATAATCCCAACACCGCCCTGAAACTAATGGTTGGCATCCAAGAAATAGAGCACGTGACCAGATTTAGTGCTGTCGCATCGTCCCCATCTCTAGACTTAAGATAAACCTACAACCCCAGAGTAACTCAGGTTCATGGTTGTCTAATGGCGGAAGCTCAGGCATCTGCAAGACTTTTAAGCACCCCCTACGCACAGATGCTTCTGTAAACAGAAAAACGTTACGATAATCAAATGAGACCAATAACATTCAAATATCAATGAAGTAGCTGTAGTCGTGTATTAACTGTAACTTTTTAATTCGACTCATTTTGAATACTGACATAATGTACTAAGAAGTCTCTGAAAATCCTTTTGATCACGAAGTATTAGGGACGCCATGGCTACGTGTAGTGGTCTGAACGAAAACCGCTCGGCTCACTGGATTGAGTAGTCGCGGGTTCCAACCCAGCTAGACAAACATTTGTGTGATCGCTAGATCTTTGTTGACAAACATTAACAAATATTTGTTGGTCTAAAAACTTGTGATATTTGTGTTTGTTAACAGATTTTATAGTATTTTTTGTTTTGATTTGTATTTTTGTTTGCCTTCGGTAGTAAGTAGTAGTTCCTGCGTAATTTATTTCCATTCACTATTCCATTTTTCAATTTTTAGCGACAAAATTCCAGTTGAAATGATGGGGAAAAATCCGTTGGATATGGCGCAATACAAAAAAGTATTTGGAACGTGTAGAATACCCGTAGAGAAGCGGGACAAGTTATCATTCAATGATAGTAAACATGTGACTGTCATACATAATAATCACGTAAGTTTTTTCGTTTTAATATTTTGCACAAAAAAATTATCAAATAAATTTAACCTAGTGTACGCTATAGATTAACTTCGACGTTAACAATAAACTTGTACTGGCCATAAAATAGGACTTTTTTTAATTCATGTATATAAGCAAATATATTAACAGTAACTCTACGTGTGTCATCTGGTCGCTTTCACCAAAATAATATGCTGGTTAGCCTTGTCTAAAAGGTCACTCGTTACATTTATAAAACGGGTTTTGATTGGCACTCTGTCTATACTGATATTATAAAGAGGAAAGATTTGTTTGTTTCCAATCGATAAACTCTGAAAGTAATGAACCGAGTTTATTAACTCTACGTTATCCAGGAGTAACTTAAGCTATACAACATAGACACGGTAGGTGGCGCTGTTGCCGACCGGGTGCGAAGCCGTGGAAAAACCCACACAATGAAAACGGCAAAATTTTGCAATACACTGAAATAATTGGTTTTGTAATTTTTTAGGAGAATTCGGTCTCTGTATTTTATTATTATTCAAGGTTACCACAAAGTTTGTATTATTGGACAATACAAAATCATTATACACCAACTCTTATTAGTGTCTAATTAGTTTTAGAAGCGTAGTTGTTGCTCGCTCGCCCTCTTGTACGATGAAGCTGTAAAGGCCCCTCGACCAACAAAGCGTAGATATTCACAAACACACACACATACAAACATGGTTTGATTTCGGTCAGGGTGTTTGTGTATGTTAATTTCATGTTTATAAACCCACCCACGGCATAGGAATAATTCCTAGTATGCGGTTACGCCCGCCGCGACTGTCTGTCTTTCTGAACGCGATAAACTCAATAACTACCGTACGGATTTTCATACGGTTTTCACCTATGGACGGAGTGATTCAAGAGGAAGGTTTATGTGTAGAATTTACCCGTGCGAAGTCGGGCCTGGTAACTAGTATATCATATTTATACTGTGTAGCAGTGTTGGGCAAAAATCAATTGATTAAACAATTGACAATTAACAATTGATTAACTGTAATTGCAGTGTTATGCAATTAACAATTGATCAATTGTAATTGCAATGTTTTGCAATTAATAATTGATCAATTGTAATTGCAAAACAACGCAATTACAATTGATCAATTGTTAATCGTTTTATGCACATTTACGATTAAACAATTAACAATTAATCATCAAAAAAAAGCACACCTAACGTATGCGCAATGTGGGAGTATACAATGTACACTTCTGTCTGGTGTTGTAAGGCTTGAATCGGGAGTACGAAGCTTGAGTGAATGCTTGCCTTCTAAAAAGACTTAAGACAAAAGAAGACATAATCATCTATGAGATTTTAGGAGATGCTGATAACTAAAATGGCGTTTATTTTTGGATCAAAGATGGCGTCGCGACTTCTTATGAATAATCAATATGGGCATCGTTTTTGGGTTTTAAGGGTACGCTGATTACGAATATCGCGCAAATTAAACGCTATGTTCTTTATCGGCATTCGCAAAAACCTAAAAATGATATCCATATTAATTTAACACCAATATCAATCTACTTGTACTTGTGAATATCAAACTAACCAACCTAAACACGAGGGGATTATGTTGTCCAGTTCACATGTTTCTATGGCCAACTTCCAACTTCATCATCAGACCATCCCCATGGTACCATATTATTGTATTGTCACCAAACTTACATACGTATGCCAATTTCAGCTGAATCGGATACCGTAAGTGCTTGAGAAAAGGATCAGAAGAGTTGAACCGGAAAGACAGACAGACATATGAACAGTGCAAGTTAAATAAAAGTAACACCGTCACGCCTATATTCCCCAGAGGGATTGGCAGAGGTGTACTGAGTACACTCACGTTTCGCCGACGATGTTAGGTCCCATGTAATAGGGGGCGAGCCTATTGCCATATACCGGGCACAATTCCAGACTCCGGACTGCTACTGGGAATTTTTCGTTAGAAAAACTACATTTGTCTGACCTACGATTTGAACCCAGGACCTCGTGATCACAAAGCGATGCGCTTTGCCACCAGACCAACGAGGTAGAAAGCAGTAGTAAGGCAGGGAGCAAATAAAAGCTTGTAAAAAATAAGTATTCTATTTTGTCCATATAAAAATGGAATATTTTATAAGTTCCCGTTCCATAAAGCATTCAAAATTCGGCCAATACACTGCACCCCTCTGCCAACCCCCCGTGGTAACCAAATGTTTGTTTATAAAAAGGTACCTAAACTTTAAAGAAGCGCGCGCGCACTTCGCCTTTCGGCAGTGTCACGAGCCGACAAGTGCGCGCGCGTCACTAGTAGGGTTGCCACCTTTTATTTGAGCAAATTAAGTACATTGGTTTTTAAAGGTAGGCAAAAAAGTACATTGTATCAAAATAAAGTATTATTTATTTCACTTTATTATTTTGTTTAAAAACATATTTATTATTACTTTTAGAACTTTTCAGTCATTGTTATCATTGCTAAACACCTTCACAGCATGTTGACAGTCAATAATAACTTGAATAGATTAGTAAGAATTAAGAAGTGCTTATAGTTTTTACTATTTTCTTTAAGTTAGATGTAATAATGTTTTTTTCTTAAATCTAGTACCATAGATTCGGATTTTAACACCAGACATCATCTACTTTGTGTATAATGAATCTTAAAAGTACTTTACAGTTCTCATAATGTACAAGATATACTTACCCTAAATAACGCACGATACGTACTTTATAATAAACTACGGGTAGCAACCCTAGTTACTCGTC
Source organism: Phalera bucephala (assembly GCA_905147815.2). Taxonomy (NCBI): domain Eukaryota; kingdom Metazoa; phylum Arthropoda; class Insecta; order Lepidoptera; family Notodontidae; genus Phalera; species Phalera bucephala. Next base: position 16,947,290 of record LR990622.1, read on the forward strand.
GCCTTTCGGCACCGGCACGAGCCGACAAAGGGCACGTGCGTAGGTAACTAGAGTCGGTCGGTAATGCCACAGTATCTATCTATCCAGTAACTTATCAAAGTCGTTTTAGTGGTATAATTACCAACACTCCCCGTCAGAACGTTGTTAGCACCTTTTTTTTTCATTTATTAAAACTTATTTACTGCAGTGGTTATAAGCCTGTATTTTTTCGTATAAGTCCAGCATAATACAATTAACCACAGGGACTGTGTAAAAACAGCATAATGAAAACGTTTATAATTTTAATGTTTAGGCTTAAATATTATTTACCTTTATTGCAATTTTTTCGTTTTTGTTTTTAAACGTATCCCCACACTAGGATTTATTCCTGTGTCGTGGGTGCGTTTACAAACATGAATATTCACACACACAAATACCCAGACCGGAACAAATAATTGTGGATCACACAAAGATTTGTCCCGTGCGAGAATCGAACCCGCAACTATTAGACACAGTGGGCGGAGCGGCTTAAGCTCTTAACCACTGCGCTAAATCGTTCGTCTTTCAAAAATTGTTTCAAGAAACCTGTTTTCTCATTTTACGTATAAGTATTCTCATTATATATAAGTATTCTCGAATCTCATAGTTATTGAGAGTGTTTATGATGGATTACTCGGAAATTGTATATAAGTATATTTGTTAAAAACCACATGACTTACTAAATATCAATAGAACTATCGACGTGTAGAGCACGCGTCTGTGTGCGTGAGTTTAATTCGGACCATAAGTACTAAGATGTTTTACTGTATTATATTACACTGTGGTAGGGCACACCACATACCCCGCGCACTGAGATCCCGCGTTTCTCTGTTCATTCGGCCTGAGGATTTAGGACGAAAATATTGTCATAACTTTTTTGCGGAGCGCAAAGTATCGCGTATATTTCGACACGATCTCACTTCAGAGTACTTTTGTGTGTGTACTTTTAGTAGCAGTTGTTTAAACTAAACTAATTTCCACAAACATAGAGAAAGTGAGTGTGAATCGTGCGCACACAGGAATATTGTAGGAGCTTAAATTCATTTCTATTAAGTATATTCGCATATTTCAACGAATAATTCCACACTTTTTGGACATTATAGTCATTATGGATAAAGAGGAATATAGTTATATGTCAGTTAACACGTTGGACACGGACATCAATGAACAGTTAGATCGAGATGGGCAGTCTTCAGGGCCGAGCTCAATCACGTCGATATCTTCACCCCCGCGTCTTGCACTACTTGACGGTACATTTTACAAATATTTACCAGAAGAATCAACAGCACATATAATCACAGCTCTGTGTACTAAATGCTCGCCCGTCACTACTAAAATCAGAGGATTCGACAACTGTTCATCCAATTTTCTGAGTCACCTCAAACGGAAACATGGACAAGATTATGTAAATGAATATAAAAGATACATAAAAACAAAAAAAAATATTAAAAAAGGTGCATACATTTAAAAAAAAATACCGACTAGGGGCTTAAGAAAAGTTGAAGAGGTCCAGCCATATACACCAGAAAAATTTGCACAAAATATGATAAACTTCTTGATTGATTCTATGATCCCATTGGGGGCTATAGAAAACCTATATTTATTAGAGATGTTTAGCAACTTGAAGATACCCGATAAGAATTTGAAAGTTGTAACCGTCGAAGTTTGAGTCGCCGTATAAATATATATTATGAAGAAAAATGTCTGCCATAAAATCTGAACTAAAGGCTGTTGATTTCGTGTGCACTACAACTGATATCTGGTCGGGAAAGAAGAGAAGCTTCTTAGGTATGACTGCACATTGGATCACAAAAGATTTGAAACGTGTTTCAGTAGCATTAGCATGTCAGCGGTTCAAAGGCATTCATAGTTACGATCGTATTACTAATTTAATTAAACAAATTTATACAGAATTTGGCTTAAACGGTAATAAGGTAGTCGCAACCATTACTGACAACGGCAGTAATTATTTAAAAGCATTTCGCGCTTTTGGCGTGGAACTTTCAAACATCAGTTGTGACAAAACCAGTCAGCCAGAAGATTCTTTGTTTGAAGAAATAGATGTGGAATCTGACTCAAGTCTGGACGAAGAAGAATCCGAAGATTTTATTTGCGTGCCCATATAAGATGCTGTGCGCATACATTAAGCTTATGTGCTACCGTTGATGCCAATAAAGTTTTAAATGACAAAGGTACTCCATTATCTCATATACATACCACCGCATTAAAAAAATGCCACTCTTTATGGAATGCAGCTGGTCGTCCAAAAACAGCTGAAATTATACAAGATTTATTACAACACACATTAAGTCGACCGGGTGAAACCAGATGGAATAGCCTATATGATTCACTTCAACAAATTTTATCAAATCAAAAAAAAATATTTCAGCTTCATAGAGCTTTAAATATTAGTAATCCCATAAAAGATGTTGAATTTGATTACTTGAAAGAATATTTGACATGTGCTGCACCAGAAGCAGAAGCACTAGATATTATGCAAAGTAAAACCAATGCCTATTATGGCATTTTATTGCCATGTCTGTTTGCATTGATAAGAAAAATACAAAAAATTGAAAGGAGAGGCAATTTGATGTACTGTGCACCTTTAATCGAGGCGTATAGAATAAACGTTGAAACGAGATTTAAACAGTTTTTTAACCTTAACACTGCTGAGGCAGAACATGCAGCAATAGCTGCTGTATCGTATCCCTGTTTTAAAAATAAGTGGCTTTCTCGCTTAGATAATCAAGACCAAACTAGGGTACAGAATCTTTTTAAAACCCTTAGTTCAAAAGAACTCAATGAAGAGCCTCAACAAATTATAGCAACTAAAAGTCGTAATGAAAATTTTTTTGAATCTGATGCTGACTCAGATAGTAATATTAATGTGTCACCTACAGCGGCTGCCAGTACTAACATGCCTATAACAATGGCTGAGCTATTAATGCTACACTTTTTTGCTGAAGAAAGTGAAGAACTAAGTCTGCTGAACAAATACCCAGAAATAAAAAGAGTCTTTATAAAATTTAATACGCCATTACCAGCTTCCGCAGCAGTTGAAAGATTGTTTTCTTTTGCTACTATGACCAATTCACCAAGCAGTCATAGATTATCAGATCAAATGTTTGAAAAGAGAGTCGTGTTGAAGTGCAACTTAACCTATTCAAAGAATATACAGAAAACATTTTAATTATGTGTCATTAAATCGGAACATTAATTTAAATAAAAATTGATTTTTAATATTTTTCGTTGTATATTTATTTAACACTATTGTTGCTCCTTGTTTGCTATTGTTTATCTTGAATTCTTATGACAAATTCAATTTGTCATAAGAAGACAAATTGACTTTGCGGGTCGAAAAAACTAGACCAACATGTCTCGGTTGGTTCGAGATTTAGAAACTCCGTCGTGTTTTAGATCGTTAGATTTGTCTTGACCAGTACTTTAAACTCAGATGGCGGCCACGTCCTGATGATGGATCCGGAAGGTGGCCAACGGAACTCCTAGGGTCTATAGTACTAGTCATAACCAATCAAACGGGGTAAGATGGTCTAGATATTTCCCGGTACCTACATCCTTCCATTTTCGCATTTGATATCTGTTTTGTCATTCTTTCTTCCGAATTTCTTTATGCCCGAACCAACGGAGCATACCCTTTTGCATCTTTACACTAATATTATCATTCATACCTACAAGCTTTCTTACTATGCTATTGCGAATACGGTCAATCACGGCACATCTTCCGCAGTGCTCGAATTTCGACCGCATTTATCCTACTTTCATTCTTCTTCTTATATACCCAACCGTCACTGCCATATAACAGCGTTAGGACAAGCACTCCTTAATGCATGGCTTTCTAAGCCTTTTGGCTTAAGCCTGACGAATCACCTCGAGCCTTTCTTCTCCAATCGCCTTTCTTCTCTTTCAAACATTTCTTTCACTAAAGTTTTGGTGGCACTCTTGCATTGCCGTATATTTATTTCTTCAGCTCTGTCATACTGTCATTTACATTCAAAGAAGAAACACAGTCCTGTCACGTTTTCTTCTTACTTTGTACGAAGCTTTGTAACTCTCCGTCCCAACTTCCGCTGTGCTTTGCTTTTTTGAGCAACCACATACTTCTTTCGCGGATTCTAACAAACTCTCTTTTAGGCTATTTCAGCATTCATTTATATTCGAGTCCGAAGTACCTGCTGTCAAAAGCTTCTCCCGAACCAGAGTCTGTATGAACAGATCTTTATACATTCTTCTCACTCTTGCAACTTTTCAATTATAATTCTTTTATGGCCTCGAAAGGGTATATGCTCTCGCCATTACCTCTTCTTCTAAACAAACCACTAAACCACGTAACTATGAGATAGTATTCCGATTCAAGAGTGGGACCTCTATATGCACGGATATCTTAAAGTTTGCTCTGGAGACGGTTATCTACTAGGATCAAATCTATCATGCTTTTCTGTTCATTTCTTCTCCACGTAATATAAATCGCTTTATGTTGGAATATCGTATTTGACACAAGAAGGCCTCTTTCCAAACATGCATCTACAATGAGCTTACCCGCATCATTTACTCTCTTATCACCATAAGGACCTAGAGCAACGTCGTAAGATTGCCACCTGGTTCCCACCCATTTATTCAGGTCGTCGCACAAAATCACCTTTTCATTTGCACATCAGTCAGATTCAAAAGTTCCCTGACATTATCCCAAAACTCTCAAGCTCCTGGTGTGTCGACAAGCTTACGGAAGCGTATGCTGCATCCAAAAATACCCTAGTGATGAGGCGATGGGACAGCAAGATACCCACCCCCTTGCTGGCACGACCACTCAGTGGTACCCTAGACTACACGCGTCGCCTCGGGGAGACGACCCAGCCTAGATGGCTGGCAGGGGTCGCAACGAGCACGCTCTTGGACATAACCCCCGAAATGACATACCCACATTGATGTTACTTCGAAAGTCGCATCCGCCATCTTGGATTTCAAAATTAACGCTATATTCTTTATCAGCTTCCCCCAAACCCCAAAAATGACACCCATACTGATTTTACTTCAAAAGTCGCGTTCGCCATCTTGGATTCCAATATGAACGTTATATTCGTTATCAGAATCTTCTAAAACCCCAAAAATGAAACTCATATCGAATTTTACAAAAAAGGTCACAACCGCCATCTTGGATCCAGAAACTAACGCCATATTCGTAATCAGCATGCCCTGAACCCCCGATATCGATACCCATATCGATTTTCATAAAAAGTCGCGCCCGCCATCTTGGATTTCAAAATTAACGTTATATTTGTTATCAGCATCCCCTAAAACCCCAAAAATAAAACCCATATCGATTTTACTTCAATAGTCGCGTCCGTCATCTTGGATCTTTAAATTAACGTTATATTTGTATTCAACATCCCTTAAAACCCTAAAAGTGACACCTATATTGAGTTTACTTCAAAAGTCCTGTCCGCCATGTGGATCCAGAAACTAACGCCATATTCGTAATCAGCATCCCCTAGAACCCCGAAATCGATACCCATATCGATTTTCATAAAAAGTCGCGCCCGCCATCTTGGATTTCAAAATTAACGTTATATTTGTTATCAGCATCCCTTAAAACCCCAAAAATGAAACCCATATCGATTTAACTCCAAAAGTCTCGTCCGCCATCTTGGTTCCAAAAGTTAACGCCATATTCGTTATCAGCATCCCCTAAAACCCAGAAAGTGACACCCATATTGATTTTACATCAAATGTCGCGTCCGCTATCTTGTTTCCAGAAACTAACGCCATATTCGTAATCAGCATCGCCTGAAATCCCGAAATCTATACCCATATTGATTTTAATAAAAAGTTGCGCCCACCATCTTGATTTCAAAATTAACGTTATATTTGTTATCAGCATCCCCTAAAACCCCAAAAATAAAACCCATATCGATTTTACTTCAAAAGTCGCGTCCACCATCTTGGATCTTTAAATTAACGTTATATTTTTACTCTGCATCCCTTAAAACCCTAAAAGTGACACCTATATTGATTTTACTTCAAAAGTCATGTCCTCCATCTTGGATCCAGAAACTAACGCCATATTCGTAATCAGCATCCGCTAATACCCTGAAATCGTTACCCATATCGATTTTCATAAAAAGTCGCGTCCGCCATGCTGGATTTTAAAATTAACGTTATATTTGTTATCAACATTCCCTAAACCTTGAAATCGATACCCATATCGATTTTCATCAAAAGTCGCTTCCGCCATCTTGGATCCAGAAACTAACGCCATATTCGTAATCAGCATCTCATAACGTTGTATTTGTTATCAGCATCCCCTAAAACCCCAAAAATAAAACCCATATCGATTTTACTTCAAAAGTCGCGTCCGCCATCTTAGATCTTTAAATTAACGTTATATTTTTACTCAGCATCCCTCAAACCCTAAAAGTGACACCTATATTGAGTTTACTTCAAAAGTCATGTCCGCCATCTTGGATCCAGAAACTAACGCCGTATTCGTAATCAGCATCCCCTAATACCCTGAAATCGTTACCCATATCGATTTTCATAAAAAGTCGCGTCCGCCATCTTGGATCCAGAAACTAACGTCATATTCGTAATCAGCATCTCATAAAACCCCGAAATCAATACCCATCTCGATTTTCATAAAAAGTCGCGTCTGCCATCTTGGATTTTAAAATTAACATTATATTCGTTATCAACTTCTTTCAAAACCATAAAAGTGACATGCATATTGATTTTGTTACAAAAGTCACATCCACCATCTTAGATCCAGAAATTAACGTCATATTCGTAATCAGCATTCCCTAATATCAAAAATGTGACTTACTCATATTTTACTTCAAAAGTCTTATCGTCGTATTTTACTTAGATCCAAAAATTCACGCCATATTTGCAATCAGTATTCCCTGAAACCCCAAAAATGACACCCATTTTACTTCAAAGGTCACGTCCGCCATCTTGGATGTGTTTAAAATATATTGTCCTGTGTTTAATTGTTAATTGTTTAATCGTAAACATGCAAAAAACGATTAACAATTGATCAATTGTAATTGCAACGTTTTACAATTACCATTGATCAGTTGTTAATTGTGAACCCTACAATTAACAATTAATTTTTCAATCGTCAATTGCAATTGATTTTTTCTGCGATTGAAATTTCAATTATTTGGTCCTACAATTGAACAATTAAACAATTAGTGCCCAACACTGCTGTGTAGTAAGTCTCATTTTTTTCGTGTTTCCTTAGAACGTCGCGTGTTAGCAGTTATGTAAGTAATCGCGACTACGCTGATGCACATGTCGCAATAAATTGTAGAATTCCCAGGAACCGTTTGAAGGCATATTTTGAAGAACTGAACCCGATTGTAAAATGATGGATCAACGTTTAGCCGCACTGTAAAATGGTTGTTCTAAGATCTACCGTTTTGTAAGATCAGTGCTTTGCGTTCTTCAATTAAGCTCGCCGTATTGTAATTAACATGAACCGCTGCTTTGTCAGTCGTATTAATGCGTGTGACATGACAGCCACCTTGGATCTGGTACACAGATCACAATTATAACCCATACTTGTGAACGTCGATTTGCTGTTTTACAATCAGGTTCCGGTCAGGTTTAAATGGTGAGCCATTTGGTAATATAATGAATTTGTCTGTTACACGCATATCAGCACATACCAGTGTTCTCCAACCGTGTGGTAGGTACTGAACATCATTTCCACTAGGTATTTTTCCGTTTTTTTTTTGACTGCCTCGTTGGTCTACTGGCAAAGCGCATCGCTTTGTGATCACGAGGTCCTGGGTTCAAATCCTAGGTCGGACAAGTGTAGTTTTTCTAACGAAAACTTCCTACTAACTTCCTACGTATATGGTAATAGGCCCCCTATTACATTAGACCTAACATCGTCGGCGAAACGTGGGTGTACTCAGTACACCTCTGCCACCCCCGCTGGGGAATATAGACGTGACGGTGTTTTTTTCGGTGGTTAGAGCGGGATTGAAACGATGCGAATTATAAGAATAAACGTTGTTTGAAATTTTAAATACACACTCACCGTATGTCTGAATCCCGTGCAGGTTCAATATTTATTTACAAATATTGAAAATTTTACTGTATGTAAATTTATTTTTACTGTTGTTATTTTTGCATAATATGCTCGATTTATATTGGTCATGAATAAAATAGCTTGTGACAAGCGTTTAGACAGTAACCCTTTCACTAATCACACTACTGCCAGTCAGGTTTCACATGTTCGTCCTCGTTGTCTTAAGTTCGTGTATAAAAATCATGAATTTAAAACCCTAAACGGATTGAGTACTGTCAAAATATTGCTAAAGAAAATTAAACACTTACAGACACAACTGAAATTACAATATTTTCTATGATTTAAACGACTCGAGAAACCATGATGAGTGAGAGCAATAACCGGGAGCCCTGTGTCACGCTCGCACCCATTACGATGCAGTACGGTGACCATAAGGTAGAACTAATACGGATTATACCTATTTATGGTATGGTTTAAATACGCTGTAAACCATTTACTACCGAGTTCAAAACGAACAAGGTTCTCAATTCGTCTTTATATACAGGATGGATTAAGATGGGTCAGTAAGGGCAGCTATCTCAACCGTTGTAGATACAGAAAAACGGCCCTAGGAGACAATCCTTAATTTTTGCGATATTTGGAGAAGATTTGAATTTACAGATTCTGAAAAAAATTTACAGTCATCAAGAAAATGAGCAATTTAATCAAAAACTTTGACTGAGAAGTAGTCAAAGTTTTTTATTAAATTGCTCATTTAAGATGTGGCATATGCGTAGAAAGAAAGAATTACGGCAATAAACAGTTCCCGAAAATTATAAGTTAATTATATGTCAACAAGTCCATAATCGTACCAATGTTTGGTCACCCTACTTAGAAAGAGACGTAGGGCTCTCAGTGAGTATCCTTGTCATCCCGTTTCTTTCGCAGAGTGCTCAATCCATTTGTAATATATATCCATGATAAAATACCGCAAACGCGCCTCCATACTTATGCATTATTTGTCTGACTTACCCCATCCGCGCCACCACAAATGTAGCCCCCGTTTTTTTTTTTTGTTTTTTGCCGTAATGGCGACATGAAGCAAATTTTTATAATTTACTGTTATACCCTATTACTACTTGACATTGGCGAAATACACTGTTAAAGTGTGCGGCCATTAATTAAAATAAGAAGAAGAAATGTAGCCCCACTCTAGGATTTATTCCTGTGCCGTAGGTGCATTTACAAACATGAAAATTCACATACACAAATATCCAGCCCGCAACAAATGATTGTGGATCACACAAAGATTTGTCCCGTGCGGGAATCGAATCCGCGTCTATTAGACACAGTGGGCGGAGCGGCTTAAACTCTTAATAACTGTTTAGCGCAGTGGTTAAAAGCGGTCTTTTTTTACATCATAGGTTCGTATCATTTTTCAATCAGATTCATTTATAATGTAAGGGATGGTTACATTACATGGTAACATTTACATTTTGAACTCAAAATCAAACTATGTTTGGTTAATAATAATTAAACTTATAATTGTTATTTTTAGATTTTTCATGTTGAACTTTGGGGTGAAGATGGCGTAGTACTGAACGAGAATCAAATTGTTGATCAGTTGAAGAAAGTTATTGAACTTTCCAAATCTCGTAACGACCAAGGGATCGGAATTCTTACATCAGAAAATCGAGACGTTTGGGCTAAGGCTTATAAATTGCTCACCAATGGTATGTTCCGTATTTCATGCGTATTGTATCTATGTTATCCTTACGCTTTCTTCAATAAATATATTAACAAAAAAATGCAAGTGTCGCCCGAACCGGTTTGATCACAATCCCAATACAAGTTTTTCTTTAATGAACATCCATTATATCTCAAACGGACACGTGTGTGTTCTGTGAAATATTGGTTATGCTTATGACTGACAATCAGACAGAATAAGCGTCTAATTTCGATATCATTCCATCAATGAATATCATTCAAACGTAATTCATGACACTAATGGAATTGACTGAAGTCGGCATGAGCGCTTACTCATAAGTTGAGTACTCATAATGTTAACTTTTCAGTACCGACCAAATTATATTTATATATTATTCGTGCAGATTGTCTTGCGTCGATTAGTACCGGTCGTACCTACAAGCACCCTTACTTGGGGCTCAGTGTTTCAATGCGGAACATTGCTTTTTGTAGTACCCATTAATCGGTGATTATTGTCACTTTAGTATATATGTACCTATTGCAAATTTTATTACAGACCAGACAAACAGAAATTCACTGGCTGACGTGGAAAGAAGTATTGTCGTATTATGCTTAGATGCGCCTGTGGGGCTGTGGAATTGCAAAGACGCTAACGAGCGCCGCAACTTAGCCGGCGCTCAGACGATTCATGGAGGTGGCTGGAAAAGCAACGGTGGGAATCGGTGGTTTGACAAAACCGTCCAGGTTAGTTACAGTATTCTAGAAACGCTTACGCTAAACTCTAAAAGTGTTCATAAAATAATAATAAGGGTCGTGAGTTTTCTAAGGGATATGTGGCGCTTTTGACCTTTATATAAAAATAATTGTCCAGTTTCAAGTTGTCAAGAAATGCCTAAAAATTAGGTATAAAATATAGCAAATGAAACTCGAATTTCGACAATGTTTAAATTTTGTTATAAATGATGCGCCCAAGTAATGTTGAACTATTAACCTTAGAACAATTATTCTTTAATTAAATATACATACAGTTCTTAAGAAATATGTATATTGAACGATAAACAAAGATGTTATTATCATTTTCAGTTTATCGTTGGTGCAGATGGTGTCACTGGTTTGACATATGAACACTCTCCTGCCGAAGGACAACCCATAGCCGTGTTGACGGATTTTATCATTAAATATATGTATGGTCGTTTAATTTTTATTTGTATTTTCACTTTTCTTACATGCATACAAATGATCGCTCGGGACAGCTTCGCTTCGGGGGTGGGTAAAGCGCACATATTTCTGACATACTCTCTACTTACAGATATTTTTTTCTGTAGCTCACGTAGTTGGTTGCCCATTTTGATCATATTAATTTATTCGCATTCAGTCATCATATTAAGGCTGCGGTCCGATTTGCGCTAATACCGATAGGGCTTATGAATGCGTTCCCATTCTGGATGATAGCAGCAACGAGACATTTCATAGCATCATTGTTGACGCCATATTGGACTTAGTGATTTTGCTTCTTCGTGCAATCACTGTGAGCGCGGTTTATATTGTTCTCTTATTGGTCTCTGCGGTGCATGTTATATATAAAATTGATTTCTCGTTTGTTCCCAAATAATATGTTAATTTCTGTTTTGTTAAGAATTTTGATATTTTAAATTAAACACAAATCATCCAAACCCTCAACAATTCAACAATACCACAATATTGGATAAAATTGAAGTCCCGCTTAGGGAAGAGGATACTGAGGCTGCGGACCGAATGAAGCTAATATCGATATGAGCATTTATACATGCGTGCCGTAACAGCCACATTGTCATGCCAACAAAGCCATTCGGATTCGGACCGCGTTGAAAGTCGTCATCAACAAGCAGAAATTATATAGTGGTTCGGACGGCAGCCTATATTAAGTACCTAGATATAATACGTCTCTACTTAGCATCAACTAAAAACGATTAGATACTACTTAGCGCCGATATTACCCCAAGTCCACGATTTGCTTTTGATGTTTCATTATGCATTTTTATAGAAATGTAAGTAAATAATTTTGGCCTTTTTTCCTAACAAATTGTAAAGTGAAGTAAAGGAGATTCGGGATTTAGCCCGACTATGATGCGGTTGTAATGTTTGCGCTTGACTGAAACATTTGAGATAACAGTAGGTAAAAACACCAAACTAACGCCAATTTGTTCTTTTTAGAGATCAGAATCACGAATCGAAGGCACCTTCTTCATCTCCTAAGCAACCTACACTTCTCAACTTTAATGTGACTAGTGATGTTGCAAACATGATCAAAGATGCTGGAAACAGTCTAGATAAGTTAGTATTTTCTTTCCCTTAAATGGAGCAAGGTATACTGGGTCTCGAAAAGCGTCTGATTTAGAAAATAACTTCATAACATAAAGATATTTAGAAACAAGTTATTAAAATGATTTAGGTATACATAATTAGATTGTTTACCCTTTTATATCTAGGTTATAATTTAGTAGAAGTTAGATAACTTATCCGATGATTAAAAAATTAGCCCTGATTCAACAGTTTTAAATGATACCTGCCTGATCAAATAGTTTCATTATTCAATTATCATGAATTTGATGCTCTGTAGATGATTGAATGTACAGAATGTACAACCTCTCCTTGTGGGAGTTTAAGTAACAGGGTGGGATAATTTTATCGTCAATAAATTTTTTTTAAATGATTTATCTATTAATTGCGACCTTCAAGAGTTTTAATTGAATAAAAAATATTAGGCCGTGTGACCTTTTGGGGCTCCCAAACATTTACTGTCTGTGAAATAGGTATGATAGGTGCATGGGGCACCTATCATACCTATTTCGAGCACGATTTATTGATTAAAGAAAAAAGGAAATCCATTCAACTTCTTTTTAGTAGTTGGATTAAGTCGGTAACCTCAAACAAACAGACTTCGTGCATAGAACTTATGTGCAGGAAATACACATTACACTCGTTCTTAGTAAAAGTAAATTTATGGGAGCAGCAAAATAATAACGTTTTTCTTTTTATTTTTCTGTGCACTAAACAATTGAACTTCTGTAAGATAGAAGTTAAAATGTTATTAATTTCATTATTACAGATTAGTTGACAATTTGGAATTGAATTGCTTCCAGTATGACAAATATGGCAAAGACTTCATTAAATCACAAAAATTAAGCCCTGATAGTTACCTTCAGATGGCAATGCAGTTGGCGTTTTATAGGTAAGTTTTACCTTCGCAATCAATTGTTTCTTCGTCACAGTACATAACAAGTTTTAATATTTATTGTTTGAAACTTCAAGCTTCATGTAATTAACGTTTATTAACATTGATTTTCAATGTTCACACCTAAGCCTATTTTGATACTGCGTGGTGAAACTACAACGCCCGAAAAAAAAAAATCAGCGGGAACCAACGGGCGGAGGGGGTGGCAGTCGCCGCCGAAGTGTTCTTGAGGGAGCCCCCTCCCAAAAGTCATAAGCAGCCGGAAAAGGCTCGAACAAGAGCCCAGATGGGGCTTGTCGATCCGCCGGAGCTCAGCGAGGCGACGGAGCCGCTGCAACACACAAAAAACGCGTTCCTCGAGTTCAAAGCAATCACCAAAGCAACAAGAAGGGTCAATAGTGAGACCTGTAGATCCATCCTGCAAACCTATCACCTGGGCAATGAAGGATTGCTAGAGGTGAAGCTCGAGGAGGCAGAAGCGGCGGTGTACGACAACGACAACTCCACCACGTTAAGAGGAGAAATGTCGGGGAGGTATATGGCGGCCTATAGTGGAACCAGCGGTTTCGTCGAATACGATGAGGAGGGGTCCCGGCGGACCGGCAAACACAAGTTCAGAACCCCCCCTAACGACCCAATAGTGATTGCGGCGAAGTGCACGAGGGTGGTGCTCGACGACCGGATACTTGAGATGGCAGAAACTGTCTCAAGTGGCCGGGGTCGGGGGCCTGCAATCGAGCACTGGACCGTACCCAAAATAACATGGGTCAACGGGGTTCCTGGATGCGGAAAAACAACATGGATAATCGCAAATTACAACATCGAAAGCGATATCCTAATAACATCTACAACCGAGGCAGCGAATGACTTAAGGGAGAGACTCGCGCAAAAAGTTAAAACAAACACCAAGAGGAGGGTCCGCACTATGGCTTCAATGCTGGTCAACGGATTGAAAGAAGGTGAAGAGTGCACACGTATTATCATCGACGAGGCACTCATGAACCACTTTGGAGCCGTAGTGATGGCCATCAAGATAACTGGCGCGAGAGAGGCTCTTCTCGTCGGCGACTGCAACCAACTGCCGTTCATTGATAGGGAGAACCTGTTTCGACTGCGTTACAACCGCCCAGACTCCGTGGCGCGTGTCAACAGGGAGCTGCTCTGCACTCACAGAAACCCAATGGACGTAGCGTATGCCCTCAACGAGATATATGGGGGCATATACTCGTCCAAATCCCTCGTGAGGTCCTTGAGCCTCAGTAAGTACACGGGAGCGCAAATTCCGAAACACCAGGAGAACACCCTGTTTCTGGTGCACACCCAGGCCGAGAAGGAAATCCTCCTCGGCCAGGGCTATGCGTCGGGAAACGGGTCGCGCATCCTCACCGTGCATGAGTCTCAGGGACTAACGAGTGAAAACGTGGTGATAGTGCGAGCGGTCCCCAAGAGACTGAAGCTCCACGGAAGCTATCCACACGCGGTCGTAGCTATATCTCGCCACACTGGAAGTTGCGTCTACTACACAGACAGCTGTGAAGGGGACGCAACGGCTACACTAATAAGCAGGGCGAAGGCAGCTGCGACCAAAAAAATAAAAGAATACAACATAAAGATGGCTATTCGCAGTCGAGACATGGTAGTTGTTAAAAAGCTGCTGGAGGCGGAGGCCTAAAGGAAACCCTCACAAGCAGCCAAACACCTACACAACTGAGGCATTCTCGCTCAAAGGCAAGCCAAAACAGAAAGCCTCATCACTTACAAAATCATTAATATAAATTAAAAAAAAAAAAAAAAAAACCTCTACTGAAGTACCGCTACAAACAAATACCAAGCACTGTAACAATAAGATAATAATAAGCGGCATGTACCATACAAGTGCATATAAAAGCAAATACTAACAACACATAAATTACACAAAAAAGGTGCGGGACAAACCGGGCCCGCAGTGTCTAATTACAAATAAAAAAAAAAAAAACTACAACGCCCTGGAGTGAAAGTCTTGAAGGTTGGTCTTCGGTTGAAGTAGAATATGTTAAAACTACTAAATAGGGGCCATCCAATCCAAACTCAGTTTCTAAGACCTTTGCCTAGCAATTGGATATTAAATTAGCTATATAAAGTATACATAACTTAATAAAATATGAACCTATAAATAAATAATAATTTTTTTATTATTTTAGGTTACACAAGGTTCCCGGTGCGCATTATGAATCTGCAGCTACCAGGATGTATGTGGGTGGTCGTACAGAAACCATAAGGTCATGCTCTATAGAGTCCATAGAGTTTGCAAGAGCAATGTTAAATAGTCAGAGCACACCTAAAGATAAAATCCAAGCTCTCAAAAGTGCTATAAATTCCCACAAAAATTACACTGTTCAGGTAAGTTTTAATTTATTCTTTTAATGTAGTATCAATATTTCTAATGGTTTGGAATAAAAACCAAATATGAGAGTTTACAATTGTTTTTATGTACAATCTGTTGGGGTATAGTCGAACAATGCATGTATTGATTGGTTTTGTGTTAAATTTGCATAATAGAAATCTTTTTAATCCTGCTTCGTCGGCCTGGTGTCGCATAATGCGCGTGGAAATCTTGAGTTCGTGGAGGTTGGACAAAATAAAATCTTTTTTGAAAAAAATCCAGTACAATTTCAGACTGGACTTACAGTCTGAAATTGTACCCGTTATAATGACAATAGGTTTGCCCCCTACCCGCGTCATATACTTACGCATTTATACCTACTTGTAGCTCGCAACTGTCGAAAAGTAGTTAAATTATTAATAACCTTAGATCTGTTTATTATGGTGGTTTTAGCAATTATGGTCATTTTAACACATTATGTTGGCTATAGTTGGATCGAACTTATTCCTTTTGTCTAACTAATTGTCCGGTGAAGCTGTAAAGGCCTCGCGTCTAACAGCGTAGATTATTCACACAAAATCGAACTAATTCGAAATAAGACCACATCCATATTTGTGCTCTTCTTTTACGGACAATTATCAATCTGTA
Source organism: Phalera bucephala (assembly GCA_905147815.2). Classification (NCBI taxonomy): domain Eukaryota; kingdom Metazoa; phylum Arthropoda; class Insecta; order Lepidoptera; family Notodontidae; genus Phalera; species Phalera bucephala. Next base: position 16,963,268 of record LR990622.1, read on the forward strand.
TCAAGTACTCTGCGTTTAAGCTATATTTAAACTATTTAGAATAGGTATCTATGTGAACAGGCCTTAGTACAAAATGGTAGAACGAAACACAGAATCACTACCAACTTCACATTTATGTTTAACCATTTGAATATCTTATCTCTATCTATCTATGTATATCACCACGCCAGATCCCTTGCGGGGTAGGCAGAGAGTACAGAGTTCCAATAGTTTCTTTACATACCTCTCCGACTTCTTCCACTCTCATAGTTTTTCTCATACATGCTCGCCGGTTATGGAGACTGTTGACTTGAATAGCTTAATATTTTAATCATCTTATCCCATAAATATTTATTCTATACAGGCCCTTCAAGGATTTGGCGTCGATAGACATCTTCTAGGATTAAAGCTGACCGCTATTGAAAATGGAATTGAAATCCCAAAGTTATACTCGGATTCCGGATTTACCAGGAGTGCACATATGAGGATTTCTACGAGTCAGGTATGTCACAATGAAGCAATAAACTTTGGTTCCATGGTATGCATCTGACGTAATTCTTGGTGTAAATGTTAATTTTCTGTCATTTAAGGTTGCCTGTAAATGTGACGGATTTATGTGTTATGGCCCTCTGGTACCAAACGGATATGCGACGTGTTATAATCCTCGCGATAAAGATGTCAATTTTGCCACTGCCTCATTCGCATCTAATCAGGAAACCGACTGTAAGAAATACAGATCGGCATTGGAACAGTCACTTCAAGATATGCACGATGTTCTTTTACAGAATACTGCTTCAAAACTATAAAAACCGGAAAAATATATTAGGTGGTGGTAATGTTATAAAAGACTAATGTATTGTATTCCTAACTTTGTGGTTAACATCACTCTCTCAGAACTCGTAACTGAACAGACTATTTTAGAAATCTTTAAATTTTAAAATTGAGAACCTGAAATTTATAAAACTATAGATTTAGCCTTAATGGTCTAAGATCCCAGAGCCACCAGACCTACTTCGATTGCTTCAATTTGTTAAATTTTAATTTTATAAATGAATATTATACTATGTAGTCACGCACGCCACAGAAAGTCCCAGGAAGGTATCGAATGATTCAACAAAATTCTGTGTATGTTCTATATTATAAAAGTTAGCTTTCGTACTTAAGTAAATATTTACTAACGTAGGTAAGTACATTTTTTGTACGTGCTACCTTAAAAAGGAACCCCGCTTTCAAATTAGTATGCATACGTTCGTAACTATAATTATAAGACTATTAATCAGACAATTCTATCTTTGATAAATAGAGCAGTAGCAAGGTCTGGCGTCACTGGCATCTTTTTCTATAAGTTACGAAAGTAGAAGGCAAATCAAATGAACAAATAGTCTTTATAATGTGACTGGACTGTAACATAGCATAAATATCATAATATACAATTGTTACATACCTGTTTACCTGTTCAGTATCAGTAAGTATTTCTACTACTCTCACCTAAATTATTATATTATCTGAACACTGTAGCAAATAATGTTGTAAATATTTTGGAGATTGCGTTTATTATGGTTATTTTAAAAACAAAACAATAAAGACTTATGTTATGAATTATTCAAGACTTAGCTTTGATAAAATTTGAGTCCAGTGTTTAAAAGCATTCAAGAGGAACTGCGGAATTGCAATCTGCAGTGGGTGGTGGTGTTAACTCTGCTTTTATGAAACCAGCAAGTTATAAGTCAAAATGTATTGTCCTTATATCTAATTATATTTAATATAATTCGAAATAGTATTATTGCTGTGTTCATATTGCATTCTTAAGTGTTTGGATCTCGATTGTCTGTTGGTATACTATGTCAAAAGTCATACCCGTCTGATGTCTGATATCCAGTTATTAGTCTATACCGCCAAAATAAAAATGATTCAAGATCATGTTTTCGGAAACGTGTAACAATAACACGGAAGATTGAAATTAATTAGAATTGGGAGTTGGACGAGACAAATTCCACGGTCCCCTTTGATCCCAAGCCTAATTCGCATTTGGTCGTTTTTGAGCTTCCGTGCGCGAGAAATCGTATAAAGAGTCACTTTGTTGTCCGTCTGACCAACGGTGCAGACTCTTTTTCTTAGGACCGGGTAGAGGCATCATGTTGTCAAATGCTAAAGTATCACATGGCAGTGATAAAAAATTTAAGCTTCTAAGCCCATGTGATTGCGGCCAAGCTCATTTATCAAAATATATATAGAGTACTTACCCTATTGACCTAGAATCATGAACTTTGGCGAGAAGTAAAGAGTAATGGAACAAATCGAAAATCGATGAAAAAATTAAAATGAAGTATAGTGGAACCCCGAGTGCGAGAGTCCTGCTTGCACTTGTACGTTTTTTTCTTAATTACAACGTTTCTATATCAATTAAATAAACAGGATAATCGGTACGAAAATCTTGTTCATCAGACTACTGGCGTTGTACGTTTTTGAAACACCGTAGCATCTATTTTCTATTCTATACCATGCCTTAAAAATACTTCCATATATACGTCGAAGGGGTAGGTTTAGGTCTCGATGTGACAAGTCAGTCCGGGGTTCGAATCCTAGGTCGAAGAGTGGGCTTTTTCTAAGTTTCTTGTGTATGGGATTTAATTCAAACCTGACACCCCCGTTTGGGAAATATGTAATATATTTTTTTAGTTACGACGACATTATATATGTATGTACTTTACTTGTCTAATATATAATTCAAATAGGTTGTGCTATGCATGTTATTAACTTAATAACATTTTAATTAAAGCAGTATTATTAATCTACACTGTACTACAAACTTTATTCAAAACACAAAATATATTTTAATAAATACATATGTTGCCTATGATATGTACTAAAAAAATAATGAACAAGGTGCATTTTTCATCACAAATAATGTAATTAGAAGATGGGACAAAATACAAAGATATTAAATCTACACAAAGTTATTAAGGTTATTTTATTGTTAAATTGTAGTGTCTCCCTAATGGTCCAAGATCCTAGGTCGACCGAACCTTCGAAATTTTAATAGCTAAAATTTGTGAATAGCCTAAAATCTAGTTACATATGCGTCCACTTATAAGCTAGCAAAGCTTATAAGTGGAGTCGTTTTGGAGGTAGCAAAAAGGTTTAAAAATGTAATTCCTTGGAAGTTGGTTTCTATATTTTTTATTCCAGAGTATTGTTAAAAACCAAAATTGAGCTTAGCAACATCTTCATGTATGGTCAGCATCATGAGTCGCTTATCACTCTTAGTTTTTGAAGTGAAAACTTCTTTAGGCGCGTTGGGTATTTTTTGAGATGGGAAAAAACAATTGAACTCGCGACACTTTTACCGTTAACTGTATATAAAAAGAAATAAAAAAAAATCCGGACGATTTAAAAAATACACACGTAAACTTTAGTTTAAATCGCTTGTACAATTTTGTTTTGGAACAAATTAATATAGAGGTGTGCTTGTGAGGTGTTCGGGCACGCCGCCTGCTCTCACATGGAAAGACTCCAAACGGTTCAATCCCGTTTCCTCCGCAGAGCCGTCGGAGCTCCGTGGTTCATACGGAATGTCGATCTCCATTCCGATCTCGCTCTCGAACCTATTCGCGCCTTTATTAAAAAGGCGACAACCCGATATTTTGCGAACGCGTCCAATCATAGTAATCCGCTAATCGTAGCCGCCGCCGTCTACGAACCGAACTCTCCTCCTATCAGCCGCTACCGCCGTCCGCGGCATGTTCTCATCGATCCTCCCGATGCCTTTACATCCCTTCTATCGAATACAGATAACGCACACAGGATCAGACACCGACCTCGCCGGCGAGGTCGAAGAATCCCTTGCCCGCCGGCCGGTGCAGAGTACCACGGCGAGACACCTAGTATACGCCCTCCCCCATACCGACTGCCCAAGCCGAGGCCGTTCCTTCTTGAGGCGCCCTAAAGGTAGTTGCCCCCTTGCCCTTCTGGCTCGAGCGTAGTGGTTGCACGCTCGCCCTCTTGTCCGGTGAAGCTGTAAAGGCCCCGCGGCCAACAGCGTTGATCATTCACACACACACAAAAAAAAAACATTGACCACATCTTATCACAAAATACTGATTATGAGAAATGCGTGGTAAAATCAGCATTATCGTCTACTAGAAAAGAAATCAGGTGCAGTAACTTCGGAAGGTATGTTAATTTTAAATTTTTTTTTTAAGTTTTAAGATATGTGTTTATTGTGGTCTTGAAATGTTATGTTTGAATAAATCGAACACAATATTCATTGTTTACACGAAATACTCAATATTTTTGCATCATACCAACCTTTCATAATTAGAAGCACTTTTGGGAAACTTGTACACGATTTTACGAAAAATGAACAGTTGTTACAATGCATTTTACAGAGATTGGGCATGATTACCTGGTTTTCTTTTATGAATCTACCCTAAATGAAACAACGTCGTGTGATAGTTACGAGCAATATCACATGCGCTGTTGTTTTTTCTTTGCGATACAAATAATTCCTTTAATGTACTTAATTGTACCGTACCCTTACAAAACATGTTGCCATCAGAATCGGAACAATTGAACTATTTGAAAGTATTGTAAAAGTGTTTACTCTTATAGGATAAATGAATTACTTAGAATGAATAAATATATAGATTTCAGTAAAGCGTTAAATAAATAATTTTATGTTCCATTAAAACCAGCCAAGAAGCGTACTACTTGCTTGCCGTGACCGTACGAGGCATGCCTTTTAAGTTCAGTCGTTTCCATATTTCCCAGCAATTTTGAATTTGGAACTGTTCTATATTCGGATATGTTTAAATTTTGAATCTCAAAACAGTTGAAAGTATTAGGATTAATGCTATTGTTTAGTCCCAGCGTCGATTGGAATCTGTCAGGTTACGTACAAAAATGAATCTTTCTAAGGAAAATGTTCGTGCAATAATTTTCTACAACTTTAGAAGAGACCTGACACGGCTTCAGTGTTTTGAAGAGCTAATATCTGTGTTCAGTGATGAAGCCCCATGTCTGCGGACTGTCGAACGCTGGTATTTAGAATTCCAGCGTGGACATACTAGTGTTAGTGACAAATCTCGCGAAGGACGCCCAAAATCCGCCTTCACTGAAGATAACATCATTGCTGTGAGACAACTAATTCTCGAAGATCGTCATGTGACGTATCGAGAGATAGAGGCTCTATTAGCCATCTCAGGGACAACCATTCAGAAGATCTTGCGTGAAGCGCTTGGTGTGAGAAAGCTAGTTTGCCGTTGAATACCGCATCTGCTTTCCGACGATCACAAGGCGGCCCGCGTCAGATGGTGTAAGAAAACTCTGCAAAGGATCAACCGAGGCGAGTCAAATCACGTCTACGACATCATCAGTGGTGACGAATCTTGGATCTATGCCAACGATCCTGATTCCAAACAACAATCTACAATCTGGGTCTTTCAAGACGAGCCAAAGCCGACTAAAGTTGTTCGTTCTCGAAGCACTTCAAAGAAGATGGTGGCCACATTCGTTGGAAAAACCGGCCATGTTGCGACTATTGCACTTAAAGATCGTAGAACGGTTAACGCAGAGTGGTATACCACAGTTTGTTTACTACAAGTCATCGCCGAACTTCGAAAATCTAACTCAAAGCGACGCATCATCCTGCACCACGACAACGCAAGCTCACACAGCGCTCGTCAAACGATTGAGTATTTGAAGCAGGAAAAAGTAGAAATTCTTGACCATCCTCCATACAGTCCTGACCTAAGCCCTAACGATTTCTTTACATTTCCTAAAATTAAGAAACGTCTTCGTGGTCAAAGGTTCCAGTCCGGTGAAGAAGCAGTCGACGCTTTCAAGTCAACCATTTTGAACACCCCCACTTTAAGAGTGGAATAAATGTTATAATAACTGGTTTGAGCGAATGGAAAAGTGTATTAAGCTAGGTGGTGAATACTTTGAAAAACAATAAAAAGTACTATAAGGTTCTAGTTGTTTTTTTTCTTCAAACGACAAAACTTAAAAGGCATGCCTCGTATTAATAAATTATAACTCTGGAAAAAGATTAGGGCAATTTTCCAAAGGCATTAAAATAAGTACTTTAAATACTTAGGTTAATGGGCTAAAGGCATATTAGGTATTTGTCTATCAAAGACAAAAAAGTGGTGGTCATACAAGGAGGTATCGAACATGAATTGTTGTTAGTTTATCCTTTATTATATTTGGCTCAAAAAATCTTACTCCTATTCAATGTTCCCATGAAATGACCGACTGTATTTTAATTTTTACTATATATTGGGTAGGCATTTATTTAGAGCACCGTGCCATTTTAGTAGCTGTCCAAACAATGACAATCAACTACGTATTCGTTCGCACGGGCGCTTTTTCATCGCATTGTGCTGAAGCGCTGCGCTGCTACCTATCAACACATACTTTTATGACTACATCGATGTTGCATCCAGTTTTAGCGACTTTTGATCGCGGTATCAGAAGCGCGCGACTTAGCAACTACATCCCGTATCAGTGACCAACTGCATCATGTTGCATCGACGCGCAGTAAAGTGGATCAAGGGGAAGAGCTCCCACTTCAGTGACCGAAAGTCCACAAAGCAGCATGGTTGCCGCGACTAAAGTTCGTATATATGCGGATAGACGCGTTCGGTAGCTGCACTGAGCTTCCGAAAAGCTATAAATCTAAATCGCCGGTCGCCATTACTAATGAGTGCTATGGCCCATTCCGCCGCAGACCGAGCAATCTGATTGCTGGCGTCGAGAACTGGCCACTTCAACGTCCTGCCACCAGCTGTCATTCGGTTCCCAATACCGTCCCCATCCATTTGAATAAACAATATTTTCAATTTAATGGGCGATGGATGCGTATAAAAATAGATTATCGGAAAAAGATAAGTCACTCCGGAATTAAAATCTTAAGTTTATTTTTTAACATCTTTAATTTATACAATATCCTATCTCGTGCATCAGATAGGCAATTTTATTCTAACAAAAGTTATTATTATTTTTAATTAAAAGCTCGATGAAAAGAGTTCCGGAATAATATAACGACTTAAAAGATATATAAATTAGAAGCATTGTGTTTGTGTTCTCGCAATAAAATGATGAGGTGTCGTATGCCTTCGAAGCAGCAAATTTTATATTGATCAATTATAAAAAAAACCTGCCATTATTCCTACCAAGTATTCTGTCAAGTAGGTATGTGTATAAAGATAATTTATAGTTTTATCGTCAAGAAGTGTATAACATAAATTGTGTCTAGCGAACTTTCTGGGTGATTATATCACTACAAGTCTATGACAATAAAAGGAGTTCTTGGTATTACTGTTTTATTTTTTGTTGGTTATTCACATAAAACATGGACCATGTTTTAAAAATAAAATGGAACACGTGCGGTGTACATCTAAACGAGGATAGTTTAAAATCATGTTGGGGAAATCTAGCCTTTGGGAATACTACTGTAGCTTTACAATTAGTTTAGAAAACCAATTACCGAAATCGTGCACTTTTAAAAAAAATTAACAGTGACCCTAGTGGATACTTGAGGACCTAACTTTACAGTGACAAATAGATTAGTCTAGTCAAAAAGTGTGTTATTCAACTCGTTGTAAAGCTACTATTCTAGATGTACCACTTCCGCGGGAATAAATGTTCATCGATATACTCGTATTATTTGTACCTGATTACGGAACACGAACAGCCAAAAAACGTTCGCCTTTGCATATATTTACGCATAGTTTTTAACTATTAAAGACCTCAGATCTTTTTATAAGGTATGCCAGTTTTTGCTTGTAAACTGTAGCATTTTAATGTGCGCTGACGTTAGCTATATGAATCAAACTAATTCTAAATAAGACTACGACGCCCACAGTTGTGCTCTTAGTTTTCGGACTTCCCTTTAATCTAGTACAAATAATATATCGATGTGCTTTATTCCAAAATTCGTCGTCTGATACATTAGACGTGCATTTTGTTTCAATGCCTAACATAATTCCAAGAATATATTATAACAATTCATATTTAGTATAATAATACAACATTCAACATCTCCAGAGCATAGCTTCGAACATTTGAATTTCGTTATGCCAAAATGCCAACATAAATAACAAGAATAATCTAAATTTTTTATAAGTATTAGCAAAACTGGGTTCTTAAAAATTTCAGGACGAAGAAGGTGCGCAGCTTCGTAAATATATCAATTAATTGCAGTGTCGAACTATTATATTAATTGCGACCTTACAAAGTATATCATACCCGAACTTAATAAGTCTATTTGGCGTTTACAACTGTAAAAACCGACATAAACAGTGTTACTAAAAGACTTAATTTGTAATAGTTGTAGCTATGCCCTAAAGTTGAGATGATTAATTCTTAAAGAACTGATGATTCACTTACCTACACTTTACAAAATACACACACCAAGGTAACATAAATAACGCGTAAAATAACGAACAAACAGACCCAAGTATTAAATTATACAACGCAGTAAGGACTGTAGTGCACCATCATATGCCTAAGAACAGCTGTATTTGCTAATGTAATTTGATCGCCTCAGCCCCTATACATTCTCAATATAAATATAGATACTTAATGTGGAATGTACACTAATAAATTATGTCAAAATCAAAACCGAATTTATGACCATTTCAGTATGTATTACTAGGATAATAATTCTTAACCATTAAGTATGATTTTTCGTTATCTCTCTGTCTCGAGATTGGTTAGCAAGCGCAGTTGTCGCGCGCAGCGGGCGGCGCGGCGAGCGGGCGGCCGGGGGATGCCGGCTTGTGTTGCACTCCAGACTCTGCTGCATTTAGGTCCAACCGCCCATCTTGAATGCTCTGATATATTTTCTTAGCTGTTTCGAGGAAAGCCTCTTCCACATTCTGTCCGCTAAAAAAAAAAAGAACAGGCCGGGCATGACAAAATTAGCAATTGAAATTGTGTAACGCCCAGTAGATTCAGGGTTTGGTAATGACGCCAATTACACTATACATTATTGATACGTAACTTAACTACAAAATTCTTTAACGATACTTAACGTTACAATGTTTTTTGTTTGTTTGATATGATAATGTTATCCGAGTAGCGGAACGAGATCTTTTATTACAAACATACCGTTAGCGGAATGATATTTGTACCACACTGCCAGAGTTACACACCGTCACGCCTATATTCTCCAAGCGGGGGTAGCATAGGCGTGCAGAGTACACCCACTTTTCGCCGACGATGTAAGGTCCCATGTAATGGATGGTGGGCCTATTGTCATATAACGGGCACTATTCCGGATTCATACTGGGCAGTTTTCGTTAGAAAACGTACATTTGCCCGACCTAGGTTTTGAACCGAGGACCTCGTGATCACAAACCGATGCGCTTTGCCACTAGACTAACGAACGCTAAAGTTACGATTGTATTAATCTGCAGGGTACCTAGTTAATATGCATGGTATTTTATTATCTAGCTATATCATCACGCTATATCCCTTGCAGGGTAGGTAAAAAAAAGTACGAAGTTCCAACATGTTCTTTTTACAGACCTCTGTGGCTTCCTCCACTCTTATAGTTCGTCTCATACATTATACTTTTCATAAGACGTGGTAATTATGAAATAAGATACTTACGTTTTAGCGCTAGCCTCAACAAACATTAAGCCATTTTCATCCGCAAATTGCTTGGCCTCTTCATATGTAACATCTCTTTGGGCATCTAGATCAGATTTATTTCCGATTAAGAATATCACAGTGCTGGGGTTAGTCAGATTACGAGTATCTGTTAACCAGCTGCTTAAATGATTGTAAGTGGATCTGAAAACAATATTTTTTTTATTAATTACAACCATAAATCGGAAAACCGTAGCTTTTGCCTAAGCTCACGCTAATATTCCAAAAACGTGTTGTGTGTGTGTGTGTGAATGATGTACGCTGTTGGCCGCGAGGCCTTTACAGCTTCACCGGACTTAAAGGCGAGCGTGTTACCACTACGCTCTAGCCAGCCAGAAGGGCAAGAGGCGACATACTCGAGGGCGCCTAGAAGAGGCGCCCTCGGTTGGGACAGTCGCTGTAGGGGGACGGGTGCACTACTAAGTGCACCGGTCAACCGCCGGCTATGGGAGGGGATCTACTACTACGTCGTCGTCGTCGCCCGTATTCTGAGCGGAAAGAAGGGATGACAAAGCATCGGGGGGGTCGGTGAGAACATGTCGCGGCCGGCGGTGGCGGCAGGGGTCGGGGGGGGGGGGGAGATCGTAGTCGGCGGTGGCTACGATTAGCGGATTCGCATGGGTAGATGCGTTCGCGAAGTGACGTGTTGACGCCTTTTTAATAAAGGCGCGAATAGGTTCGAGACCTAGATCGGAGTGGAGGTCGACGTTCCGTACGAACCAGGGGGCTCCTACGGCTTTACGGAGGAAGCGGTTTTGAACCACTTGGAGTTAGTTTATCGATGTGAGAGGGGGCCGAATGCCCGAACACAACACACGCATAAGTCATGATGGGTCGAACGCAAGTTTTGTAAAGTGTCACCTTATTTCTAAGGGACATTTTACTCCGCTTGCAGATTAACGAATGGAGACGACCGAGCACAAATGATGCTCGGTGACGGACCCGCTTGATGTGCGGGCCGAAGGACATGGTACTGTTTAGGGTGACCCCTAGATATTTGACCTCTTTGACCCAGGGAATGGCGAGATTACTTCTAGGGCGGCGCAGGGAGTGGCGCGGGGTGGCACCTCTGGAGAAGATCACCGCAGCGCTCTTGTCCGGGTTCACCTCAACACGCCACTTCCTGAACCAATTCCCTAGGGAATTGGCGGATGCCTGAAGGTTTCTGGTAATGAAACCCTTATTCCTATGCGAGACGTAGAGAGCGGTATCATCCGCGAATAGGGCTAGATGCGCCTTACTCGAACGAGGAATGTCGTTCGTGTAAAGGCTAAACAGGAGCGAAGAGAGAACTGAGCCCTGTGGGACTCCAGCACTGATGGAGTGGGAAGTGGAGCGCGTCATTTCGTCGCGATAACGGAAGGCGCGATTAGACAAGAAGTCTCGTAAGATGAGCACGAGTCTGTCCGGCACACCCAATTGGTAGAGCTTGTAGATCAAGCCGTTGTGCCAGACTTTGTCGAATGCTTTCGCGACATCTAGGAAGAGGGCCCCCGTGTAGATGGGTTTGGGTCTATTGAGACCGGAGAGGATGTGCTCCGTGATGCGGTGCACTTGGTGGACGCAAGAGTGTTTGGCTCGAAAGCCGAACTGCTCGTCGATAAGGATACCCCTGGACGTTACGAAGTCTTTGAGCCTCGCCAGAAGTAGGCACTCGTATATCTTGGCCAGGGAGTTGAGGACACTGATAGGGCAGTAGCTCGCGGGGAGATTGCGAAGTTTGCCGGGCTTGGGAATACCTATGACGTCCGCCTCCTTCCACTTAGCGGGGAAGGTGCAGTTCGCCATGGCGGCGTTCAGTATGGCCACTAAAAGGCAGATGAGTTGGGCGGGCAGGCATTTCAGAACGCGATTCGAAATGCCGTCAGAGCCGGGGGGCTTTTTAGTTTTGAGACCCATAATTAGATCTTCGACCTCCGTTTGGGTGATAGGAGGTAAGGAATCGACGGGGGGGAGGGATGCCCTGCGCTCGACTTCCCTGTCGACCGCGTCGACTTGGGACTGGTCGACGGACTGAGAGCTGGGGGCGCACTGGCTCTCGAGGGAGTCGGCGAGAAGCTCGGACTTTTCGTCGTCGTCGAAGGCTGGGGGTGCGCCTGAAGGGCGGGACAGCGGGGGCATGTCAGTCGTGGAGTCGGATTTGAGGCTACGCGCCAGCAGGCCAGATGCGATGGCGCGATCCAAAAACGTGTTGTTATCTAAACAACGATGACAGCTTGGTCCAGTGCTTAATAAGAGCTTAAGTCGCTCCGTCCGTTCGATCGAGTAGTCGCGAGTTAGACCCCCCCCCCCCCCCCCCACGGGACAAATCTTTGTGTCACAAAGATTTGTTTTCGTCTGGGTGTTTATGTATGTGATTTTCAAGTTTGTAAACGCACCCACGACACAGGAATAATTCCTAGTTAAGTTATATAAAAAAAAAAAAACACTAATATTTGTTGAAGAACTTTTACGAAGGCTATATATATTATAACATGGGCTTCTGCAATATATTAGAATATCGTCTAATAAGATCAAAAGGATGTGTGCACTGAACAACGTGACAGTCCCATTGAAATTGTACCTAGTTAATGATAACATGCTTAATAATGATTTTGAGATTGTCTAGGCTTTTAACAGATTATTTAGTGAAAATTTGGATTTTCACTAAAGCCTAAACAATCATACGACAAAATTCATACGACTGTTCCTCGAATTACTCCTTTTCAGAAGCTATTAAACGATCACAGATAGTATTACTATGCATAAAAGTTAGTGCCACTAGCTGTCAGCCTTGTTATTGTTTCCGATAATATCGCCCTTTAGTCAAATGAGTTATCTGACGCATAAAACAGAACGCTCTGCTAGCCCATCATAAGATAAAACGTTTATTTTGTTACGCCTAAGGTGACAAAATATTTTGTCACGCTACCTGTGCTAATCCTGCAGCTGTATTTGCGTTTTATCATAGGCACCTACATGTTATCCTGATATAACAAATTAAAACATCTGTTTGAAATTTGATTTGATATATCTACATTAATACTAGCATATACTCAGATTCTGTTCGTGATACATATTAAGGGGGGCGTTAACGGTTAAAAGATTAAATAAATTTAAAGTATATTTGAATCTTTTCATCCGCTGCAGCAATGTATAATATATTTTAAAAACAAACTGTAGGCACGTGTTTGTCAATTTTATTCGAGAATCTACACGAGTGTTATATAAAAGAAACAAAAGCAGAAAAACGGAGCGACCTTCAAACCCTCCCCATTATGCCCCAGCGAAATCTGCAGTGAAATCTTGACAAACGTGTTTGTCCATATTAAGCAGCCTTGTTATTGCTAAATCTATTTAAATTTGAAGTTGTAGTTTTGACCGTTAAAAGTACGGCCAAAACAACGCATGCAATCCGCGGTGTGCCTACTAAAGTCCACACGGACCGACGCGTTCGATCAGTCTGCGTCGTAGCTTAAGATCCCGTCTAATATCGACATTCTGTCATTCTTTTTCCTAATCAAATAAATATTCTATGTAATATTGTGTATAAATAAATACAATGTTGCATGTTATACCATATCCTAAAAAGGCTATCAAGAATTAAAAATATTTTATTACAGAAAGTAATCAAGAGCTCTGGCCATATAATTTTTTTAAAATTTGGTAACTAGCAATAGAATGTAAATGATATACATAATTTGGACTACATAAATATTATTGACAAAATGTATGATGACATTATTAATGTATTATGCCAGGCAGCTTGTGTGAGTTACAATCAGAGTGTTCATAGACGTAAGAAACCGGTTATAGGGTGGAATAGGTACGTGAGTGATGCGCACAGAGAAGCCAGGCAAAAGTTTGAGTTATGGGTGTGGTATGGTAAGCCTCGGGAGGGATGTATTTGGAATAACATGTAGACGAGTCGCAGGATTTTTAAATCGCGTTTGCAATGGTGTCAAAATAATAGTGACCAAATTAAAATGGATATCTTGGCATCGCAACATTCCAACCGCGATTTCATAAATTTTTGGAAATCGACTAATAAATTGAATACTAAGCCGGGTTTACCTGTGAGTGTCAACGGGACTAGTGACTTGGTAGGCATAGCTGAGATGTTTAGAGAGCACTTTACTGTATTTTCGCCTCTGATGGTCCCCATCACAGCATGCATGTTGGTTGTAGTGCCAGAAGGTTAGTGCCCGATTTTCGGGAAAAGAAGTAACGGAGGTCATTAAATCTATGTCGTAGGGTAAGTCTCCGGCCCACGACAACTTGAGCATTGAGCACCTCAAATATGCAGGTACTCATCTGCCCCGAGTGCTGGCGATGTTCTACTCCTTATGTGGGGGACACTCGTACTTACATATGCAGATGATGAAGACTGTGGTTGTCCCGGTCGTGAAGAATAGGACTGGCGATATTAGTGACAGGAGTAATTATAGGCCCATCTCCCTGGCCACTATAATCTCGAAGGTACTTGAAGGTTTACTTAACACTCAGTTTGAAAAACACCTACATATACACGACAACCAATTTGGTTATAAGTGAGGTCTCTCCACAGAAATGGCGATGTTGTGTTTAAAGCAAACTGTCAAATACTATACCGATAGAAGTACGCCTATTTTTGCTTGTTTCCTCGACTTATCGAGGGCGTTTGACTTGGTTTGTTATGACATCTTGTGGCAAAAATTACAACAAACATCAATCCCAGCGGATTTAATAAGTCTTTTTAAATATTGGTACATGAATCAGGTCAACGTTGTTCGGTGGGCGGGGGGCCTATTCGACCTCATATAGGTTGGAAGGCGGAGTGCGGGGGGCGGGGGGCTAACCTCACCTAAACTTTTCAACCTCTATGTGAATGCGCTGATTGAGAGGTTGAGCAGTACACATGTCGGTTGTCATATTGGAGGAGCATGCCTTAATAATATTAGTTATGCTGATGACATGGTGCTGCTGAGCGCCTCAGTGAGTGGATTATCGAAGCTGCTTGGCATTTGCGAAAAGTACGCTGACGATCACGGCTTGTTGTACAACGTGAGAAAAAGCGAGTGTATGGTCTTTCAGGCCCGAGGCGGTTGTCTGGGTAATATACCGACCATAAAACGAAAAGGGTGTCCTCAAAATAGAGTCGACAAATTTAAATACCTAGGTCATGTGTTAACCTCGGGTATGAAAGACGATGCTGATATAGAAAAGGAACGTAGGGCGATGTCTGTTCGTGCGAATATGATAGCCCGCAGATTTGCTCGCTGTTCGAGAGGGGTAAAAATAACCTTATTCAGGGCATTTTGCACCTGGGTCGCTTATTCGCGGGGACAGTACAGCGCGTCACGTGTCCAATATAACAATGCTTTTGGGACTGCCTCGCTTTTTTAGCGTTTCGGGAATGTTCGCCGAAGCGCGTGTGGACTGCTTCTTTGCAACCATGCGCAAGCGGTGCACGTCCTTGCTGCGCAAGGTCGCTTATTCGCGGGGACAGTACAGCGCGTCACGTGTCCAATATAACAATGCTTTTGGGGCTGCCTCGCTTTTTTAGCGTTTCGGGAATGTTCGCCTAAGCGCGTGTGGACTGCTTCTTTGCAACCATGCGCAAGCGGTGCACGTCCTTGCTGCGCAAGATGCGGGCCAGCCGCAACAGTATCCTTAACGCATTGGCGGAGAGGTTTGACTGTCAGTACTTGAACCACTGCAACATGGTTCATTTACAGCATTATATTAAGTTTGTATAATGGATCTTGACATCTAAAGTAAATATCTATCTATCTATCTATAACCTCACGCCAGATCCTTTGCGGGGTAGGCAGAGAGTACAGAGTTCCAACAGGTTCTTTCCTTACATACCTCTCTGGCTTCCTCGACTCTCATAGTTCGTCTCATACACGCTCGCCGGTTACGGAGACTCTTGACTTTTCCATCAGATAAGACTTGGTTTATTTGGTCGTGGTAAGATAGTCTAGGTCTTCCCCGGTACCTGCATCCTTCCACTTTCACATTGTATATCTGTTTTGTCATTCTGTCCTCTGGCATTCTTTCTATATGCCCGAACCAACGGAGCATGCCCTTTCTCATCTTTACACCGATACTATCTTTCATAACTACTCGCTGTCTTACTACGCTGTTGCTAATGCGGTAGGTCAGCTTCACTCCGCATATCTTCCGCAGAGCTCGCATTTCTACCGCATTTATCCTACTTTCATTCTCCTTCTTACATACCTAGCTCTCGCTACCATATAACAGCGTTGGGACAAGAACTCCGTTATGTATGGCCAGCTGCGCCTTATAGGTTAAGTGCCGGCTCCCAAGTAGCTTTCCCATCGCACCATTCACTCTGTTCCCTGCACTCACTCTTCTCTCTATGTCAGCGGTGTATTTCCCATCTTTACTGAAGGCGCATCCAAGATATACAAACTCATTCACTTGCTCCAGCACATCGTTACCAACAACAATCCTTACATTCGTACAAAGTAAATAAATAATAATAATATGTTTAAGTAAGGTTGCCTACCTTTTTTCCTAGGAGGAATATTGGGTAGGTAGGAGTTTACTCTTACTGGTTTACCATTAAACTGTCCTATTCTCTAAAATAGTCTAGCCAGGATATGAACAGCAACAACCCTTCTTAGCATTGCATAAAATATTTATTGGAATTAAAAAAGTATAAGGGAATGTCTATCTTAGATAGGATCTTGTACTATCTGTCAAAGATTACATATTATGTCAATGGAATATAGTCAAATTTAATACGAAATTCTTCTAATAGTAGTAAATTCTACCCATATCAATACTTATGTAGGTAATATCTAAATTTATTGTTAGAGGGAGAGAAACATAAGAAGCTTTACACCCTACGCCTACCTACTGTGTGCAGAAACATGAGCAAAGTGATTTTAAGAAAAGTTTTACTAATTCTCAAAAGCATGTTATGATATAAAATGCTTTTGATGAAATGAGATATATTTCTTGTTTCTTTCACAGTGATAGTATGATATAGGCATTTCAAAAAGATTTTTTTTTAGGATATCCACTCACATTCGAACCTAGTCTACTGGATACTGTAGGACATATGGTCTTACATTTCACTTCTAAGGCCCACTACAACTTTGCCATTAGGGACTTAAACACAAAAGTGGAAGTACAGAATTGCAACGAATTAGTAATAAGATGTCATGGTTATGGCAGGAGGAATTATAGGCGGCAAATGCTTATCAACTTTCGTAAAAAAGAAGGGCTTTTCTTGATGAAATGAAATTTATTATGCAAATCATAATTATACATTCTCAGTTTTCATTGGACTCCGCACTAGGTGAGCCTGTATCGAGGGTGAATTAGGTATTGATGAATTCTTTTTTTAAGAAACACTGGACAAAGCTTCAGAAAAGCCCTTAAATCCGACTCCATGTCTGACATGTCCCCGCTGACCCGCCCCTCAGGTGCAACCCCGGCCTTCGATGATGACGAAAAGGTAGAGCTTCTCGCCGACACCCCCGAGAGCTAGTGCACTCCGAGCTCTCTTCCCGTTGACCGCCTCATGTCGATTCGATCGACAAGGAAGTCGAGCGCAGGGCGTCTCTCCCCCCCACCGATTCCTTACGCCCTATTACCCAGACCGAGGTCGAGGACCTGATTAAAAGTCTTAAACCGAAAAAGGCCCCCGGCTCTGACGGCATTTCTAATCTCGTACTCAAATGCTTGCCGCCCTACTAGTCTGTCTCTTAGTGGCCATCCTTATTGCCGCCATGACGAACTGCACCTTCCCCACTAAGTGGAAGGAGGCCGACGTCATAGGCATCCCCAAGTCCGGTTAACCTCGTAACCGTCCCACGAGTTACCGCCCCATCAGTCTTCTCAACTCCCTGGCAAAGACTTACGAGCGCCTGCTCCTGGCACGGCTCAAAGATTTTGTGTCGTCCAGCGTTATTCTCATCAAAGAGCAGTTTGGTTTTCAAGCTAAACATTCTTGCGTCCATCCGCCGCATCACGAAGCACATCCTCACAGGCCTCAACAAACCCAAACCCGTCTAGACGGGTGCCCTTTTCCTAGATGTCGCGAAAGCGTTCGACAAAGACTGGCACAACGGCTTGATCTACAAGCTTTACCAAATGGGTGTGCCGCACAAATTCGTGCTCATCTTATGAGACTTCCTGTCGAATCACGCCTTTCGGTATCGCGTCGAAATGACTCGCTCTACCCCCCACTATATACAAGCTGGTGTCTCACAAGGCTCAGCTCTCTCCCCCCTCATATTCAGCCTTTACACGCCCTATTCGCGGATGATACCGCTCTCTATGTTTCGCAGAGGAATAAGGTTTCATTATCAGAAACCTTCAGGCAGCCGCTAATTCCCTAGGAGATTGGTTCAGGAACGTGTGAAGTGAACCCGGACAAGAGCGCTGCAGTGTTCTCCAGAGGTGCCAGCCCCGCGCCCCTCCCTGCGCCACCCCAGAAGTAATTTCGGTCAAGTGACCATGTTCGACCTATCTATTCCCTGGGTCAAATAGGTCAAATATCTAGGGGTCATCCTAAACAATACCATGACCTCCGGACCGCACATCAAGCGAGTCCGTAACCGAGCAGCCTTTGTGCTCGGTCGTCTTTACCCGATGATCTGAAAACGGAGTAAAATGACCCTTAGGAATAAGGTGACATTTTTGACATTAAGGGGCGCGGGGCCCCTCCCTGCGCCACCCCAGAAGTAATTTCGGTCAAGTGACCATGTTCGACCTATCTATTCCCTGGGTCAAATAGGTCAAATATCTAGGGGTCATCCTAAACAATACCATGACCTCCGGACCGCACATCAAGCGAGTCCGTAACCGAGCAGCCTTTGTGCTCGGTCGTCTTTACCCGATGATCTGAAAACGGAGTAAAATGACCCTTAGGAATAAGGTGACATTTTACAAAACTTGTATATGTCATGACGTACGCTTGTGAGATTTTCGGGCACGCCTCCCGCACTCACATCGATAGACTCCAAACGGTTCAATCCCGTTTCCCGTTCAAGCCGTTGGAGCCCCGTGGTTCATACAGAACGTCGATCTCCATTTCGATCTCGGTCTAGAACCTATTTGCGCCTAGCACCGACCATCCCGATGCCCTTACATCCCTTCTTTCGGATACAGATACCGCATACAGGATCAGAAACAGACCTCGCCGGCGAGGTCGAAGAATCCCTTTCCCGCCGGTCGGTGCAGAGCACCACGGCGAGACACCTAGTATACGCCCTCCCCCATAGCGACTGCCCAAGCTGAGGCCGTTCCTCCTTGGGGCACCCTTGCCCTTCTGGCTGGAGCGTAGTGGTTGCACACTCGCTCTCTTGTTCGGTGAAGCTGTAAAGGCCCCGTGGCCAACAGTGTAGATCATTCACACACACACATGCTTCACAAAAGTATTGTAAAAACATTATCCTGGTTTAGTCTGGGGCAACAAGCTATATTTTCATAAGTTTTCAACATAGGATTTTGATCTATTCTCTCTATCATCTGTATGTTTTTGCTACTATTGTCAGTATCTCGATCCTTGTTTAGATAAGAAATCTAGTAAGTCATTTTAGTTTAATTGTATAGTGTGATGCAGCTATAAAAAAAAATGTTTACCTCCTTGTTATATCATACACCATCAAAGCTCCAGCTGCACCTCGGTAATAAGAACGTGTGACAGCTCTGAATCGCTCTTGACCTGCGGTATCCCAAATCTGCAGTTTGATTTTTTGACCGGCAACTTCAATGATTCGTGTCCCAAACTCAACTCCAATAGTATGAGGACAATCAGCCATGACTGAAGAAAAATTATTTGTATGCAATCATTAGATATAAATATGTCCTAAAACTTTTACATGATATATAATAATTTCAAAAATCTATATCATCACACCATATCCCTTGCATTTAATAAAATCGTATTCTACTATAATATATTAACTCCGTCAAGCCTATATCCCCTAAGCAGGGGTGGCAGAGGTGTACTGGGTACACCCACTATTCGCTGACGATGTTAGGTCCCATGTAGTAGGGGGCGAACCTATTGCCATATATTAGGCACAATTCCAGACTCCGGACTCATACTGGAATTTTTCGTTAAAAAAGCTACATTTTCTGACCTAGGATTTGAACCCAGGACCTCGTGATTACAAAGCAATGCACTTTGCCAATAGCCCAACAAGGCAGTCAGCCTATAATATAATAAATATCACATTTTAGATATTTGTGACTAAGGAATAGGATTCCTCAGAAAACTTGACAGTGGTTGATTATAAATTAAAATAATACAAGCTCTACTACTTCAATAGTGATGTTATAGTACTGTTAGTATAGCTTGGACAAATATGGTCTGACTTATACAAATCCCTTTCCTTGGTCATAACTTAATTGATTGCTAATATGTCAAAGTAAAAAGGTGCACAAGATGATTTTTAATAAAGTATGCAGTACTTACATTTCTTGTCTGTGAATTGATGCAGAAGGCATGATTTGCCTACTCCCATATCACCAATGATGATATATTTAAATATGTAAGAATAGTTGTATGGTCCTGATGTCATGTTGATTCTAAAACAATGTCATTAGATATTAAATTTCCATTGGGTAGGAGATTGAAGACCATGATATTGGGATTGGCAAATTTTACATCTCTACCTAGTTATGTTATATTATTTGAAACAGAAACAACTTTAAACAATTTTTGAATCTGCACAAAGTTCACTTGTAAATAATAAAGGTGCATAAATATCAAAGACTTCTTGGTCAATATAACAGGCGATTATCACTGTGATAGGTCGAAATGGGTTTGTGTGAAATGAACAGCTGTCATTATGAACAATAATATTATGTCTCCGCTGGAAAAATATTTAACTGTCACTTAATCTATAAAGTGTAAGATACCTCTAATAGCTTTCTAATTTCAGTTCAGTATGACTCATCACATCGATAAGTTTGCGATTGGCAGAAAGCACTACAATATTGGTACAATCATCTCCATCAAGAAATAACTCGAGAGCATACATCAGTGTTAAGGCATATAGGTATAGTAACTTTTAAAACGTAAAATCTAATCGACAACGCCACTAGTAACGATGCACTTGATAGACATCCAAAAGTGGGCAAACGCCTAAGATACACGCAGTGTTTACAAAGTATTTAATCAATGACTGTAGTAACTACGAAATACACATATAATTAACAATCTTACTTTTGATAAACGTCTAGAATAATACAATATAACACTTTCCAACTTTTTTCTATAATGCAAAACAAAGACTTCCTTCTTCATTAAGTATGACGTTTGCAAATAACAATGTTGCCCGATTAAATAAAGGAAATTAAACGTATGGCAATAGGCTCGCCCCCTACTACATGGGACTTAACATCGTCGGCGAAAAGTAGGTGTACTCACTAGACCTCTGCCACCCTCATTGGAGCATATAGGCGTGACGGTGTAATAATAAAACGTCTTGGGAGGACTACCCACAGAACTGATACATACTCTGTGGGATAGGGATGTGACAGCAAGGAACTAATCAATTTTTTAAAAATTGTTTTTTTTTACTTTGTCAAAGAATCGATTAGATTAAAATCGATGTCGTAAAAAAAAACAATTTGGTAATAACCATGTAAAAACCGTCTAATGTGTCACGCCTATATTACCGTTCTACATAAAAAGGCAGTAAATCAGATATCTCAAATTATAGACCCATAAGCTTAATGTCTCATTTATACAAAGTTTTTAATAAAGTCATTCTTAATCGTATTACCTTCAAACAAGACAGTTATCCATCTCCAGAGCAAGCCGGTTTTCACCCTAACTACTCTACCACTGATCATCTTCATACACTAAATCAAGTAATAGAAAAATATAACGAATTTCAGAAACCCCTGTATATAGCCTTTGTAGACTTCGCAAAAGCTTTTGATAGTATTTTTAACACTGCCATATTTACAGCTCTGGAAAAACAAAACATTGACAGAACCTACATAGATTTAAATAAAATTATTTATAATCAAAGCACAGCCTCAATAAAAACCAATTCTTCTTCTACCGGTCCATCATTTACAATAGAAAAAGGCGTTAGGCAGAGTGACCCGCTCTCACCAAAATTATTTACAAGTGCTCTTGAGGAAATATTTAAGAACCTAGCGGTTTCATGGGCAATAAAGGGCATTGTCATCAATGGTAGCCGACTTATGAATTTGTGTTTTGCTGATGACATTGTCCTTTTTGCTCAAACAGCCCACGAACTAAAAGAAATGCTTGGAGAACTGAGCAAGTCAAGCCTCGAGGTTGGACTTACGATGAATCGGTCAAAAACTCAAATCATGACTAACAGCACCGAACTCAAAGTAGAGGTAAATGGGCAAATCTTACACTATGTTGATGAGAACATATATCTGGGCCAGCTAGTCTCCTTCGATAACAGGCAAAGCAACGAAATCAATCGCCGTATCTAAAATGCCTGGAAGAGCTACTGGTCCATGGGGATATATGAAGGGCGACCTTCCCTTGACATTAAAGCGCAAACTCATCGACATGTGTATTTTGCCTGTTTTCCCCTGCGGTGCGCAGACATGGTCACTAACCAAAGCACAAAAGTCCAAACTCAAGGTTTGTCAAAGGGCAATGGAGCGCAGCATCTTGGGTGTTAAACGCATGGAGCGGGTGCGGAACTCTGTGCTGCGTTTTACGACCCGTGTAATAGGTCTGGGCGTAAAAACAGCTAGACTCAAGTGGGATGGGGCTGGTCACATGACCCGAATGAACACTGACAGGTGGGCTAAAATAAGCACTGAATGGGTCGTGGTAGGCGTAAAAAGCGGTGGCGCGATGATATCAGCCTAAATGGCCATCATTGGCCAAGGATAGAACTCTTTGAAAGGAGAAGGGGGAGACCTTTGCCCAGCAGTGGGACACAATAGGTTGTCGTTTTAAATTTAAATATTTTTAAATTTAAGTATTTTTAAATATTTTTACCTTGTTTGCCAAGCTCTTTATTAAAAGCTAAATACAAAGCTGGGCAAAAAAGAGTAACAAAAAATTGAGGGCGCCTTTATCGCGCATATGACCACCGCGTGCACTTCGACTCAAAGCGCTAAGATACTTGTTATTCTTAGACTTTTCCTGTTCCTTTTAATTGTGTTACTGGAAAGCGAAGTGGGTTATTTAACGACTCAGAAAGGTCAAGAATACTACTGAATAATACACAAATTAATTAATCACAGGATATGTTAGTTACTTAACGAAAACAGTCTCCTCTCAGTCGGTCTCCATTTACAAAATCGTCATAATAAGAATCCTAAAATATATAACCTGTGAACATTGAGGTAAATAAATCTATGAAATAAATACAGAAGAAAACGTCACTTCGGTGCGTCGAAAAAAGTGTAACCACTTAAAAATATGCCGACGTAGCTTTGAACCTGATAAATAATTTGGAGTAAACATATATCCATCTCTTTTATTTTTGTTCCCCACTATACCGACATTATGTCGAAAGGGATAGCAATATTACTAGTTCTAGGAGGCTTGGTGTTGATTACTAAATGATTTTTTTTTTAAATTTCATAGCAAACGGCAGCTCTGTGACTGTCACGAAGCGACATTTCATTTGAAGACAGCGTTTATTTATTTATTTAAAAAAGAAAAAAAGATACACCATCAGCATTATTGCCGAATCATTCAAAATGTATAAAATACACAAATTTACGTCTAAAGCAAAACACTATTATAGGTGTATACAACATTCTCAATAAATTTTGCCGTACAATTAAAATAAAGAAAAAAAAAAAAAAAAACTAATTAATATAAAATTAAAAGGCGACAAACATGATGCACATACTTCTAATAACTTAAAAAATGGCTTTTCTAGAAATTAGAAAATAATAAAATGACAACGTAAATTGGAAAATTAAATAGTTACAATTTATGGAACTTAACCGAAAAATAAAAAATTAAATATAAAAAAGAAAATAAAATTTACAAATTGTTAATTTTTTAACGAAAGAATTAAGATTATCGTGGAAATTTATTATTATTTATTCCCACAATTTAATTTATTTTTAAATTTACTTCGTTTCAGTTAAAATCCAATACATAAATGAGTAAAATAAATTATTATACTACCTAATTCAATTTATTCAATATGCAACTAGAATTGTAATACAGATTTGGTCAATAGTGTCCATTAGGGTATGTGGTCAAACTATGAAATATTTTCAAAATATGCAGGTTGATGGTTGCAGTCTATTTTGAGAAAACGTTCTTTCCTATTTCCTGTTTCCAGTGACGACTTCATTGTCCAGATGCTAAGAGCAGTAGGCCGCTCCAGTTACTAGACTAAATAGGCGCGCGTTCGATTCTCGCACAGTACAAATCTTTGTGTGATTCGCACATTTTGTTTAGGTCTGGGCATTCGTTTGTGTGATTTTCATGTTTGTAAACGTACCAAATGATTGACACCAGAATGATTACTAGTATGGGGCTTTTTTGAAAAACATGAGAGAAAAAAGTCCCGGTTAATTCCCCAATTGCTTTTTATGACACGTGTGAGAATGAATGGGGTTGAGCTATTCTTTACGCTATCGGATTCAGATCCATACGGCAATTACGTAATAAATAATTATGTAAAATATTCGCTTTGAGCAAATAACTTTATTTTCATAATATTCTGATAAAATTCCACCCTTTGGGAACCAACAAAATTAATAAAATAGGTATTCGTATAGTACATAATTCAACAAACAAAATCGTTCAACATTTTCCCATAAAGACGGGAAAACCAAATGGTGTTTTTATTGGCAATACTGAATCTGAAATTTATTTTTGTAACTTTAAATCGTTTTTTTTATTTTATTTACTAGTAAATATATATAAAAAAACTTATGTATGGAAAGTAGTTCCGCTAGCGCTATAGTGATTTTGTGACCGAAAATTGCGCTCTTACAGCACGCATTTACCTATTTTGTGATATTTTTATTAATACGTGCTACTCGACAGACGTCAGGCAGGCCAATGAATGACAGAAGCTTGATTCATGGCTGCGGGCATATTCTTAGCCGACATACATTTACGCCGTTACGGTAAGAGGTAAAGAGGTAAAGTTTGTGAGTTTGTGAGGTTGTAGGGGGTAATCTCTGGATCTACTGAACCGATTTTCAAAATTCTTTTACTAATAGTAAGCCACATCATTTGTGAGTGTCATAGGCTATATATTAACCCGCAAAATGAAAAACTTTTTCGTGGTAGTCGTATTTGCAAAGTAAGTTGGCGAAAAAACGGTCGAACGAAAACGTTTATTACGAACGCTGCCTTAACGATGAGAGATATATGATTCAGTTCTAGAGAGTAGTTTTAGAGCTTGATAATGCCTACAAAAGAGTCAGCGACAGCATATATCTAACTTTTATATTTAAGTCACAAAAAGTAGATTTTTATATTTAAAAAATAATTTAAATCGTTAGGTGATATTTATTGGTCATATTATCGACAATTATCAAAATAAGTGAATTTATCGTCTCAAGTAATTAAAACAAAAGACTTTTCCCTTTTACTGCATATAATTTGGACAAATGGTTAAAGAGATAATACGACATAGATATGGAACCGCGACCGTGTTGTAATCTATTGAGTGATATTTCTATTAGACGGTTTTTTTCATATACAACATGTCAATATTTTTAGAAATAAATTGTTTTATTACCAAGAACATTTTATTTAGATTCTCCAATTCAGCCACATAACAATGCATCGGATGTAATACTGACACGTTATAACGACAACAATGAGTTGTTAGTTTTTATTAATGAAAATTTACCGAAATTAGTTAGAGACCAAAGGCAAGCTTTTGTATGCAATTATTAAAACTGTGCTAAATAACAGGGGTAAAATATTTTTTCTGGACGCCCCAGGAGGCACTGGGAAAACATTCCTCGCAAATTTGGTATTGGCAAAAGTAAGATAACCCGGCATTAATGGGCTAGCCGTTGCCTCTTCAGGGATTGCCGCAACTTTATTAAATGATGGGAAAACAGTTCACTCCACCTTTAAGCCACCACTGACAACAGTCTGATAAGGAACAACAGTCAGTATGCTCCATACGTAAAAATGGACCACTCGGGAAACTTTTACAAGAGACGCCTTTAATTATATGGGACGAATGTACCATGAGTCATAGAGCTCATGTTGAAGCAGTAAACCGAAGGCTCAAAGGCCTCAGAAAATCAGATGCTGTTATGGGTGGTGTTACTTCTGTTTTTGCGGGCGATTTTCGGCAAACACTGCCTGTAATAACAAAAGAAACACGCGCCGATGTCATCAGGGCATGCTTAAAATCATCTTACTTATGGAGTTCCGTTGAAACTCTCAATTTACGAACATTCATGAGAGCCCACTTGAGCGACAACTACGATAACGACTTTCCGCATCAACTTCTGAATCTTGGAGAAGGAAAAATTAGCTGTCCTAACATCAACAGTACTAGCGATGACATTAAACTTGACGATAGATTAGGTCACATATTACATAGGTTAGAACATCTCATAGACGCGATACATCACGATCTTGATAATTTATTGGAAAGAGATTATCACTGGCTTTGTTCTAGGGCAATAGTGTCACCCAGAAACGATACAGTAAATGAGATAAATAAAATGATTTTAGAGAAAATTCCCGGTCATTTAAAACACTATAAGTCCATTGACACGGTGTGTAATTTTGAGGATACAGTGCACCATCCTCAAGAATTTTTAAATTCTTTGAGCCCTTCTGGCTTACCTCTTCACGATCTTATGTTAAAAGTTGGCATTCCTATCATGCTTTTAAGGAACTTAAGGCCCCCCAACAGGTGTAATGGCACAAGGCTACTTATAAAAGAGTTGCGGGAGAATATAATCGTGGCGACCATTCTCACAGGGCCAGCAGTGGGACAACTTGCTTTTATTTCGCGGATACCCATGATTCCGACGGATTTACCCATACCGTTTAAAAAGCTACATTATCCCGTCAAGATCTCTTCTGCCCTCACTATTAATAAGTCCCAGGGTCAAACATTCCCTCTGGTGGGCATTGACCTGAAAAAGTAGTGTTTTTCCCATGGGCAGTTATATGTTGGCTTATCTCGGGTTGGAACTCCTGAAAGACAATATATTTTGATACCAAATAATAACATTACATCTAATTTAGTATACAGAGAAGTATTGAACAATTAAAATAAACATAATAAAAACACTCATTTCAAACCCTGTAATATAGCCAAATTGGCATGCAAATACTTACATACATATGCCGTAAAAATATAACCCTCCTTTTGTGTTAACTTTTGAATATCGGTAGACTTTATAGAGGTGAGGGAGTGTCAAGGGGAATCCTAACCTAGTTTTTGTTTAATGTATTTTTTTTGACTTTCGATATCTCTTATATTTCTTGTCAAGTATATTTTTTTTCACCTAGGAACAATCTCAATATAGCCTGGGTGGACTATACTTTTGCTGGCAACGTCATCTCCATTGAGCGCGATCGACTCTTTCTCGGTCACGCTCGGCTACCACATCTCATAGAAGGAGGCTATCGCTTCTCCACACCGATTCCTCTGCCAGCATAATCAATACTACCATTGGTAAAGAGAGGTCCAGTTTGATCCGTACGATCAGGAGCCCCTTCGAGTCTCTCGCTGAGTACTCTTCTAGGATGTGTTGGGTAGAATCTCGTTTCCCACAACAATTGTGTGTGTGAATGATGTACGCTGTTGGCCGCGAGGTCTTTACAGCTTCACCGGACTTAAAGGCGAGCGTGCAACCACTACGCTCTAGCCAGCCAAAAGGGCAAGAGGCGACATACTCGGTTGGGACAGTCGCTGTAGGGGGACGGGTGCACTACTAAGTGCACCGGTCAACCGCCGGCTATGGGAGGGGATCTACTACTACGTCGTCGTCGTCGCCCGTATTCTGAGCGAAAAGAAGGGATGACAAAGCATCGGGGGGGTCGGTGAGAACATGTCGCGGCCGGCGGTGGCGGCAGGGGTCGGGGGGGAGATCGTAGTCGGCGGTGGCTACGATTAACGGATTTGCATGGGTAGATGCGTTCGCGAAGTGACGTGTTGACGCCTTTTTAATAAAGGCACGAATAGGTTCGAGACCTAGATCGGAGTGGAGGTCGACATTCCGTACGAACCAGGGGGCTCCTACGGCTTTACGGAGGAAGCGGTTTTGAACCACTTGGAGTTTATCGATGTGAGAGGGGCTGAATGCCCGAACACAACACACGCATAAGTCATGATGGGTCGAACGCAAGTTTTGTAAAGTGACACCTTATTTTTTTTTGTAAAGTGTCACCTTTTTTCTAAGGGACATTTTACTCCGCTTGCAGATTAACGAATGGAGACGACCGAGCATAAAGGATGCTCGGCGACGGACCCACAACAATTTTGACACCTATCACCCAGACGATTAATTATTATCCTTACCCAACCTATTATTTTTATTAATTATAATTTTTTTTTGGATACAGCGCGCGAACGCTGCTCGCGTAACATCTCCATATTTGTTTTAATTAACAAAACCAATAATAATAATTAGTGCTTAATAAATAATAAAACCAATAATAATTACTCCTTTGGTGTGCAAACTAATATGTGTATAAACCGTGACTCTCGTTACAATAGTTTCTATTCACTCTATACGTTCATAAATTGATGAAATAGTGAAATACAATAATAAACGTTTATTTATCATTACTTCAGTGGTTTAAAATTACGAAACATTCTTCTCTTCTCTCTTTTCAGTGTTGTAAACTCTCAGTGTTAAAGCTAGTGTCTGGATTATTCAATATTTGTGATATAAAATAAGTATTCATAAACCATGTATAACCGCCAAAAATCAAAACAATCCTGTCGGGCGTGGACAGTTCTGCCAACCTAACAAAAAGAGCGCGTTCCAGTTTTAATATGTGAGATATTAAGAGCTAGACGTGGGTAACTCATCAAAATACGCGAGCTACATAATAGCTCATAGCTCAGGTGTGTGAGCCGGTTCAATAACTCTGCTCGCAAATCAGCTCAATATGTATATACCTACCTGCCGCCCGCCCAATGCGAGCCGCGTGCTGAATTGCCATAGTTCGTAGGAGTGATCGTTATATTACATAACTGAAAAAATAATCTATTATTAATATATAATCAAATCACCTATTATTTATTACCTTAGGCAAGCGTTATTTTTTAAGCGTTACTTTTATTACATATTGTCCGACCAAAACCGCCTACCAGCCTGCCACGCGACACAGCGACACTGACTGAATGGACTTAAGGTCAATTTCACTTAGACGTATAATATTTTTGTCAAAAGTCACGTGTTATATTATGCTCTAAGACAACTACATATGATGTATTTTTAAATGAGTGTCCAGTAATGAAAAGTAATATATTCTTAGGTTATTTATTATGTTCCGCGCCAATATATTTGTTCGTATTATACGTTATTTATAACGTGTTGGTTACTACGTTAGATTATTTTTTTAATAAAATCAGTGCGGATCACTGGCGTGATCTTGGATGACGTATTTGTGCATTTATTGTGGGTTTGTGAGGGATTGCGGCGTCGCGTGTCAAATTGTTTGCAAATAAATCGTTGGTTTGTTTATAATAATAATAAATCTTTATTGCAGACACAGAGATCCAGTTCAAAATATTCATTTAGTATAAAAAATAAAATAATATAAAAAAAAACTAAAAGTAAGGAAATTGGGAGAAATCATAGAAAAAAGAAAATACTAAAAATATAAATAATAATAATAATAATGAAATAACTGTAAAATAATATTGTACTAACTATAAATAAAAGTTAGTTTTAGTTACGTGTAAATAATTAATTTATTAAATATATATTTCATTTTTATCGTTTAACAGCTCACGGCGGCATGCGGCGTGTTTTGCGACAATAATCAAAAGGCGTCGTTCAACGAAGCGAAGTAATAACTATTATTAATAGCGTAAAAAATAATAGGCGTTTTAAAAGTAGCGTATCGTTATAACGCGTTTTTAATATATAGCCGTTGCGAACACTCCTAATAGTTCGTACGACTCCGCCGAGCTAGTCCGTAGCGCGGCGGGGTGGCCCGGCCAGATTCAAACAAGTTTAAAATGGTATTGTTAAATCTTTCTAAAAAATGATTTTCCTAGCTTTTAATTTAGATAACAATGACTAAATAAGAACCTTATTACTTTGTCAACTAAAAACGGGTTTATTTTTTATTTTCGAAATATCTTTATTATTTGTCACTAATTTAATAGGTATAGTTATTGATTTTTTTTTATTATCTTATTCTTTTAGGAGCTTTTGAACATTAGTTCATGCCAGCTATTGATCTCATCTCAGTAATTTGATTGCTCATATTATTATGTAGGTACACCTACAATTTTTTTATTTTATTTGATATGTAAGTGTTTTAATTTAAGATTTTTTGAAAATACCTAGATTCTGATGACTAACCGATATTATTAAAAAGTGTTATAAAAAACGACATAGTTTAATTTTCTTACTCTAGAGTTTACATTTAAGTGTTTTTTGTTACCTATCTATTTATTTTTACATGTTTAACTATCAAATAAGACTAACTAATTATAATTTAAATCATTCATATTTGCCATAATATACAAAAGAAATGATCTATAAAAAAATACAGAGCATTTTGAGTTGTACAATAATCACGAAGCTAATCTGTGGAAGGAGTTACAGATACAATTTGAGCCGGATTGAGCTGTGACATTATATATACACTTTAATTTTCTGGTATGATGATATAGATGGATAAGTAGTGGCTTTAAACCATCACATTCCGATTGTTATTCTGTGTATAAAACACATATGTACATTACGAGATACAAAATAAGTAATAGCTGGTGATCCATTATTGGGGCAGGTTGTGATCTAAGGAGGAACAAGTATAACTGTACCTGTCTTTACATTATCTGTTGTGATATCAGATGCAACAAATTTAATTTATTTTTTTGTTCTGATTTGGATAAACATCTGACACTAGGTGTTGGATCATTTATTTATATATTTAATAATACCAAAACATTACAGCAACTTAAATTGCGTAATATGTATATGTGGAAACCCTGTTGAACATTACTTTTTAAGTGATGATTCCACACTGAAGGTGTGTGGGTTCAACACTTAAAAGCATTTTCCCACAAAAAAAAAATCTTATGTGACATAAACCCATTTAATAATATTAATTAGCTTTATATTTTTATCAATTGAAGGTGTAAGAAATGGGTTCATGCAGTTGGCAAAGAAGACCATGTATATTGTATCCATTAAATTGAATGTGGAGACTATTTTATAAAGAAAAAGCTTAATCAGAAAGGCAATTCCAGAACTAGAACTCACTAGAATGCTCTTTTGACACAACAAGTTAAAACAGGTTATTTTATTTTAAGGAGAATTATTGACACTAATTTATTAATTATATTATTAATCATTAGATGCTGGTTAGAATAATAAGTTTGTACCTAGAAAGCACTATATGTTCTGATAAACTGATTTGTATTCTCCCTCTAACTAACATATTAGCTACTTTTACTACAATAATAGTGTGCAAGTAACATTTTTCTCCTAACTACAAAATTTAAACAGTGTTAGGAATATTAAGTTTAGCCAGCAATCTATATCATCACGCTAGACCCTAGAATTTATACCTTGCAGACCACTAGATAATTATAATGTGTAATGTAACTATTAAATAGTTGTGACTGCCTCATTGAAAAATAATAATAAGGTCCTGTGTTCAATTCCCAAAGAGACATATGTAGTTTTTCTATTGAAGATTTCCTGGTATCAGCCAGGAGTCTGAAATTGTGCCTGATATGTAGCAGTGGGTTCGCATCCTAAGTCACGAGACCTAACATCGAAAGCGCGTTAACAAAGTACACCTCTGCCACCCCCGCTTGGGGAATGCGTGACGGTATTTATTTTATTTGTTTTTAATAAATTGTCTAATTGTCTATTTGTTTATACTTTTCAGATCTTATTACTGATGTGCAGTTTGATGTGTTGGTGACGACAAACATTTAAATTCATTTTTAATGCGATCGATTTTTTTGCTTCATGGGACAGGTGATATTTCAAAGTAGTTCAACTGTTCACTTTGATATTCAGTCAGTTTATTGCAATAAATAGATTTTTTATATGTTCCTCTTCATGATTTTTATTTTTTCCTTCTTACGTAAAGGACAGACAACAGCTAATCAAGTGTAACACTTGATTCCATGTTTTATGATACAAACTATGGACTAGCTACGCTTGGTTAGCTGTTGATTGTAAGAACTTCGCTTTAACAGAAATCACGTTTCAGTTTTTTTCTTTTATCGATATCGATAAAATGCGTAATTTCACTATGTTATCGACTTTTGTCAGCACTATTCATCCTTGATAACTGACGTCACGATGTTTTGTTGGTAGCTCTGGATTAAGTCTGTAACATCTGTAATGTTGTCAACAAAGGGACGAGTTTCTGTAAAAACACAATGTTCTAAGTTCCGCCTCTTCTTTTACTTGCTCTGTGAAAGCTAATAGCAAATTGCTAGTAGCAATTGTCAATCAATGTAGTGTTGCCCTATTAATCGTTTTTTACTTTTTTAGTTCCAACTGTCACCGCGTTTTACATAGAGTAGTAAAAGTATTATTTACGTTGTTTATTACATTTAATTAACTTGTATAAATCAAAAACTACAAATTTACTGTTATTACCCTGAGATCCTCACCCTTATAACGGTTTCTGTTGAACTTTGTACTCTCTGCCTATCCTGCAAGGTATCTGGGGTGATAATATATAACTCTATTTCTGGAATCATCTTAAATGGATATATGTGATAGATTGATGGACGATTTGGCGCAGTGGTTAAGAGGTTAAGCCGCTCCGCCCACTGTGTTGAAAGGTCGCGGGTTCGATTCCCGCACGGGACAAATCTTTATGTAACCCACAATTATTTAGTTCAGGTTGGATATTTGTGTATGTGGATTTTCATGTTTGTAAACGCACCAACGACACAGGAATAAATCCTAGTGTGTTTCTATTTTTAAGGTATTTTCTATATTCGCGGTATATCCTTTTATGATTATTAGCAGCACCAAATTCAATCGTACCAAACGACACTACCAGGAGTAGGGGTACATGAAACGGACTATATTTATTCAGAATCAGTGATATAAATGTTCCAAATGAGGTATATTGAGATTTGAATCTTTGGTTTTTCAGATACAAATTATCGAATCTGAACAGTGAAGAGTGAGGCACAGTTAGAAATAAACAAAGATTATAATATTACTAGAAACATACATGCTATTTCTGAGCGTTTATCAGCTGACCAACCTACTCACGTGTCGCTCACTGGTATTACTAACTTATAGCTTTACCTCCCTTTTGTGGAAAAAATCTTAATAAATTTCTTTAACCCGTTTCTTTATGCAAGCCCCAAGGTGAACAAGCGCGTTAGAGTAATTACAAGTTCATACAATTTTGAGTAAGTTGTTAAAAGATTTGATTCATTTTTTATTTTCAACACATTATATAAGATTTACTTGGTTTTGGGATACCAAATAGGGGGAAGAAGAATTTGATGTCGGTAGCCCTGTGATTCGCTGTCAGTGTCAATACTATTGATTATGTTATTCAATGTTATTCTTTCTCTTTTCCTAAATTTTTAAATATAGCGTAGTGATTATATTCTTTGCATTTTGTTCCTCAACACAGCTACCGTACCGGAACTAAACCTGCATAAATTCAATTTCCTTCTACATAATTAAGCAGTTCAAAGGTGAGATTTTATGACCAAACATGAAGATCTCACCTTTGTGGATCTCAGGCTAACTTCAGGTTAACTTCCTTTTCCTATGACATCAATCGAATTTTGCCCATTACTGTTGTATTATTTTGCAGGAATGGCGGGACAAGATCATACTAATAGTAACCAGAATGGTGTTGATGACAACAATGAAATAGAACCTACTGAACAAAATAACGAAGAAAATATTACTGAAGGTACATTCGTTTTAATCTCAAAAAGGAAGTATGTATTATAAAATTATAAAATACGAGCTTAAGGCTATAATATTAGTCATTGAGTATGATTACAAACAGTAGGTATAAACTTATAAGACGTAAAAGCAGACAATGTGATAAGTTAAAGAATATGTTCTAAGTCATAAGGAAGATTGATATAAAATTAAGTGTTTCTCTCACTCACAAACAAGACAATTTTTCTGCTTCTAAAAGACAAATTTTTAATAATTAAGATCGCCCCTCCTAATTCTTAATTCCAATTCGAGCTTGTAAATTCAATCTTCTGGGTGGCTATTTTATGATGTAAACATTCCAGTTTTATATGCTCTAGGCTAGTGACATTGGTTTAAGGATGGTCCCAGCCAAATCTCCTATCTTGTCTGCTTGTGGAGCATATGATCTGTGGGTGTGTTGGCTCTGATACCTTCTGCCCATAATAGAAAATGTCAAAACTTAGTTAATGGGAAATTTTTGCAAGCCTCTTCCTTGCCTAAAGGTGCTGGTCTGTATGTAAGAAGTTACAGGCACATGTTTTTACCTTATACAAATTAATTTTGTTTTAAACTTTCAGAATATTATCTACTTGATTCCAAGCTAGATGAACTAAATTCTGCATTGGACTATTTGGAGCAAAAGAATGATGATATACATGAAAGACTAAAGGAACTTCTGCAGTCTAATAGAAATATTAGGCAAGAGCTACAGAATGAAAATCAGGAATCTGCAGCAAAAAACTAATAACATATTTGAAACAAATATCCCAATTATGAATAATATCTCATGTGGTTATTATAATATAGTTGGTATACAGGTGAGTAAAATGAATAGACCCTGAGAAAACATACATTTGATATTTAAAACAACAAAAGTAAATTAATGGCATTAAAGTTTTAAAAACTTTTTTCTTAGAATTAGAAATTCAACCAACAACTTGAAAGAGAAACTGAATTGTATGGTGCAAGTTAATAATGCCAATAACATGAAATTGAACAGTGTCTCAATTTTTTTCGAAATGTATGTGTTTAAAACTTTTTCTTTGTTGCCCATTTGTTTGATTCACTGGTATAATACATATTTTATTTATTAAATACAGAATAAATTATAAATTATTAAATTTAAGCTTTGTTAGTTATTTTCTAAAGCCTTAATGGACTTTCTGTACCTAATTATACCAATAGCTCTATGTAAGTAGAGGGCTGTGTATACCCATATTTATATATTTGCTATGATTTTAAGCAATGCAACAGGGGCTAACCTATTGCAAATGTACCAATACCAGATCGAACTTCCCTTGGTTCAACCTAGGATTTGAACCTAGACCTTCGGGATTGCCAACCACACATCTATGCCATGGAATCGGAATCGTTTTTCTCGTATTTAGATAGTTTATAGTAAAATGCTATATGTTTGACTGAAAGTGATAGAACCGGAGTTATAGCTTAATACTGTTCCCCATGATACTAGGAGGAGCTCAAGCTATCTGCAGCAGGGCTAGCCAAGGTGGCGCGACGAGACAATTTGTTGCCCTCGGTGTGAGATACTTACTACTTAGCATGGCGTGATGAGATAAATTTTACACGAGAGAAAATTCATTTAATTGACCTTTACCACTTACCTATACCTAGCAGTGGCATTCAAAGAGTAAATTAAAATCCAAATTTTTTTATTCATGTAGACCAAAAGGCACTTATGAATTTTTTTTTGTATGTATGTTACGCGATCATTCCGCCAATTATGAATCGATTTTGATGTTTCTTTTTGCATTGGGTTCAGTATAGCTCCAAGGTGGTCCTTGAACTTTGAACTTTGAAGATACACCAGGGAACTCCTTAACGAGAAACAATACGAATGCGTAGATTCAGATATTATGGGTATTACGTCAATCCTATAGGTACCCTGCCATAGAACTAATCAGAATATTAACAGACTTCAAAAAACGAGGAGGTCGACAATTCGTGTGTTTTTTTATAACATCTTTATTTATAAACTGATTTTGATGATTCTTTTTGCGTTGGGTATAGTATTGCCAAGTAACCGACTGCACTAACCGGAACCGACTTCAAATATTTATTTTTTGCTTTTTGAAGTCGGTTTTTTTTAATAAGATTTTTATCATAGTATTAAAATAATTGTGGGCATATCTGGATCGCATTCTTCATTTTGTATACTATAAAAATGTATCTGTACGGAAAATGATGAAAAAAAATAATAATATAGAATTATACAAAAAATACAAGCCCGCTGAGTCTCTCGCCGGATCTTCTCAGTGGAGGCCGCGTTCCGATCCGATGGTTGATTAGTAAGCTAAAAAAATAATGTAAATATGCCAATTTGTAAGTATCGAGCAGGGTTTACCCAAAATAAATAATTTGAGTTTACTTGCCACTTCACAAAAAACATGACGAATGTAAACCAATTTTACAAGTCGCCGCGAGATAATTGATTATCACAGTCGAAAAAAGGTAAGTATTATAGTGACCTAATTCGAAGTAATAAATATGGCGCGGTCCTACAGCAATATTGGCAAGTGTACTTTGTACACCCAAATTTCATCGGCAATAGTACACGCCCCTTAAATATGCTAGCTTATTATTTAGGCTGGAGGCGCTCGTAGCGCGGTGCGACCGCGGTGTACTTACCAATCACCAAGGTTAAGCTGCGATCAGTCTGAGGTGGGTGACCATATGTGGCATTTTCATATTTGAGCGTCTCTGTGCTTCGGAAGGCATGTTAAACCCGTGCTCCCGGTTACCACTTCATGTGGTAGTCGTTAAGCCAAGTTGGAAGCCTTCTAGGCGGCTTGATAAATTGTAATGGTAGGTGGCCACAAACCTGCCTCCACCAATCCACTCTGGGTCCGCGTGGTGAAGTAAGACCTAGCCTTTCTCACCTCGATTTGTGTGAGAAGGCCTTTGCCCAGTTGTGGGACAGTATAGGTTGATATTTTTATTAAAAAAAAACATTGTCACGCCTATACTCCCCAAGCGGGGGTGGCAGAGGTGTACTGAGTACACCCATTTTCGCCGACGATATTAGGTCCCATTTAATAGGGGGGCGAGCCTATTTCCATATACCGGGCACAATTCCCGACTCCGGACTCGTACTGGGAAGTATTCATTAGAAAAACTACACTTGTCCGACCTAGGATTTGAACCCAGGACCTCGTGATCACAAAGCGTTGCACTTTGTCACTAGACCAACGAGGCAGTCCTTAATACTCAAATAAGAGTTCATAAGACATTATTATTACTACTCATATAAGACTAGAGCGACAAGTTTTTATCGAGTCTGGCGGCAGGATTCTTGCTACCCCACGCTTAAGAGCCTTAAGCCATCCCCTAAAATCCCCCGCCAGGGACGTGTAAAAAGGTTTTTTTATACGTTTGTGTTGTTTGTACCTATGTTAATCATTATTTTTTAACATGTCTATGCCCTACGTTGTGTCAAGCACCCACTAATAATTTTTTAATAGAAAAATGTTTATATACTATACCTACCAATTAATTAAACTTAGAATTTCAACCATATTGGAACGCAGGACCTTGTCGTCAGCCACACTATTCGGAAATACACCAAGAAGGATGTGATACTTAACTGTTCATCTTAAAAAAAAATGAATTGTGTCTCATTCTTTGTTACTAGGTATACGAATATAATGTTTAATTTATAAAGACCTTTTTAAAAACAAGCTTTTATACTCGTAGCAAAAACACGTCGAAGATATCTTGCTTAATTGAGGAGTTCTTATGGCTTCTTTCCAGCTCCATCATCAGACCCTGGACACCATCCGGATCTGAAGTACTCGCCATGACAAATCTAACGAGCCTAAACCCGGCGGGGCTATATTAAGTAGTTGCGTTAACCCTAAACACTATCTGGTTGTTTCTTGTCAATACCAATATAACAAACAATATAAATTGTATATTTCACATGTTTTTATGGCCACCCTCCGACTCCATTATCAGACCAGCTCCATGGTACCATATTATTGCATTGGCATCGGCCTTAAATGCGTGCTTGAAAAATGGATCACAGATTTTGAACTGGAAAGACAGACCGAGAAAAAGCTTGTAAAAAAAAACACAAAAAAACTTGTTATAGCACTTTTCA
This sequence comes from Phalera bucephala, assembly GCA_905147815.2. Taxonomy (NCBI): domain Eukaryota; kingdom Metazoa; phylum Arthropoda; class Insecta; order Lepidoptera; family Notodontidae; genus Phalera; species Phalera bucephala. Next base: position 17,001,048 of record LR990622.1, read on the forward strand.
TCTTTATATACAAAATTTGTGCGTGTGTTCGTATTCTGCTCCTCGTAAACGGCTTGACCGACTGGATTTTTTGTACTTATAAGGCCACCTGGCCGATTCTTAGCTATAGTAGGACCCAGTAGGTGCCGTTGTTGTCAACCGTGTGCTAAGCCGCAGGAAACTGCTAGTTTACTATAAAAGATATTGTTTTTCTAGACTAGTTGGTACCACAGGAACATTTGTGTATTGTTTACCGGGATTGTATTATATAATCCTTCATAATATGGTCTGTATATAATCTCGAATGTATAATCACATATCCCCTAGGCAATGTATAATATTCTTAAAATCTCGGAATGTGATAAAATATTTTTTTTCCACATTTTGTAGGACTTCAGGATGTCGGTATTACAAAGAGGTAAGCGGGGTGTCCTATCTACTTTTCTCTATGATATCGTTTCTTACTATGTGACGTGCCCTTTTCTTTGAATACCCGAAAGTGTTTTCTTTGTCACCAGAAGAAAATCCTGCATAGGACTTACACGAGCTTCAGGAGAAGCTTGCAGGATGTATTCCGACCCCTACCGACTAAAACTACCCCAAGGTTGCTAAAAATACCCAGAATTAACACTATAAAAGGGCTCCGAGATCTTCATTAGAACTGCACCAGTAACTTTCTGTCCCAGAAAAGCCAGTCTTTCTTATCCTAGCATCAACGCGGACTAAACACGCGTCGGTGCAAGGAGAAAGCACGGCTGCACAGACCAGTTTACGCTTCCATTAATTAAGTCGTTTGCCCCAATTGGTGCAGGGGGTATCTACTGTCAGTTGGTACCACAGGAGACGAACAATTGTTAGCCTGTGTTTTAGCCCCGGACTAATGTGCGGGCTGTGCCTCCACCACAGTACACTCCCTTTGAGTGTGATCAGCACTCTCTCGCCTTGTCTGGTGAAGCTGTAAAGGCCCCGTGGCCAACAGCGTAGATCTTTCACGCACATAAAAGCTCTCTCTCGATCACGCCCGGCCGCCTCCTTTTCGAATATCACTCTTACCAGAAAGTTACTATCACCCCCACGCCGATTCTCCTGCCAGCATAACATATGTCGTTTTTGTTAATTGTTTTGTCTTTTTTTTTTTTTTTTCTTTCTTTTTTTATAAAAACGTAGCCCCACACTAGGATTTATTGCTGTGACGTGGGTGCGTTTACAAACATGAAAGTTCACACAGACAAATACCCAGACCGAAACAAATAATTGTGGATCACACAAAGATTTGTTCCGTGCGGGAATCGAACCCGCGACTATTAGACACAGTGGGCGGGGCGGGCTAAGCCCTTAACCACTGCGCTAAATCGTCCGTCACCCGTTTGCCCCCTGTTGCTTAAAAGCGGCTATTCGCCCCTTTTCATTGTACCATTTTATGCACCGTTCGTACTTGATACCTCTAAAACAGCTCCGAATTGAAGCTGGCGAGTATGCATTAGTGTTTTAAAAATGAGCGCTGAAGTCGAGCGTTTAGCGCCGAGTCGACGCTCACGAGCGTTGAAACATGTAGAAGATGCGAGCGTTTTAAGCGCCGACTCGAGCGTTTTCACAACACTAGAATGCGTACGTTGGTAACTACATATTAGACTATTCATTCATTTCCTGGCCTGGGATCTTGGTCAGTGGCGTGCATTGCATATATAGACGAATAAGCAGTGCCTACCTCAGTATAATGTACTAAAAATAGTTTTACGTTGTTAATTATGATACTAAGTATGATGATTGACATTATGTTATTTATGTAGTAATATTTAAAACAGTGTAATTGAATTATTGAGGCTGCTGCTTTTACCTATATGCAATACACGCCACTGGTCTCGGTCCCCCAGGAAATGTATGAATGCAAGAACTTTTGACCGATTATTTTTTACATTTCCTAACTTAGCTGGGCATGGTATACAGCTCCTAAATTATATTCGTAACATATCCATTGATGATTTAATTAAGTAATCGATTCGTATCGCTTACCTACTATAAATGATGCAAGTTGCAGGGAAAAATTAGGTATTCACCATAAACTACAAAGTAGTTCCACAAAATATCTCTAGACAACGTTATATCAATTTTTCAACAATTTTTAGGAAAAATATCAATATGTGATATGATATTACAAACTAACCATTTTCGGATTTGTTTTCTTTGTTGCACTAGGACATCTTGCTTCTAGGCAAATTTTATAATTTTAGGTCATCGGGTAGTACCCTAAAGGTTTTTGGAGTTGAATTTAGTCCGTATCTTTTTTCGATTCGATTACACTGACTTATAGCAGGTTTTAATATATTACTACAGTCATACAAGGATTTTAGGCCTGCAGCCAAAATCTGAACTAACGCTATCATCCAGAGAAATGTCATGTCAGTCGTCTAATCACTACATATAATGAATGAGAATTGAACATGTACAACAGAACTTTGCAAGCGATTTAATGCTAATTACTATGTATTATTAAAAAGGAATTAAATAATATTGCAATGATCATGTTATACAATAACTATCATTTTAGAAGGTATTTACAGAAATTTTAGTGACTATCTTTTTTTACAAATCGAAGGCCGCAGTATCCACAAGCATGGTCACCAGGTTTATCCTGAAAAATAAAATATATTTATATGAAAAAGGAGTTGATTTTACACATTACACTCACTCATTTGTCACTACCATGCTGCACTACTAGTAGTGCTGTGATGAACAAGAGTGCACTACTTGCCAGTATTTAATCACCTTTTTTTTTCATTTACCGTCACGCCTATATTCCCCAGAGGGGGTGGCAGAGGTGTACTGAGTACACCCACATTTCGCCGACGATGTTAGGTCCCATGTAATAGGGGGCGAGCCTATTGCCATATACCGGGCACAATTCCAGACTAATACTGGGAATTTTTCGTTAGAAAAACTACATTTGTCCGACCTAGGATTTGAACCCAGGACCTCGTGATCACAAAGCGATGCGCTTTGCCACCAGACCAACGAGGTAGTTTTTTCATTCCTTGCGGTATTACTAATTTTCTATGTTATGCACTTAAGGAATCGTGAGATAGTAGCTGTCACTGAACTGTACCAACCAAGCCCTTGTTGGCATCTTTATGATAGAAACTGCAAAGCTTATTATGAAATGAAAAAACAAAACTAAACATCAACTAGGTGAGCAGAACCACAGAAGAGGTAATATATTTATAAAATGACTACTCTTACGGGGTGATGGTGAAAAACTATTACATAATTGAAAGTATCAATTTCCTGGCAAAACACACTTTCAATACGTCATTGTTATTTTTGCTTTGTTTTGCATATCAAAATGAGTTAGTATCTATTCTAATTATAGAATATGTATAAATTTATTTAATGTTTATTCCACATTAATCACCTGGGTGATTAAATTCCAATGATGATTTCCTACAAAATGGATGTCCTATAAAAGATTTTTCCAATTTCTGATTTTCTAACACACCAGCCTCAGTTGGTCCAATAGGGGCTTTCTTATAAGAAATGGAACGAAATTCATTGTCATCAATAAAGTTTATGTGTAAATTGATAAAAAAGTTAAAGGATGGTCATCCTTTTACTTATCCGACATTTTGATTCTTAGGAGAATTTCTAAATTCGTTTTCCTGCAGTTACAATGGTTAAGGTAGCTGGCCTTACCGCCCAAAAAAACATCCTTTATAAATGAATTAGCAAAATATTTTAATATTTACCAAATTAATATAAACACGAGGATGACCTTCTGGGCCACTTCCTCCATCACACCACACAATTCTCTCTGTCACTTCCTTGGGAGGGACCTCAGCAATCAAATTTACAGCCCAATTAGGATTAACTTGTTTAGGTGCATTCATGAAGCGTACTAGCCTGTAGTCATTAGAGTCCCATTTCTGTGAACAATCAGCTATATGAAAAGTGCACATTACAGTTACTAATAAGTTTAAAGCTTGCTTCAAGTGTGAGGAGCAACTTCAGTAATTTCTTATCTTTTACATTGCAGTTCAAAGACCATATAGTCTCATTTCAATATTAATTCTATTATTTGTAGTTTTAAATAAACATAGCACCTTAGGATTTATTCCTGTGTCGTGGGTGCATTTAGAAACATGAAAATTCTTAAACATAAGTACCCAGACCGAAACAAATAACCACTTAAGCAAATTTTTACGGACGATTTAGCGCAGTGGTTAAGGGCTTAGCCCGCCCCGCCCACTGTGTCTAATAGTCGCGGGTTCGATTCCCGCACGGGACAAATCTTTGTGTGATCCACAATTATTTGTTCCGGTCTGGGTATTTGTGTATTTGTGTATGTGAATTTTCATGTTTGTAAACGCACCCACGACACAGGAATTAATCCTAGTGTGGGGCAACGTTTAAAAAAAAAAAAAAAAAAAATCATCTTTCATGTGTGTGTGTGAATGATGTACGCTGTTGGCCGCGAGGCCTTTACAGCTTCACCGGACTTAAAGGCGAGCGTGCAACCACTACGCTCTAGCCAGCCAGAAGGGCAAGAGGCGACATACTCGAGGGCGCCTCGAAGAGGTGCCCTCGGTTGGGACAGTCGCTGTAGGGGGACGGGTGCACTACTAAGTGCACCGGTCAACCGCCGGCTATGGGAGGGGATCTACTACTACGTCGTCGTCGTCGCCCGTATTCTGAGCGGAAAGAAGGGATGACAAAGCATCGGGGGGGTCGGTGAGAACATGTCGCGGCCGGCGGTGGCGGCAGGGGTCGGGGGGGAGATCGTAGTCGGCGGTGGCTACGATTAACGGATTCGCATGGGTAGATGCGTTCGCGAAGTGACGTGTTGACGCCTTTTTAATAAAGGCGCGAATAGGTCGAGACCTAGATCGGAGTGGAGGTCGACGTTCCGTACGAACCAGGGGGCTCCTACGGCTTTACGGAGGAAGCGGTTTTGAACCACTTGGAGTTTATCGATGTGAGAGGGGGCCGAATGCCCGAACACAACACACGCATAAGTCATGATGGGTCGAACGCAAGTTTTGTAAAGTGTCACCTTATTTCTAAGGGACATTTTACTCCGCTTGCAGATTAACGAATGGAGACGACCGAGCACAAATGATGCTCGGTGACGGACCCGCTTGATGTGCGGGCCGAAGGACATGGTACTGTTTAGGGTGACCCCTAGATATTTGACCTCTTTGACCCAGGGAATGGGTCGGTCGAACATGGTCACTTGGCCGAGATTACTTCTAGGGCGGCGCAGGGAGTGGCGCGGGGTGGCACCTCTGGAGAAGAACACCGCAGCGCTCTTGTCCAGGTTCACCTCAATACGCCACTTCCTGAACCAATTCCCTAGGGAATTGGCGGATGCCTGAAGGTGTCTGGTAATAAAACCCTTATTCCTATGCGAGACGTAGAGAGCGGTATCATCCGCGAATAGGGCTAGATGCGCCTTACTCGAACGAGGAATGTCGTTCGTGTAAAGGCTAAACAGGAGCGGAGAGAGAACTGAGCCCTGTGGGACTCCAGCACTGATGGAGTGGGAAGTGGAGCGCGTCATTTCGACGCGATAACGGAAGGCGCGATTCGACAAGAAGTCTCGTAAGATGAGCACGAGTCTGTCCGGCACACCCAATTGGTAGAGCTTGTAGAGCAAGCCGTTGTGCCAGACTTTGTCGAATGCCTTCGCGACATCTAGGAAGAGGGCGCCCGTGTAGATGGGTTTGGGTCTATTGAGACCGGAGAGGATGTGCTCCGTGATGCGGTGCACTTGGTGGACGCAAGAGTGTTTGGCTCGAAAGCCAAACTGCTCGTCGATAAGGATACCCCTGGACGTTACGAAGTCTTTGAGCCTCGCCAGAAGTAGGCGCTCGTATATCTTGGCCAGGGAGTTGAGGAGACTGATAGGGCGGTAGCTCGCGGGATCATCTTTCATATTATTGCACTCTACAGTTACTTTCAATTATATTAATCCTTTAAACACATATGTGTACAAGAACACACAAGGGTTTAATGTATATGTTGTTTTTTACATAATTGGTAGCTATTAAAGTAGTAATATAAAACAAAACTATTTTTTCGGATTTTATCGCGGTTTATTTTGATTTTTAAGTTCCCGACGTTTCGAGTGCTTTGCAGCACCCATGGTTTTTAGCGCAGTTGTTAAGAGCTTAAGCTGCTCCGCCCACTGTGTCTAATAGTCGCGGGTTCGATTCCCGCACGGGACAAATCTTTGTGTGATCCACAATTATTTGTTCCGGTCTGGGTATTTGTTTGTGAATTTTCATGTTTGTAAACGCACCCACGACACAGGAATAAATCCTAGTGAGGGGTTACGTTTTTTAAAAAAAAAAAAAAGGACTGAGGTGGTAGACGTCCAAAAGGCATAGTTGTTCCGGGGTACCCTCAAACTTTTTAATTATTTTTTTGGTTCAATCTACGCAGAATGAGCTCACGGTGTCTTGAGGTCTTGCAGTGTTATGCTTGGTTTTGAATTTGATTATATTAATTACTGGATCCCAAGTCGATGGAAGCACCCAGCCATCTTCTCTATTGAAATTAGGATGATTTTTAATTTCAATAGCCTCGCGAACCATCCTTGGTAGGAATCGGTGTTCTTTCACGAGGATTTGTGGTCTATCAAATCTGATGTTATGGCGGGTGCGGTCAAGGACATGTTCACAGACTGCAGACTTCTTTGAGCGACGGTGTTTTAGGTCAGCTATGTGTTCTTTAACCCGAGTTTTTACTGGTATTTTTGTTTGTCCTATGTAAGAGAGACCACATTCACAATCAAGCTTGTATACTCCTGCATCTTGTAGAGGGATGTGACACTTGACAGATGGTAAAAACTGACTGATCTTCTTCAGCGGCTTATAAAATGTTTTAATTGAAGCATGCTTCAAGATGTAGCCAATCTTGTCTGTGACTCCTCTTAAGTAAGGTAGTACAGCAGGGATCCAGTAATTAATATAATCAAATCCAAAACCAAGCATAACACTGCAAGACCTCAAGACACCGTGAGCTCATTCTGCGTAGATCGGACCAACAAAAATAATTAAGAAGTTTGAGGGTACCCCGGAACAACTGTGCCTTTTGGACGTCTAGCACCTCAGTCCTTCCCGTGACCATGGGTGCTGCAAAGCACTCGAAACGTCGGGAACTTAAAAATCAAAATTAACCGCGATAAAATCCGAAAAAATAGTTTTATTTCATGTGTAATATTCGCGTAAATCTAAGAACTCAGTAGTAGTAATATAATACAATTTTAATTACAAATGAAATAACATTAAATTCATTGATTGGTGTCGCTTAAATAAATAAATGCCCTCTTTGTTTGTATACAATGTAAAATGCAACTATCTGTTCCAATAGACCAACTCGGACTCTAGACTACTTGAGAACAAAGAGACCTAGTTGGTAGCTTGCAAGATACAATATTGAACACATTGTAATGGCTCTTACACATCCTTGAAATCAAAATTTAGGAATAAATATTATTTCAAACCCTATTATACCCTCCTGCTATGATATGTGAACAGAGACATTTAACAACATTCAAGCATTTGATATAATAGTAATTCATCAGTTTATTCAAATGTGAATCCTATATCCTGAAGACAACTATCCTAGATCACACTTATGGTCACGTAGTGAAGATCAGAGCACTAGTAATTCTCACATAACAACATGGTCATGCCTATATTCCTCAAGTGGGGTTGGCAGAGGTGTACTGAGTACACCCACGGTTTGCCGACGATGGTAGGTCCCATGTAATAGCGAGCCTATTGCCATATACCAGGCACAATTCCAGACTCCAAACTCGTACTGGTAAGTTTTCGTTAGAAATCTACATTTGTCCGACCTAGGATTTGAACCCAGGACTTCGTGATCACAAAGCGATGCGCTTTGCCACTAGACCAACGAGGCAGTCAGCACTACTACAATAACATAACAACACCACTACAACAATTATGTAAGAGTTTAATAAATCTAAAATACACATAGGTACAGTTAACTATGTGATAAAATAATTACAGACATTTTCTAAAGTATAAAATAATTATACTTTAGAGAATATTGATAGTCAATTCGGAACAAAAATAAAAAATATACGTACTTGTCCGGTGTGAGTACAAGCATCTTCAACTCGCTTCGCCATACAACGGCGTGAAATATTTTGAATATTTTTAAGGTTTACGGTCGGCCGTGTAGCTAATACACGCACTACAGAATTATTCATGATAATTGATAGATAAAATAACTACTAAATTCTCAATGTGAATTTAGAAAAATCAATTTTTCACGAAATCACTCTCCATCCCAGTGATACCAACTAAGCTTATCAAAAAAATAATCGATTTAAAAAAAACAATTATTATTAGGAGTAAATAGACTAATAAAAATGTTTTTTATTTTTTTTAAATAGACTACCTAATCGGTTTTTTTTTAATTAAAATATATTAGTTTTTCCATGATTCGCTCTAGAAACCTTTAACTTGGTAAACGTATGTCAAAACTTATTCTTTTACCTTCTTGATAATTTATTTATATTAGCAAAGAAAATTCCTATTTACTTCATAATTAATTTCTATGAAAAACAAAAAAAAAACGATATTTACTACATAATAGATTATAATTTCATAATATATCGATTGTAATATAATCGATTTTAAGGAAATGTAAAAAACGATTTTACTTCCCTATTGTATGTCCCTAATACAAACCCAAAATGTCAAAAATGAAATAAATGGACAACCTGACAGATGAAAATGTCAAAACCCGAAAAATGTTGCCAGCTTAACACGCCTAGTGTAGCGGTTACAACTAAATCAATCAACATAAATTACAGTCTTATGTAAACAATATTATTGTGTTATTGAAGGTTGAATTTTATTTAGTGTACTATTGTCCGACCGAAAGTCGATTTTTGGCCGAAGCCGAAGGTTTAATAACCCTACGAAATTTGGTTCATAATTGGCTAAATTTTATAAAGTTATAAGTTGACTGAATTAACTAAGTTTATTGCTTTGATTTGGTTATGGCCGGGTGACCGGCGCAACGCAATGTGACCTCTGCCTCTGCGTGTCTGATCTCCCGCCACGTTCTCGCGCATTCGTAATAGAATGTTCAATTTCGGAGATTGCCAGAAACCTTCGGCTTTAGTCAAAACGACGGCCAATATAGGCCGTAGTTTTGACTTAAGCCGAACGACTGGCCACAGGTGGTATTTTTGACCGAAGGTGGCCGAAGTCGAAAGTTCGGTAGGACACTAGTGGCCGGCTTAGAAATCATAAGGTAAAATTGTTTTGGATATATACATAAGGATAAAAATCTAAAGAAATGTATAGATGTGAGGATGAATAATCAGAAAGGGTTCGGAAAGCTATATACAAGGCGTAACGTAATTAACGCAAGACCTCAGACACCCCAATTAGATAATTGCTTTACAAATTATATACGTAATCAAAACTTCAATTTTTAAAAAGTTAACTGCCATTTTTGTTAAAACTTTTATATCCTAATTAACTACGAAACCTATGGACGCACTACAAATAAACACACTACAAGCGCAGCTGTTACGCACGCACACAGTCGAACACCGGGTCATTCGCTCAACTATCGATAGGTCGAGTAGTTAGTACAAGACTACTGGCCGTGCGCCGGCCGTTGCCGGCGTTTCTATTTTTTTACTATTATTATCCTAAACCTCATAAGGTTTAGGATAATAATAGTAAAAAAATAGAATTAAATAATAAATATATAAAACAATCAAACGCAATAGCGTTTGACTGGACTTTCGGCAAGTGCGTGGAACGTTGGTGGGGCGCGGGGATAGTAAAGTAATTGGTAAAGGCGCTATTTAATTTGGCTGAAATTGTCACGCAGACACATTTTATTTAAATTGCAAAGATAATATGATGGAAAATGATAGTAATTAAGAATTGATTTAGGTTTTCATGGAAACAAATTAAGTATTATTAATTCTCTCTCTCTCTCTCTCTCCTTGGCAATTATTATTCCCATCTGATGGTGGGGTCTGCCTTCTTAATTTTCTTCTTCCACTTCGCTCTGTCGGACGTGTCGTGTTCGGAGGCATTGCAGATACACAGGTCTTTCTTGACCACATCTGCCCATCTTGTTTTTGGCCGTCCTCTGGGTCTGGGCCCTGATAGGTTTATCTTGGCCGTAATATTACCCACATAATAGGGAGGTCTTCTCTTTATGTGGCCATACCAACGGACCTGCTTTCTTGTAGCTTATCAGCGATGTCACGAACACCGAGACTCCCGCGAACGTACTCGTTGCGAATTTTATCAAGTGTCGTGACCCTGCACATCCACCGAAGCATCTTCATTTCAGCAACTTGAATCGCATTGAGTTGGCGCTGCGTTACGGCCCACGTTTCGCTACCATATGTTAAGACTGGCCTGATCAAGTTTTTGTATAATAAGCCCTTAAGCTTAAGGGGCATACGTCTGTCACAAGTTACGCCAGTTACTTCCCGCCACTTAAGCCAGGCGGCTGCTATCCGATGCTGAATGTTTATCTCCAAATTTCCCGAGCTGTGTAACATGGTACCCAAATATTTGTATTCGTCACACCTAGTGACTTGTTGTCCGTCAATAATGAGAGGGTTGTTTACGGAATTTGGGTCGTTATACACCATATATTGTGTCTTCGAAATACTAAGCAATAGGCCGCCTGTCTGCAACTGGCGCTTCCATTGTCCTAAAGCATACGCAATTTCGTCTCGAGATGTTGAGCAGATCGCTACATCATCGGCATAGATAAATGTCCAGAGTACCAGGGACCGAGCATTTTCAGTAAGGGCATCCATCACCAAGCAGAAGAGGTATGGGCTTAATACAGAACCTTGGTGTACTCCTTCTGTAACTGCTATCGGTTCTGTCTGGCCCACTGTTGCCCTGATTACCGAAGTTACGTCCTTGTACATGTCGGCTATGATATCAACATACCTTTCTGGGATATTCTTCTTACGGAGACTCCACCAGATTGTCGGTCAAGGTACACGGTCGAATGCCTTTTCCATATCCAAGAACGCAATGTGTAACGGCTTATTCTTAGCTTTGAACTCCTGAACAATCATGCTGACTGCAAACGTCGGATCCACGGTGGATACGCCTGGAACAAAACCATACTGGTTGGTGGATAGCGAGCTCGGTTATCTCAATAAGTATTATTAATTGGGTATTGAAATGTATATTTCTCGAATTTGTTTGATGCCGCTTTTGTTTACAACTGTTTTTTTTTTATTTACATACTCACAATATCGACGGGTTTTCAACTTCATTCATTTACTGTCTGATACTTACTAAATGTTATCTTATCTTATAAATTATGTTTCTAAATAGGATCTTTAAAAAAACTAAACTTTCAAAGTATTACAGTAAACACTTTATTTTTGTGATCCTTGACTTTTTTCTAAAATATCGGATACGATGTAAACAACGATGCAATTACCTTAAACTAGCGTGCGCGTAGTAAATCGTAGTAAGATTCATTGGACTTATATGATTGTGTGCATTAATACAGCTGATTGACTAACGAATGTCTGTATGTATGTGTGCAGTTCGGGGAATGTTTTTGTAGTGCGATGGAAATCGCCGTATTGCTTTGAGTTATGGTTCAATTTTCTTTGTTACAGCTGATTGAGGTGTTAGCATGTATATCAATGGGAACGAGTGACCATAATTTTAGCTAATTTGAGTAATTTTGGGCTTAAATCTTACATATGTTTCTTCATAGATGGAATCGATTCAGCTGTCGATTTAGACCAATCTACTTTCAGGTCTTGCGTTAATTACGTTACACATAAAAATAATATTATTTCAGGGAAGAAATCTAAAGTGGGGAGTTTTCACAAACGTTACAGTAACACAGAACGATGCTTGAAGTGCGAAGGGAGTTTATGCACCATGGACGCCACCGCGGTGCTGCTCATTGCTTCTGGTGATAAGTGACAGTGGCAGTGTATCGGACAAAAGAAACGGATAAACCGTATTTTTATCCCCAAGGCAAGTTATTCTGATGCACCATCACATTTATTTTTTGTATTTTATATTCGTAATCCAAAATTATTTTTTCTCCATCATTCCAAAAAGATTTCTATACCGGCCACACTGAGTGGACGTGGCCTGTCAGTCTTTCCACTCTTGCTCAAAAATCCGCCAATGAGGGGAGAACCCGGCAGTGGTAGTCTGGCGCACAGAACGACAATACTCATGTCTGGCGCGTTTATACGACTAACCTTCCCTCACTTCACGCAGAAGTCAGCAGTGTGTAAATTGGATATAAACTGGAATTTCGTGGGGGGAGTAGCAGTGACGACATTTACACACGACTACTCTTGGAGTAGTCATGTTACTTGTAGGACTACTAGGTCAAATACAACACAATCACTGCGAACACCAATACCGATAGACCTAAGTGATTTACAATTAAAGCAGTTTATTTATTTTTCCTGCAGTCTTTCGATTGAAGAGAAGTTTTTAACATTTTTGTGTCTCTCTATATCATCACGCCACATTCCTTGTAGCGTAAGCAGATAGTACAGAATACCGACAGGTACTTACAGATCTCTCTAGCTTCCTCCGTTCTCATGGTTCCTCTCATACTTGCTTGTCAGTTGCGGAGACTCTTGACATCCACTTCAGATAAAACACGATTCGGAATATAGAATTTTGGCCTTGTTAGTAGGAACCACGATCAGAATATTTATTATTCATGCAATAATAAACGCCGAAGGCTTTTGCCCAGCAGTGGGGCCGTATAGATACTGCCCCACTGCTGGGCAAAAGCCTTCTCTCACAAATCACATCACATTCTCGCTCACTCGTTCCGGGCATACGGTCGTGTCCTTTGTTTACGCGCTGTGTATATGTGTGATTTGAGCATGGACGGATCATTAATAGAGAAGGAGTCGCCCCCAACATATGTCACGCATCGTAAAGGACCGAACACTGAATTGAGGGATCTGCACACCGAATTGCAAACCTTTCGGTCTAATATGCTTTCGATGTTGGAGTGTTGGTTCACCAAATATGATGAGAAATTTCAAACCTTCATGGATGACTTTAAGGAGTTCAAAAAATCTATAACGGTTATCAATGAAAACTATGAAGAGTTAAAAATGAAAAATGAAGACATTTCGAACCGCATAAGTACTCTCGAGGTTAAGACTGCTTTGATGGACACAAATCACTCGCAGATCAAAGATCTTGAAACGAAATTGGATATTATGAAGCAGCAAGCACGCCAGTGCAATATTGAAGTTGCCAACCTACCTGAAAAAAAAGAGGTGAAAATCTCATGGAAATTCTAGAAGCTATTAGCACGAAGATCAAGCATCCCATACTAAAACAAGATATCATATCTATACATCGTGTTCCGCAAGCTACCCCAAATGTACGCCCAAAGAACATTATTTTAAAGCTAAGTAATCGTCAGCTGCGAGACAACTTTGTATCAGCGGTGCGTCTACAAAAAGGAATTACCTCAGAGGCACTGAACATAGCTGGCCCCTGTCACAAAATTTATGTTAATGAACATCTTACGCTGAAAAACAAGAATTTATTTCGTCAGGCACGTGATGCAGCAAAAAAACATGGCTTTCGTTTTGTTTGGATCAAATACGGGAGTATATTGGTCAGACGTAATGAGACATCTCCCGTGCTTAGTATTCGTTCCGAAAGAGATGTTTCTAGGATTAATACCCAATTTAAGTGATTTTATTTGCAGTGTGTGTCTATTTATGTACGTCATGCTAAGGTTTAATTTGAAAAGATTTAACATTTATAATAATAACTGTCACAAGCGATGCCTCTCAAATGTTGATTACTCTGTGTTTACAAGTAAGTCATTTGTATCATGCTTTTTTCGTACCCACCCGTTTTGAAAAAATATTAATTAAATGTAGTTTATATTACTATTTTGCGTAACTTTTCCTATATTTTTTATTATGCAGTATACAAAATAAGTTAATATTAATAATTAAAATAATGTATATGAACGCAAAGACTGTAAAATCAGCAGGCAATACTTCTCATCTTGTTTTTATAATACCACAATATTTCTTACATTTTAACTTATAACAATGATTTATTCAATTACGATTTATTATCAAAATTGTAGGGGACTTAGAACGAAAATCAACACTTTATACACAAATATTTTAGCAGATTGTTACGACGTAATTATCCTCACTGAAACCTGGTTGATACCTAGCATTAGTGACAATAAAATTATTGACTCCCGATACGTAGTACATAGATGCGACAGGAACCGGGAAGCCACGGGAAAGCGTGACGGTGGCGGTGTGCAAGTGGCCGTTCGCCGCGGCCTGCATGCCGAGCGGGTGCTGATGGACGGACACCAAAACCACTCGCATGAAATCTTCAATAAGGACCCCTCATCACCGATAACCGATTATGTACTGTTGAAATTTAATGCAGGGGGTAAGTATTATATAATTTGCGGTGTGTATATTCCACCTAGTCAGAAACTTATTACTGTTATGATGACATTTATTGTTACCTTCATATAAGAATATTTTGTTATGTTAAAATCCCTTTTCTTACATTAACATATGAATATATATATAATTTATACTGTATTAGGCATTTTTGATAATTAATTTATATACAATTTATAATTTCGGAACGTATTTGATTATTGATTTTTGTTGAATTTATTTCGAGCTACCCTTATTTTAATTTGTGCAACGAACTGTATAAAAAGGCTTGAAAATTCAATTAAGTGTTCAGTTCCTTGTAAGAAGTCGTACTGACAACTTCATGTCGAATGTATTTAAAAGTTCAAGTGTATTATAAAGTGAGAGATTTATATGTCAAAGTGATTAAAGCGTGAAAATGAATCAAGGTGTTTAAATTATCTTCGAAGCTTACAACTCAGAAGCAGGAATATAAGTAGAACGTGAAGTTCTACTTACCACGCCTACCAAATAAAAACATCAAGTCTATACATAAGATGCCAAACCATAAACGGAGATCTCATGAAAAACGATCCCGACGAACCAACGAGGCTGAGTCGCGACATCAGGAGGACCATGTGATGAGACAATTGCGGACCAGGACCCCGTCTAAGCAGCGAACCAGGTCACGAGAACTGCATTCTCCGAGAAATCGAGCAAGTAAGAGGGTCCGTGGGCGGCAGCCCCGGGACTCTTCATCAAGTTCAGCAAGTTCTAGTATAGAACCCTTACTTAGAAAAAGGCGTACTGCTTCAAGTAATGTAGACTTGGTTAATCAACTGTTAGACGTTCTGAAAAGTAGGAATACTACAGATGCAGAAAAGTTCCCCGTTTTAAATGTCATTCCCGAGTTTGATCCTATGTCGCGTGAGCAAACTATTGAAATTTGGATACACAAGGTTGAAGAATGCGCACAGATTTATGGATGGTCAGATAGACAGATAATCCACTATGCAATGCCTAAACTTAACGGGGTTGCAAAAATCTGGTACCAAGGTCTACCCTCACTTTTGCATACCTGGTCTGAGTGGAAAATAAAATTGATAGACTCTTTTCCCTCGCAAACCAACTATGCAGAGATACTTACCGAAATGCTTAACAAAAGGGCTAGAGTTGGGGATCCCCTTGAAAGCTATTATTACTCCAAAATCAACCTCTTAAATCGGTGTCAAATATATGGTAAAAACTCAGTTGACTGTTTGATATATGGTATAGATGATAGAGGAATTCGTTTAGGAGCGCAAGGAGCTCAGTTTTTTGAGCCTGAACAGTTATTGAAGTTTTTTAAAAGCGTTAAAGTAAATCAATCGAACACTAACATTGATTTTAAAGCTAGACATACTGACAGACAGGATCGGAAAATTGGTCAGAGATCAGATCAAGAGAACAAGTCATCAAAGTCACTAAATTTTAAGTGTTATAATTGTAACGAAGTTGGGCATCCGTATTATCGCTGTCCCAAGCCCATAGTTAAATGTTCAAATTGTAATTTAAGAGGACACTTGAATAACAGCTGCCCAAATAGCTCTGTTTCTGTGCCAAAAGCTGCATCTCAATCAATAATGGAAGTACATTCTGCCCATGATGCGAACGCGAAATACCAAATGCCGATTAAAATCAATGGTAAAACGCTCATGAGTCATGTCGATCTGGGAAGCGAATGTACTTTGATTAGATTGAGTAATGCTATCGAACTAGGTATTCACTGGGAAATAAATTCACTACCCATATTGAGGGGCCTTGGTAATATTCCTTATCGGCCAATTGGCCGTGCATTTGCTGACATAGATGTGCAAAATGTTGTCGAGAAAAATGTTGAAGTACTAATCGTAACAAATGATATTATTAATGACCCCGTATTGCTTGGACATACTTACACTGAACGTCCGTTGATACGAATTATAAAAACCGCTACAGATATAATAGTAAAGCGCTGTGAAGTTCAGAATTTTAAATTTATATTAAAAACTACCCAGCCTTATAATCTACAACCACATAGTACCAGCGCTGTAGGTGTCAAATGCGATTCTGATTACTCTGGAGGGATTTACGTACATGGAACGATAAGAGGGTCCGTAGGTAATGAATACTTTCTTTTTCCCGGTGAATACGATTTAAGGAATGGATACTGCAAATTAATAATACAAAACATAAGTAGCAATGACATACATATACCGACTGAGACATTAATGACTCGCGCTCGTGTAGCTGAAGGTGGGAATAAACAAAACTCTTATTTTATATTAGACGTAACGTTAACAACAGATAATGTTCAATGCGGTAATTTATCTCCCCCACAAAAAACAACACTGATTAACTTATTAAAGAAATACCAACAATGCTTCTCCTCTAATTTACAAGAGCTAGGATACACAATCGAAACAGAAATGGAGATTCATTTGAAGGACTCTGAACCTGTCGTGTATAGACCATACCGTCTCTCATATTCTGATAGACAATTGGTCCAATCAATGGTTCAGGAAATGTTAGATAGCAGGATAATTCGAGAATCGTGCTCACCTTATGCCAGCCCTATAGTACTTGTGCAAAAGAAAACTGGCGAAAAAAGACTCTGTGTCGACTACAGAGCTCTGAATGCCAAAACTATTAAAGAACACTATCCCCTTCCTCTCATAGAGGACCAGATTAACCTCTTAGCTGGCAATACAATGTTTATAGTGCTAGATTTGGCATCTGGATACTACCAGATCCCAATATCTGAAGAATCTCGGGCTAAAACTGCTTTTGTCACGCCTGACGGGCAATACGAGTATAATCGTATGCCTTTTGGGTTGGTTAATGCCCCTTCGGTCTTCCAAAGAGCAGTAAATAGGATTTTGAGCAAAGTTAGGAATAAACGCGCGCTAGTATATATGGATGACATTTTGATTCCTGGGCGTTCATTTGAGGAGTGTCTTAGTGTCCTTGAGGAGGTATTAACACTTCTTAAAAATAGCGGGCTTACCCTAAAACTCGATAAGTGTAGGTTCTGTTTTGAAAGTATAAACTACTTAGGTTTCGAAATAAGGGCGGATGGCGTCAGGCCCGGTTCTATAAAAACTGAAGCAGTCTCAAAATTTCCCATTCCTAAAAATCAGCATGACGTGCGGCGTTTTATTGGCCTGGCGAGTTTCTTCAGGAGATTTGTCAAGGGATTCGCAGCAAAGGCGAGGCCTTTGACGGAGCTCTTGAGGAAGGATGTTGGCTGGCGTTGGACAGAAGTTGAGCAAATTGCCTTTGCAAGTTTAAAAGAAAATCTGGTGCAAAGGCCTATTCTAGCTCTGTATAACCCAAATGCTGAAACCCAATTGCATACAGATGCAAGCAAAGTAGGCATCGCTGGCATCCTCATGCAAAAGGGGAATGCAGGTGTATTTCAACCAATTGCCTATTATAGCCGCCAGACCACCATCGACGAACAAAAATTTAATTCATACGAACTTGAAACATTAGCTGTTATAGCATCTTTAAATAAGTTCCGTGTCTATTTATTAGGCATAAAATTCACTATAGTAACTGATTGCAATTCTTTGCGAACAACTCTTACTAAACGTGATTTGATACCGAGAATTGCAAGATGGTGGATACAATTTCAGGAGTTTGATTGCTCCATAGAATACAGATCTGGTGACAGGATGGCACATGCTGATGCTCTGAGTAGATGTCCAATACCTGACGAAAACAATGAAACACGTGTTCTTGACATATTAAACGTAGGTTCCCTAGACTGGATCGCGACTGTTCAAGATAGTGACGATGAAATAAAACGTCTTAAGGATATATTAACTGATCCACAGTCAAATGATGTTGTAAATATTATCCAAAATTATATAATCAAAAGTGGCCGCGTATATCGAATTATAGAGCCAAACGTACTGAGATGGGTAGTGCCCAAAGGGGTGCGTTGGCAGATTCTTAGAGCCAATCACGACGAAGTAGGACATTTTGGTTTCGAGAAAACTCTTGCAAGAATCAAATCAACATTTTGGTTCGCAAAGATGCGCCGGTTTATCAAGAAATACGTAAACGCATGTCTTGAATGCGCTCATCATAAAATACCTCCCGGCGTTAAGTCTGGTTTACTTCACCCGATACCTAAAGTAGATATCCCATTTCATACCATCCATGCAGATCACTTAGGTCCATTCAATAGAAGTAGGAAAGGAAACTGCTATATACTCGTTATTATTGATGCCTTTACCAAGTATATTAACATTACAGCTGTGCGAAATACAAAATCTATTACAAGTGTTCGTGTACTAAAAGAACATATTAGCTACTTTGGCACACCAGTCAGACTAATAACTGACCAAGGTACGAGTTTCACAGGAAAGAAATTTAAAGATTACGTCAAATCCTTAGGTATTAGACACATATATAATGCTGTAGCCACCCCTAGAGCAAATGGCCAGGTAGAGCGGTATAACCGTACAATATTGGCTGCCCTGAGCTCTATGTCTCACGAGAAACCTAAGGGAGATTGGGACCAATATATGACTGACATTCAACTGGGCATAAACACAACCGTTCATGCTACGACTCAAAAAACCCCAACAGAACTATTATTCGGTTATAAGGCCACCCACCCGTCCATGGGTACCTTAAATGAAATTATAGATGACGTAGGCAATGAGGTTCATAGCTTAGATAACTTACGGAAAAATGCTAAAAATTTGATTGAAGTACAACAAACCAAAGATAAAGAACGTTATGACTCCCATAAACACAAAGGTAAAAGTTTTGCAGTAGGTGACCTAGTCAGAGTAATGAGAAATATCCCTAGTCATGATGGCCAGTCAAGGAAATTAGAGGCTAAATGTCGCGGGCCTTACAGAATCAAAAAGATACTCCCACATGACAGGTTCGTGATCGAAGACACCCCCTTGACCAAGAAGGGCAAAGTGTATGAAGCTATCGTAGCTATTGATAAGTTATTTCCTTGGCTAAGTTTTGGTAATGCATATGATGTTTCCTCTACTAGTAATGATGAGGATTGATGATGGCGCTCAATGTTAAGTGATTTAATTTTTAGAGTGGTACTGTCATGGCCTCTCTAGAAAATGAATGTTAAGTTTTGTGTCAAGTTCAAGTTGTACTCCAATGCAGAGATGGTACTGTCATGGCCACTCTGGGTACTGTCATGGCCGGCCTTGCGCCCTTGGAGCTACATATGAAAGTTATGTCACGGTGCATCCACATTGGAGGTGGTAATGTCATGACCGTCTTCCGTGTGGTTGTGCTTATTTTGTTAAGTATACAAGCTAATTTATTACGTAAGATGTCTCTGTGTAAAATGTATTTGGTTTACACTTATTTTGATTTAACGAGTGGACTCGTTACTATTTGTCGGATGGCCGAGCTGTTATGATGACATTTATTGTTACCTTCATATAAGAATATTTTGTTATGTTAAAATCCCTTTTCTTACATTAACATATGAATATATATATAATTTATACTGTATTAGGCATTTTTGATAATTAATTTATATACAATTTATAATTTCGGAACGTATTTGATTATTGATTTTTGTTGAATTTATTTCGAGCTACCCTTATTTTAATTTGTGCAACGAACTGTATAAAAAGGCTTGAAAATTCAATTAAGTGTTCAGTTCCTTGTAAGAAGTCGTACTGACAACTTCATGTCGAATGTATTTAAAAGTTCAAGTGTATTATAAAGTGAGAGATTTATATGTCAAAGTGATTAAAGCGTGAAAATGAATCAAGGTGTTTAAATTATCTTCGAAGCTTACATTACTTATTCTACTTTTTTGAATAGCCTTTATTACAAAGTAATCAATAATTATTTATTTTATGTAGCCGGTGGTTTCAACATTCCATTAATTGACTGGCAGGAATATGACACCTGTACTACGACCAGGACTCAATCACCTGATAATAATTACATGATAAAAAAAATTATGTTTGATTTTTTGCGATCTACCAATAGCAAACAATATAATACAGTAAAAATAGTCTAGACCGTATCTTAGATTTAGTTATATCAAATGTCGAGGGGCGTACCTGTGAATTACCACTCAATTCTCTCGTACCATTAGATAGTTTTCATCCACCTTTTTATATTTCAGTTCCATTTAACTATAAATACAAAAATATGGGTACCGCCCCTATATCCAGATTTCGTTTTTTCGAAGGGAACTATGTCACAATAAATAATCAAATCAATGATATTGATTGGAGTAATATACTTAATAGTGCATCCATTGAGGAATCGGTAAATATTTTTTATGAAAAAGTATATGAGATCATTAAGGTGCATATACCTTTGAGTCCGATAAAATCCAGTAAATATCCGGTGTGGTTCTCACGATCACTCATTCACATATTTAAGGACAAAGAAAAGTCGTGGGTTAAATGGAAGAAATTTGGCACCAAAACGCATTATGAGGAGTTCGCACTGTATCGTCATAGATTTCGATTATTAAGTAAGGAATGTTTTAATAATTATATACGCTCAATTGAAGAGCGATTAAGAAAAGACGTAAAGGCTTTTTGGACATTCGTTAATAGTAATAACAAAAAATCGAATATACCGTCCCAAAGCCATCTACACGAGCGCCCTCTTCCTAGATGTCGCGAAGGCATTCGACAAAGTCTGGCACAATGGCTTGATGTACAAGCTCTACCAATTGGGTGTGCCGGACAGACTCGTGCTCATCTTACGAGACTTCTTGTCGAATCGCGCCTTCCGTTATCGCGTAGAAATGACGCGCTCCACTTCCCACTCTATCAGTGCTGGAGTCCCACAGGGCTCAGTTCTCTCTCCGTTCCTGTTTAGCCTTTACACGAACGACATTCCTCGTTCGAGTAAGGCGCATCTAGCCCTATTCGCGGATGATACCGCTCTCTACGTCTCGCATAGGAATAAGGGTTTCATTACCAGACACCTTCAGGCATCCGCCAATTCCCTAGGGAATTGGTTCAGGAAGTGGCGTATTGAGGTGAACCCGGACAAGAGCGCTGCGGTGTTCTTCTCCAGAGGTGCCACCCCGCGCCACTCCCTGCGCCGCCCTAGAAGTAATCTCGGCCAAGTGACCATGTTCGACCGACCCATTCCCTGGGTCAAAGAGGTCAAATATCTAGGGGTCACCCTAAACAGTACCATGTCCTTCGGCCCGCACATCAAGCGGGTCCGTCACCGAGCATCATTTGTGCTCGGTCGTCTCCATTCGTTAATCTGCAAGCGGAGCAAAATGTCCCTTAGAAATAAGGTGACACTTTACAAAACTTGCGTTCGACCCATCATGACTTATGCGTGTGTTGTGTTCGGGCATTCGGCCCCCTCTCACATCGATAAACTCCAAGTGGTTCAAAACCGCTTCCTCCGTAAAGCCGTAGGAGCCCCCTGGTTCGTACGGAACGTCGACCTCCACTCCGATCTAGGTCTCGAACCTATTCGCGCCTTTATTAAAAAGGCGTCAACACGTCACTTCGCGAACGCATCTACCCATGCGAATCCGTTAATCGTAGCCACCGTATTATTTGTATTTTAAAAAAAACGTTGCCCCACACTAGGATTAATTCCTGTGTCGTGGGTGCGTTTACAAACATGAAAATTCACATACACAAATACCCAGACCGGAACAAATAATTGTGGATCACACAAAGATTTGTCCCGTGCGGGAATCGAACCCGCGACTATTAGACACAGTGGGCGGGACGGACTAAGCCCCTAACCACTGCGCTAAATCGTCCGTCAATCGTCCGTCCGTCCGTCCGTCAGTCGTCTCATGGAAGACGGTATATTCGTGTGTGTGTGTGTGTGTGTGAATGATGTACGCTGTTGGCCGCGAGGCCTTTACAGCTTCACCGGATTTGAAGGCGAGCGTGCAACCACTACGCTCTAGCCAGCCAGAAGGGCAAGAGGCGACATACTCGAGGACGCCTCGAAGAGGCGCTCTCGGTTGGGACAGTCGCTGTAGGGGGACGGGTGCACTACTAAGTGCACCGGTCAACCGCCGGCTAGGGGAGGGGATCTACGACTTCGTCGTCGTCGTCGTCGCCCGTATTTGGAGCGGAAAGAAGGGATGACAAAGCATCGGGGGGGTCGGTGAGAACATGTCGCGGCCGGCGGTGGCGGCAGGGGTCGGGGGGGAGATCGTAGTCGGCGGTGGCTACGATTAACGGATTCACATGGGTAGATGCGTTCGTGAAGTGACGTGTTGACGCCTTTTTAATAAAGGCGCGAATAGGTTCGAGACCTAGATCGGAGTGGACCTAGATCGGAGTGGATACATCAGGCGTGGCACAGGGTTCCATATTGGGTCCTTTGCTCTTCGCCTTATTCATCAATGATATCAATCAATGTTTTAAACACACACACTTTTTATTATATGCTGATGACCTTAAAATATATCGTGCAATCATCACTCTAGATGATTGTCACAAATTGCAAGACGATTTAAACCGCCTAACAAATTATTGTCAGTTAAATAAGTTACATCTCAGTCTAATAAAATGTAAGTCTATCACTTTTACTAAAAAACAAAATGTTTATAATTTTACTGGCACATATTGGGGTTATCCGAAGTCCGAAGACAGGGCGAGGACACGATAACCCTTGAGTCACGCCACCTGTTCTACTTTCGGGAAGGTGATCGGCCCTCTCAGGGCGGTGTCGGTTTCTTGGTCAACAAAGTTCTCACTAACAACGTTGTGGAAGTCAGCAGTGTGTCGACACGGGTAGCGTACCTCATAATTAAAATCACCGACAGATACACCCTGAAGGTGGTACAGGTATATGCGCCGACTTCGACATACTGCGACGACATAGCCGAAGCCATGTATGAAGACATAGCCAAGGCATTACATGGCCCGCACAGTCAAGATAAATTACCCCAGGGAGGTACCGGACGGCCCGGAGAATCCTCCCCGGAGCCCTTGGGCTCCGGCTGCCCCTCTTATTCTGGGGGGGGGCAACTTGTTACATCATTCCAACGACCAAGACGCATCCATAACGGACACCCGAACCCGCAACAAAACGATCGACCACGGCTTACCCAAACCGGACACCCGTCCATGCTGCGTTTTAATAAAAGACGCAGTCGAGGGGCACAAGCGCCCCCGTAGAGAACGGCGTTCCTCATCCGCGAGCGACGGAAGCCTGCCGCCCCTCACTGAGGGGAGCGGCCCGCAAGAAGAACGGGCGGTTTGCCAAGCGTGCTGACACGCCCGTACAGTCGTCAGCGGCATGTGATAGCGAGGAATCACATGGCTCCTGGAAGTCGAAGGATTTGGGAGCGCCACAGAAGGCGGCGCATGAAATGAATCGCCTTGAAGCTGCAAACACCCATGGGTCGGACGACGATGACATATTTAACTCGTCGTCTCGTCCGACCATGACCAGGGCCAAAAAGACCCTACCCGGACCGGAGGAGTTGGCCCAAGAGATGGTGGCGCGACCGAGCGCGGACCTTGGCACCTGCATAACCGAGGGTCTGGCGGTCATAGAAAAGGTTGCGGACACGTCGCGCAATCTTAAGGGCAGTTTCGTCCGCGGCCTAAGAATGGCCACACGGTCGGTAAAGGCGGCCGTTGACGAGCTGTCCCGTCGCGCTCCAATAGACCCCCACGTGGACAAACTGGAGCGCGAAAATGCGGAGCTGCGTTCGCAGCTGGCCGGCCTGTCAGCAGAAGTGCGGAGCCTGATGGAGGAGGTCAAACTTCTCCGAGGTGTAAACCCGCAGGTTGGCGAACGCCGGCTGGAGCCGCAGAGTTTACAACCTCCGGCTTCTCAGGGACCGACTTCCCGGCCTGCGGCTCTTCAGTCACCTGCTGGACCTTCTGGCGCTCCACCGGTTCGTCCCCGGGCCTTGGAGCCGACGACGAGCGAGTCACTGGCGGCCGCAATAATCCGACAGGTCGGCAATATGCTGGACGCCCGGTTCGCTGGAATCGAGAACCGACTCCTGCCGCCGTCCATAGTCCGGCCGTCGTTGGCTGCGGACCTGCGCAGATCCTTGGCTGCGCCTACCTCTGTCGCTTCGGGGTCTGTGGCTTCAGTGCGGGCCACCAAGCCCAAGCCTAAAAAGGCTAAGAACAGGGGAGCCCCCGCGCATGCACCGGTACTGGAGTTGCCAGCAGTACCCGCCCCTGTTCTTGGGGGCGCTGAATCAACGGTGGCAGATTCGGGGACTTGGGTGGCAGTCGCCAAAAAGCCCAGGAAGACCCCACAGCCAAAACCCACCCAACCGGGGGCAACTGGCCGGCCCTTCGCGACAAACAAAAAAAAGATGTCGCAAAGGAAAGGCAGAAAGAGACGGCCGAAAGTCCCAAAGACGGCAGCGGTCACCGTCACAGTTCTCGAGGGGACAACGAATGCCGAGGTCATGGGCAGAGCTCGGAAAGAAATTAACCTTGCTGACCTTGGCATTCAGGCGACTGACCTCGGGACACGAAGGACGATGACGGGGGGTCTGCTTCTGACAGTTGATGGCCCCGACTGTCAGGAGAAGGCTGATCGCTTGGCTGGACGCATGCGAGAGGTCTTGAGTGACTTCAAAGTCCGCGTCGCCCGGCCAAGCAAGACAGGCGAGGTAAGGCTGCGAGGCCTCGACGACGCTGTCACTGCCGAGGAGGTCGCATCTGCCGTTGCTGCAGCAGGTGGGTGTTCGGAGGCTGACATCAAAGTCGGTCCAATTAACCGAGCACCCATAGCCCTTGGGACCTTAAGAGTCAAGTGCCCACTTGCCGCCATGAATAAACTCGTGGCGGCAAAGAAGATCCATGTGGGCTGGGGGGCTATAAAGGTCGAGGCATTGGAGGCAAGAGCTTTATACTGCTTCCGATGCCTCGAAAAGGGACATGTTGGGGCTATGTGCCCCAACAACGTTGACCGGGGCGCCCGATGCTTTCGGTGCGCTGACCCTAATCATAGGGCCAGCGAATGCCGGGCGCAAGCGCTACGATGTCCCTTATGTGTGGACAAGGGATGTGCATCGAACCATCGGCTGCACGCCAAGAAGTGTAGCCCCCCTAAGGGAAAGAGGAAGCAGGCCTCTTCCCATGCCGGCACCCAGGAGACCACCATGGCACCAAATGCCATGGCTGCGGGCACTAGCAGCCCGTCGGCCGAAATGGAGACTGTATGAATTCTCTCCCCAAAGAGTTCTCCAGGGTAACTTTAACCACTGCCGCAACGCTCAGGATCTGTTACTGCAGAGCGTTGCGGAGTGGTCGGTTGCCTTGGTGGTAGTGGCGGAGCCCTACCGTGTCCCGGACAATCCTCGCTGGTTCGGGGATGATGTGGGCTCCGTCGCCGTGTACTGGGGAGGAGGGGAGGGCGCTCCGCCCTGCTCCCTACTGGAAAGGGGGCAGGGATATGTAGCTGTGCAGTGGGGAAGAATGGCCATAGTGGGCTGCTACGTCTCTCCCAATAGGTCCCTCGCCGACGACGAGGTGTACCTGGACGGGCTGGCTAACTGCATTCGCAGATGCCGGCCTCGTCCATCGATCGTCCTCGGGGACTTTAATGCCCACGCCAGGGCGTGGGGCAACCCCAGGGACGATCCGAAGGGAGGGACGTTGCAAGAGTGGGCGGCTGGGCTAGACCTCCGGCTCGTGAACCGGGGGTCCGTTAGCACATGCGTGCGGCGGCAGGGGGAGTCGGTCGTCGACCTAACGTGGGCGACTCCCTCGGCCATGAGCGCGCTGTCGGGGTGGCGCGTAGCGGAGGAGGTGGTCACATTATCCGACCACCGCCACATTGTCTTCGATGTGGCCCTCCGCCCCCCCCGACCGCCCCAGCGGCCGTGCAGGCAGCCCCCCGCGACGCTGGTCTCTCAAGCGGCTTAACCGAGATCTTCTCGAGGCCGCAGCCAGCGTCGCGGCATGGCCAGAAATCGCCGATGAGGTCTGGTCCGATCTGGAAAGGGAGGCGGCCTGGTTCCGGGGCACGATGACGGCGATATGTGACGCCGCCATGCCCCGGGCCAGCTGCCCCAAGCGAACGGCAGCATACTGGTGGTCGCAGCAGATAGCGCAGTTGCGCGAAGTCTGCTTACGCGCACGACGTCAGTACACTAGAGCCCGAAGGAGAAGGCGAGCCACCTAGGAGGAAAAGGCCGGAGCATACGAGCGCTATCGAGCGGCTACAAAGGCGCTCCAAATTGCCATCGCGAATGCCAGGTCTCGGTCTTGGAGCGAGCTCCTAGAGGGACTCGACAGGGATCCATGGGGACGCCCCTACAGGGCAGTGCTGGGTAAGCTTCTCCCCTGGGTGCCCCCCCTGACGGAGACCCTAGACCCTGGACTGCTGCGTCGGGTCATCGACGCACTATTCCCGACAGTCCGGGACAGTCCCTCTGTCCCCCCGACGATTTCGTCGGCCTTTTACACCGACGAGTTGGGGGTGACCGAACAGGAGCTGGACCGAGCCGTCAGCCGCTTGCGCGCTCGTAATACTGCGCCCGGCCCCGACGGTATACCGGGGCGGGCGTGGGTGATCGCTCTGGCCACCCTGGGGGGGGCGGGCGAAAGGTTATCCCACCACACGCGTCCTTCGAGGCGCAGTGGCATAGCTTCTCGCCTATTTTGCTCGTCTGCCCCGGCAAACAATTTGGCGTGGTCTTGGGAGTAGCGCACGGTCGCGACGATACCCATGGCAAGTGTGACTGTATCCTGCTCGTGGTTGCTGCCTGCTATTAGTCTGGTCCTTCTGAACAGACATAACAGAAACAGTCATGCGCTTACCCTTCCCTTCCTATCCTTCCTACTCTCCTCCTTGTCTTGGTCGTTCTCCTCACTCCTCGTTCTCGAGGAGAGACTGGGAGCAACCCTTTCCCTTTTCCCTTTCCCTGTTCCTCATTTCCTATGTCCTCTCCCTACCGTCGGGTCTGGTGTGCGCTCACACCGCTTCCAGACAGGCTCAGTCCTGGGCTACCGGCGGAAAATCCGTAATCCGCCAACGATGAGCTTTGGCTCTACGGTGGGACGGAGATCTGACCTTAACCGGTTGGGTCGCGAGGAGTAAACCTCTTTAAAAAATCCCGAACTTCCGGCGCAGCGGTACGTGGCGTCGGGATGCTTGGTCTCGCGACCAAGTGGCTGGCAGGTGATCAGCCGCTAGCGGCCAACCCTGAGGGAATCTCCCGCCCCCTCAGGTGTAATAGGGTTATCGGGGCATTCGGGTCCCTGCCCCGATGGACCTAATTCTTACCTTGACGCTCGTGGGAACAGAAATGGATACGCAAATATTAAAAAACTTTTTTGAAGATGAAAAGGAGAAGGAGGTCGTTGGTCCAGCGGTAGTTGCCGTGGATGTGAATAGAGAGAACAACCTTGGAGGGTTGGGTAATCGAGATGCGGAATCGGGTTGTTCTGTCCTCCCTGATAAGGTAGTTGAGGTGTTAAAGGAAGGAGTGGTCTGTGATCAACCTTCCAAATTCTTTGTGAAACCTGATCGCAAACGCAGGTTGGAAAAGCTGGGCTCCAAATCGGAATCATCCGGTGAAGATGAAGCTACAGAGATAGTGGCGAAGCCGATGCCGGCCAGAAGGGGACGCAAGTTACGGGGCTTGACGCAGTCTCGCGACAGTGTAGGAGTTTTCAAAAAAGGTCGCGGATACGACATGTAACGAGAAGAGTGACGGGGGCGAGACTGATGTCTCCTGTGTATCCGCTATCTCACTAATATCGGAAGTAGCCAAGCGCGATCTCAATCTGACTTCACGCCAGCGCGAACAGCTGGAGGGACGCGCTGAGGTGCAGTTAATCAAACTGATGATTGACGAGGAGATGCTTGACAGCATGCCTACGCAGGTATTATGTCAGCAACTCCAAGAAGACGCTGCTGAGATTTTGCGGATTGCAGCAAGGTCCGGCAATCTGAAGGGAACCTTTGTGCGCAATCTCAAAATGTCGGCAAAGCGTGTGAAGAAGACGGGCATACTGCTCAAAGACCGAACAGTGGTCCAAGAGACCGCCATCCTCCAGAAGCAGAACTCTGTCCTGCAAAAAGAAGTGGGGATCTCCGTAAGGAACTGGCGGAGTTGAAGGCTGTGTTAAATAAGCCGAAACCCCAAACAACCACAAGGTTGGACGAAGTGGAGAGCACCATCATGCGCCAAGTTGGAAACATGCTGGAGGCTCGCTTCGCTGCAATGGAGGACCGGCTTCTACCAGAGAAGCGTCTTCGTCCACCACTCGCTTCAGATACACGAAATGCGGGCTCAGCCGAGACGTATGCCAAAAAGGCTGCCTCTAAAAAGGTATCTTCTCCTCCGATCGTGGGATCTGAAAAAGAAACCAACAAAAAGCGGCGATCTGAAAGGACTCCAATGTCAGAGCCTGTGCCGGTCGAGATACCGGCTGCAACTGTGGCCAATGAAACGCCGGTTTCTGTCTGTACAGATGCGGTGGAGTCCCTATCGGCGCAGACACGGCGTAAAAAGTCAAAAAATAAGAGGGGACCGCGAAATAGTTTTAAAGAAACCCTGAGTACGGCGAGGGAAGAACCGAAGGAAGGCTGGACTACGGTAGTCTCAAAAAGTAATAAGCGAAAAACACGCAAGAAGAAGGTCACGGGTACTAAAGATGAATCTCAACGAGCGGATAACGCGAAACTACGCCCTCCTCGTTCTACGGCTGTAGTATT
Source organism: Phalera bucephala (assembly GCA_905147815.2). Classification (NCBI taxonomy): domain Eukaryota; kingdom Metazoa; phylum Arthropoda; class Insecta; order Lepidoptera; family Notodontidae; genus Phalera; species Phalera bucephala. Next base: position 17,030,146 of record LR990622.1, read on the forward strand.
GACAATACAGCCGGAGGCTGAAGCAAGCGGCTTAACCTATGCTTCGGTTCTGGCTGAGGCCAGGCGAAAGGTCCCGGTAGTAGACATCCCGGGCCTGAGTTTAAAGCAAGCACTCACCGGCGCTCGCATTTTTAGAATTCCGGGTGCCGCAAGCGGCGATAAAGGTGACGCTTTGGCTGAAAAACTGCGTGAGGCACTTAATCCGGAAGATGTAAGCATTTCTAGGCCTATCAAATGTGCGGAACTGAGACTTATAGATCTGGAGGACTCGGTTAGCGCAGCGGAAGTAGCAGCCGCGGTCGCGCGTAATGGGGGCTGTTTAGAGGAGCAGGTGAAAGTTGGCCCGATACGAACGGGGTCTTCCGGGCTAGGCACGGCTTGGGTGCGTTGTCCAGTGGCTGCTGCGAAAAAGATAGCTGCCAAAGAAGGCCTAGTGGTGGGATGGGTTACTGCAAGGGTGAAGTTGCTCGGTCCCAAACCCACGCATTGTTTCCGCTGCCTAAGAACAGGACATGTGAGTGTCACGTGTCCTGCGGAAGCGGACTGCAGCGAACAGTGTTATCGCTGCGGTTCCCAAGGCCACTTGGCCAAAGCGTGCAAGGCGGCACCACACTGTTTCGTGTGTGCTGCTATCGGCAAACCCACTGCGCATCTGGTAAGAAGCGCAGCGTGTGCAGCCCCCCCTGTGAAGGGAGTCAGAAAAGCCGCCAGTGAAGTGAGGCCGGCAAACATGGAAGTAGAAAGTCTGAACAATGGATCATAGTCGCCTTTACAGAATCTTACAGGGTAATCTGAACCACTGCAGCGGGGCGCAGGATCTGCTACTGCAATCCATGCGGCAGTGGTCGATAGACATCGCTGTAGTCGCAGAGCCCTACTTTGTGCCAGACCGGTCCAATTGGGCTGGGGATACGTTGGGCGCCGTGGCAATTGTGGGGGAGGGGACGCTGCTGGTTTTGGACAGGGGCCAAGGTTTTGTTGTCATTAGATGGGGAGAGGCGGCCTTAATAGGCGTATACTTTTCCCCGAACAGGCCCCTAGCGGAATTTGAAGTCTTCCTGGACGAAGTTGGGGCGGCGGTGCGACGCGCAGCTCCACTGCCGGTATTTTTCCTGGGAGACTTAAACGCCAAATCTACGGCGTGGGGTGGTCCGTCAACTGACGCTCGGGGAGAAGCTCTGGAAGAGTGGACAGTGATTGTTGGCATATCTCTCCTGAATCGAGGATCTGTACACACTTGTGTGCGACGGCAGGGTGGCTCAATTGTTGATGTGTCATTTGCATCCCCTGCTGTCGCAGCGTTCGTCCAGGGCTGGCGGGTTCTTGAGGGTGTAGAGACCTTGTCCGATCATCGGTATATCCGGTTTGAGGTCTCTCCTCATAGTGCGTCCAACAGTAGGAGGGTTCTAGGACGAACACACTTTCCACGGTGGTCAATTAAGAAAATGAACATTGACGTTGCGTTGGAGGCCGCGTTTGTACAGTCCTGGGCGGCGCAGTCTGTGACACCGTCAATTGAGATAGACGAAGAGGCGGCATGGTTTACGTCGGCTATGACCAGCATTTGCGACGCTGCTATGCCGAGGGCCAGTCCCCGCACATCGAAGAGGGCAGTTTATTGGTGGTCAGCCGAGATAGGTGAGCTGCGTAGGAGTTGCGTGGCTGCACGTCGCGCATACATGCGGCAACGCCGACGGAGAGTACGCAACGAGGCTGAGGGCGACCAGCTGTACGCGGTGTACAGAGAATTGAAAGAAAACCTGCAGCTGGTCATCCTCAAAGCAAAAAAGGAGGCCCGTGAGGACATGTTAGCTCGGCTTGATCGAGATCCGTGGGGACGACCGTATCGGGCTGCGCGGAGCAAGTTGCGTGGACAAACAGGGACACTTACGGAGACCCTCGAGCCGCGGCTGCTGGACGGGGTTGTGTCCGCACTTTTCCCGGAACGGAATTTGGTATGTCTGTCGTGTATATCAGATATAATGTTGGACCCAGAACGGAGCCTTGGGGTACACCAGCTTGTATTTCATGATATTTTGGGTGAGTCATTCATTTTTACCCAAAAGATTCTGTCTTCTAAATATGATTTGAGTAGTATATAATACGTTATCTATACTACATAATAAGTATATATTAATTTAATACAGTAAGCCCGATGCCAGACCTTGTCGAAAGCTTGCTGTACGTCTAGGAACACAGCCGAGCAGTATTCTCTCCGCTCTAAAGCTTCTCCTATTTTATTCGACATTCTATGTACTTGTTCTGTAGTTGAATATCGTGTCCTAAATCCAAACTGATGTGGGATAATTTTTCCCCCCAGGTGTACCCCAGGGTTGGTCCTATTCTAAGCCGCGTGGTTCCCGGCTTAGAATAGGACCAACCCATCTCATCCCATCGGGTGTCGTACAAGGCGACTAAGGGAAAACTAGGGAATGGGCAGCAGCGTTCTCTCAACACTTCTGCGATCAAAAACTGCGCTCGCCAACCCGCCTGCCAAGCGTGGCGAGTATGGCAAATCCCCCAATCAATATTATGGAAGAAAAGAAGAAAACCAGGCCCCTAGTCCCCGGCGGTCCTGTTCGTCCTGGCCACGGTAGCAGCCATGGTAACGACAGGACAAGGGGTGCTAAGAATCTCCGGCAGAGATTCGGCTACCACCAAAAACGAAAATTGGCCCTGGTGACATACAACGCACGCACTTTGAGGACAGATGAGAAGCTTGTTGAGCTGGAAGAAGAGATAAACAAGTTGCGGTGGAATATTGTTGGTTTATCGGAGGTCCGAAGAGAGGGCGAGGACACGATAACCTTAAAATCCGGCAACTTGTTTTACTACCGGGAGGGCGAACAGCAGTCCCAAGGTGGTGTCGGATTTATCGTCCACAAGTCACTCATAGACAACGTTGTGTCCATCACTAGTGTGTCGAGCAGGGTAGCGTACCTGATACTCAGAATATCCAAAAGATATTCATACAGGTCTACGCACCGACCTCGGCATACTCAGATGATGACGTCGGCGTTATGTATGAGGACATTAGTAGAGCCATACATACTTCCAAAACACACTTTACAGTGGTTATGGGTGACTTCAATGCGCGGCTAGGCAAACGGGGCGATGATGAGTTGAGAGTGGGGCAATTTGGATATGGGCAGCGCAAGCCCAGGGGTCAGAGGCTGGCCGAATTCCTGGAGAAGGAGGGACTCTTTATGATGAACTCTTTCTTCCAGAAGCCGCCTCATAGGAAATGGACCTGGATGAACCCTGATCGTTCCACCAAAAATGAAATAGACTTCATAATGAGCACCAAGCGACAAATATTTAATGATGTCTCCGTGATCCACAGGGTAAAAACCGGCAGTGATCACCGAATGGTCAGAGGCACATTAAATATTAATGTCAAAATGGAAAGATCGCATCTGATGAAGTCTACGCTCCGACCTTGTAATGCACATATCCAAAACCCCGAGAACTTTCAACTCGAATTGGCAAACCGCTTCGAATTGCTAGACAGCAGCGCATCAGTGGACGAAATCAACAACAGGCTGGTAGAGACTGTCTATACGGTCGGGTCCAAGTATTTTAAGCCCCACCGTAAAAATAGACCTCAAAAACTATCCAACTACACCCGAAACCTCATGGCTGAGCGACGTTCCATGACGCTCCAAACCTCCGATGATATGCAGCTCAATGGACAGATATTGAAGTCCTTGCGACACGATTTACGGTCCTTCAATACAAGGCGTATTGAGGGGACCATAGCACATAACAAGGGCTCTAAAGTGTTCGCAAGAGACGCGTCTATTGGGCAAAGCCAGTTGACGAAGCTGAAGACGGAGGACGGAAACGTAACGTCGAATAGGTCGGAGGTGCTCAGGGAGATAGAGAGGTTCTATGGGCAGTTGTATACCTCAGTAGCTGAACCTGTTGTTGACTTGGTAAAAGACCCAAGAGCCAAGCTAACCCGACACTACACTGAAGATATCCCGGACATCAGCCTGTACGAGATTAGGATAGCTCTCAAACAACTCAAAAATAACAAAGCGCCGGGCGAAGACGGAATTACCGTAGAGCTTCTGAAAGCGGGCGGAACGCCGGTACTTAAAGTCCTTCAGAGGCTATTTAATTCCGTCTTGCTCGAAGAGAAAACGCCGGAAGCATGGAACAGGGGTGTGGTGGTACTGTTTTTCAAGAAAGGTTTAACACAACACTTTACTGAAGAATTATAGGCCCATCACACTGCTGAGCCATGTTTATAAGTTGTTTTCGAAAGTCATTACGAATCGTCTCGAACACAGGTTTGATGACTTCCAGCCTCCCGAACAAGCCGGTTTCCGGAAAGGCTTTAGTACCATAGACCACATACATACGCTGCGGCAGATTATACAGAAGACCGAGGAGTATAATCGGCCACTATGCTTAGCGTTTGTGGACTATGAGAAAGCCTTCGATTCGATCGAGACTTGGGCGGTTCTTAGATCTCTCCAGCGATGCCGCATTGACTATCGGTACATCGAAGTGTTGAAGTGCTTGTATAATAACGCCACCATGTCAGTCCGAGTACAGGGGCAGTGCACGAAGGCAATCCTCATAAAAAGAGGAGTAAGACAGGGAGATGTCATTTCTCCGAAACTGTTTACGGCCACCTTAGAGGACGCCTTCAAGCTCTTGGAATGGCAAGGACTTGGCATCAACATCAATGGCGAATACATCACTCACCTTCGATTTGCCGACGACATTGTGGTCGTGGCGGAGTCGCTCGAAGATCTAGGACGAATGCTCGGTGACCTCAACAGAGTATCTCAACAAGTGGGTCTTAAAATGAACATGGACAAAACGAAAATAATGTTTAACGTCCATGTCGTACCCACCGCACTCACCGTTGGGAACTCTACTCTTGAAGTTGTCGACGAATACATTTACCTGGGACAGGCAGTCCGGTTAGGTAGGTCCAACTTTGAGAGAGAGGTCAATCGACGAATCCAACTCGGCTGGGCAGCGTTCGGGAAACTGCGCATTATCTTCTCATCCAAAATACCTCAGTGCCTTAAGACTAAAGTTTTCAGTCAATGTGTGTTACCAGTGATGATATATGGATCAGAGACGTGGTCTCTTACAATAGGTCTCATAAAAAAAGCTCAGAGTTGCTCAGCGAGCTATGGAGAGAGCTATGCTCGGCGTTTCTCTACGCGATCGAATCAGGAATGAGGAGATTCGTAGAAGAACCAAGGTTACCGACATAGCCCTTAAGATTAGCAAGCTGAAGTGGCAATGGGCGGGCCACATAGCGCGTAGATCGGACGGGCGTTGGGGCAGAAAGATTCTAGAGTGGCGACCACGTATTGGCAAGCGCAGCGTGGGACGACCGCCTGCCAGATGGACCGACGATCTTGTGAAAATCGCAGGAAGTCGTTGGATGCAGGTGGCATCGGACCGGTTACGCTGGAAAGCGATTGGGGAGGCCTATGTTCAACAGTGGACAAGTATGGGCTGAGATGATAAGGTGGACCCCAGGGGTCCACGGGAGACTTGACAGGGGTCTACGTTGGCGTGACAAAAAAAATGGGGGTTTACAATTCGTAAGCGGGGGTCCACGAAAATTTATTTGCTTTCGATAGTGAAGAACTAAAATGTTGGCTTGACTTCACCTATCAATGTAGGCAAATAATATTTTAAGAAACTCAGTGACTGTTACTTGGAAAAACTTGCATATTCCATATTCAGTACAACGTGTCGAGACTTGCAAAGCGCCGCCGCCGACCGCAACGCTTGTTCAGACTTGCAAAGGGACGAAATACGTTGTGGTGTGTGTGCTTGCAATCTTGCATGAACTTTTTTGATTCTTCGCCAATATAAATACGAATGCCAAGGATAAACGTTAGACCTAATCTTCACATTTTTTGTCGAGTTTTGGGAATATGGTACAAATGTAGCTGCAGGGGTCCACAAAACCAGCTAAATTTTGAAAGTGGTCTATGAGAACAAAAGTCTGGGAACCTCTGGTTTAATCAAAGCAGAACTATTTTCTCGAATAACTTCGACATTGCAGATAATGGGCTTATTGGCCTGTATGATGACACTAAGAGTGGCGGCTTTCCAGGCTTTTTCCAAGAATGTGGAAGATATCAGAGATCATAATGATCTCTGAAATCTTCCATATTCTTGTAAAATACCCCGTCCTTGTTATTCTATTAAAGAGCTGCGTTATAAAGACAACGGCTTTTTTGGGAAGTTGTTATAGTACTTCCGCCGTTATTAAGCAGAATCCAGGTGCTTTATTTAGTTCGAGTTCTTTGATGGTTTTCCATACTTCGCGGGGTGTACAGTGCTGTACGGGTAGATTGAGTTGTAGGTCTGATTCAAGGTAATTTTGTTTTTCATCATCGGTCGTTGCATCGCCAGCATTGGGAGTGAATACATCGGCCAGGAAAGATACGAAAACTTCAGCACGTTCGCTCTCTTTCCTTGCACATGTATCATTGTCCAGTTTCATGGTATACTGAGCAGTTTGCGGCGCCGATTGGCTGTGGTTTACCATATTCCAAAGCGAATACTCATTCCTTGCTCTAGCATCAAGATTTTCTAGTTTGGTCTTAAGAGTATCGTCTTCAATCAAGTCATTTAGCGCCCTTTTATCAAAAGGATGCCGGCTGTTATGCCATATTCTCCTAAGTCTCCTTTTTTCAAGGACCTTGTTTCTTATTTCTTTGAGGATATTTTTACTACCTGTTTTGTTGATGGTCATTAGTGTGCACTTCCAAGCTGCTGTCTGAATGAGATTTTTTATGTTTGTGGCGGCTTAATCGATGTTGGTATTTGTTTTTAACGGTATTTTAAGATTCACCTTATCGTCGATGTATTGTTTGAATTCGACCCAGTCAGCGCTGAGCTACTATCTACGCTTCTTTCAACATTTACGTACAGATTGGAAAGTCCTTTGTATATGAAAAACTCTAGCAAGTCAGGTAGTTTATTTGGATCTGTTGGCCAATATGTGTTATATATGGCCAGTTCACCTGTACTCAATACATGCAATTTATTTTTGTCAAGACTTTTTAGTTCTCGACCCCTGGGCGGGGTTAATCGGGATCCCCAAAATACATTTTTAGTGTTCCAGTACACCACCACATATGAATCTTTGTCCAAGTGTTTTAAAATAATCAGTAAAACAGTCTTCTTTTAATGTGTGTTTAGGTGGAACATACATAGCAGACATGGTTAATGAACTATGTTTATCATGAACTATTATTGTAGTAGCCTGAATTTGAACTGTTTGGTATTCCTGTAGGACGTCATGTTTGATATGCTTTTTTATAATAATTGCTTTCCCTGCATGGGCGGTCCAGTCGGGATGAAAAGTTGTGAATATGCAATAGTTTTTTAGAGCAAATATGTGGCTGAATGTTAAATGTGCTTCGGATATTAATAATACATCAATGTCGTGTTGCATAAGAAGTAGTTCTACATCTTTTTTGTGTTTTGCTAAGCCATTTAAGCTCCATGTTGCAACTCTAAATGTAGCCATCTTATCGGATAATTTTACTGATGAGTGTTGTGAGTAGATTCATCATCGTGGACATTATGGCCTAGGATTTTTGTCTAACTTTTCAGCCTGTTGTGTGAGTAAAGTTTCTAACTTTGTTTGGTTTTTGGTTACTTCTGCGTATGACGACCTGTCTGTATGGTTGGCAGGATGGTTTTAAGTATTCTTCTTGTCAAATATATTCTCTCCCGTTTCAGGGTCGGTTTTGTGTTGTACGCCAGGCATGACTTTCCTAATAGATTGATGGCCTAACTTCCTGTTTAGAATTTCTCGGTACACGCTGCATCCTTTAAAATTTGCTGGGTGCGACCCATGACACAATGTACATTTTGCTGGCGTATTTCGATATTTTTTCGAGCATTCAGATGTTTTGTATGGTTGTGCGCACTTTACACAGCGATATGGTCTCATACAATAATTTTTCGAGTGTGCGTGTTGACATCTTTGGCACTGTGGGATTGAGTTTCTTCTTTTAGGCTCTCCAATAATAACTGTTTGGTGGTAAATGGATATAATGGTTTTCACTAAATTATTATTTGGACTGGGGCTTAAATTAACAAAGAATGTCGAAGTTGGCTTTTTTTCAGGACCAAACTTTACATTTATAATTTCTCCTTGAATTTTGTTCCCTGTTTTTTTCTATTTCCTCTTTTATAGTGCTATGTGGGGTTGAGTGATGTAAGTTCTTTATTACAAATCTATAGCATCGTTGATCTTTTCTGTTGAAAGTATGGCCTATGAGACCTCTTTCACGGACTAAACTGATGATTTTCTTGTAAGCTTCTATGTCTAGACTATTAGTTCTAAGTTGATTTCTATTTATTATTTTAAAAGTGAATTCATCTTTGGCTACAGAATTCAGAAGCTCTGTTAACTTATTAACGTCCTTAATGCTATACAAGATGATTGGTGGAGCTTTACTAGATTTACGCAACTCTTCTAAAATATTTTTTTGTTGTATGGAAGAACAATGTAGTCTAGTATATTAGGTGGTGTATGTTTAATCAACCGTATCATACTGTTCATGAAAAGAGAAGAGAGAAGGAAACAAAAAAAATGTCATAGTAATTTCATAGAAGAAACAGCGAGAATATTAACTAATAAAAGCTGTAATTTGAAGTTATCTATTGTTCAAGTAGCGCTCATAAAGTACATTTTTGTATATATGAGGTGGTGCTGGAACAGGACCTATCCAGTGGCGGATTTACACATTTGCCGCCAATGGGCTATTAATTTTTTGCCACCCCTACTAACCTCTGCAATTCAGTACCCTAGTTCTATATCATATTAATTACATTTTCTTTGTTAATGAAATTCTATGATTTGTGCTCTATCGTCATTATTACATCAGCTTTTTCCCGTTATTAGTATGTTATGAACTAAGGGGTCGTTGTGTCAGTTCCTAGATTATTCTTACAATTCACGATTTAGTGAAGCACGATTCACGATTTATACACAAGAAATAGACTTTGGGTATATTTTTGAGCTAAGAAAAGCTCAATCATGTACAACTTATAAGGTGGGGTAAGGTATGCCTTAAAAGTACTTACACGTGTATATACTATTTTTTTTTATCATAAGACATAAAAATCTGAGCCAGATTTGCCAGCCTCCTAAAATTTGACGCCTTAGGCTCAATCCTACTCAGCCTGCTGGTTAATGCGCCAATGGATTTATCCAACTATTTTTATTGTTTAAATATTATTCTATTGTAAACATTCAATAGAAGATCTCTCAATCGTCGCCAGCACGAAATATTAGCCCGACTAAATGCTCATAAAAATTCAACAAGACATTACTGTGCCGTGCATTGTCGGCCATCAAAAGATGCTTGGGAGGAGGCTGTGGAAGAAGTATTGAGAAATGAAAAATGCTTATGAGAAAAAAGTAAATATTTATTTAAAATATGGTAACTACGCCGATTACATTATAATCCCCATAATCGATGCATGCTGGACTTATTTCGACAAAAGTTACGCACAATTATGTGACCTGCCTGTACTAAATCCGATAAATGAAAATTATCGGTCATTTCAAATCGATTTCCAAATTTATCGGAATAGGGTAATTATGTCCTTCCGATAAATGAAGTAACTATGATCGAAATTGAAACATAGTTACTGCACTTATAGTAAGGAGGGCAGTATAAGTAGTGCTATTTTCTACAATGAACAAGCAACTGTTTAAACGTCCACGCCCTAATGTCAGGTGCTATAGAATAGAATTATTATAAATATATTACCTACACAGATGATTGCTAGGCACAATACATAACTAAAGAAGCTTAATACATAACTTTTATACTTATGACTTTTTGGGCGATAAGAAAAAACAAAGGCGTGGATAGATATTAGATAGGTAGTCGTTTTTTTTGGGAAACGACTCGTTATAAGCGTTTTGGTATTAAGAGAAGGTGTTTATGTAAGGACTATCTACAGTGAATATTAGAATGTTCATTTCTGTGGCAGAGTTCTTGTATTTTTACATAACAAAGAATGTTTGGCGCATAACAGTCCTGGTGTATTTTATCCGCTGGTCGTTTAAAACGACTTTAAGTAAATGTTTGATAATACAGCAGTTCAGGCAAATAATCCAATGTCTTTAGTGAAAGCATCCTTTTCTCCAGATTTTACTAATAATGAATCTGCCGCATATATCTCATCTGCAGGTTCATCTAATGTATTCCTGAAATAAGAATTAAGGTAATGGTATTATCCTTATTTGTGCACGGTATTACTACTACTAGGCGAGCGAGCGAGGCGCTCGTAGCGCTGGTCGACCGCGGTGTTCTTACCGATTACCAAGGTTAAGCAGCGTTCGACTCGGTCGGACCGAGATGGGTGACCGTTTGTGGCATTTTCATATTCGAGCGTCTCCGTGCTTCGGAAAGCACGTTAAGCCGTTGGTCCCGGCTACCTCTTAATGTGGTAGTCGTTAAGCCGAGTTGGAAGCCTTAAAGGCGGTTTGATAAGTTCCAACAGCAGGTGGCCACAAACCTGCCTCCATCAATCCGCACTGGGTCCGCGTGGTGGAGTATGACCTAATCTCTCTCACCTCGATTTGTGAGAGAAGGCCTTTTTCCAGCAGTGGGCTGTAATATCAGCCTATACTAGGCTGATATTATTATATTACTAGGCACAGAGTACAGAGTTCCAACAGCTATACTCATACATCAGATTATATTGTAGTATCTATGTTGTACATGCTTTTATTGAGAATAGGTAAGCGTGCATGATATCGAGAATTAGCCTTGTGACTATTAGTAATGGTAAGTAACAGAAAAGTAAATAAAATAGTTAATATATTATATAAAGGTAAATAAAATACTGTAATTAGCTCACAAGTTACTGTAACGTAAAAAGTACTGGCTCAGTATAATTCAAATCTAGGATAAGTTTGTCACTAGCCCTTTTCAGATTTCCGTGTGTTTTTATGGGAACAAATCATAAAATAACATTGAAGTTCGCCAGTCCATTTTAAGTTGGGTTATATCCGCTATTTTTACTCTCGGTTGATTCGTTGACGCGAGTGCTCTTTCATTTCTTTAAATTCGTTGTATTGTAAAAGGATAATGCCGTCTAATGTATGGCGATCCGCATTTTGACGCGATGACTTAAGGTTTGGACCTTAAGTCATCGCGTCAAAACCAAATGCCCTATAGTTTGTAGAGAATCTGATGTTATTTCTATATTACTAAATATTTTTGACATCTACTTCCGCAATTTGTTATTATTATCAATCTAATGTTTTGAGGTTATGTTTAAAAACACAAATTCATCACCTAAGCCAACCTTTCACTTTATTACAATTGTTTCTCTTGCTGTGAGAACATTACTATGTCTGATGTGTATTAATGAGCAGATTACGCACATATTCGAATTTTTATTTCAACTGATGATAAACCATTAGTCCATAACTAATTTGTTTGTTTTATTAAGTCCATTAAGTAGTCAGTTAAAAAGTTTTAAACCAATTGTTTCCTGGGTTTATGTTTTGTATCAATCGAATCTGAATAGGATATAGATACAACAAGAAATCTTTGTGTGATCCATAATCATTTGTTTCGGTCCGGGGATTTGTGTACGTGAATTTTCATGTTTGTAAACGCACCCACGACACAGGAATAAATGATAGTGTGGGGCTACGTTTTCATAAAAACAAAAACAACATATTATATGCCAAGTAACTATTAATTATTCAGTCTTCTTGAACTTACCTGCTACTAACGCGGTTCATACTGCCTTCACCAGAAAAGCTATCAGAATCATCATTCAACGATGTCTGCGAATCTGCAAAAAATTGCTGTTTGAGTACAACTGAATTCATTGTTTCTAATTTAGTAGTAAATTATGTGTATATTTATCTGTTTCCATGACAGGGTATTACGTCACAATATGGCAATGTTTAGTTATAGTCCGTCTATATATCGCATTTGACACAGTCCTTGCACGCGACGTTATCGGGCGAAAAGCGTGATGGACGACAATGTGATTGGCGCGGGAAACGGGCTGCGGACGTACTGCCCGCATTGGTACTTATTAAGTTCGCTGGCCACGTGGTCAGTGATAACACATGCTAATATTTCTAATCCCTCTGTAACGCATGCACACGAGATTGTAATTTCAAGATGAGTCGAACCATCCTCGCATGTGAGCTTAGGATGATTAATTTTTCTATATCAATTGTCATGATCGGCATACACCTATTAAGGGGCCCAATAATAATAACCACAACTTTTTCACCACGTGTGGGTCACAGTCCTGAGTTTAAAGTTACTCCGCTCTCGAGCCCCTATAACGTCGCAGGCAAGAAATGATTTAAGTGGCCGGACTAAAGGTCTTCCATTGACACTTCTACAAATATCGACTCTGAGCCAGGTGTGGCCATGTGCTATATAGAGCAAGTCGCTAGAGCTGGCCTAAAATAGAAGAAAAGAATCGCAGAAAAGTACAAGACTATTTTTTTGATATTTTAAATTATAACATACCTGAAGTTGTAAGCCGATGAGTAGTGAGATACTCGGCAGATAAATACGGTGGTAAATCGTCAGTAGCGTCACCAGCGCCACCTTCTGCGCCAAGAGTTTCGACAACTGACAGCCATTGTCCATTATGACAACGGAATCTCTCCACCTTATGAAAAACGATTTATTTTCAATATAAGCGTAAGCTGAGATAATACAGTCAACATTATTAGTTTCTACAGTATTGGCATGTATGTATGTTCACATAAACTTATTTTAAAGGCTTAATACTCATAAAAGCATTGTTATCATTAAGGTAATAAAAGTAAACTGATTTTTTTTCTTTAAATCTCACATTAGATATATAAAATATACCTTTATCCTTGCGGCCCATTCATTTTGCATTTGTGATATAATATCCAGGCAATTATCACACATTTTTCTAATCTCCGCATTCTTATCTTGCATTAAGTCGATAAGATAAGCTGGAGCTTCTGTAATTTAAAGGAAAAATGTCTTTTATAAGGATACATTATATACAGGCTATTCATATTCACGAATTGGTCAAACTGTGTATTCACGACCTTTTCAACCTCATGTTTATATATTTATCTCTTATAACAAATATGCAATACATTCATTAAGAATCTTCTGAAAAAGAAGCCCAGTTAGGGTAAGGTTCCCGTGCGGTACCTGTGCGCGAGACGAGGTAGTCCGCGGTGCGCGGGTGCGCGAGCAGCTGGCGGAAGGCGTAGACGGTCTGCAGCACGTGGTCGTCGTCGGCCTGGCGCAGGCGCAGCAGCGCCACCAGCGCGTCCGCGGCGCCGGCCGCCAGCAGCGCGGCGCCGCAGCGCTCGGCCGCGCACAGCGCGCCGCAGCACACCACGCCCTCCAGCACCAGCGACGCCTCGCGCCCGCCGCCTGCCACACGTACCCCACACGTTACACACTACTCACTCTTATAATAATAATAATAGCCCTATTAAGAAACTGTCCCACCGTTGGGCACGGGCCTCCTCTCAAACTGAGAGGGTTTTAGGCCATAGTCCACCACGCTGGCCCAGTGCTTGTTGGCGAATTTCACACACCTTCGAGAAACTCTTAGGCATGCAGGTTTCCTCATGTTTTCCTTCACTGTTAAAGCAAGTGATAGTTACTTTTTAATACGCCCATGCTTTCGAAAAGACAGAGGTGCGTGCTTGGGTTGGAACCAGAGACCTCTGACTTTAACGGTGAAGGAAAAACATTGTGAGGAAACCTGCATGCCTAAGACTTTCTCGAAGGGGTGTGAAGTTCGCAAACCCGCACTGGGACATCGTGGTGTACTATGGCCTAAAACCCTCTCAGTTTGAGAGGAGGCCCGTGCCCAAAGGTGGGACAGTTTCTTAACAGGGCTAGTATTATTATTATTACACTAATTTCACACCACGCCGTAAAAGAATAGCAAAACCATTATATCGGGCACAATGCCAGTTCATACTGGAAATATTTCTACCAAAAAATTACATTTGATCCGACCTGGGATTAAACTCAGGACCTCGAGATCGCTACGCGGATTATTCGCCAATAGACTAACAAGGTAACTTTTTATATGCTTTTATTTAACTTGCATCTGTTCGTATGTCTGTCTATCTTTCCGGTTAGAAACTTGTGATCCATTTTTCAAGCACTTCCAGGTATCCCATTGACTTGAAATTTGCATACATATGTTAAGTTTGGTGACAATGCAATATTACAGTACCATGAATTCAGTCGGACCCCTGTCAATGTCATCCACGAGCCAAAATACATTTCATTTGATAACAGCCTTTGTTCCGATTTTGGCCGCGGGCTAAAAGATCCTTGTGGGTCTGTATTTTGTCAACTCTTATTTCCAGACCAATTTTCGGTCACGCAACAGAACAGTGAAGGTAGTATCGATGCCAATGAGACGTCTGGCAGAAGTTAAAGCCCACAAAAAGTGACTGGCAGTATTGAATGTTGATTTTTAACAATATTATGTATAGCATATCAAAACTCAGCTTTCGTAATATGACGCATAGGTTAGCATAATTTTTATGTACTTCCCCTAAAATGGTCCCGGTTTAAAGCTGGCGAGTATGTATACGTTTGCATTCACAAAATTCTAGCTTTTATAAAATGACGTAGGTCTAGTGGTTCAAGATCTTAGGCCTTTACTATGGTAAACTCTCTAAAGGTGAAACGCGTTGTTTCATTTCTACTATACTCCAAACACCATGTAGGAGAACGCATTTAATCTCCTCAGATCACAATTTTACGCCAAAAATTACACATTTTGAATAAAAAAAACCGCAGTATCATTATTTTTAAGGATGTACTAATTGCGAGAAGTCAGCCAGATATCATAAACACTGCCCAATCAACGCAGTTATTGCTGTTGATGAGCTTATCCAAATGGTAATTACTACCTTTCATGTTGAAATAAAAGTTTATCGACTTACTTGGATCTAAGATCTTCATGATGCACGGTATTAAATTATATCGTTCGACGACAGCGTATATGTCGATGTTATTACTGGGAGTTAATATATTACTCAGGGTTCCTAGGCATTCGACGACGAATTCATCACTAGAATCACCATTTGTAACTGCACCAGCGATATCTCCCACAAATTCCTGCAATTTATAATCATACTGAAGTTATATCATATACTTTTATTTCAATTTTAATACATTGTATCTACATATACAAGGAGAACTGTAAATAACGTAACACCTCAGAAACCCCGATTAGATAATTAGTTCACGAATTTAAATAGAAAACCAAATTTCCAAATTTAAAGTTTTTTACGCTTTTTTATACCCCAATTAACAATGAAACTTGAACGTGTATGTGTGCGTATTGAGAAATACGTTTTAGAAATGAATTTGAAATCTCCGTATTGCTTACAATCATGAATAAATTTATTTTGTTTGCCCACTGAAGGAGTAACAGCATTTGTTGCAAATAAAAAAAAAATGTAAGATACATTAAATAATAGTTGGAATCAATTCAGTTACCCATTTAGAACAAACTACATTCTGGTTTTGCGTTAATTATGTTACACTTTGTATAAAAAATGACAAGAAAAGTAAAAGAAAGAATTAAACATAAAAAAGACAAGTCCACTAAGTTTTTCGAGAAATCTTTCCGTAGAGGCCGCGCGAGGTATGGAATCCTGAAGCAACGGGCAACGCACTAGTTGCATTCCAGAAGAATTAAATTTGATCCTTAGATGAATGGGCGAGTTAAGATTATCGTCAAGATCTACTACTAGCAGTTAAGAGTCTCTGTAACCGGGAAGCGTGTATGAGACGAACTACGAGAGTGGAGGAAGCCAGAGAGGTATGTAAGGAAAGAACCTGTTGGATTTCTATACTCTTTGCTGCAAGGGTTCTGGCGCGATGATATAGATACATAGATAGATCTACTACTACCATATCGCTTTATTTTTGTTGGGGAGCAGAGCAGCTATGACAGAAAACCAAAGACAAACGCAAGGGCATTTATACACGAGCAACTGCTTCACCATTTAACTTACAACAAACAATGTTATGGTCTGAGCATGGTGAGAAAGATTGCGCACGAGTTTCATCAGCATGGCGTTGCGGTGCCTAAAGGCCCGCGCAAGTAGCTCGCGCAGCCGGCCCTCGGACGCCATCTGTTGCGCGGCGCGCTCGCACCACGCGAGGTTGATGCACAGCGCCAGCAGCACGTCCGTGGAGCCAGGGCCCGACCCGCTGCTCGTCTCACCGTTCACGTTTAACAACAACATGTCCGTTAACTACAACATACAATGCATACCCTCATATCTCTTTACATAAACTAAATTGCCAACCGATTAAATCTTCGCGATAGAAGCCTGCGAGCTTAGTGCAGAGATCGCTAATAATAAAATTATGTACATGTTTACAAATTAACTTAGTAAGAAACAATTACAACATGTACAAACTATTCTGCATAGTCCCTACACCTATTTTGCAAACTATTCTAATTGCAAAATAGGTGTAGGGACACATTTGTTGAGTACGCAATATTTGGTATAAGACACATGGTTTTGTCGTGTCAGTTAGTCGTCGCTCGGCATTCGTGCTGATCAGTCAAATCAATACAACTCGGCCTAAACTTAGACATGGGTAACTCAGCGAAATTCCTTGCTGTCTGTTAACTCAGTAACTTAGGCGCGTTACTGCGCCGGCTGATTGTGTTAACTCAAAATTGCGCCATGGCGCAACAAAATGGAACGCGCCGAGTGAGAAGCGAAGCGAACATATCACAAGAGTTCAATAAATTAAAATGTATTCTGCGTGCAACCCAACACCTTTCGGATTTCTCGGTCATGCGCAGTGCGCCAACACATTTTGAAGAAGTGAGTTAACACATCCGGCGCAAGACAATTGCGCGGCAATTGCGCGGCGCAGCGCAGTGTTACACATGTTTGCCTAAAATAGGTATTTCCTATTCATTTCATTAGACAACTTTTAATAAATTATAGAAAGGAATGACGTTGTGTATTACTTCCAGTGTCTTAGTTTCATAATTGTGTGGTACTATTTTTCGAAGCCACACCCATGTGCATTAATTCTACTAAAAGAACAGTAATAAAGAAACGGAATAACTCACTAATTTCACGCAGTCGGATTGTGTAAACATTAATTTGACTCTATCATCCATGCTCAAATGATACAAAATTTTCATTGCCAAATTTATGTGTTTGTCATCACCTGGAATTAGACAAAACGATCAGCCTCCTAGTTAATAGTACGTATTTTAATATCCAAACAAAATACATTAATACATACTAGTGAATTGAATAAACTTCGGAAGCAGACCAAGCTTAACCATTTTATTCCTTAATTTGGTGTCAAAAGTTAAATTAAACAATAATTTCAAAGTGACGTTGACAAGATCAGCATTGGATGAATCCATCAATGGTGCTAATTTTTCAACTATTCCCCTAGATGCCATACTGTTTTTGTTTTCCACAAATAACGACAATTTTTGCAAAAATGAAACAATAAGAATGAGTAAGTCTATGTTTGAATGCCTCTCCATAGCACCTATTAGTAGGCCAACAATATCTTTTTTGTGCATTTTATCCTCAACCTTTACATTGTCTGCAATATTTAGTAACATGTAGAAAGCGACCCTCAGCAACTGTTCCTGTCTTTTTGATAAAGTCTTCAATTTCCGCTTCAATTGCTCTTCATCACTTTTTGATAAGAATTCATCAGAAGCACTACATAGGTCTTCATGGTAACTGGATACTAATGACCTTGATTTTTGTATATTGACATCTGCAACAGCCCAGGTACCAGATTTTGGGCGTCGTTTTGGTTCAGGTATACGACTTTTTGGCAGTTCATTCTAAAAGTGAATAACATAAGTAGCCATATTAGCCATTCATCAAGTGAACAATGTGCAAACATCAGAGCTTGATCAAAATATGTTTAAACGACGATGCAAATACGAATGGCCTAAGCTAGCGAGCCTTTTGAATTCCACGCTTGTCATTGCTACTCGTTTCATTCATATATTTGCTCTAGTTCGCATAGCTATTAAATATTATCTGTTTTTATTAAAAATAAAACCCTTAAAATCAAGTAATGCAAAAATTACTTGGATCGAAATGTTGGTCATACAAATAATATCACATTTCACTTGTATTTTTTTCGAAATTTATTAGTCAACTTCTACTACAAATGCCATCTACCGTAATATAATTAAACTTTAAGTTAAATTATATTAACATGGATGAACCAATTAATTTTTACCCTTCTCCGCCAAATACAAATGTGGCTGGGGCGTAACATCCCTCTCACCCTGTGCCACCCCGCACAGTGCCAAAGTGCGCTTTAATTGTATAGGAACATCTTATTACGCCATCTCCTCCTCGTATTTGCTTCGTTGTTCAAACTATAAACCCTGCAGGAGCACTCCAAATGTTATAACAATGTCATCATTTACTTACTTTTTCTGGTGTGAGTATTGGTTTCTTGCCTTCAACTTTTTCCTTCCATTGGTCATAGCGTTTTAATTCATAGTCTATTACATCCATGCATAATGAGCCTATTTTGTATTGTATTATAACAGGGTGAAATTCATTATAAGTAGAAAAACAAAAAAATGTGTAAACTATGTTTGTGCTCAGCTCAATGCTTCTTTTCCACTCTTCCCTCAGAACTCTTGAGAGTGCACTAAGTAAGGCTTCTGAAATAATTTAAGGTACATAATAACAAAGTTTGAATAAGTGTTCACTTTAATTATTTCTAAGTCACTTCCAAATGCATCTAATATACAATAATTTTACAATATTATGATTGGTATTTTAAAAATTGTGCTTTATCTGTGATAGTTTAAGCACAAGACCAATTATTTTATCAAATGACCAATTATTTAATCAGAAATCTATGTTGGGAGTATGGGTCGACACACTTTCATCATATCATCTCAGCCTATACTTGTCCACTGCTGAAAATAGCCCTCCCCAACAGTTCTCCAGTGCAACTGGTCTGAGACCACCTGCATCCAATGAGTTCCTGCTATCTTCACAAGATCGTTGGTTCATCTGGTATGTGGCAGTCCCTCGCTGCGCTTCCAATACGACACACTTCAACTTTTTTTTGGGGTAATCTACTTTACTGTTCCATTCCTGGGCAAAGGAACAAATGTCAATCTATTGCCATTTCAGGCCACAAAGTACCTATAATTCATACATATTAAGAAAAAATATTGTTCACTACCATTTCTAGCTAATTCTATTAAATTGTCAGGGTTTCTTGCAAGTTGCAATATAAGTGCAGATCCTTTTATCTTTTCAGGTATGTCATCATAAAGCAGTTCAACGTAATCATCAACACAATTTAACACTGCAATGGGCACACTTTCCACTGGGCTCATTCTGGCATATGTTTATTCTCCAGTATTATCTACAAAGAGAAAAATTATTCTGAATCAAAATTAAACCAATTATAAAAAGTCAAAATGGTTAGTGGATACGAAACGGGCACTGTCTGTTTGACAGAAAATTTTAACTTTGACTTTGAAAGATCATAGTTGATCTTGACCTCGAAGGCAAAGCTGACCTTGACCTCGAGGTCATACTTGACCTTGACGTCGAAGTCATAGTTAACCTTGATCTCAATGTCATAGTTGACTTAAACCCCGAGGTCAACACTGACCTTGACCTCGAGGTCAAAGTTGCCTTAACCCCAAGGTCAAAGGCAGATCATTGATCCTGAGGTTGAGGTCAGTGTTGTTGGTAATGACTCTGGTGGTAGTATCTGCTCCGGCGCTACGGGAAGGGTAGCTCCGCCCGCCGTAACAAAGTATGATTGTAATCTTTGTTTTTTTAAGAATTAAAGTGCTTTAAATATAGTTAACACTAGCAGTTTTCTGCGACTTCGTACCCGGTCGACAACAGCGCCACCTACCGGGTCAATATTATATAGCCTATGTTACTTCTAGATAAGGTAGCTTCACAATAGTGAAAGAATCACTAAAATCGGATTAGTAGTACCGGAGATTACCCCGAACATCCAAACTCACACTTTATCTCTTTATAATACGAGGCATGCCTTTTTAGTTCCGTCGTTTCCATATTTCCCGGCAATTTTGAATTTGGAACTGTTCTATATTCGAATGTGTTTAAATTTTGAATCTCAAAACAGTTGAAAGTATTAGGATTAATGCTATTGTTTAGTCACAGCGGCGATTGGAATCTGTCAAGTTACGTACGAAAATGAATCTTTCTAAGGAAAATGTTCGTGCAATAATTTTCTACAACTTTAGAAGAGGCCTGACACGGCTTCAGTGTTTTGAAGAGCTAACATCTGTCTGCGGACTGTCGAACGCTAGTATTTAGAATTCCAGCGTGGACATACTAGTGTTAGTGACAAATCTCGCGAAGGACGCCCAAAATCCGCCTTCACTGAAGATAACATCATTGCTGTGAGAAAACTAATTCTCGAAGATCGTTATCTGACGTATCGAGAGATAGAGGCTCTATTAGGCATCTCAGGGACAACCATTCAGAAGATCTTGCATGAAGCGCTTGGTGTGAGAAAGCTAGTTTGCCGTTGGATACCGCATCTGCTTTCCGACAATCACAAGGCGGCCCGCGTCAGATGGTGTAAGAAAACTCTGCAAAGGTTCAATCGAGGAGACTCAAATCACGTCTACGACATCATCAGTGGTGACGAATCTTGGATCTATGCCTACGATCCTGATTCCAAACAACAATCTGGGTCTTTCAAGACGAGCCAAAGCCGACTAAAGGTGTTCGTTCAGGAAAAACTGGCCATGTTGCGACTATTGCACTTGAAGATCGTAGAACGGTTAACGCAGAGTGGTATACCACAGTTTGTTTACCACAAGTCATCGCCGAACTTCGAAAATCTAACTCAAAGCGACGCATCATCCTGCACCACGACAACGCAAGCTCACACAGCGCTCGTCAAACGTTTGAGTATTTGAAGCAGGAAAAAGTAGAAATTCTTGACCATTCTCCATACAGTCCTGACCTAAGCCATAACGATTTCTTTACATTTCCTAAAATTAAGAAAAGTCTTCGTGGTCAAAGGTTCCAGTCCGGTGAAGAAGCAGTCGACGCTTTCAAGTCAGCGATTTTGAACACCCCCACTTTAGAGTGGAATAAATGTTACAATAACTGGTTTGAGCGAATGGAAAAGTGCATTAAGCTATGTGGTGAAAACTTTGAAAAACAATAAAAAGTACTATAAGGTTCTAGTTGTGTTTTTTTCTTCAAACAACAAAACTTAAAAGGCATGCCTCGTATTTAAGTGTTCTTTACAAATTAATTGAAAAAGAAGTCATTAAAAACAAAAAAATCATTGCAAATTTTCTATCTTTTTTCCAGAGTGCCCCGTTATGTACACTCCAACTAACAAAATTATAACATTTACCCCAAATCTGGCAAGAAACTTGGTTGGTTACTTAAATGAATCATATTTAGTAAATAATAATTAGTTAATTTAGTATAATTTAGTATTTTTTTGAAAGGGAAGAAACCAGGACGAATGTAAGGATTGTGGTTGGTAACGATGTGCTGGAGCAAGTGAATGAGTTTGTATATCTTGGATGCGCCTTCAGTAAGGATGGGAAATACACCGCTGACATAGAGAGAAGAGTGAGTGCAGGGAACAGAGTGAATGGTGCGATGGGAAAGCTACTCGGGAGCCGGCACTTAAGCCATAAGGCGCAGCTGGCTATACATAACGGAGTTCTTGTCCCAACGCTGTTATATGATAGCGAGAGCTGGGTATGTAAGGAGAATGAAAGTAGGATAAATGCGGTAGCAATGCGAGCTCTGCGGAAGATGTGCCGAGTGAAGCTGACCGACCGCATTAGCAACAGCATAGTAAGACAGCGAGTAGGTACGAAAGATAGCATCGGTGTAAAGATGAGAAAGGGCATGCTCTGTTGGTTCGGGCATATAGAAAGAATGCCAGAGGAAAGAATGACAAAACAGATATACAATGTGAAAGTGGAAGGATGCAGGTACCGAGGAAGACCTAGACTATCTTACCACGACCAAATAAACCGAGTCTTGTCTGATGGAAAAGTCAAGAGTCTCCATAACCGGCAAGCATGTATGAGAAAGAGTGGAAGAAGCCAGAGAGGTAGTATGTAAGGAGAGAACCTGTTGGAACTCTGTACTGTCTGCCTACTCCACAAGGGATCTGGTGTGATGATATAGATAGACAGATTCTTCCAAATACTTCTCTTTCATCATCATCATCATCTCAGCCTATACTTGTCCACTGCTGAACATACGCCTCCCCAATCGCTTTCCAGCGTAAACGGTCCGATGCCACCTGCATCCAACGACTTCCTGCCATTTTCACAAGATCGTCGGTTCATCTGGCAGGTGGTCGTCCCACGCTGCGCTTGCCAATACGTGGTCTCCACTCTAGAATCTTTCTGCCCCAACGCCCGTCCGATCTTCGCGCTATGTGGCCCGCCCATTGCCACTTCAGCTTGCTAATCTTAAGGGCTATGTCGGTGACCTTGGTTCTTTTACAAACCTCCTCATTCCTGATTCGATCACGTAGAGAAACGCCGAGCATAGCTCTATCCATAGCTCGCTGAGCAACTCTGAGCTTTTTTATGAGACTATAGTAAGAGACCACGTCTCTGATCCATATATCATCACTGGTAACACACATTGACTAAAAACTTTAGTCTTTAGGCACTGAGGTATTTTGGATGAGAAGATGTTGCGCAGTTTCCCGAACGCTGCCCAGCCGAGTTGGATTCGTCGATTGACCTCTCTCTCAAAGTTGGACCTACCTAACCGGACTACCTGTCCCAGGTAAATGTATTCGTCGAAAACTTCAAGAGTAGAGTTCCCAACGGTAAGTGCGGTGGGTACGACATGGACGTTAAACAATATTTTCGTTTTGTCCATGTTCATTTTAAGACCCACTTGTTGAGATACTCCGTTGAGGTCGCCGAGCATTCGTCCTAGATCTTCCAGCGACTCCGCCATGACCACAATGTCGTCGGCAAATCGAAGGTGAGTGATGTATTCGCCATTGATGTTAATGCCAAGTCCTCGCCATTCCAAGAGCTTGAAGGCTTCCTCTATGGTGGTCGTAAACAGTTTCGGAGAAATGACGTCTCCCTGTCTTACTCCTCTTTTTATGGAGATCGCCTTCGTGCACTGCCCTTGTACTCGGACTGACATGGTGGCGTTATTATACAAGCACTTCAACAATATAGTCAATGCGGCATCGCTGGAGAGAACTAAGAACCGCCCAAGTCTCGATCGAATCGAAGGCTTTCTCATAGTCCACAAACGCCAAGCATAGTGGCCGATTATACTCCTCGGTCTTCTGTATAATCTGCCGCAGCGTATGTATGTGGTCTATGGTACTAAAGCCTTTCCGGAAACCGGCTTGTTCGGGAGGCTGGAAATCATCAAGCCTGCGTTCGAGACGATTCGTGATGACTCTCGAAAACAACTTGTAAACATGGCTCAGTAGTGTGATGGGCCTATAGTTCTTTAATAAAGTGTTATCACCTTTCTTGAAAAAGAGTACCACCACACCCCTGTTCCATGCTTCCGGCGTTTTTCCTTCGAGCAAGACGGAATTAAATAGCCTCTGAAGGACTTTAAGTACCGGCGATCCACCCGCTTTCAGAAGCTCTGCGGTAATTCCGTCTTGACCCGGCGCTTTGTTGTTTTTAAGTTGTTTGAGAGCCATCCTAATCTCGTACAGGCTGATGTCCGGGATATCTTCAGTGTAGTGTCGGGTTAGCTTGGCTCTTGGGTCTTTTACCAAGTCAACAACAGGTTCAGCTACTGAGGTATACAACTGCCCATAGAACCTCTCGATCTCCCTGAGCACCTCTGACCTATTCGACGTTACGTTTCCGTCCTCCGTCTTCAGCTTCGTCAACTGGCTTTGCCCAATAGACGCGTCTCTTGCGAACACTTTGGAGCCCTTGTTCTGCTCTATGGACTCCTCAATACGTCTTGTATTGAAGGACCGTAAATCGTGTCGCAAGGACTTCAATATCTGTCCATTGAGCTGCCTATAGGACTTAGCATCATCGGAGGTTTGGAGTGTCATGGTACGTCGCTCAGCTATAAGGTTTCGGGTGTAGTCAGATAGCTTTTGAGGCCTATTTTTACGGTGGGGCTTAAAATGCTTGGACCCGACCGTATGGACAGTCTCTACCAACCTATTGTTGATTTCGTCCACTGCTGTCTAGCAATTCGAAGCGGTTTGACAATTCGAGTTGAAAGTTCTCGGGGTTTTGGATATGTGCATTAGAAGGTCGGAGC
Source organism: Phalera bucephala (assembly GCA_905147815.2). NCBI lineage: Eukaryota > Metazoa > Arthropoda > Insecta > Lepidoptera > Notodontidae > Phalera > Phalera bucephala. The sequence continues at coordinate 17,054,462 of LR990622.1, forward strand.
GTAGACTTCATCAGACGCCATCTTTCCATTTTGACATTAATATTTAATGTGCCTCTGACCATTCGGTGATCACTGCCGGTTTTTACCCTGTGAATCACGGAGACATCATTAAATATTTGTCGCTTGGTGCTCATGATGAAGTCTATCTCATTTTTTGTGAAACCATCAGGGCTCATCCAGGTCCATTTCCTATGAGACGGCTTCTGGAAGAAAGAGTTCATCATAAAGAGTCCCTCCTTCTCCAGAAATTCGGCCAGCCTCTGACCCCTGGGGTTGCGCTGCACATATACAAATTGCCCCACTCTCAACTCATCATCGCCCCGTTTGCCCAGTCGCGCATTGAAGTCACCCATAACTACTGTAAAGTGTGCTTTGGAAGTATGTATGGCTCTACTAATGTCCTCATACATAACTTCGACCTCATCATCTGAGTATGCCGAGGTCGGTGCGTAGACCTGTATGACCTTCAGCGAATATCTTTTGGATATTCTGAGTATCAGGTACGCTACCCTGCTCGACACACTAGTGATGGACACAACGTTGTTTATGAGTGACTTGTGGACGATAAATCCGACATCACCTTGGGACTGCTGTTCGCCCTCCCGGTAGTAAAACAAGTTGCCGGATTTTAAGGTTATCGTGTCCTCGCCCTCTCTTCGGACCTCCGATAAACCAACAATACTCCACCGCAACTTGTTTATCTCTTCTTCCAGCTCATCTAGCTTCTCATCTGTCCTCAATGTGCGTGCGTTGTATGTCACCAGGGCCAATTTTCGGTTTTGGTGGTAGCCGAATCTCTGCCGGAGATTCTTAGCACCCCTTGTCCTGTCGTTACCATGGCTGCTACCGTGGCCAGGACGAACAGGACCGCCGGGGACTAGGGGCCTGGTTTTCCTACTTTCTTCCATAATTGGGGGTGTTTGCCATACTCACCACGCTTGGCAGGCGGGTTGGCGAGCGCAGTTATTGGTTGTCGAAGTGTTAAGGGAACGCTGCTGCCCATTCCCTAGTTTTCCCTTAGTCGCCTTGTACGACACCCGATGGGATGAGATGGGTTGGTCCTATTCTAAGCCGGGAACCACGCGGCTTATGAAGCTTACTTCTCTTTATGAAGATGAATTTATATCATGTACAAAGATTTTTTTTTTCTTTCAAAAATGTAGCCCCACACTAGGATTTATTCCTGTGTCCTGGGTGTGTTCACAAACATGAAATATCACATACACAAATACCCAGACCGGAACAAATAATTGTGGATCACACAAAGATTTGTCCTGTGCGGGAATCGAACCCGCGACTATTAGACACAGTGGTTGGAGCGGCTTAAGCTCTTTACCACTGCGCTAAATCATCTGTCAATTCATTTTAATCTATTGAAACATCTAATAGCAACTTCTAATTTGCTATGGTGCCTTTGTATTTTTTTAAGCCGATGACACACAGAATATTTGGTGTCTAAGCTTTTGTTGATTTTGGAATAGAAACAATCATCATTCACACAACTAACTACCCAGCATGCTCAAAACAGTTCAGGATTTGTCTTTTAATAAAATATTTTGTACATGTTTTTTTTAACAAAGTAATACTGCTTAATTACTACGCGATAAAAGATATCAGAAACTCAATTAGCTTATTGTTCAATTCTAAATTCGAGTAACGTGCAAAAAATTATCGTAAAATCAGGTAGTCAAGGTCTACTTCCCAACACCTACATACATTTCACTAATCCAGCGATGAGAGGGCTTGCACAATATAATTGTAAGTTTTCCTGGTATGACGGAATAGTTGTTTTAAAACTATTTATATTTCAATTGAAGGCCTAACAGATTTCTAATGCTAAATATAAGAAGTTTTAACAGATCTTACTCACTGTAGTGTAGATTTAATAGTAAAATATTATGTCGACTCCAATGTCAAACTACACAAATCTGTTACTATATATTATTAAAATTCCAGCATTTATTTTTTTCATGGAAAATCCAAAATCGTCGTAAACGTCTTTCGAAAAATCAATACAAAACAGGCAATTCATAAAAATTGTAAAGTGACACAAACAAAATCGAGCAGAAACAGCTGTCACTAGGCTTTTATATCAGGTAGGTACGCATTCACGGCTGGCCTCGCATACTAGTCTTTTAATGTTATTGAATAAATAAATAAAATAAAAAAACATTTATTTACCAAAATGTACTAAACGTATATCGATCTTTTATGTATATTCTGAACTTGTACGTAATTCTATTAATAGCGCTCATGAATTTATAATCCTAAACGGATTGAGTACTGTCAAAATATTGCTAAAGAAAATTAAACTCTTATTTACAGACATAACTTTGAATTTTCTATGATTTACTTATTTTAACTCGAGAAACCATTATGAGTGAGAGCAATAACCGGGAGCCCGGTGTCACGCTCGCAACCATTACGATGCAGTAGGGTGACCATAAGGTAGAACTAATACGGATTATACCTATTTATGGTATCGTTTAAATACGCTGTAAACCATTTATTACCGAGTTCAAAAAGAACAAGGTCCTCAATTCGTCTTTATATACAGGATGGATTAAGATGGGGCAGTAAGGGCAGCTATCTCAACCGTTGTAGATACAGAAAAACGGCCCTAGGAGACAATCCTTAATTTTTACGATATTTGGAACTGAATTTACAGATTCTGCAAAAATATACAGTCAGCAAGAAAATGAACAATTTAATCAAAAACTTTGACTACTGCTCATTTAAGATGTGGCATATGCGTAGAAAGAAAGAATTACGGCAATAAACAATGCCCGAGAATTATACGTTAATTATATGTCAACAAGTCCTAATGTTTGGTTAATCGTACTAATGTTTGGTCACCCTACTTAGAAAGAGACGTAGGGCTCTCAGTGAGTATCCTTGTCATCCCGTTTTTACAGAGTGCTCAATCCATTTGTAATGTATCCATGATAGCGCTATTAATATTGTTATGTTATTATTCTTGTCATATTCTTCTACATTATGACATGATAGACTACCGACCATCTACCGACATATTCACTATTGCTACACAACTCTACTTCACATTAGGGATGAGATTTTTAAATCTATTTAAATCGAATCGATAAAAATGGATTTGCAAAACCATTTGAATTGAAATCTAATAAAACGATTCACACGAAAATTAAGGCCTCAAAGATAGACTTATCAAAAATCAATCCGTTTTCGACTTGTTTTGTTTTAGCTTTTATGTATACATATAATTACATAAATATAAATCCATATTATGCAAAGCAAAAATGACACAATGATCTATCTTTTGTAATTTTTAACTGATTGAATAGTTTTTCCAAGCATATCAAAGTATTAAGTTAAATTGAGAAATTTTAAGTTCTGTAAGATGCTCGAAACACTCTGAATCGCAAGTGTCCATGGGTTGAGGTGTCTACTTATCATCAGGCAAGATGTTTGTCTGCTACCTTATAATTATATAAATAAGGCGTCTTTAATTTCACAAATTTATCATATGGATAACTGAGTAGGTTCCTGCGGTAGTGGAGCAATGCTGTGTGTTGTCGTTACGTCAAATGACACGAGACTTCAGATGGGCGGCGTAGACATGGGTTACTCAGCGAAATTCCTTGCTGTCTGTTAACTCAGTAACTCAGGTGCAGTTTACTGCGCCGGCTCATTGCGTTAGCTCAAAATTGCGCCGTGGCGCAACAAAATGAAACGCACCAAGTGAGCAGCGAAACGCGCGCCATCTGCCGCGCTTACAGCTAACGCGCGCTGTTTGTGCTAAGAACCTGTGTTCTTAGCACAAACTAGACATATGTCGATCTTCACTGATATGATACAGTGATATGAAACAAGAACGAGAACTACAAGATCTGAAACAGTTGTACAGAAAAAAATGTCTTATTTGTATCTGAATTTTGATCTTACATTCACTAGTCAGAAAACAAAGGTGCTAATCTTACAGAACAAACAAAATGCTTCATAGTTCAGTCCAACCTGATACTAAATCTCGATCTAACATTCACTAAACTTACCGTCTCATAGAACGAACGAATACGCGACGCGATCTCGGTTTTGAAGAAGTGAGTTAACACATCCGGCGCAGTAAACTGAGTTGGTGCAATTGCGCGGCGCAGCGCAGTGTTACACATGTTTAAGGCGTCGGCATCGTTGTCGTCCACATGTGTTATTTGGACAGGCCAGCTTAAATAAAACGTACACGAGATTTGCAACGAAAGATGAGGACTCAAACGAAACAAGTTGTTTATAAAGTGTATGAATGAAATGAAAAAATATAGCAAGTAATGTAAAGTTTCCTTCACCAAGAAAACCCTAACACACAAGAAAAAAGAAGATATGATGATTTTATTAAAGGTTTTGTAAGAACAAAGGTTACAGAATTCTACACAGTAAGAAAGGAGATTCCTACGACGAATAAACTTGAAGATGGAGTTATTAACTTTTTTCTTTATTTTTCCTTTTTTTTAAAAACCGTTGCCCCACACTAGGATTAATTCCTGTGTCGTGGGTGCGTTTACAAACATGAAAATTCACATACACAAATACCCAGACTGGAACAAATAATTGTGGATCACACAAAGATTTGTCTCGTGCGGGAATCGAACCCGCGACTATTAGACACAGTGGGCGGGGCGGGCTAAGCCCTTAACCACTGCGCTAAATCGTCCGTATGTAACTGTGGATATACTGTGGATAATTATCAATAATTAATGATATTGGAACTTTTTTTCATGTATTTTGTAAGTATACCAATTCAATTTCGCACGAATAGTTTGCAACGCTCTTTGGTAAAGCGCTCTAATGAAATAAATGGCTTACCGTACATTTTTTAAAAGGTCTATATAGCGCTTCAGCACCGCGCGATGAAAAAGCGTCCGTGCGAACGCCCGCTTAAGCGGTATACCTTAGAGATGTGCTCGGTGTTAACTCGAAAAACACAACTCGATTTAACTCGAGTAAAAAATCACATAACTCGAATTGAACTCGAGTTGCGCAACTTGAGTTTGCAGGTTGAACAATGATCTGATCTGATCGTGACAATATTTAAAATTCCGTAACAGCTTCGTAATAAATATGTCGTAGGACAATTATTATTACTAAACTTAGTGGGTAGGATTGAAATAAAAAATGTATTTATAGTATGTAACATGTAGTTATATATGCATATGTGTTTTAAATCATCGTTATAGTAAGTGCGTATATTTCACAACAAAACTAGTTATATAGCAGTCTCCACAAAATAATATCAGTAACTTTTTAATGTAAATAGGCACTTATGCTATTCATAGTTTAATCATCACAATCAAACATTCTTAAATAATATAGCTATTCTGACTTTGTCTCTTAAATCTGCTATATTGTGACATTTGTGGCCAGTGAATCACTGCCAATAAAATCAAACTATATTCACTGGCAGTTAATATAGTTTGATATGATCGGCAAAATTCGTGTCATCGTCGGTGTCATTCAGCTTATGTACTATGGCAGGAGTATAAAGTGAATCGCGCTCTCGCTCTTACGCTTGATTTGTTTATGTACTGCCAGCCCAAACCCAAGTTGAAGAGTATCCAACTCGAGTTAGCTGGAGTTAGTAAATCAAGTTGACACATTTCTACTTCACTTATAGTTACTTTAAATAGTACGTAAATAATTTTTTTATAACGGGTATATAAAAGGTTGAGGTTATATTTGGTTGTTCGACATAACGTGTATACATTAAATCAGTATTCTTGGTGTACGATGTAGATGTACGAATTAATAATGAGTTTTTGTATTTATCAGAACAATTGTTAAAAATGGTAAAAAAAAAAATTTACACGCCTGGTTAAGATGAAAAAAATATCGCAATCATTGTTGTCCGTTATTTCTTAATTAATATTATGTTTATTTATAAAATTTTCTTTCAGTAAGAGGCAGCCGAGCAAGCTTTCTAAAGTATAACAGATGTTGACTGGAAAAGTTCATGTGAGCATGGTAATGAAAAAAGAAGAATATGAGAGCGGTATATACTATAATGAATTTGATATCAATCTTAGAGACGATAATCACACCAATGAGACATTAGATTCAAAAGATGTTGCGGGAAGCCTAGATTATTTATAGACTTTCGGAGGAGAATATTTTAGGTTTCACCACATAGCTGACACAGTGCGACAGGAGCACGACGGTGGCGCAGCTTGGGGAGTTGTAATGTACTGAAATGTACGGGAGATGCCATATAGTGTAGCTCCGCTCGGCGCAACGGCAAACGTCACAACTGAACGTAGACGAGCGCTTATGTCACTCTTTCGTTGCACTCCGTCGGCTATTTGACCAAAATTTTAGATGAGAACTTTTTGACTCCGATTTAATTGTTGTTTTTTTTTTTTTTTTAAAAAAGGTATATACCGTGTTATTTCATTTTCCCTATTACTATACACTTATTATAATATACAACCTACATATATGAAATTAAGTATTGTTGTGGAGGAAGCTTTTAAGTTCTGTAAGAATCTGTTGATATTCTAATCTGCCTACCTTGCAAAAGATCTGACCTACGAATCCATAACTGCCCCACTGCAAGACTAATCTTCTCCATTATAGATAGGTTAAATAGGTTAAAAATCAATTTCATAATAGGATTATTATTAATACAATTAGAAGAGTTCGTAACGGGTTATATGTTTTAGGCTTCTTATTATGACGGTTTTGTAAATGGGGACCGGAGTGGAGAATAATTTCGTTACGTCACTAACATATCCTATAATTGAATATTTTGTGTATTATTCAGTAGTATTCTTGACCTTTCTGAGTCGTTAAATAACCCACCTCGGTTCACAGTAACACAATTAAAAGGTACAGGAAAAATCTAATAATAATAAGTATCTTAACACTTTGAGTCGTAGTATATGGGGTGGTCATATGTGCGATAAAGGCGCCCTCAATTTTTTTTACTCTTTTTTGCCAAGCTATATCTTTACATGTATATACCGTATGTATGTATATACCGTATGTATGTATATACATTATCCTAATTGCCAATATTTTTTTCTTATCGAATAATAAAATAATCTCATCTAAGCAGAAAAAATCGAATTACAATTTTTCAGTGTTGAATATCACTGGATCAATATATTCACAGGATCGATTCATTCCGTAATATCGATTCAAAAATCGATATTTTTCGTCTTTAAACTCAATTCTTTTATTAATCGATTTCAGATTCACCTGCCATCCCTACTTCACATTCACAAAACAGTGAAAACAGTGCCAGTGACTAATTTCAGAAATCAAACAATTCATTTCATTTTTAAATTATATATAATTGTGTTTTTGTCACCCAATATATTTGAATTCTAGTTAAAAGACAAATTTCATTTGTGATAATTTCGTGAATCAGCAAATATTGTAATTATTAGCAAAATGAGTGATCTGTGACGATACACTACGATTGTTTCTTTTCATTGTGATAAGAGCAACGATAATGAGATAATTTGAAGGATTTCTGTTCCTTGGATTGCCTCTTTAATGGTATTTTATTTTTTCTCTACGTTACCTTCTTATCGTAAGGTTCTACGTTTTATATCTATATACTATTTGTTGTACGAAATAATTAATATGTCATATTATGTTCTACTTGTTTGTTTTGCATAATCTGAAATTATCTTTATAGAAATGGTTAAGAAAGTAGATCAAGTTTTAGTACCTACCTACTTAAGAACAGTGTAAGCATTTTGGTGGTCATCATAAAAGTGCCAGTTTGAAGTATTGTAATTTCCTCACTTCATAAATGTATTTTTTAAATATGCTTAACATTAACATAATTGTCTACTAAGTGTCGCTCAAAGATACAAATGAATATAATGTCGATAGCTTCTGTTAATGAAACAGTGACAATAATTAATGAATAGAAATCTTTATACATTAAATAAATAAATTAAAACTATACTACAAGACAAACTATGAGAGTGTAGGAAGCTAGAAATCTGTAAGTAAAAAAACTGTTTGAACCCTGTACTTTCTGTCTACTCCGGCGAGGGATCTGGTGTGATGGATGATATAGATAGTTACAACTTCAATCTACATTGAAACTTTTTTGTTACCTAATCTATTATTTTTTATTGAAATAGTAGAACAAGGCATACAAAGACAACTGTTACTACTTTGTAGTCATTATTGTGTGTAAAATTACATATTAAAGTTATGTGTGTTTGAACCAACAACTTTAGAGCTGTTTTTCTAGTAGTTTATGAAATATATTGTAATTAAACTTTAAACTCAAGATTTTTAAGACTCTGTTTTTTTCTAGGTTTAAAATCAAGAATGTACATTCTCAGTGTAATATGAATTGAGAAAAACATATATTCACAATGACTGAAAACATGCCAACGTTGACCGCACCAATCTCGTTATCAACATATCACCAACTGAGCTTGACAGGTAAAGAATATAAAAAATATACATGTATGTTGTGTTTATAATTATGTGGAATGAATATTGTTTAACTTCTGTGTTACTTTATACTATAGTTTTTCCTCCTCTCAAATGCCTACTGCTTTATGAACTATAATATTTTTATTATTCCATAAATATTATAGCTTGAATTATTTAGCTATAAAATAAATTTATATTTAATATACTCAACTGAAAGTGACCTCAAGATAGGGTTCATAGTATATTATACTAAAGTCAAGAGTCTCTGTAACCGGCGAGCATGTATGAGAGGAACTATGAGAGTGGAGGAAGCCAGAGAGGTATGTAAGAAAAGAACCTGTTGGAACTTTGTACTCTTTGCCTACCCAGCAAGGGATCTGGCGTGATGGTATAGATAGATTATACTAAATGCACCTATTAAAAATATTGAATTTTCTCTTGTGGTTTGCTAATAATAAAAGTAGGTTCCAGGAAGTTTTTATAAATTTCCAATAGGAGCAGCTATTGATTAATAATTTGAAACTCTTGCAACTTTGGTACCTTATAATATAAATTTTATTTATGTGTGCAGTTGAGTCAGCAAATATTAAGAATTCTGGACTCTTCAAACCAAATCCATATTTGCAAGTGATAATTGATGATAAAATAACAAGAAGAACTGAGTTCATCAAAAATACTTTGCATCCAAAATGGAAAGAAGATCTCACAGTGCTGGTAACTCCCCAGTCCCAACTGTTGTTCCGTCTTGCGGATTATCATAGCTTTAGAAAAGATAACATTATTGGGGAAAAAAGAATTAATCTACTGAAAGTCTTGCTTTACTTCAATGGAAAATGTGAAAATGTGGAGTTAACAATAGGTAAGAATGTTATAAGTTGCTATTTTTATCTTTCCCTACATTAAGTATAACTTAAAACAATGAAGTTTTCCAGATCAGCATCTGCAGACAACTATCTTTTTCCTATTGTGTGCTTGAGAGTTTAAAATAAATAAAAAATATTGGTAGAACAAATATAGATTATAGAACAATGATGTTGATGGTATAAACTACAAGAATGAGGATAATATTTTAATTCACCGAAATCATGACAGTACTTGTAGATCATCAAAAAAAGCTCAAATACTCTTGATAACTTTTCAGAGGGGGGGAATTTTGGTGGACTTACAGACATTCTTATTCTATGATATAATTCATTATTGTAACGGACGATTTGGCGCAGTGGTTAAGAATTTATGCCTCTCTGCCCACTGGGTTGAATAGTTTCTGGTTCGATTCCCGCACGGGACAAATTTTTGTGTGACCCACAATTATTTGTTTCGTTCTGGGTATTTGTGTAATGCACCCATGACACAGAAATAAATCCTAGTGTGGGGCTACCTCTTTCTAAATTAAATTATAAAAAAATATACTTATTGCTAATGAGTGTTGCAAACAATGACGTTAAGTCCACAATCACCACATCAAGTTATCTAAGTGGGTGATTTACTTACTTACGTATTTGAATTATAGAATAAGTTTTGGTGACATTTTTATGCCAATTGTGGGGGCAAATCTGTTTAAATAAATTTATTATTTCTGGATGTTTCTGTTCTCACTAGATATGATGAGGAGTGCCTCTCAGGATAATGCTTCTGGTGCCACTGGAGAAGTGAAAGCGGCTGAACTGGTCATACTTCTAGATGGCCTAAGAGTTGATCCAGCAGTACTAAGTCAATCACATGAACTCCTTGGCGAAAGCACTAACACTTGTAGTGGTCTTAATGAAGGAGTCCGCGCAAAGATCAGGATGCGAAGCAACCCTGAGGCAATTCGATCGATGGCACGGTCGCAGACTTTGAGGGTAAGTTAGGTCGTCTTTATCTAATGTATTTGAGTAATCTTTGTTCGGTGTGGTACTCTAACTCATTAATCAGTAATAGAAACAGCTCTTTAGAAAAATACACATAATAAATAAGCACAGCAAATTAATTGTACTACTGGGTAATAGAGCCTTCTTTCAGTCACAAAAAGGAAGGTGAGTACAGTAAAATAAAATAGTAGTACCATTAAAAATAGTAGCAGATAGCATATAATCTTATCTTATGAAAAATGTCAATGAAAAAGGATTTCTAATAACCATTATAAAAATACATCTTTTCTTTGTAGCCGCCACCGGGACCGCCACCTTTAAGTAATGGCACTGTTCACGCCGGAGTCCCGGGGCCAGTCTCCTCGCACGCGGACAGCCCCGCCGGGCCTTCGCACCAGGATCCCGCCACATCACAGGAAGCGTCGTCTACGGCGCCAGGTGTCGCCGTCGTTTACCCTAACTCTACCGAAGAGCCGCTACCCGCGGGTTGGGAGATGAGATATGATGTTTATGGACGAAGGTATACTTTTTTCCATGGAGATTAGATTTCACTGCCTTGTTGGCCTAATTCTAGGTCGGACAAATGTAGTTTTTTAGTGAAAACTTCCCAGTATGAGTCCGGAGTGGAATTGTGCCTGGTGTATTTTTATTTTTTTTAACGAAGCCCCACACCAGGATTTATTCCTGTGTCGTAGGTGCGTTTACAAACATGAAAATTCACATACACAAATACCCAGACCGAAACAAATAATTGTGTATCACACAAAGATTTGTCCCGTGCGGGAATCGAACCCGTGACTATTAGACCCAGTGAATGGAGCGGCTTAAGCTGTTAACCACTGCGCTAAATCGTATATGGCAATAGGCTCAGCCCTTATTACATGGGACCTAATTTTGTCGGCGAAAAGTGGGTGTACTCAGTACACCTCTCCCACCCCCGCTTGGGGAATATAAGCGTGACGGTGGGTGTGTGTGAGATTACTATGTTGTATAAGATACTATGTTGTAGAATAGTAACTCTAAATGTAAAAGAAAATTCCCACCAAAAGCGACGTTTTTATTTATTTCTACTCGAAACCCTATTCTGAGAAATATTTACTAGCACATGCAGTCTTTCATACAGTAATCAATAACCCAACAGATATTACGTGGACCACAACACGCGGTCTACGTCGTGGGAGCGGCCGCAGCCGCTGCCGCCGGGCTGGGAGGTGCGGCGCGACGCGCGCGGGCGCGTGTACTACGTGGACCACAACACGCGCACCACCACGTGGCAGCGCCCCGACACCGAGCGGCTCGCGCGCTTCCAGCACTGGCGCGGCGAGCGCCGCCACGTGGTCGCGCAGGGCAACCAGCGCTTCCTCTACCCGCACCCGCAGCCGCCGCACCAGCCCGATTCCGACCACGATGTTAACGCTACCGGTAAGCACTAACTGATCATATAAATGTAAGCAAAAATCTAAGCCGATCGTTGCTACCCAAGCCGGAAGCATAACCAGACAGAGGAATAGTAACCTCGTTCGCACGGGCGTTTTTTCAACGGGTTGTGCTGAACCGCTGTAAGAGCTTTTGGAAATAATGTACTGTTAGCCATTGTTTAATTCCAGCGCTTGATTAACGCGCTTAAAAAAGCGGTCATGCGGGTAACCGGAAAGGGTGGTAAATCGCTATGTCAACTTCTAATCTCTATGAACTTACCTACCTTCCTCCTTTAGAAGGTTTTAACGTCCCCATAGATGCTTTTAAAATATATTTAGTTAACTTTAATAGGTATGCCAATTATTTAGCGTGCTAGGAATAGTTATTAGTGGACATAACTTTTTCCAATGGGTACGCTAGAAATTGGTATTTTTTCGCTGTGTCTCCGTTAATAATTTTAGTGGGATATTTACATATATTGCATTAGATACAATTAAAAATCTAAAAACTATATGTATTAGTAACTACATATCTCTAGTTTTGTACACTCTGTTGCAGAAAGCTCTATATAAAGCAACATGATCACTAATGAATTCATTATTTCAATGTAAAATTTGTCGTAATTTTGTTTTATGCAATGATTTAATGGTAAACGAGAGATTAATGTCATCTTTAAAATTCAAAACACGTCTCTGCAACGTGGGGTTAATCTGATAATTATGAATTTCATAGTAATTGTGCTATTTAAATTAATTAAATATTATACCTATACCATCTACCATCATTGAAAGGGAAGAAACCAGAACGAATGTAAGGATTGTGGTTGGTAACGATGTGCTGGAGCAAGTGAATGAGTTTGTATATCTTGGATGCGCCTTCAGTAAGGATGGGAAATACACCGCTGACATAGAGAGAAGAGTGAGTGCAGGGAACAGAGTGAATGGTGCGATGGGAAAGCTACTCGGGAGCCGGCACTTAAGCCATAAGGCGCAGCTGGCCATACATAACGGAGTTCTTGTCCCAACGCTGTTATATGGTAGCGAGAGCTGGGTATGTAAGAAGGAGAATGAAAGTAGGATAAATGCGGTAGAAATGCGAGCTTTGCGGAAGATGTGCGGAATGAAGCTGACCGACCGCATTAGCAACAGCATAGTAAGACAGCGAGTAGGTATGAAAGATAGTATCGGTGTAAAGATGAGAAAGGGCATGCTCTGTTGGTTCGGGCATATAGAAAGAATGCCAGAGGAAAGAATGACAAAACAGATATACAATGTGAAAGTGGAAGGATGCAGGTACCGGGGAAGACCTAGACTATCTTACCACGACCAAATAAACCGAGTCTTATCTGATGGAAAAGTCAAGAGTCTGCGTAACCGGCGAGCGTGTATGAGACGAACTATGAGAGTCGAGGAAGCCAGAGAGGTATGTAAGGAAAGAACCTGTTGGAACTTTGTACTCTCTGCCTACCCCGCAAGGGATCTGGCGTGAGGTTATAGATAGATAGAGATAGATAGACCATCTACCTACTCTAATTTAGTAGACAAATATTACAACAACTAAAATAAATATTGTTATCAATCTGAAAGAAATGTTTCTATGACAATTGGTAAATGAATATGAATGGCAATAGTCATGTTTATTTAGTAGCAAATGGAAGTCAAATTATGTTAATAATGATTTATGCTAAATAAAAGGTATAAATGATATCTGCAAATTGTCATGCATTATTTAATATTATCATGTTTGCCCGATACAATCTTATCTTCTTAATACTTACTTATTTTTATACCTATATTTGGTATAGCAAATATGATAACGGGGGCGTATCTGTATTTACAGAACAGCATAATTAAATAATAATAATATTGATTTCACTAATAGCGTCACTGAACAATATAGATTTGTACGATCAAACAATCTTTACGCTTTGTAGCTTTTATAATTTTATTTGATTGCCTAGTTGGTCTAATGGCGAATAATGCGCTTGGTGATCACGAGGTCCGGGGTTCAAATCAAAAAAACTCCAGTCCAGTTTGGAGTCTGCCATTACGCCCGAGATGATGGCAATAGGCTCGCTCCCTATTACATGCTACTTGAGCTTGGGGGAATATACGCGTGGCGATGGTGTTTATTTATTTATTTTTATAATTTTGTTTTACAATGATTTCATATGTAAAATTTCACAGGCTATGATTTTCAATTTGCTAAAAGCTGGAGTTAAGTAGTGTCGCTCTTGCTACTGTTTGCTACTTAAGAATTATGATCGACTGCTTCTCATTACTGCAGAGAAATAAAAAGTTTAACATGCTTGATTTAAAATCGACTGTCATGCTCTAGTCAGTAAATTTATAATCATACGAAGTTTATAATACAACAAAATAACTCACGGCTATACGCTTTAATTTTACTCGGCGGCGTTTTAAATCATTGATAACAAACGATGACATCAGAACAGTATTAGATTACATATCAAGTCTTATTTTAGCAGCTATGGTGGAGAAAAGGGGCAAGTGCGACGAATGAAAAAGAAAGAATGTGAAGCAAGACTGAAAAATAATATGAAATTTCATATGAGTTTTCACATGTTTCATACTTAGCAAATTTTATGTCCTTACAATTTGCGCATTATCCCGTGTGTGTGTGTGTGAATGATGTACGCTGATGGTCGCGAGGCCTTTACAGCTTCACCGGACTTAAAGGCGAGCGTGCAACCACTACGCTCTAGCCAGCCAGAAGGGCAAGAGGCGACATACTCGAGCGCACTACTAAGTGCACCGAGCTCTCGAGGCGCACTACTAAGTGCACCGGTCAACCGCCGGCTATGGGAGGGGATCTACTACTACGTCGTCGTCGTCGCCCGTAATCTGAGCGGAAAGAAGGGATGACAAAGCATCGGGGGGGTCGGTGAGAACATGTCGCGGCCGGCGGTGGCGGCAGGGGTCGGGGGTGAGATCGTAGTCGGCGGTGGCTTACGATTAACGGATTCGCATGGGTAGATGCGTTCGCGAAGTGACGTGTTGACGCCTTTTTAATAAAGGCGCGAATAGGTTCGAGACCTAGATCGGAGTGGAGGTCGACGTTCCGTACGAACCAGGGGGCTCCTACGGCTTTACGGAGGAAGCGGTTTTGAACCACTTGGAGTTTATCGATGTGAGAGGGGGCCGAATGCCCGAACACAACACACGCATAAGTCATGATGGGTCGAACGCAAGTTTTGTAAAGTGTCACCTTATTTCTAAGGGACATTTTGCTCCGCTTGCAGATTAACGAATGGAGACGACCGAGCACAAATGATGCTCGGTGACGGACCCGCTTGATGTGCGGGCCGAAGGACATGGTACTGTTTAGGGTGACCCCTAGATATTTGACCTCTTTGACCCAGGGAATGGGTCGGTCGAACATGGTCACTTGGCCGAGATTACTTCTAGGGCGGCGCAGGGAGTGGCGCGGGGTGGCACCTCTGGAGAAGAACACCGCAGGGCTCTTGTCAGGGTTCACCTCAATACGCCACTTCCTGAACCAATTCCCTAGGGAATTGGCGGATGCCTGAAGGTGTCTGGTAATGAAACCCTTATTCCTATGCGAGACGTAGAGAGCGGTATCATCCGCGAATAGGGCTAGATGCGCCTTACTCGAACGAGGAATGTCGTTCGTGTAAAGGCTAAACAGGAGTGGAGAGAGAACTGAGCCCTGTGGGACTCCAGCACTGATGGAGTGGGAAGTGGAGCGCGTCATTTCGACGCGATAACGGAAGGCGCGATTCGACAAGAAGTCTCGTAAGATGATCACGAGTCTGTCCGTCACACCCAATTGGTAGAGTTTGTAGATTAAGCCGTTGTGCCAGACTTTGTCGAATGCCTTCGCGACATCTAGGAAGAGGGCGCCCGTGTAGACGGGTTTGGGTCTATTGAGACCGGAGAGGATGTGCTCCGTGATGCGGTGCACTTGGTGGACGCAAGAGTGTCTGGCTCGAAAGCCGAACTGCTCGTCGATAAGGATACCCCTGGACGTTATGAAGTCTTTGAGCCGCGCCAGAAGTAGGCGCTCGTAGATCTTGGCCAGGGAGTTGAGAAGACTGATAGGGCGGTAGCTCGCGGGGAGATTGCGAGGTTTGTCGGGCTTGGGAATGCCTATGACGTCCGCCTCCTTCCACTTAGCGGAGAAGGTGCAGTTCGCCATGGCGGCGTTCAATATGGCCACTAAGAGGCAGATGAGTTGGGCGGGCAGGCATTTCAGAACGCGATTCGAAATGCCGTCAGAGCCGGGGGCTTTTTTAGTTTTGAGACCCATAATTAGATCTTCGACCTCCGTTTGGGTGATAGATGGTAAGGAATCGACGGGGGGGAGGGATGCCCTGCGCTCGACTTCCCTGTCTACCGCGTCGACGTGGGACTGGTCGACGGACTAAGAGCTGGGGGCGCACTGGCTCTCGAGGGAGTCGGCGAGAAGCTCGGCCTTTTCGTCGTCGTCGAAGGCTGGGGGTGCGCCTGAAGGGCGGGACAGCGGGGGCATGTCAGTCGTGGAGTCGGATTTGAGGCTACGCGCCAGCTGCCAGTAGGCCAGATGCGATGGCGCGATGCCCTCTAGGAAGTCACCCCACCGTTCCTCCCGGACCTCCGCAACACGACGCTTTACCTCTCGTTGTAAAGCGCGCATTCGGGCCCGATTGGCTTCGGTGGGGTAAGAGTCATGCGCCGAAGCCGTGGGCGTCAAGGCTCCTACCGTTAGGGGAAGTGGTGAGACCGTTCCAGGCTACGTGCTTACTGTTGAAGTCGCCCGCAAGAATGACGGCGCTTCCCAGATTAAGGAGTGCTTCAAAGTCACTCCTGAGAACGGATTTAGTGGGGAAAAGGTATACGGAGGCGATCACGATGGGCTGGTGCCCCGTGAGGGAGATGCGACAGACCGAGGCTTCGATGTTGGTGAGCGCGGGGGATCGAGAGGGATGCAGTGAAGGGACCTCCTGTAGTAAATGAGAGTACCGCCTCCGCGGGAGCCGATTCTGTCATTACGCACGAGGTTATAGTTTGCGATCCTAGGATCGCGTTGTGCGGGCTTGAGGAAGGTTTCCTGCACAAGAAGGATATCAAGTTGGTGATCTCGGAGGAAATCAGCAACCTGATCTCGCTGGGAGCGAAGGCCATCGGCGTTAAAGAACGCCAGGGATAGGTTGTGGGGCTTATGGCGGGGAGGTCGTAAATCCATTATTGGGTGCGGGGGGGTTGGGTTCTAAGGGACGCCAGGACGTCATAGACGTCCCTGTATTCCGCGGCCAGGAGAACCAGGTCCGCCAAGTTGGTGGCGGCGCGGAGTTGGAGGGCGAGTTCACGGACTCTGGGGAATAGTACGGGGCTTATCACCGCCGAGACGTTCATGATCAGGTTGACGTCCTGACTGACGTTAGTGGGCGGAGGGGGACAAGCCGCCACCGGCGGGATCGCCGGCGCGCGCTTCGGGGGGTGGGCAGGGCCCACTGACGGGTGGGAGGCCGCGGTGTAGGGCAGCGGCTTCACCCACGCGTTGGCGCCAAGGGACGGCCTGAGCGGCGGGGGAGGGGTGTCAGCTTCAGTGGCGCGGGAGCGCGGGGAGCTGTGGTCGCTGGCGCAGAAGGCACCGGACGAGGGTGCGCTGAGGGCGCGGGGGGGTGTTGCGCTGAGGGCGCAGAGGGGGCGGGCACCCCGCGGGGGCGGCGGCGGCCGCCGCGCCTCGCCTGGCCGCGCTTTCCCTTCGGGGCCTTGGGGCAACCGCGATAGTTCGCGGTGTGCCCCTTGGTGCCGCAGAGGACGCAGCTGGGGGGCTCGGCCGCCGTCTCCTTCGAACGGGCGCACTGGGACGTCGCGTGGTCCCCGATGCACTTCACGCATCGAGGGCGCGCGTGACAATTACGGGCAGAGTGCCCGTATAGCTGGCAGTTGTGGCACTGCCCGGGCGTGCCACGTTTGTGGGGGGCCTCCACGGAGAGGCCAGAGATATGGCACACGGCCTTCAGGTCGAAGACCCTACGGCCGGACTCGGTGCAGTCGAGGACGACCAGCACCATGTCGTAGGCCTCCTGTGAGCGCCCATTGACCATACTGTGCACCTGGCGCACAGGAAGGTCCTGGGACTGGAGGTCGGCTTTAATGACGGCGGTGTCCAGCTCCCTAGGGACACCGCGGACCCTAGGGGCACTACCGGGGAGACCCTAACTGCTCCGGGGAAATCAAGAGCCCTGACCAGGGAAACCCCCAGGCCAGAGCTCAAGCCCTTCCGAGATGGCCGCCCTCTGAAGGAGGGAGGCGAGCGCTCGGGTCCCGCTCAAGCCCGGCTACGACACCGCTAGGCGCCCACCGGACTTACCACCAACGGACAAAAGACGTGGATTTACAATACAACACTATTAAGAATCGAAGTTAAAAAAAAACGTTATGAAAAATAACCGTTAGGAAAACCGCGGGAGGGCCGGCCGCGTCGTTAGAACGACGCGGCTGCCTAGCAACCCACGTAATTAGGTACACAGAGCAAACGTACCAACGTGCATAGACAAAGACGTACCTGCATACACACGAGCGGATGAAGACACGTCACTGCACAGACACTCAAGCACGTAAGCACCGCGAACCGAACCACGTAGGCACACGAAACGAAACCGTTAGAAATAGCGGGAAGGCCGACCGCCGTTATACCGGCCGTCTGCCTAGCAACTCGCGAAGTTGATTATGCGCGAGCCAAACGCAATGCGCCAATTACAAATGCCGAGCAGATGCAATGGACGCAGTCACGCAAGCGCAGGCAAGACCAACCACGCAAGTAATCGTAAGTAATTACGCACGACAGATAGCGAGCGGACGGGCTGCGCAGAGAAAACGACCGAGCGCGGCCGAGGCACAACCAGAACATGCGCATTATCTCGCCAAAGGTCTGGGATTCTCTTGTGAAGAAGCATTTGGAATTCAGATAAAGATAGTAATGGCAATCCATATCCCGGTGGCACATGTTATAATACCGGATTTACATTACGCCTCTGCTCCATCTTTGTTTATACGTTGTATTTAAAAAGTGGACGTAGAATTTTAGGGTTTTAAGTTTTTTTTATGTATATAAAATCTCCCAACATCACCTTTTTATTCCTAAATGGTTAGCACCATTTCTTTAATATATTCTTAAACCAATATTGTTCAAGGTATCAAAGCCAAGATGACTTCCTACCAAAATGTATGGGAAAAGTTTTTTTTGCGATTTCTTACTTTTCTAGTACAAGTGGTCCAATACAAGTTTTTGATTTTTACAAAAAAACAGGACCGACTGGCGTCAAATAGCTGACTGAAATTTTTTTTCAAAATCTGTAAATGCAGTTCAAAATTTCGCAAAATGTTGTGGTCTCCTAAGGCCATTTTAATTCTTTTCTTTAAAAAAAAATACGTAGTCCCACACTATGATTTATTCCTGTGTCGTGGATGCGTTTACAAACATGAAATTTCGCATACACAAATACCCAGACCGAAACAAATAATTGTGGGTCACACAAAGATTTGTCCCGTGGTGGAATCGAACCCGCGATTATTCGAGATGGGTAGAGCGACTCAAGCTCTTAGCCACTGCGCCAAATCGTCAGTTAGTTTTCGTGTAGCTATGACGGTTACGGCTAGCTGCTATTACAGCTCAGTCACAAAAATCGACGCTGTATGAACGTAGAGTGTCACTTCGGTAGGTAGTGGCGGAGGCAGCAGTACTAGCGTGTCGAGCAGCGCGGCCGGCGCCGCCGGTGCGGGTGGTGCGGGCAGCGTGACTTCAGGCGTGAGCGGCGGCGCGCCCGACGACTCGCTGGGCGCGCTGCCCGCGGGCTGGGAGCGCCGCGTGCAACCCGACGGCCGCGTCTACTACGTCAACCACAAGAATCGCACCACCCAGTGGGAGGATCCACGAACGCAGGTACGTGCGACCGCTCTATTATTGAATATGACTTACGTTGATGGCTTTTCTTTAGTTTTTACTCTACTAGGGAAGACCCTCAACTAATTTTTTTTTTGCACTTGTTTGAATGTATTTTCACCAGCATGCATTATCTGTACCAGGTGCTTACCGCAACGTGACGCGTTCGAGTGCTTTGAACAACTCGAGAAACATGAGATATATAAAAACTTGTGAAATTAAACACTCGTGCGTGCCCCGCAGTTATCAAGTTGCGCGCCCATTGTTTAAACTAGCTTCTCTAGTACAGAGTACTTATTTACTAAATGTTGAATACTCGAGTTAAATTCTGCCAATTCGCGCTGAAAGTGACAACTCAGTCTTACAACAAAATCTCTTGCTCTGTATTTGCCTGCTAGCATGAACACATCCCTATTGCAAGAACACCCATACTTACTAAATACAGGTAGGAACAGGGGTGTTCTTTGCATGGCATCTTTGCGAGGCATCGTATCCCACCAGTAACGTACCTGGCAATAAGCAACTAAATTCGTTTTTACCGCCGTGGGAATAGCGCCCGCGGGGATCAGTTCGGTTGAGTAATCGTAAACCACACTCGTGCGACGCCGTGTTACAGGGTCAGGAGGTGAGCGCTCTAGAGGAGGCGTTGCCGCCAGGCTGGGAGATCCGTTTCACGGAAGAGGGCTCGCGCTACTTCGTGGACCACAACACGCGCACCACTACCTTCCAGGACCCGCGGCCCGGTGCGCCCAAGGGCCCGGCCGGCGCGTACGGAGTGCCGCGCGCCTACGAACGTTCCTTCCGGTGGAAACTCAGTCAATTTAGATACCTCTGCCAAAGCAACGCCCTGCCCAGCCATATCAAGATCACGCTGTCCCGGCAAACGCTCTTCGAGGATTCCTATCATCAGGTGACCTATTGCAGTTAAAATTTTATGTTTCAATTTTCAGCGTTTATGAATATAGGATCCCGTATATGAACGATACAGGTCGAATCGGCATTGTGAAGAAAAGTAGCACGTGTGACGAATGAAAAAGTAGTTCATATGATTTTCAGATGTGACTTGTGAAATGTTCCATGCCTAATAACTATATTCTTCTCATAAAAAGATCTCTTTATATTTATGACTAGCAGTTTCCCGCGACTTCGTACCCGGTCGACAACAGCGCCACCTACCGGGTCTATGTTTTATAGCCTATGTTACTTCTGGATAGTGTAGCTTTTTAATGGTGAAAGCATCATTAAAATCAGTACAGTAGTTTTTGAGTTTAATAATACAAATCTTTCCTCTTTTTAATCGACTTCAAAAAGGAGGAGGTTCTATGTTCGGTTGTATGTATGCTTATTTTTTTTATTATTATTAGTATAGATTACACTTTAAAATAATAACAAGAATAAATTAACTCTACTTTCAGATAATGAGGCTGCCCGCTTACGAGTTACGTAGACGATTATACATAATATTTCGCGGCGAGGAAGGACTAGATTACGGGGGTGTCAGCCGAGAGTGGTTTTTCTTACTATCACATGAAGTTCTAAACCCTATGTACTGTTTGTTTGAATACGCTAATAAAAATAACTACAGTCTTCAGATAAATCCAGCCAGCTACGTCAACCCCGACCACCTTCTTTATTTCAAGTTCATAGGTCGATTTATAGCGATGGCGTTATATCATGGAAGATTCATATATTCTGGTTTTACAATGCCTTTTTACAAACGAATGTTAAACAAAAAACTTACTATGAAAGATATTGAATCAATAGATCCTGAATTTTATAACTCACTAGTATGGATCAAAGATAATAATATAGATGAATGCGGCCTAGAGATGTGGTTCAGTGTAGATTTTGAAGTTTTGGGTCAAGTAATACATCACGAATTGAAGCCTTCAGGAGATAAAGAACGAGTTACTGAGGTAAGTTGAGAGTTACTCATCGGTGTCGATTCTGTATATCTACCTTTTATAAACACTATAAGCGTGTATTTCATGTTATACAATAAAGGGGAACCTATATAAAATGTAGATACTGAGTTCTTAGATTTACGCGAATATTACACAAGAAATAAAACTATTTTTCGGATTTTATCGCAGTTTTGTTTTGGTTTTTACCCCCGTGACTATGGGTGCTGCAAAGCACTCGGAACGTCGTGAACCTAAAAATCAAAAATAAACCGGGATAAAATCCGAAAAATAGTTTTATTTCATATATAAAATGCACTGCCTCGTTGGTCTAGTGGCAAAGCGCATCGCTTTGTGATCACGAGGTCCTGGGTTCAAATCCTAGGTCGGACAAGTGTAGTTTTTCTAACGAAAACTTCCCAATACGAGTTCGGAGTCTGGAATTGTGCCCGGTATATGGCAATAGGTTCGCCCCCTATTACATGGGACCTAACATCGTTGACGAAACGTGGGTGTACTCAGTACACCTCTGCCACCCCCGCTTGGGGAAAATAGTCGTGACGGTGTTTTTTTTTTATGAAATGTTTACATCTAGTTATATTACGATAATATTTCCAAATAAATACAAGCCGCGTGGTTCCCGGCTTAGAATAGGACCAACCCATCTCATCCCATCGGGTGTCGTACAAGGCGACTAAGGGAAAACTAGGGAATGGGCAGCAGCGTTCCCTTAGCACTTCGACGACCAATAACTGCGCTCGCCAACCCGCCTGCCAAGCGTGGCGAGTATGGCAAACACCCCCAATAATGGAAGAATGTAAGAAAACCAGGCCCCTAGTCCCCGGCGGTCCTGTTCGTCCTGGCCACGGTAGCAGCCATGGTAACGACAGGACAAGGGGTGCTAAGAATCTCCTGCAGAGATTCGGCTACCACCAACACCGAAAATTGGCCCTGGTGACATACAACGCACGCACGTTAAGGACAGATGAGAAGCTTGTTGAGCTGGAGGAAGAGATAAACAAGTTGCGGTGGAATATTGTTGGTTTATCGGAGGTCCGAAGAAAGGGCGAGGACACGATAACCTTAAAATCCGGCAACTTGTTTTACTACCGGGAGGGCGAACAGCAGTCCCAAGGTGGTGTCGGATTTATCGTCCACAAGTCACTCATAGACAACGTTGTGTCCATCACTAGTGTGTCGAGCAGGGTAGCGTACCTGATACTCAGAATATCCAAAAGATATTCGCTGAAGGTCATACAGGTCTACGCACCGACCTCGGCATACTCAGATGATGAGGTCGAAGTTATGTATGAGGACATTAGTAGAGCCATACATACTTCCAAAGCACACTTTACAGTGGTTATGGGTGACTTCAATGCGCGGCTGGGCAAACGGGGCGATGATGAATTGAGAGTGGGGCAATTTGGATATGGGCAACGCAACCCCAGGGGTCAGAGGCTGGCCGAATATCTGGAGAAGGAGGGACTCTTTATGATGAACTCTTTCTTCCGGAAGCCGCCTCATAGGAAATGGACCTGGATGAGCCCTGATGGTTCCACAAAAAATGAGATAGACTTCATCATGAGCACCAAGCGACAAATATTTAATGATGTCTCCGTGATTCACAGGGTAAAAACCGGCAGTGATCACCGAATGGTCAGAGGCACATTAAATATTAATGTCAAAATGGAAAGATCGCGTCTGATGAAGTCTACGCTCCGACCTTCTTATGCACATATCCAAAACCCCGAGAACTTTCAACTCGAATTGGCAGACCGCTTCGAATTGCTAGACAGCAGCGCATCAGTGGACGAAATCAACAACAGGCTGGTAGAGACTGTCCATACGGTCGGGTCCAAGTATTTTAAGCCCCACCGTAAAAATAGACCTCAAAAACTATCCAACTACACCCGAAACCTCATGGCTGAGCGACGTTCCATGACGCTCCAAACCTCCGATGATGCTAAGTCCTATAGGCAGCTCAATGGACAGATATTGAAGTCCTTGCGACACGATTTACGGTCCTTCAATACAAGACGTATTGAGGAGACCATAGAGCAGAACAAGGGCTCCAAAGTGTTTGCAAGAGACGCGTCTATTGGGCAAAGCCAGTTGACGAAGCTGAAGACGGAGGACGGAAACGTAACGTCGAATAGGTCAGAGGTGCTCAGGGAGATAGAGAGGTTCTATGGGCAGTTGTATACCTCAGTAGCTGAACCTGTTGTTGACTTGGTAAAAGACCCAAGAGCTAAGCTAACCCGACACTACACTGAAGATATCCCGGACATCAGCCTGTGCGAGATTGGGATGGCTCTCAAACACCTTAAAAACAACAAAGCGCCGGGTGAAGACGGAATTACCGCAGAGCTTCTGAAAGCGGGCGGATCGCCGGTACTTAAAGTCCTTCAGAGGCTGTTTAATTCCGTCTTGCTCGAAGGAAAAACGCCGGAAGCGTGGAACAGGGGTGTGGTGGTACTCTTTTTCAAGAAAGGTGATAACACTTTACTGAAGAATTATAGGCCCATCACACTGCTGAGCCATGTTTATAAGTTGTTTTCGAGAGTCATCACGAATCGTCTCGAACGCAGGCTTGATGACTTCCAGCCTCCCGAACAAGCCGGTTTCCGGAAAGGCTTTAGTACCATAGACCACATACATACGCTGCGGCAGATTATACAGAAGACCGAGGAGTATAATCGGCCACTATGCTTGGCGTTTGTGGACTATGAGAAAGCCTTCGATTCGATCGAGACTTGGGCGGTTCTTAGATCTCTCCAGCGATGCCGCATTGACTATCGGTACATCGAAGTGTTGAAGTGCTTGTATAATAACGCCACCATGTCAGTCCGAGTACAGGGGCAGTGCACGAAGGTGATCCCCATAAAAAGAGGAGTAAGACAGGGAGACGTCATTTCTCCGAAACTGTTTACGGCCACCTTGGAGGACGCCTTCAAGCTCTTGGAATGGCAAGGACTTGGCATCAACATCAATGGCGAATACATCACTCACCTTCGATTTGCCGACGACATTGTGGTCATGGCGGAGTCGCTGGAAGATCTAGGACGAATGCTCGGCGACCTCAACGGAGTATCTCAACAAGTGGGTCTTAAAATGAATATGGACAAAACAAAAATAATGTTTAATGTCCATGTCGTACCCACCGCACTCACCGTTGGGAACTCCACTCTTGAAGTTGTCGACGAATACATTTACCTGGGACAGGCAGTCCGGTTAGGTAGGTCCAACTTTGAGAGAGAGGTCAATCGACGAATCCAACTCGGCTGGGCAGCGTTCGGGAAACTGCGCAACATCTTCTCATCCAAAATACCTCAGTGCCTAAAGACTAAAGTTTTTAGTCAATGTGTGTTACCAGTGATGATATATGGATCAGAGACGTGGTCTCTTACAATAGGTCTCATAAAAAAGCTCAGAGTTGCTCAGCGAGCTATGGAGAGAGCTATGCTCGGCGTTTCTCTACGCGATCGACTCAGGAATGAGGAGATTCGTAGAAGAACCAAGGTCACCGACATAGCCGTTAAGATTAGCAAGCTGAAGTGGCAATGGGCGGGCCACATAGCGCGTAGATCGGACGGGCGTTGGGGCAGAAAGATTCTAGAGTGGAGACCACGTATTGGCAAGCGCAGCGTGGGACGACCGCCTGCCAGATGGACCGACGATCTTGTGAAAATCGCAGGAAGTCGTTGGATGCAGGTGGCATCGGACCGGTTACGCTGGAAAGCGATTGGGGAGGCCTATGTTCAGCAGTGGACAAGTATAGGCTGAGATGATGATGATGATGAAATACAAGAATTTGATTTCTCAATAGACAGTATAGTGCGACAAGGATCTTTTGGCACATAGATGACTGACATTCACACCAATACGTATTGGTGTGAAATGAGGGTTAATATTTAGTGAAATTTTCCTACTTCCAAGGAGATATTTCAAGAGGTGAATTAGTACGGTTACAATTTAAAAAATGTACTTTTTAAAATTTCACAGCAAACTGCAACTCTGTAAATGACATTTCACTTGATAAAAAGATCTTTGTCGGACTGTATATTATAATTATTGCAATGATTTTGAGGTTAGCTCGTGTTCAACCAAGTAAACTGTTCAGGGTCATAAAGGACATTGTTCTGGCCCCATACACGATTTGCCCCAGAACCAACAGCAATGAAAAACTACTTGTATGATTTCAAATGACCCATAAATTCTTTTAAGGCAATTATTATTAAACGGACAAGCGGGGGAAACGCAGTATTGCACAAAAAGTATTAGATTTTGAGGTTATAATTCAATAGCCATTAATACGTATGAGGTAATATTGTGTGTGTTGACATTCAGTAAAGATGTCGGCGACTTCGATATAAGTACTTACAATACTTTGAAATATTCGTTTTAGATTGCAAATTGTCCGTTAGATACGGATATTTGCCATTATTTTAATAAAATAGGTAAATACTGATCAATCAATCAATCAGCCTATCGTAGTCCACTGCTGGACATAGGCCTCTCCTAACACGCGCCATTGCACACGGTCCTCCGCCTTCCGCATCCAGTCTGTCCCAGCGACCTTTTTGAGGTCGTCGGTCCATCTAGCTGGGGGCCGTCCTACCTTACGCTTACCAAGTCGCGGTCTCCACTCTAGGACACGCTTGCTCCATCGGCCGTCGGTCCTTCTGCAGATGTGACCAGCCCATTGCCACTTTAGCTTACTGAGTCTGCGAGCTATGTCGGTAACTTTGGTTCTTTGTCGGATTACCTCGTTACGAATTTTATCCTTCAAAGAGACGCCGAGCATAGCTCGCTCCATAGCCCGCTGTGCGACTTTGAATTTGTGGACTAGTCCCACTGTGAGTGTCCACGTCTCGGCCCCGTAAGTCATAACAGGTAGGACGCATTGGTTAAAGACCTTAGTCTTCAGGCATTGCGGTATAGGCGAAGCGAAAACGTGACGTAGTTTGCCAAATGCTGCCCAACCCAATTGGATCCTGCGGTTGATTTCTTTCTCGAAGTTGTTTCTACCAAATTGGACAACTTGTCCAAGGTAGACATACTCATGGCATGGGTCAAATGTTTGTTGGTTCTGGGGCAATTTTTTAACAATGTCCTTTGATCTTCTTTTCTTTACATTTAAGATGGAAACTGAATACACTACATAAACTAGGCTCTTATTCGCTGTGACCAAACGCGGCGCGTTATGATATCTTCGTGTAATTATGCTAATCGAGAACTATTAAACGATCATTTTACGAAATTATCGCGGTGCACCGGGTTACGGGTTTAATGAGTCATAGCGAATAGGGATCCTGTATGGTCATTTAAGCAGAGCTGTATGAATCTGCAGCTGATCTCATGCATAATATGAATTCGTTAAACCTTCAGACAAACAAGGAGCAATATCTACAATTAGTCACACAATGGCGTATGACCAGAGGGATTGAAGAACAAACATCAGCATTCCTTGATGGTTTTAATGAGGTGAGTATCCCATAATTACAACTATCCTATTTTATATATTAATCCGAATCACGGTTATGCTCTTAGAAGTTATTTTATTTTTATTTTTATTAGCCCCACACTAGGATTTATTCCTGTGTCGTGGGTGCGTTTACAAACATGAAAATTCACATACACAAATACCCAGACCGGAACAAATAATTGTGAATCACACAAAGATTTGTCCCGTGCGGGGACTCGAACCGGCGACTATTAGACGCAGTGGGCAGAGCGGCTTAAGCTCTTAACCACTGCGCTAAATCGTCCGTCATTGGGAAATGTGTACAATTTCTGATTATTTAATACTAACTTCTGCCTCTTTTTCTGAGATAAAATAATTATCCTTTGCGTTAATCTAGGTAATAAATTTGGCACGCAGATAGTTTTATCTGTGTGCCAAATTTCATACAAATCCTTTCAACAGTTTTGCGTGATTATTGAGTAACAAACATACAAACTTTCACATAATATTAGTAGGGTTGCATTTGAATCCCGAATTTTCGCACTTCACCCAAATTTATTGGTCGATACAAGTCTGCATTTATTGTCACTACTTTCTTAGATAATTTGTTAATAGATATAATAATTAATACTGCCTCGTTTGTCCAGTGGTAATTAATGTGCTTCGCGATCACGAGGTCTTGGGTTCAAATCCTAGGTCGGACAATAATGTAGTTTACTATTGAAAAATTACCAATATCAGTCCGATCAGCAAAAAATTACCAGTATCAGACCGAAGAGCAGTGATAGCCTAGTGGTTAGACCGTTGGACTGCAAAGTCAGAGGTCTCGGGTTTGAACCCAGGGACGCACCTCTGTCTTTTCGAAAGCATGTGCGTATTAAAAATTAACTATGACTTGCTTTAACGGTAAAGAAAAACGTCGTGAGGAAACCTGCATGCCTAAGAGTTTCTCGAAGGTGTGTGATGTTCGCCAACCCGCGCTGGGCCAGCATGGTGGACTATGGCCTAAACCCTCTCAGTTTGAGGGGAGGCCCGTGCCTAACGGTGGGACAGTTTATTAACAGGGCTAATATTATTATTATTATCAGTCCAGAGCCTGGATTTGCGCCAGGTATATGGCAATAGGCTCGCCCCCTATTACACGAGAGCCAACATCGTCGGCGAAAAGTGGGTGTTCACTACACCTCTGCCACCCCCGCTTGGGGAATATAGGCGTGACGGTGTTTGAGTAAATATATCTAACTCACGTTATATTTAATAATAGTTCTAAGTATTTATACTCTAAATGAAATTTCACAATGGTTAAAACTAATATATTATGTTTGTTAGGTTGTACCATTGGAATGGCTCAAATATTTCGATGAACGCGAATTGGAGTTGATGCTGTGTGGTATGCAAGAAGTCGACGTGGATGATTGGCAACGAAACACCATTTATCGACATTACACTCGTACAAGCAAACAAGTGCTATGGTTCTGGCAGGTTTGTATTCTGTAAAAAATAAATAATAAAACAAATCGAAATATTATATCATCATATGACGTATATATTATCAGAAGATTTATGGTGCAACAAAGATCTTTTGATTCATAGATGACAAGGTGGCGTTGGTGTGAAATTAGGGTTAGCATTTAGTAAAAGAATCCTACTTCCAAGGCGATATTTCAGTAGGTGGGTCTGCGCGGTTACTAATAAAAAAAAGAACTTGGGTAAAGAACATTGATTTGCCCTAGAACCAACAGCAATGAAAAAATACTTGTATGATTTCAAATCACCCATAAATTCTCTTAAGGAATTTATTATTAAACGGACAAGCGGGGGAACCGCAATATTGCACAAAGTATTAGATTTTGAGGTTATAGTTCAGTGGCCATTAATACATATGAAATTATTGTGTGAATTTCAGTAAAGATGTCTGCGACTTCGATAGAAGTACTTACAATACTTTAAAATATTCAGTTTAGATTGCAAAATGTCCGTTAGATACGGATATTTGCCATTATTTTAATAAAATAGATAAATAATGATGGCATGGGTCAAATGTTTGTTGGTTCTGGGGCAATTTTCGACAATGTCAAAATTGACAAAAGATCCTTGTCAGACTGGAGTAAGTGTAGTTCTATAATCAAAATTGGGAGAATTTGTTTTTTTTTATTGTTGCCTTTATTTAATACATATGAATTTAGACAAAATTGAGTAGAGAATGATGTGAGAGTGGAGGAAGCCAGAGAGGTCTGTAAGGAAAGAACCTGTTGGAACTCTGTACTCTCTGCCTACTCCGCGAAGGAGCTGGCGTGAGGATATAGATGGATAGGTAGAATGTTACATATTTTAGATAACCTTCTTTTCAGGATTATGTAGTATAATTTTCAAAAAAAAATTAATTTAGTTTCTTTGTTATAGCCGAAAGCGATACATTTTGATTCTTGATAGAAATCAGACAGTCTGATACTCAAAACACTAGAACTAGTGCGACGAGGATATGTTGGCTCGTGGACGACATTGACAGGGGGTTCTGGTGTGAAATCAGGGTTATCATTTAGTAACTGCCTGGTAGTCTAGTGGCAAAGCGCATCGCTTTGTGTTCACGAGGTCCGTTCAAATCCTATGTCGGACAAGTGTAGATTTTCTAACGAAAATTTCTCAGTACGAGTCCGGAGTCTGGAATATTGTGCCCGGCATATGGCAATAGGTTCGCCCCCTATTACATGAGACCTAACATCGTCGGCGAAATGTGGGTGTACTCATTACACCTCTGCCACCCCCGCTTAGGGAATATAGGCGTGACGGTATGTGCATTTAGTAAAATTGTCCTACTTTCAGGGAAATATTTCAACCGGTGGGTCCGCTCGGTTATTGATAATAACTAATTTAAACAGAGAGCTTGGATAAATTTCATAGCAAACGGCAGCTCTGCGACTTTCATGAAGTGATATTTCACTTCTTCTTCTTCAAGTTATGGCTTCACACTAATTATAAGTGTATTTTGCCAATGTCCAGTGAAATATATAATCGTGTTTGTTTAAATTAATTCAACTCCCCGATGAATTTGATGACAACTATGATAATGAAATTAATGAAGTACCCAACCCTGGATAGTAAAGCGGTGGATACTTACGACGACCGTTTTGAGGGAAGTCGAAAAGGCACGTTTTATCACTTTGTTACAATTACCTTCACTCATGCACATATAAGAACACATAATGGTTAATATTCCACCAACATTACACATTATTAGTCAAAATAACACAAGTTTTGGAAATTAAAACAAATTGACAACATCACTCTTCGACTTCCCGCCAAAAAAAAAACCGATATTTCACTTTATGACAGCCTTAGTTCCTATTTCGGCCGCGGGCCACAAGGTCCTAATAGGACTGTAATCTTTGTTCTTTTAAGAATTAAAGTGCTTTAAATATATTTAACACTAGCAGTTTCCTGCGACTTCGTACCCGGTCGACAACAGCGCCACCTACCGGGTCTATGTTATATAGCCTATGTTACTTCTGGATAAGGTAGCTTTACAATGGTGAAAGAATCATTAAAATCGGATCAGTAGTACCGGAGATTGCCCCGAACATCCAAACTCACAAACTTTACCGTGTGTGTGTGTGTGAATGATCTACGCTGTTGGCCTCGAGGCCTCTACAGCTTCACCGGATTTTAAAGGCGAGCGTGCAACCACTACGCTCCAGCCAGCCAGAAGGGCAAGAGGCGACATACTCGAGGGCGCCTCGGAGAGGCGCCCTCGGTTGGGACAGTCGCTGTAGGGGGACCGGTGCACTACTAAGCGCACCGGTCGACCGCCGGCTATGGGAGGGGATCTACTACTGCGTCTGCGTCTACGGCGTCGCTCGTATTCTGAGCGGAAAGAAGGGATGACAAAGCATCGGGGGGGTCGGTGAGAACATGTCTCGGCCGGCGGTAGCGGCAGGGGTCGCGAGGGAGGTCGTAGTCGGCGGTGGCTACGATTAACGGATTCGCATGGGAAGATGCGTTCGCGAAGTGACGTGTTGACGCCTTTTTAATAAAGGCGCGAATAGGTTCGAGACCTAGATCGGAGTGGAGGTCGACGTTCCGTACGAACCAGGGGGCTCCTACGGCTTTACGGAGGAAGCGGTTTTGAACCGCTTGAAGTCTGTCGATGTGAGAGGGGGCCGAATGCCCGAACACAGCACACGCATAAGTCATGATGGGACGAACGCAAGTTTTGTAAAGCGTCACCTTATTTCTAAGGGACATTTTACTCCGCTTGCAGATTAACGAATGGAGACGACCGAGCACGAAGGATGCTCGGTGACGGACCCGCTTGATGTGCGGGCCGAAGGTCATGGTACTGTTCAGGGTGACCCCTAAATATTTGACCTCTTTGACCCAGGGAATGGGTCGGTCGAACATGGTCACTTGACCTCGGTTCCTTCCGGGGCGGCGCAGAGAGTGGTGCGAAGGTGCACCTCTGGCGAAGAGCACCGCCGCGCTCTTGTCCGGGTTCACCTCGATTCGCCACTTCCTGAACCAATCCCCTAGGGTATTGGCGGCGGTCTGGAGTTTCCTCGTGATGCGGGCCTTGTTCCTATTGGAATAATAAAGAGCGGTATCATCCGCGAATAAAGCTAGTTTAACATCACTCGAACGAGGAATGTCGTTCGTGTAGAGGCTAAACAGGAGCGGAGAGAGCACTGAGCCCTGTGGGACTCCAGCACTGATGGAGTGGGAAGCGGAGCGCGTCATTTCGACGCGATAACGAAAGGCGCGATTCGACAAGAAGTCTCGTAAGATGAGCACGAGTCTGTCCGGCACACCCAATCGGTAGAGCTTGTAGATCAAGCCGTTGTGCCAGACTTTGTCGAATGCCTTCGCGACATCCAGGAAGAGGGCGCCCGTGTAGACGGGTCTTCCGGGCCCATTGAGACCGGAGAGAATGTGCTCCGTGATGCGGTGCACCTGATGGACACAAGAGTGTTTGGCTCGAAAGCCGAACTGCTCGTCGATAAGGATACCCCTGGACGTTATGAAGTCCTTGAGCCTCGCCAGAAGGAGGCGCTCGTATATCTTGGCCAGGGAGTTGAGGAGACTGATAGGGCGGTAGCTCGCGGGGAGATTGCGAGGTTTGCCGGGCTTGGGGATGCCAATGACGTCCGCCTCCTTCCACTTAGCGGGGAAGGTGCAGTTCGTCATGGCGGCGTTCAAGATGGCCACCAAGAGGCAGATGAGTTGGGCGGGCAGGCATTTCAGAACGCGATTCGAAATGCCGTCAGGGCCGGGGGCTTTTTTAGATTTAAGACCCACTATCAGATCTTCGACCTCCGTTTGCGTGATAGGAGGCAAGGAATCGACGGGGGGGAGGGATGCCCTGCGCTCGACTTCCCTGTCTACCGCGTCGACGTGGGACTGGTCGACGGACTGAGAGCTGGGGGCGCACTGGCTCTCGAGGGAGTCGGCGAGAAGCTCGGCCTTTTCGTCGTCGTCGAAGGCTGGGGGCGCTGCGCCTGAAGGGCGGGACAGCGGGGGCATGTCAGTCGTGGAGTCGGATTTGAGGCTACGCGCCAGCTGCCAGTAGGCCAGATGCGACGGCGCGATTCCCTCTAGGAGGACACCCCACCGTTCCTCCCGGACCTCCGCGACACGACGCTTTACCTCTCGTTGTAAAGCGCGCATCCGGGCCCGATTGGCTTCGGTGGGGTAGGAGTCGTACGCTCGGATGGAAGCATTCTTGGAACGAATGAGATCCCTAACATCGTCCGGCAGTCGAAAGCGGTTGAGGTAGAAATCTTCCGCTTCGACTTGCTTGGACGATCGACTGACCGCCGATCGGATGTGTTCGGTGAAGGCATCTACGGCCTGATCGGTGTCCTGAGGGGACGGGATGGAGTCCGAGCTGAGAGGCAGGGGGGGAGGGTCGGCATCCGCCAAGGCCGTGCTTAGCGCATGCCAATCCACCACCGTCTTTTTGGGTCGCTGAGGGGCGGAAGGGGGGGAACCGAGTCTCATGACTACAGGTCGATGGTCAGAGTCGAGTTCCTGGACTACTTCCAAGGAGTGCAGCCGTAGGGTGACACCCTTCAGAAGCGCCATGTCCAGGACGTCGGGTCGGTGATTGGGATTGTTAGGATAGTGGGTAGGGTGCATGGGTGCGATGACGTCAAAGTCGAGAACGTCGACCAGGGCGTCAAGGCTCCTACCGTTAGGGGTAGTGGTGAGACCGTTCCAGGCCACGTGTTTGCTGTTGAAGTCGCCCGCCAGAATGACGGCGCTTCCCAGATTGAGGAGTGCTTCAAAGTCACTCCTGAGAACGGATTTAGTGGGGGAAAGGTAAACGGAGGCGATCACGATGGGCTGGTGCCCCGTGAGAGAGACGCGACAGACCGAGGCTTCGATGTTGGTGAGCGCGGGGGGATCGAGAGGGATGCAGTGCAGGGACCTCCTGTAATAAATGAGAGTACCGCCTCCGCGGGAGCCGATTCTGTCATTGCGCACGAGGTTGTAGTTTGCGATCCTAGGATCGCGTTGTGCGGGCTTCAGGAAGGTTTCCTGCACGAGGAGGATATCAAGTTGGTGATCTCGGAGGAAATCAGCAACCTGATCTCGCTGGGAGCGAAGGCCATCGGCGTTAAAGAACGCCAGGGATAGGTTGTGGGGCTTATGGCGGGGAGGTCGCAGATCCATTATCGGGTGCGGGGGGGTTGGGTTCTGAGGGACGTCAGGACGTCATAGACGTCCCTGTATTCCGCGGCCAGGAGAACCTGGTCCGCCAAGTTGGTGGCGGCGCGGAGACGAAGGGCGAGTTCGCGGACTCTGGGAAACAGAGCGGGGCTTATGACCGCCGAGACACTCATTATGAGGTCGACGTCCTGACTGACGTTAGTGGGCGGAGGGGGAGAAGCCGCCACCGGCGGGATCGCCGGCGCGCGCTTCGGGGGGCAGGCGGGGCCCACTGACGCAGGGTGGGAGGCCGCGGTGTAGGGCAGCGGCTTCACCCATGCGTTGGCGCCGAGGGACGGCCTGAGCGGCGGGGGAGGGGGGGCCAGCTTCAGCGTCGCGGGAGCGCGGGGAGCCGCGGTCGCTGGCGCAGAAGGCACCGGACGAGGGTGCGCTGAGGGCGCGGGGGGGTGTTGCGCTGAGGGCGCAGAGGGGGGGGCAACCGCGCGGGGGCGGCGGCGGCCGCCGCGCCTCGCCCGGCCGCGCTTCCCCTTCGGGGCCTTGGGGCAACCGCGATAGTTCGCGGTGTGCCCCTTGGTGCCGCAGAGGACGCAGCTGGGGGGCTCGGCCGCCGTCTCCTTCGAGCGGGCGCACTGGGACGTCGCGTGGTCCCCGATGCACTTAACGCATCGAGGGCGCGCGTGACAGTTACGGGCAGAGTGCCCGTACAGCTGGCAGTTGTGGCACTGCCCGGGCGTGCCACGTTTATGGGGGGCCTCCACGGAGAGGCCAGAGATATGGCACACGGCCTTCAGGTCGAAGACCCTACGGCCGGACTCGGTGCGGTCGAGGACGACCAGCACCATACAAACTTTACCTCTTTATAATATTAGTATAGATATAGATTCACCTTCACCATAATGATTTCAACCAGTTGTCGTAATAGATGACCCGGCGACAGTCGAAAGTACAGAAAAACACAATTAGAAAGAAAGAAAGTAAGAAAAACTTCTATTGAGTGACACAAAATACACAGCAAATAATATAAAATAAAAATTAAATGTGGCACTGAAATGGTAGACACTCAGCATAATGCCGGGGCAACTTAAGTGCCACGACGCTGGTCTTCCGTGTATACCCCGCATCCCGTCAGCTAGTTTCAGTAAATAAATATATAATATTAATGAGTATACATAGTGCTATCTTTTCGTAACATCTATTTAACATAAACCATTTAAAGATCTATCTATCTATATCATCACGCCAAATAGAGGCAGAGAGTACAGAGTTGAAACAGGTTCTTTCGTTACAGACCTCTGGCTTCCTCCACTCTCCTGGTTCGTCTTATTTAATGATAACTTATGATTTTAGTTCGTTCGACAAATGGATAATGAGAAACGAGCGAGACTGCTTCAGTTTGTGACTGGCACGTGTCGAGTTCCTGTGGGTGGATTTGCTGAACTCATGGGATCAAATGGTCCACAACGCTTCTGTATAGAAAAGGTATATCACATATTTCTAAGAATGTTTCATTAAGGAATTCTAAGTTGTTTTATTTTTAATTATATATTGTATGAAGGCCTAGTGGTTAGACCTTTGGACTGCAAAGTCAGAGGTCTCGGGTTCAAACCCAGGCACGAACCTCTGTCTTTTCAAAAGCATGTGCGTGTTAAAAATTAACTATTACTTGCTTTAATGGTAAAGGAAAAACATCGTGAGGAAACATGAATGCCTGAGTTTGTCGAAGGTGTGTAAAGTTATCTAACCCGCACTGGGCCAGCGTGGGGGACTATGGCCTAAGGGCCCGGGCCTCCTGTCCGTTTGAGAGGAGGCCCGTGCCATTTAGGTGCCTTATTGGTTACGTGAAATAATAAAAATATATTTGTATATACGAAATATTTAAGTAAGAGACTAAACTAAGTACTGCATCAAATTAAAAACGAACGGTAAAACTTAGAAGACTGAAATTTGGCATGTTTTGCCTGGAATATGGATTGGTTATGGTTAACAAACAGTAGAAACATGCATTGACATGTAGAATAATTAACTTTACTAAAATATAAAATGACCCATTACCAAATTGGCAACCAAACAGTTAACATAAGAAATCTGAAGAATAGTAAAAAATAATATATCGTTTTTTTATTTAATTTATTTGTAATACATCCATCCATTAAAATGATTTTTCCAAAACCTTTGAAATATTTTTTTTTGACGCGGCATGTGTGTAGATCATGACGTCATACGTAACGTCACATGGTGAGCGCAACAATTGTAAATGTATTTATACATTATAGGGCTTTACTTATGTATAATTACTTTTAATGCCCTTATAAATCTAAAATGAATAATAGCTGTCCGGCTTATCCAGATTCCTACGTCTTACCGTTTCCGTGGAAAACAGCTATGACTAGCAGGTTGACAGACAAACTCACGCACGCAAGACTCGCACATGACCGCACTTTATTGTATTTTTTTAACATGTACAAAAAATGTGTACTAGAACCTTTGTATAGTAATATTACACCTGCATACCTATGCTTGTAACTTAAATGTTTGTATTTTATATTTACAGGTTGGGAAAGACACCTGGTTGCCTCGATCGCACACATGTTTTAATAGACTCGATTTGCCACCCTACAAAAGTTACGAGCAACTATGCGAAAAACTTAATTATGCTATTGAAGAAACTGAGGGATTTGGTCAGGAGTAATGTAATTGTTATGTACTATTAGAATCGGTAAATAGTTAATGTAAATTATTATCATATTATGAATGCACCACCTCAACGTGAGCAATTAATCACCAATGGAATTGGTGCTGTCATAGAAAGACGAACCAAATAATTATATGAATATATTTGTAACAAATCCCTACTATATTATAATAACTATGTAGATATCATTAGCTTAATAATAATGTCGGTTGTTTAAGAAATATTTGTTTGAACTATATTTAAAACTGTTCTATAAAGTTCATTAAATAATTTTTAAACGAAATGCATTTTTTATAGATATGATTTTTCGCACCAAAATTATAGCATTACGTCCGAGTTAGTAGCAAGCAGCCTTCAGTGTAGTGTCCGATTTACGTATTATGTTTGCGAGCTTATTGGCAACGACAGATCGGAGAGTAGCGGATCAACTTGGCTTGTAGGCTGCCTGTCCTGTGGATCCGAAGAAAATCCGTTTTTTATATTATCGACAAGTAACACCCTTCGCACGGGTGTGCGTCTTGTGTCACGCGGTTGTGGCGTCAGAGGCGCGGTTAACAGACAAATAAGTACAGTCCATAAGTACGAAGGACGCGTATGCAGTATTTTTATAACGCTCGTTTTGACGAGCATCTAGGTAGTCCAAGGTCGTATGATGAAGCAGGAATAGTAAGTACAATATAAAACTTCTTGATGACTGTACTCGCGCAATCGATTACTAAAACAAATTCTAATGCAAGTATATTGTCATGCAGCCGATTCAACCTTTTTAATTGTCTGTACTAGTGTTTTAATTATTGTATTTATAAGTTCTCAAGTTCCCTATTCACAGTCTACTAAATGCAAGATGCCGTGCCGGCAGCCAAATCGTAACTAGAATGTATCTTGTAGCAACCCTATGCATCGCTACAAAGTTGCTATTACCTAACGACAGATAACGTTGAACATTAGACGACAATTTATACTTAACAAAGACTACCCATTCGATCCGAGAATTATGTAGTTACAAAATAATTTAAAAAATATATTTTATACAGCGCAGATATCTTGCGTAATTCCTATGGCTGCCTACCGGCACCATCATCAGACCCTGGCCACCACTGTGTTCCATAGAACTTATCAAAACAAATCAACAAGCCCAAACACGATGGTGCTATCTTTTTTGGTTGAATAGTTGGTGTAGCCATCTTCCGCCTCCATTATCAGACCATCTAAGTCCGTCAAGACAAGTAAAACTATCTCAAACACGATCAGATTACCTGTTTGAGTAGATGGGCAGTTCGAGTTCCATCTCCATAATTAGATCAGCGTTGTCCCCGAATTTACGTATGCCAAATTTCAGCTCAACTGGATTAGAGCAAGTGCTTGAAAAATTGATCAAAATGAATCACCAAATTTGAACTGGAAAGACAGAAATACGAACAAGTTAACACGTTCCGTGGCAGGGACCCATGTAGTGGGCTCACCCTTGTCGCATCACGGGCACAGAAAACCACGTAGTAGGCTCATTTTAAAATTGCGTGTGTGTGTGTGTGTGTGTGTGTGTGTGTGTGTGTGAATGAAGGAGGGCGTATACTAGGTGTCTCGCCGTGGTGCTCTGCACCGGTTGGCGGGCAAGGGATTCTTCGACCTCGCCGGCGAGGTCGGTGCCTGATCCTGTGTGCGGTATCTGTATCCGAAAGAAGGGATGTAAGGGCAGCGGGAGGGTCGGTGAGAACATGCCGCGAACGGCGGTAGCGGCTGATAGGAGGGGAGTTTGGTACATAGTCGGCGGCGGCTACGATTAGCGGATTACTATGATTGGACGCGTTCGCGTTGAAATATCGGGATGTCGCCTTTTTAATAAAAGCGCGAATAGGTTCGAGACCGAGATCGGAATGGAGATCGATATTCTGTATTAACCACGGGGCTCCGACGGCTTTGCGGAGGAAACTGGTTTGAACCGTTTGGAGTCTATCGATGTGGGAGCGGGCGGCGTGCCCTAACACCTCACAAGGGTACGTCATGATGGACCGTATACAAGTTTTGTAAAGTGTCACCTTATTCCTAAGGGACATTTTACTCCGCTTGTAGATCTTCGAGAATTTTAAAATTGCTTCTTTTCATCGAGAATTTTAAAATTGCTTCTTTTCATCTATTGAGTAACCTTAGTGCAAAATTTCAAGTTTCGAAATCCACCATTCAGGCTTTGCACCAAGCGTGCAGTCGCATACGCTTGCAATCGCACTCAATCGATATACCCACTTTTTGGCGCGCTATAATGGCAAAATGTGTGAAGTGTTTAAAGTCATTAACTAAAAGATCGCCAGGATTACAGTGTAACAAATGCTCAAAATGGTTACATGCGACGTGTGCTATGATATCCCTTGAACAACTAGTGGCGATATTCTCCACCGATTCCGTCGATTGGAAATGCAAAACGTGTGCTGGCGGTAGTAAAACAAAAAGAGTATCGTGCATCATGCCTGATACAGATGTCGATGAAAACACCGATACAGAGTGTACTAACACCACAAACACTCCAATGAATAGCATGATGCAAAAAATGCTGCGGGACCTGCGTAATGAAGTAAAAGATGTGGTGAGACAAGAATTACAACAAACATTAAAATACTATTCCGATAAAATTGATGAATATGAGATCAAAATTAAAACCTACGAAAAAAACAATAAAGAAGTAAATAACCGTTGCACCGACTTACAAAATAGTATAAAAAATATGAACATAAAACATGATGTATTAGAAAAGAAAATCAACCAGATGGAATAACTGCAGACGGCAAACCAGCTCGAGATATGCGGTATTAAGGAATCTGAAAATGAAAACACAGATGAAATCGCAAGGAAAACCGCCTGTACCATATCCCAAAACTCAGAAGATGTCATAAAGGCATACAGAAAGAAGAAAAATATTGCAAACACACAAGGGAAGAAAGACCAATCCGTTATAACTGTGGTGCTGCGGGAAGGAAAACGAGACCAATGCCTGAAAGCAGCTAAAGCGATGACTAAATCTGCTAGGAACCTGGGCAAAGAAGATGGCAGCAAAATATATTTACGGGAGTGTTTAAGCCCAGCAACCGCCTTCCTACTATGGAAAACTAAAGAAGAACCAACTAAAAGGATTGTGTGCATATATTTGGTGCAAACACGGAAACATACTTGTGCGCAAAAATGAAAAAGGAAAAATTATGTGCATTCGATCAGTACAAGATATAGAAAAAGTAAAGTCGTCGCACAATGGCAGGGAGTAAACCTTCTTTCTGGTATGTAAAAAACTTGAATAACATAATTAAGTATACACTGCATTTCAAACACAACAATGGACACAGATTTTAGATATAACATAGTTGAAACTAACTGCCAAACATGGGACGATTTTACTAATAAACTACCTGCTTCAGAGAATAATTTAATCTTCTTTCACGTTAATATACGGTCAATAAAAAAACTTTGCTGCTATTGAACACATTGTAGCAAACTCTAAATATACTATACACGTATTAATTATGACAGAGGTAAACATAAAAAACGATATGACACAAATGTTTGGGCTTCCAGATTATAACATTTACTCAGAACTTAGATGCAGTAAAAAAGGTGGCGGGGTTATGCTTTATGTGCATAAATCTGTATCCTTTAATAGGTCACAAAATTACTGCACACGTGAGTTTGAATGTGTAGTCGGAGAATTAACGGTAAGTAACCATAAAATAGGACTATGTTGTGTTTACAGGCCACCTGACAATTCTAAAATACGGTTCATTAAAGAACTAACTTCACTAGTTGCGAAATATCCGCGTAAGGAAAATTACATTATTATGGGAGATACCAATATAGACATTAAAAACATTAATCCTTCCTCAAAAATATATTTAGCATTACTGTGCACTATGGGAATCATACCGGGTGTCGAATCATATATTAATAATCATGGCACAAAAATAACAAAATCGTATTGATAATCATGGCACAAAAATAACAAAATCGTATTGATAATCATGGAACAAAAATAACAAAATCATGTATCGATCACATTCTAATTCGCAGTACACGTAATCACAGCATAAATACCGCCGTAGTTAACAGCGCGCCAGCTGATCACTGCATAACCGGTTGCGCGGTAACAGGATTGTTGCGTACATGTGATAATACATACCCTCCCAATTACCAAATAACGTCACTAGATAGCCAAAAGGTAAACGAGACTGATTGGTCCATACTTATGCAATATAATGATCTCAATAAAATAATGCATTCCATCTATGACAATTTTAAAAATATATATAATAAATGTAAATATACGGTTACAAGGAACAATAACTCTAAACGGAAATTATGCTCATGGGCAAATAAAAGACTACAAAAAATGTGCAAGAAACGTGATGAATTATTCTCTGTGTGGATGAACGATAATAGTAACCCATCAAAAAGACTATTATATAACAAATACAGAAATAAGACCAATAAATATGCACAAAATAAAAAAAAACAAATATATCATGGCTCAGGTTTCCAAAAACTTTCAAAATGTAAAAAAAGTGTGGAATATAATAAATCAACTAACCGGTAAAATTATGCAATGTTTAGAGGTCTTCTTAATGAAAGCCTACAAAGTAGAACCACTAATGCTAGATAATAATTTCGGCAATGAATTTGATAGTAACATCAATAAAATCTGCAATTCATGTGATATACGTATGTTGGACCCCTCCGTGTATGAGATAACGGCTGACAGGGCAATGAGAATTAGGCGAGCTAGTAAAGAAGCGGTAGAAGGCATCATTAAACAAATAAATATAAATAAAAGCCCGGGTTACGATGGCATAAGAGCTATAGATATTAAAAGGTGCAAAAACCTTATACCTATCATTACACATCTCATTAATAGCTGTTTAGATACGTCAATATATCCG
Organism: Phalera bucephala; assembly: GCA_905147815.2. Lineage (NCBI taxonomy): Eukaryota > Metazoa > Arthropoda > Insecta > Lepidoptera > Notodontidae > Phalera > Phalera bucephala. The sequence goes on from LR990622.1 coordinate 17,095,702, forward strand.
GACATTTTAAAAATAGGAGTTATTCGTCCGATATATAAAAAAGGTAAACAAGACGATTATAATAACTATCGCCCAATTACCATATTGTCATGTGTTGATAAAATAATTGAGAGATACTTATTTAATGAAATAAAAACCTTTCTACAATCAAATAATATTATAAATCAACACCAATACGGCTTTCAGAAAAACAAGAGTACCTCTCAACTTTTGCGTAATTTTACTAACGATGTTAATCACTATCTAAATAAGAAAATGCAGGTTTTAGCTCTCTTCATTGATTTCAGTAAGGCATTTGATATGTTAAAATATGATATATTATACGATAAGCTGTGGGTGGCGTAATGGTATACAGGGGCCAGTCCTAAAACTCATAAAAAACTATCACACGAACCGATATACAACAGTCAAAATACAAAATCATCAGTGACAAAATAATGACGTCCAGAGGCACGGCCCAAGGCTCAATCATCGGGCCAATTGAGTACTTGCTTTATGTTAATGACATATGTAACACCATTAGTTCAGGCCATGTATACCAGTTCGCTGATGATACGTGTTTATTAGTGGCACATGAAAATATTCACGAAGCCCAAATGTTGCTGCAGAACAATTACGACCAAATTTGTAAATGGGCACATGATGTATCTAATATTAGGTATTTAATGCGCAAAAAACTAAAGTAATTCACATTCATTCTTGTCAAAACAGCATTAATGTTACCCCAATCATAAAATCACAGGTTCATATGTGTCTCCATAAGCCACTCAGTGGTAACTGCGTATGTCCGAGCTTAGAAACGGTAGATAAACATGTGTATCTGGGTCTTGTAATTGACAGCCGTCTCTGTTGGCGCCCACACATAGACTACATATGTGACAAGTTAAAATCAATAATAGGAAAATTTAGTGTACTGAAATATAAACTACCTTTTAAAGTATTAAGATTGGTATATTTGGCGTTAGCAGATTCTGTTGTTGGATATGGCCTGAGTAGCTACGGAAGAACCTACAAGACATACGTAGATGACATATATAAATTACAATTAAGACTACTTAAACTTATAGTACCCAAATATATAAAAAAGAAACAGAAAGATAACGATACGGAGGTTTTTAAATACTGCAAAGTTATGAATGTTTTTGATAAACCCTCAGAGGTTTACGTGGTGCCGCATTTTATTCATTGTAACGATAGATATAAGTGTTTTGGAAATATAAAAAAAAAAAAAAAGATAATCAGTCACTCACGATACTGTTTTATATGTTCATTATTTATATCATGATCTTTTAAAACTGGTAGAAGACCAATGTTACGAGATCAGAGTAAGTAAGTAAAGGTTACATACCATATACCACAAGACCACGCCGTGGGTTCACTCTAACGCATCTGAAATGCCGAGGACCCCGCTAACGGGTCAACTAGTAAAATGCATGGCGGCATTTATGGGCTACATTAACATGTAGCATTGACAAATGTGTTAATTAAAAGTTTCTAAAAATAATAATATCAGCCTACACTGTTCCACTACTGGGCAAAGGCCTTCTCTTAGAAATTTAGATGAGAGATTAGGGCATACTTACCACGCCGACCCAGTGCGGATTGTTGGAGGCAGGTTTGTGGCCACCTGCTGATGGAACCTATCAAGCCGCCTATACAGCTTCCAAGTTGGCTTTAACGATTACCAAATTACGTGGTAACCAGGATCAACGGCTTAATATGCCTTTCGAAGCACGGAAAAGATCGAATATAAAAATGCTACAAACAGTCACCCAACTTGTGCAGATCGAGCCAGCGCTACTTAACTTCGGTGATCACTAAGAACTCCGCCTTCGCACAGCGCTATCAGCGCCTCAATATGTAGTTATATTATAAATAAATACCCTCTGTCAATAAAAAAATAAAATCGCATCTATTCGTAGATGTATTCCCTTAGAGTGCGAATTCTACTCGCACGTTTTTTTTAATAATAAATAACAATATTTATAAATTCGAACAGAAAGAGTTAAATAATACGTGCAAAACTTTCTGTACTTTGTGTAAACTTTGTTTTTTTTTTTTGTTTTTAATAAAAACGTGGACCCCACACTAGGACTTATTCCTGTGTCGTGGGTGCGTTTACAAACATGAAAATTCACACACAAATACCCAGACCGGAACAAATAATTGTGGATCACACAAAGATTTGTCCCGTGCGGGAATCGAACCCGCAACTATTAAACACAGTAGGTGGAGCGACCTAAGCTCTTAACCACTGCGCTAAATCGTCCGTCAAACCTCTTTCACTCTGTACTCTCTGCCTACCCCGCAAGGGATCTGGCGTGAGGTTATAGATAGATAGATAGAAAACTTTCTGTGACATTTATTTATGAATTAAATAATATGTAGAACTTATAACATTTGTAAAAGCATCTTCACATTAGTAAAAGACAATTACAATATGCTTCTTTCAAGAAGTGATGAATTATGAAATTGCAGAAGACAAAAATTAATGCACTCATTCGCCTAATTTTAAATTGGCAAATTCTTCAGCAATTTTAATAGCATTTCCAAGGCTCGAGGGGTTGTTTCCTGACGCTTGTCCTGACTCTGCTTTCCCTCCGCCTTTGCCTCCCATTACAGTAACAACCGACTGAACCCATTCTGAAGCCAATAAACCTTTATCAATGGCGTTCTTAGGCACAGCAGCAAGGCAATATATTTTGTTCGTATCGTCGTCTACAGAGAAGAACATAGCTGCGGTAGTAGGACAGAGCTGCTTTACTTGTTTTAGAGCACCATCTAATGCCTTTGTGTTACCAAAAGCTTTCAACTCTTCCACGATTATTTTGCTATCTTTATTTTTAGCACAGATTTCTTTAGCTTTTTCTGTTACCAGGTTAACAGTAACAGCTTTTGCAGCTCTTTCTTTATCATCAAGTTCTTTCTTTAAATTTTTCAGCATCGTTCTAAGTTCTTCTTTTTTCCAATAAGAAATTTGTGCTTGTGATATATCATTTGTTAGGTCCACAATTCTCTTAAGAATTTCTTTCTGATTTAGATTGCCACTCTTATCTTTAATAATATTAGCAATATTATTTACTTCATTTTCCAAAATACTTAGTTTGCTTAGTGCTTTCATAGCTTCAGGCCCAGTTAATGCTACAATTCTTCGAATACCTTTAGCTATTCCTTCCTCACTGACAATCACATAATCGCCAATGTGCCCAGTTTGATGTAAGTGGGATCCACCACAAAACTCTACAGATGTTTCATAACCGCTAGGTCCATCTGGATTATTTTCTAATTCCTCAACAGGCACACCAACAGAAACAACACGCACTGGATCTGGATAATGTTCATCAAACATGGCTCTTAGTCCTTTTATTTTCTTGGCGTCGCTCAGGCTAGTATGCTTAGCAAATACTGTTTTATTTTGATTAATTATCTCTTTTATCTGATCTTCTGCTTCTTTGATTTGTTTCGTAGACATAGGTCCTTTGTTTGTAAAGTCGAATCTAAGACGATCTGGCATAACAAGTGAACCGCGTTGATCTGAATCATTCCCAAGAACTTTCCTCAATACGTTGTTTAATACATGAGTCCCTGTGTGATTGTTCATTACAAGCCTTCGCCTTTCGGTATCTAAATGCAGGGACAATTGATCGCCAACTTTTAGTGAGCCCTCTACTTTACCAGTATGTAATACATAACCACCTTTGACTTGTACATTTTTTACCATGAATTCAACGCCATCGTCATCTATTTTTACCATATAACCCTCATCGAATATTTGACCGCCTTGTTCTGCATAAAAGTTAGTGCGATCAAGTATAATACCACATTCTTGACCAGAATTGACCTGGTTTACGAATTCTTTGTTTCTTCGAAGCGCGACAATGGTTCCAGAGCATGGAGCAAAATTATAAACTGCGTCTTTCTCATTAGATGATGCTACATAATTGTATTTGGGTGTATCATCAGTTGGAGGCACTCCAGTGTCTTGCAAATGACTTATAGCGTGAACATCCAAAGCCAGGAGATCTTCTTGGCCAGCAACTTTCCCCTGTGAAATTAATTGAGATTCTTTTTTTGCCTTTTCATATCCATTCATATCAATAGAAAGCCCTTTTTCTTCACACATTAATTGTGTCAGATCTACTGGAAAACCATAAGTATCATAAAGGCGCCATGCAACGTCGCCTGGTATAACAGAATCACTGAGTTTTTCAATAGTTCTATTCAGTAAATTTCGCCCACGTGAAAGAGTCTTTAAAAATTGTATTTCTTCTTCGTTGATGAGTTGGATAATTGACAAAGGATCTTTTTTAATTTCTGGGAATACATGACCCAGGAGTTCAACTACAGTATGTACTAATGACCCAAAAAATCCTGGCTTAGCATTTAGTTTTTCTGAAGCGTATCGTACAGCTCGTCTTAAAATACGCCGAAGTACGTAGCCTCTGCCGGTGTTATCTGGACAACCGCCATCTGATAATGCAATGGTCAATGTTCTAGCATGATCCGCCAGAACTCTATAAGCCATGTCAATACCATCAACATCTTCTGCGCCAACCTTACCAGAATATGGTCTTGCTCCAGTACCATTTTCAATGGCTTTAAATATTGGCATAAAGAAATCTGTATCGTAGTTAGCTCTCTTATTTTGAATAACAGATACCAATCTTTCAAGCCCCAATCCACAATCAATGTGCTTTTTAGGTAGTAACTTCAGCATACCACCTGTTTCTCTATTATATTGAATAAACACTAAATTCCAAATCTCTAAAACGTCAGGGTCATCCATGTTAACAAGATGAGCTGCGTCACGTCCTCCAATTCTGTCATAGTGTAATTCTGAGCAAGGACCACAGGGCCCAGTTTCACCCATTTCCCAAAAGTTATCTTTCATACTTCCTGGCAAAATATGAGATTCCGGAACACCCAATTTCAGCCAAATTTCTCTACATTCTAAGTCTGGTTCAAGCCCTGAAGCAGAGTCTCCACCAAAATAAGTTACATATAATCTGTCTCCAGATAATTTATAAACTTCAGTTAATAGCTCCCAAGCCCAAGTACAGATTTCCTTTTTAAAATAGTCACCAAATGACCAATTGCCCATCATTTCAAAAAATGTGTGATGATACACATCTTTCCCCACATCATCTAAGTCATTATGTTTCCCTCCAGCTCTGATACACTTTTGTGTATTAACAACGCGGACATATTGAGCCATATCAGAATTTGGGTCAACTGAACCTAAAAAGATAGGTTTGAATTGATTCATCCCAGCGTTAGCGAAAAGGAGAGTGGGATCATCAAGTGGAATTGTTGATGAAGAGTGAACATATTTATGTCCTTTGCCTATAAAGAAATCTATGAATGTTTTTCTAATCTGATCTCCAGTCATTGAAGTATCCATTGTAGGGGTTTACCTGAAACAACACAGATATCAACTGTTAACTGTGTAACTATACAAAAATAAATTCGAGTTGCGTGGCCTGTGTGATGGATAGATATTATTGTTATGGTCCCAATACAGCGAAATGTCGCTATTGTTTATGCTCATGCACCAACTGCGTCGTAATGCGTTAATTAGATTGTTAATTAAGACATTACGCAGATGTAGCCAATATTTAATGAGTTACTTACTTTTATTTTTTAAAACATAGCCCCACACTATGGATTATTTCTGTGTAGTGGCATTGTAAAGCAGGTGTTAACACTAACATTAGTTTAATGCAGGTGGGACAGGAGCATAATGTACATAAAACACAGTCAAGTCTATATTGTCCCCAAGTGGGGGCGGCAGAGGTGAATATTATATTAGGCATGGAACAATTCTCAGGTAATATGCACAAAATAGTGTAAAATTATTTTTGTTTTATCACACCTGCTGCTTCTCTTCGCGGTGGCTACTAATATCACAATATGAAAATGCATATTGTTCAGATGTCATCATTTAGCATATCATACATACTTCTTCACTTTAGTACTAAATACACAGTACAGTACACAATACTTGCATGCTGTGCTACTTCGCTCTTAGGTAATAATCACCTGTGAAATTTCATGAGTAAAATCACTCTGAAAATATTAGGCCAAAATCTACTTAGAAGCAAAATTTCAGACTCAGGACTGCCATTTAGAATTTCTGATGACTATGGCTGGTCTAGGCTTGGACCTTGTGATCATTATCACTAGAACATTGAGGTAGGCAAAGTTGCATGTACACTGTTTATTAATATGATTTCAGATAGCCTTTCAACACGGTTTAAGTTCTATTAGACAGAGATTTTATTATTAGTTTCCTGCACTATTAGCAAGTATAATTAAAAGGACTTGGGAGCTAAAAAAACCTTAGAAAGGCTGCTTTAAAAAAAAGTATTGTTTTTGCATGGTATGGTCCAAAAGCTTTGAATTCAAAAACTTTCTAACATCTGGGATTATAAAGCTATCATTTTCACATCTTCTAAAAGAAAAAAGTCTTCAGTGGTAGTAATTTATCCCTTTTTAAACATTTGATTAAGGTAGTAGACCTTTTTATAAGCTTTTTATGAATAGATGTCCTGAATTTGAACCATTGGAATATTTTGAGGTAACCAAGGTTGCTTTGAACTCTTTATCGCCACTGCAATCAAGTGGCAGTAAGGCAAATGGTGGAGTAATCACCATTCAAGTAGCAGTTGTACTTCATGATAAGACTTGAGAAGTTGCAGTGATGTGCATTGCATATAGCCAATTGAGTAGTGCCTACGTAAGTATAATATACATCTTCTATCTATCTATAACCTCACACCAGGTCCCTTGCGGGGTAGGCAGAGAGTACAGTATATTATATATGATTGGTATAATTTTATTTATGTAGTAATAATTGAAAGTAGTGTGATTGCATCAATATGAAATAGGTGTTGCTTATATACAGTCCACCCATGCTTTTATTCTAGAGTAAAAGCTTTGCAATATGGATTTGATTTCTTTATGATAATTATGAATAAGCAATACTATGTACTTGTCTAGATAGACATACACAAAGAAGAAGTAATTGCCTCATCATCATGTACATTTATTAGATATATAGATAAACTCCCAAACCTACTTTCATAGTGTCATGTCTTACGGTATATTATTGTGGAGTAGGGCAGCTGACATTTGAGTCTGTTCTTATCTTGCAAAAAAAGGGCTATTAGGGCCATCTATAACTTGAGTAGTCGCAACTCTTTAAGAGAACTGTTCAAAGTAGCTAATATAATGACGGTCCCATGTCAATATATTTATGAAAACATTATGTATACTAGAAAAAATTTAGATCTTTTTAATCAGCTTGGTGATAGGCATTGCTATAACACAGGACATAAAAATAAATTAGATCAACCGCAGTTTCGTCTGTCAAAAATTCACACCTCTTACATGGGGCATTGTATTAGATTTTATAACAAAATTCCAATTGACATCACTAAACTTAGTGAAAATAAGTTCAAGCTTGTGTAAAACGAACACTTTGTAAGCAAGCTAATTATTCAATAGAAGATTATTTAAAAGATAAAATGCTTGGATAGATGCTATTCCAGCTCCACTTGAGTCATGACAACCTATTCAACTGTTGTTAGTTAACATTCCCTCTCTTCCTTCTATTAATTTAACACAATGTCATTTTTTTGTGCACTTTTTTTGTAATTGAGGGAACCATGTAGCCATTCTCATAAATAGTATTATTTGCTTTTTTAACTTAGACTCACCTGATGACCAACCTACATTGTTCTCCCATACCCCACAACAGAATGTAGATGAAAAAGTTTGTAATTTTTATTTTAAAAGAGACAGTGGAGTTTTTTGCCCTTCTTCTCCACAGGAATGACATTCCGAAGTGGCGGCAGAGTCTTTGTTACTTTTCTGAATGAATATTGCACTATACATAACAATATTACTCTCCATACTCCAATGACCCATATTGTCAATATTGTTGCATGTTTATATACCCATAACTACAAAAACAAAATATTTATTTAATATGAATACCTACCCTGCAAGGAATCTGGTGTGACAATACGACTATAATATCCCAGATGATTAAATAAGTTGATAAAATTGCATCATACCATACATATACAATACCAGTAACCATAAATCTCCACCTATGTACCTATGTATGTAACATTGCTATTAGAAAGGTTACAATTCAGATAGATTTTATATTAAGGCTTATTTCTAAAATTATGTTCTATTTAAGAAGTAGAGAAAGGTACTAAAAAAAACAAGTTTTTAAGTATTAGAAAATCAATCCAAATTCAATAACCATATGGGTAACATGTAAGAAAAAGCGGTTATTTAGATATTTGTTGAAAAAAGACTGAATAAATAAATAACTTAAGCGGAATCAACAAATTAATTATATCCAATATAAATAAATTCAATCACAAATAATCTAATACAACTTACTGTTATACAGATGATCACCACAATACAACCTGCACACAAATTTGCACAGCATAACCCGTTCCACGTACGTACCACTACCCTTTGGCGTTAGGTTGGCAGTGCTGTTTGTCAGTCGTAGACAGCTAGTGTCAGTATAGTTTAGTAAAAATTTTGCAAAGAACAATAAAACGCGGATGTGGATGCATGGATATATTACAAATGGATTGAGCACTACGAAAAAAACGGGATGTCATCCCGTTTTTTTCTCTACTCACTGAGAGCCCTACGTCTCTTTCTAAGTAGGGTGACCAAACATTGGTACGATTATGGACTTGTTGACACATAACTAAAGTATAATTCTCGGGCACTGTATATTGCCGTAATTCTTTCTTTCTACGCATATGCCACATCTTAAACGCGTACTTGTCAAATTTTTGATTAAATTGCTCATTTTCTTGCTGACTGTACATTTATTTTCAGAATAAGAAAGAAAGAAAATAATTTATTCACTACCACAAATAAGGCACAGTTACAGGCAATTACAGGTTATATTGATATGTTTGCTGCGGCCATTGATATACATAACACTAGATTAGCAGTAACGGCGTAAATGTATGTCGGCTAAGAATAATCCCGCAGCTAAGTTTCAAGCTTCTGTCATTCATTGGCCTGCCTGACATCTCTCGACTAACACGTATGAATAAAAAATCACAAAATAGGTATATGCGTGGTGTAAGAACACGATTTGTGGTCACAAAATCACTTTACCGCAAGCGGAATGACTTTCCATACATAAGTTTATTGTTTTTTCATTTATTTACTAGTAAATAAATTAAAAAACCGATATCAAGTTACAAAAATAAATTTGAGACGCAGTGTTGCCAATTAAAACACCATTTCGTGTTCCCGTCTTTATGGGAAAATGTTGGTTATTGTGTCACCTATAATTATGTACTATACGAATATCTATTTTATTAATTTTTTTGGATCCCAAAGGGTGCAATTTCCGCCAGATCCCTTGCGGGGTAGACAGAAAGTATAGAGTTCCAAAAAATTCATTAGAATATTATGAAAATAAATAAGCTATTTACTCAAAGCAAATATTGTACACAATTCTTTGTTACATAATTGCCTAATGGATCCGGTAAAGAATAGCTCCACCCCATTTGTATTCACGTGTGTCGTAGAAAGCAATTGGGGAATGAACCAAGACTTTTACTATCCTTTTTTTTTTAAAAATCGCCACCTGGTAATTATTCAATGTTGTGGGTACTGTACGGGTTAGACTGTACTCGTACAGCGTTTTTTGAAGATGATAAATGATACACTTGATATTGTAATAATTAAAATGTTTATTGATAGTCCAAATTATCACTATTCTATGATTTAATGATAAATGAGAATTAATGTATGATATGATATATGTATATATGTGAGCACGCGCGCGATTCTCTAGCTAACTGATTGCGAACTGATGATCGTAATTAATATAATGTGCATGTGACGTAAAAATGCTGATGATGCAAACGGACGGGCTGGTCCGTACAGGTACGTTTACAAACATGAAAATTACACAAACAAATAGCCAGACCTAAACAAAATGTGTGAGTCACACAAAGATTTGTACTATGTGGGAATCCAACCCGCGACTATTCAGTCTAGTAACTGGAGCGGCCTACCACTCTTAACGTCTGGATAAAGAAGTGGAAACAGGAAATAGGCAACAACGTTTTACTGAGTTTCTTGAAGAGATACGTATTTTGTAAATTTGTATTTATTTTATCCGCTCTAAATAGACTGCAACCATCAACCTGCATATTTTGAAAATAATGCAATAGATAACATTAGGTGTGTTTTGTTTATTACTCATTCAATAATATTTTCATAGTTTGACCACATAATGTATGTATGTATGTATGAATTATGTACTATTATAATGTATTTTATTAATTCATGTATTGGATTCTATCTGAAATGTAACGAAGTTAATTAAAAAAATATACAATAATTTTTTTTTATTTTTTTAAAACATAGTCCCACGCTAGGATTTATTCCTGTGTCGTGGGGGCGTTTACAAACATGAAAATTCACATACACAAATACCCAGACCGGAACAAATAATTGTGGACACATCAATAAAAAATTATATTCATTGTGCATTTAAATTGTGGGAAATAATCATATAGTAAGCAACACTAAGCCTCCTACTACTAGTAATATTGCTACCTCTATTGGATCGACGTAATGTCGGTATGGTGGGGAACAAGAGTGAAAGTGGATATATGTTTATTCCAAATTATTTATTGGATTCAAAGCTACGTCGGCATACTTTTAAGTCGTTACACTTTTTTCGACGCGCCGAAATGACGTTTGCTTCTCTATGTATTTACCTCAATGGCTGCGGCAGTGAAAAGGCTACAACTCAGCATAGATGCCTCGCTTGAAACAGCTTGGCGCTGATTTTCTGTTGCACCCGTTATAATACGAGGTAGTAGTGTGAGAGACACAGTTTAAAAGTATCATCATCATCATCATCATTTCAGCCTATACTTGTCCACTGCTGAACATAGGCCTCCCCAATCGCTTTCCAGCGTAACCGGTCCGATGCCACCTGCATCCAACGATTTCCTGCGATTTTCACAAGATCGTCGGTCCATCTGGCAGGCGGTCGTCCTACGCTGCGCTTGCCAATACGTGGTCTCCACTCTAGAATCTTTCTGCCCCAACGCCCGTCCGATCTTCGCGCTATGTGGCCAGCCCATTGCCACTTCAGCATGCTAATCCTGAGGGCTATGTCGGTGACCTTGGTTCTTCTACGAATCTCCTCATTCCTGATTCGATCACGTAGAGAAACGCCGAGCATAGCTCTTTCCATAGCTCGCTGAGCAACCTTGAGCTTTTTTATGAGACCTATTGTAAGAGACCACGTCTCTGATCCATATGTCATCACTGGTAACACACATTGACTAAACACTTTAGTCTTTAGGCACTGAGGTATTTTGGATGAGAAGATGTTGCGCAGTTTCCCGAACGCTGCCCAGCCGAGTTGGATTCGTCGATTGACCTCTCTCTCAAAGTTGGACCTACCTAACCGGACTGCCTGTCCCAGGTAAATGTATTCGTCGACAACTTCAAGAGTAGAGTTCCCAACGGTGAGTGCGGTGGGTACGACATGGACGTTAGACATTATTTTTGTTTTGTCCATATTCATTTTAAGACCCACTTGTTGGGATACTCTATTGAGGTCACCGAGCATTCGTCCTAGATCTTCCAGCGACTCCGCCATGACCACAATGTCGTCGGCAAATCGAAGGTGAGTGATGTATTCGCCATTGATGTTGATGCCAAGTCCTTGCCATTCCAAGAGCTTGAAGGCGTCCTCTAAGGTGGCCGTAAACAGTTTCGGAGAAATGACGTCTCCCTGTCTTACTCCTCTTTTTATGGGGATCACCTTCGTGCACTGCCCCTGTACTCGGACTGACATGGTGGCGTTATTATACAAGCACTTCAACACTTCGATGTACCTATAGTCAATGCGGCATCGCTGGAGAGATCTAAGAACCGCCCAAGTCTCGATCGAATCAAAGGCTTTCTCATAGTCAAAAGTATATGGAGAAGATATAGATAATGTTGCTGCAAGTAAATAAACACAATATGGAGTTTGCTACACAAGATAATTATATATAACATAATTTAATTAAATACAATATATGAATATAATTAATACAATATAATACTACAATGTATATCAGACCAGGAGTGAGGTAAGTAAAAACCAAATCAAGTCCAGGGCTAAAGAACAGCTTGTTTCGCTATCAGACATGTCTTATACAGGGATTTATAAGTGCTATTGGACATCGGTTTTATCAGTGGTGGCGGAAGATTATTACAACATTTAGTAGCCTTATAGCGAAAGCCCTCAAACGCTCTAGTTTTATGAAATGGAGTGGTAAGAAAAGAACAATCGGCCCGCCTAGAATTATACGATTTATGGAAGGTATACCACTCAAGTTTGTTGTATAAATATTTGGGCTTCTACTTCCGTATAATATTACATAACAGTCCGGCAAAATGAAGATTTCTCCTGGATTCCATATTAAGTAAGCCAGCTTTGTTTAAGTAAGGTGTGATATGACTCCGCGGTGGCACTTTATAGCAAAATCGAATACACACATTTTGTACCCTTTGAATTATACGCTTGCTACGCGAAAGAAGACACGGTCCTGTAACTACGTCAGCATAATTTAATTTTGTCAAGACTAAATGATTCACACAATTGTAGTCTGATGTTTTCACTTAGTAAATGACTGATTTGATATAATACTTTTAGCCGAATAAAGCAGCTCCTTACGACAGTTAGAACATGGTTCTCAAAACGCAATCTGTTGTCCATAAGCACTCCAAGATTTCTGGTCTCCACAATATACTCAACAGCAGTTCCAAGTATAGAAACAAGAAGATCAAGCAATAATGCAGTTTCAATTTGTTTTTTTGATCCTAAAACCATATGTTTGGATTAAGTGAAAGAGAGTTGTGGATGGACCAATCTGCTATGCTGTCCAAGTCAGAAATAATTTTATTAATAACAGAAGTGACATCGTCTTTGGGATTGAAAGATAAGTAAATTTGTACGTCATCGGCATAAATATGAAATTTGGAATACTTAATATGTGTAATCATATCAGATGTATATAAAATAAAAAGGAGAGGGCCTAGGATTGAACCCTGTGGGACACCTCTATAAACGTCCCTGGGTGCAGAAAAAACGAAGGCACCATCACTTTTCTGCACTTTGACGCTTTGCGATCTACCACTTAAATAACTACTGAACCATTTTGTAGTTGAATGATCAAAACCATAATATGCCATTTTTGAAAGGAGTAAAGGTATACTTATGCAATCGAATGCGCATGAGAAATCTAGTAGAACTAGTAATGTGCATTGACCATCGTCTTGAGCTGCTAATATATTGTCGACAACGTCCAGAAGAGCCGTTGCAGTACAAACATTTTTCCTAAATCCCGATTGTACTAACGGTAAAATGTTATTATTATCCAAAAAATTATACATTTGTAGGTACACGATTCTTTCAAGGACCTTTGAGAGGTAGGGCAAAATGCTTGTCGGTCTTAGTTCTGTAAATTTAGTTGGATTTGCTACTTTGGGTACAGGAGTGACGAGAGCTGTTTTCCAAGAGGTAGTAAAAGTTGAAGTATCGATAGACTTATTTATGATTGACGTTATGGCTGTTAAAGTCTGGGGCATCGTTAGTAATATTATCTCCATACTATTACTATCCGCACCTTGAGAATTTGATTTAATAGACAGAATTGCATTTGATATGTCACTTTCATTAACAGTTTTTAATTTAAATGACAAATAAGGTAAATTATTAAATTCGTAGTAAGTTATTGTTGATATTGGAATTTTGTTAGAACTGGGCAATGTTAGAAAAAGATTACTTATTTCATCAGGATTACTAAATTTATCAGGCAGGCGAATATAGTCCTTATTATCATTAGTCAAAACGGTTTGTTTTAAGTTTTTCCAAAGACTTCTCGAATCATTAATGCGGTTGTTTATAGTTTGGTTATAGAAAACACGTTGTCCATTATATACCACTTCTGCGACCAGTTTTTTAAAGGATTTATAGTATATCTTATGTGCATTAAGCTTTGTTGATCGATAGCGTTTGAGAGCTTTATCAGGTAATGTTATCATCAGTCTAAGATTAGGAGTCATCCATGGTGTGGGTTTGTCTCGTATGAAACTAGTTTTAATGGCAGCATGATTATCAAATAACCTTTGTATAGAATTGTTGTATGTTAAAACCATATCATCTACAGAATTAAGCTTAATTATTTTGTTCCATTCAATGCGTTCTAAATCTAAATTAAAATTATTTATATTAATATCCTTAATAGGCCTAAATGTTATGGAGCGTGGATTTGTTTTATCTTTTTTTATACTCAGAGTAACGTTGACCATAGCATGACCATGTATTCCTGAGATATTTGAAACATTGACACTATTTACTGTAACATCAGTGCAGACTAGATCTATGAGGGTTGCACTGCTATCAGTAAAGTGAGTATGCTCTGTGATCACTTGCTTGAGCCCAGAACACTGAAGACAGTCCGAAAACTGCTTGTATTTACAGTTGGTTGTATCAAATTGGTCAATATTAAAGTCACCTAGCAACACAATCCTGTCTATTTATGCGAAGCTGGAGATGGTGTCAGTGATAGCGTCAAGAAACACTGAAGCACATTGCCAAGGTGGTCGATATGCGGCGCCAATAGCTAACCTTACTCCATTTACATTTATCTTTACCGATAATTGTTCAGTCAATGACTGCGGATGCGTTATAGTAACAGCTCTTAAGGCATCACGAATTTAGAATGCTACACCCCCGCCTCTGCCTCCACGTAACTCAATAGGGCGCGGTTTCATACGGAAACGGTAAACAGGAATTACAGGAGCAAGCGCTTCGCACCCCTCTCTTAACCAGGTTTCATTTATTGCTAAGAGATCTGGGGCGTGATGCTCCACGACCAATGAATTCGTTGCTACAAGTATTTAAAGAGCCCGCATTATAAAGTCCGACTTGAAAAAGCTTGCTTTTAGGAGTCATTTAGTATGGCTATAAATTAACCTGAGCTTGTTTCTGTAAGTGCATTGTGAGTAAGCAAACATGTGAGTGGAGCGGTAATTTGAACATGAAGATATAATATATCACCAGTATAATATATATGTTCTTATAAAATAAAAAGCCACGCGATGGTTTATGCAAAATATAGTATTTATATCTGTCATTATGTATAGAAAGATATTTAAGAGGATCGATTGACAAGAAAATAGAAAAAGACGAGTATTTTATAGTATTTGCGTCTCATGAATGTCCACATATAAATTCATTTTTGTAAATATTTATTGTTTTATCGTAAAATCGTGTGTGGTGGGTATCAGTATAAATGTATAGATAGTTAATTACTGATATTATTATGATGCAGTTCAAAGCTTTTTTCACTGCGGCGAGCATATCCCAAAACAAGTGTACGTAAGGTAATATAGTATACATATTAGATATTTTATAGTAACAGAAACTAAATGTATGTATTTTGAAACTAACACAAACACGAGTATAGAAAAATATGGAAATGCATTCTGAAACTAATAGTATGACGACATGATATTTCATCCAAAAACCTGTTTAACATCTTTCTCGGTTCGCAGCAGATGGACAGGGGAATTAGGGGAGTCCGTGCGCTTTGCGTAAATACGCCCCTCCTTGATCCAAACAAAACTCCAATTATGATTTCGGCCGGTAGCACGTGCCTTTCCAAATATGACCCGATTTATTTTGGTGAGCCTCTGGTTCACGTAGAAGCGGCGGTTCTCATCAGCTGCAAGGCCAAGGTCAGCGGTAGTGGCGCCACGCCGCACCCGTGCGCTTTGCAGCAGCTGATCGTGGATAGAACGTCGTGTGAAGCCCACAACAAGCGGGCGAGGACGCACTCGCGACTCATTATCCTTTGCACCTGATACCCTGGGGTTCTTAGGGCCGTCGTGGGTAGCGCTGACTATATCGCGTTCCTCCAGAGACAATCCTAGTTTGACTGCAACATTAAGAACGATATGAACAGCTGACTCGCCTTGTGACTCCGGAATGTTGTTAATCTCAACGTCATTAAGTAAAGCCCCTTGGTCACGGTCGTTGAGTTCAGCCCTAAGTTGAGCAACTGTGTCTGTTAGGATCGAATTCCCTGGCATTCCTTCAGTCTTGAGCATGTTTATCTCAGAGCGTAATTGGGAGTTTTCTTCTTGAATTAATTTAACAGTATTACTCATAGTTTCGAATTCTTGCTTCATTTTAGATAGTTGCATGCATAATTGTGACGTGCCAGCACTTAACTCATTCTTGAGCGCTTGATTTCATGGGTAAGAGTTGACCTGATAGTATGTAGCTTAAAGTCGAGTCTTGTATCCAATAAAGCTGCGAATTGTTCCAAACTTATTCACGGACTAGGCTCAGTATGAGCGCTAGATGAAACCGTTACATTTGCAGTATCCTCCTTAAAAGACATCTCTTCAGAGTTGATAGTAGCAGTGGGTGGAGAGCATTGAAAAATTACCTTAGTGGGTGATTCATCAGGTTTCCCACGACGCTGAGAATTAATGTTAGTTCGGCAGGGAGGGCACTTCCAATTGTGCTTTAGAACATGTTTATTCTCCAAAAAAATAGCTGCCGTCATATTCAAACACTTGTAGTGGTATGTACCTTTGCAGAGTACACATGTAATAAGCTCGTCAATTGTAATTCGATTAGGACAAGCTTAGCACTTCATTTTTAAAACGTATATAATCCGCGACTAAATCCTAGCCTGCTCCTAGCTTGCTCACTCGAAGTTGTGAGATATTTAATTACAAGTGACATTTTAGTAATAATGTTTTAATGTCCTATTTGCTACACACCACTGGATCTTTTTATTCACAAAATGGTTATTAACTGTGTAGCTTGTCTTACAACCATTCGAACAACATCATATCAAATAAAATGCATCAAGTGCACCTGCTTGTATCATCAATTATGCGTAAATTAAGATTCACGTAAACTTAATGAAGAACTAAAGCTGAACTGGATCTGTCCTCCCTGCTTAAGCAGCGAGACTAAGAAAAATAGAACCCCAGTGGAAGCGTCAAGTGTATCCGCAGCTGGCAGCCCCAATACACCTCCATACGTTTCTCGAAGTGCTTCAATTTCATACTCGCCCTTACAATCACCTGCTCCTACCGAAGACCAGTACTCGCTGAGCTCCATAGCTACTGAGATGTTACTTCTCCGAGAGTATGTTCTAGACATAAAAACTCAAATGAAAACTCTGACGGAACATATTTTCCAGTGCAATTCCCGCCTTGATGACTATGGAACCAAACTAGCAAGTGCAGAAGAAAAAATAAATTCTCTCGAAAAGTTTGCCACTCACGTCAAACAATTAGAGAATACAGTCTCTCAACTACGGCAACACTAAACACCCAGATTCAATTTTCCTTAAAAAACGCAATAGAAATATGTAGAATAAATTAAACCCCGAATGAAAGTCCTTTGCATTTCGTTCACGTACTTGCACAGAAATTTGTTTCACTTCAGGACCCGGATTTAGATTACACAACTCGCGTTGGAATAAGGCGTCAAAACAACTCCCTCGGTCCCGCAGAAGATACACACAAAGTACCCCGTCCATTAGTTGTACGTTTCGTAAGACGAGCTAAACGGGATGAATTTCTAACCGCTACTAAGAACAGAAAAGGTGTAACGAACTCCTGTATTGGCACGTCTGGGCCTGACAATGTCATCTACGTCAACGAACGATTATCTTCTGAGGTTCGTTATTTATTTCGTGCAGCTCGTCTACGGGCGAAGGCTGCAGGATTCAGCTTCTGTTGGGTCAAAAATGGTTCAATCTATGTTCGTCGACGCGAAGGTAGTTCAGCAAAAATCATCAAAGACATGGAAGACCTACAGCGGCTTTCAAACTCTCCGGTGGAATAATGTCAGCGACAAAGAGCTATGTCTGTTTAATATTTTTTATTATCCTTTACTATTGAATTTCGTTTTTACAGATTATTATTTTACTATTTTATTCGTAGTTATTTATTGTAACCCATTATACTGTGTCCTTCGTTCTCGATATAAACATGCAGCTCTCTCTACTCGCTTGGCAAGCCGCTAAATTTTTTAGAAACGTCAACGCCTCCTCTATGGTATCTGTGGACATAACCTCTGCGACCATTCTTTCTTTTAGCGTGGCAGCCGATGCCTTGTAATAAAGTTTTGGTCGACATTTAATTTAATCAAATAATCGTAGCAGTAAAATTATATAACAAAAGGTTTTTATATACTCAAGTGATGTTGTGAAATAAATTTAAAACATCGTATAGGCAAATTCAGAAATAATTTACGTCTTGACAAAAAAGTACATTCCAAAAAGATCAACTGATAGTTGTTTAATTGTGGCGTTTTCAGCTTAACATGTTTATGTATAATAATATCGAATATTTGGAGACGTGAGTTTTATTATAAAGTAAAGTCTTCACTCGAAAAGTAAACTTACGAAGTCTCATGTCCCTCTTCGTGTAAAAACAGTTTAACACGCAATATACCTGCAAACAATTATTAACCGTCTATAAATTGGCAAGGTAAAACCTCTAATGAGAGAAATTAGCGGGGACATTAATCAATAATGATTGTTAAGGATCGATGCCAACTTAAGGACACGGGCGATGTACGAGATGCATCGACGTGGTCCGCAAGACTTAACGGTAATTCAAGGACACGAGCGGTGTACGAGATGCATCGGCGTGATCCGCAAGACTTGGGGCCCATACGAGATATGTGCTGAAGGTCATACTACTCATAGGTTTCACCCATGAGGTGCTCCTGTGCAGTTCACATTTCTACAATGGTAAGAAATGTTACCCAACATACATACCTTAAACAGTAAATACAAAGACTATTGCTATAAACTATAAGCAATTTGTGATATTATATCTCCTAAAGGAGACTTTCTGAAAGGGTAACTAAAGGGACATTGTTTATGAATTTATGAATAACAATACATTATTAATAACATAAGCCACCCCTTTGCAGAAACATAATGTTTTGCATTGATTTCATTATTAGACATACTTGTATAATAATCCTAAAATAGCCCAAAGTGGAGCTTATTACACAAAGAATTGTGCACTATTATGAGCACTTGTATTAAAAAGGTAAACCTTGCAATATTTATCCCTGAACAGGGTTTATAAACAGATGAGCCAAAGTAGTCTCTACTTATAACAATGCCTGTTATAACTGACAAGCAACAGAATTGTGGAAATATTCCAAATATAATATCACAGTCTACCGATGCTGAGACAGGCAAGTTGTACAATAATTTGTGTTACACACATACATCCTTAAAATATAATATAAAATACCTGGTCTATCCAGTTAACATAAAACTAATAATTATCAATATTATCAGCCCAGACCCCTTGCAGGGTAGCCAGGGAAGATGAGTCCTAACAATACAGTCATGAAACATTGATTGGGATAAGAACCTTTGTGGTCAGCAGTATATATTTTGTATTAAATAAGGTTAATATAGTGGAGTACCAAGATGGAATTATAACTAGCTATTCATAAGCAGTAGTTTAAATTTCAAGAAACCACCAGTGTTGTAACCAATATGGAACAACAATCCTCATCCGGTGTGTAAAAATGTACATCTATCCACAAATGTATGTATAAATGTACCTACAGTGTACCTATCAGCCCACCAAAAACAAATCACAATGGACATTGGAAGTCTCCTACCAGAGAATGTGAGGTAAGAAAAGCTTGCTAGGCTTTTTACATAAAGGCTTGTTTTGTTTTTTTTATGTTACTGAAAAAATCAGTTAAACATTCAGGAATACAACATGGCTGTTACAAATAAACCATAATATTGGAGGCTAAAGGTATTCACTGACTTTGGTATGTAACAATGTATCTATGACACTAATAAAAATGTGTGTCTGTCTGCCTTCAACGGCAAACATAACTTTATGGGTTTTGTGCAAATACTGCAAGTAATCCAGACAAGTGAAGGTTAAATAAATCTGGTCCTACATATATTTAACATTATGTATAGAAACATTATTATTAGAAACATAATTTTTAATAATTGATATACAATTTATAGCCATTCTCATTAGAATTTAATTAAAGATGGATGATCACAACTGTGCTATAATCCTTATCCCACAAAGAAACTCAATGCTAATAATAGACATTAGAGTCCTATTAAATATACTAATAAAAATTTTTATTAGGAGCTATTCAGCTTTCTATTGGGTAATGAGTCCAATAGTTTTGGGTTTTGGTTGCGTCCTGCATCATTTATAGTGTAATTAATACATTAGAAATTTGAGACACACAGAGGAAAGATTATACATCAATTCATGAATTGAAGAATTAGATGTTTTTATTGTACTTTTGTTTGATAATATTTTAATCAATTAATAATATATAATCAAATAAAATTATTCAAGTAATTAATAACTATAAAAAATAGGTTTGTGTTTAGTTTGAATGTGCACATTTATATTGAGCACCAGTGATGTTTCTGGTACAGTTAGGATATCGGAGATATGACACAAACACAACCTGCTACTATTATGGAAACAGGTGGTTTTAGAGCACTATATATATATATGTTGTATTTGTGTTGTATAGCAATGCAAACAACGGGAATGTGTTATACAAATGTACTCATGACATATTATGTTTTAGAGCTCACGCTTAAAAATGACATTCATGTGGTATACTTCAACTTTACCCTTATAGCTCTAAACAGCTGCATGTTTATATCGAGAACGAAGGACACAGTATAATAAGTGATCAAACGAACTTACCTGAAGTGAAGTTCGATCATTATTATACGAAGTCCTTCGTTCGAAGATATAAGTACCCAACCCGCCCTGCCCGTTGGTAAAGTTGAAATGTACTACTTCTAAAAGGAATGGTCGCAGAGGTTATGTCCACAGATACCATAGAGGAGGCGTTGACGTTTCTAAAAAATTTAGCGGCTTGCCAAGCGAGTAGAGAGAGCTGCATGTTTATATCTTCGAACGAAGGACTTCGTATAATAATGATCGAACTTCACTTCAGGTAAGTTCGTTTGATCACTTATTATTTTGTGTCTTAATATGTAGGTGCCTACATCATAAAACGTCTTTAAACTCTAATTCTACACTCTGTGACTCACTCAAACACTTTTCTTACACGTATATTCACACAACACACACACACACATTCTCACTATTACCGGTACACTCAAAATCATAATACACTATACTCATAACACATTGTTTGACCATTATCGCGTGAAATTCTCTTACGTTACGTTACAACTCTATCACAATAATTTTATGTTTATATAGATAAAATGCATTTACTTTATGTCGACGGTCTTTTTAACTAAATATTTCTCATCTCTATTTTACTATTATAATCATGGCTTCACTTAATCTAACAGACGATTTAGATAACACTATTTCGATAGACTGTCATTCTCTTGATACTGTTGAACATCTTAACAAACTATATATAAATTCCTATTTGAACTTTAACATTAATTCGATCAATATAAGAAGCTTTAAACGTAATTTTGATAGTTTCTTGGTTATGCTTCAGCTCATTTCATTCAACGTGGATGTCATAGTACTGACCGAGTGTTGGCTATTTGATGATTTAATCATAGATTACCATAATCATAATCATTTATTCATCTGCAAATATGGGTTTTACAATGATGACATAATGTTTACAATAGATTCTCCATATTTCGCCAAAGAGCATGCAAATATTAGATAGACCTTAATTACACTTACTGTTAAATTTAAATAACGCCATAATATAATTAAATGCGAACATAAAGTAGGGTATTAGGTACATTTAAAATAGATTCTATAAATATTAATTAATTAAATTATTGTAATACACATCAAATGTCAATTCAATTTCAATGTTAATAACTAAAATATTGTCCATAGTAATGTCAATAAAATTTAATATTTATAAGATTTTTACTCTTCAAGATATTCCCTTACACTATAATATGTTTTTTCGACTAAAAATTCTTTCAGTCTTATTTTAAATAAGTGTAAATTTTCTATTTCTACTATTTAATTTACAACGGACTTAAAGGCGAGCGTGCAACCACTACGCTCTAGCCAGCCAGAAGGGCAAGAGGCGACGTACTCGAGGGCGCCTTCGGTTGGGACAGTCGCTGTGGGGGGACGGGGTGCACTACTAAGTGCACCGGTCAACCGCCGGCTATGGGAGGGGATCGACGACTACTTCGTCGTCGCCCGTATTCTTAGCGGAAGAATGGATGACATGATGAAGTCAAGTCAAGAGTCTCCGTAACCGGCGAGCGTGTATGAGACCAACTATGAGAGTGTAGGAAGCAAGAGAGGAATGTAAGAACCTATTGGAACTCTGTACTCTCTGCCTACCACGCAAGGGATCTGGCGTGATGATATAGATAGATACAGATACAAACAACAATACGCATGTTACGTCTCATTATCCAAGAGGAGATGGCAGAGGTGTACTGTACTTCCACATTTCCAAACTCTTGAACTGCTTCTGAGATTTTATAGATAGAAAAGTCTGATAACACTTCTATCTGACCTAGGATTCGAACCCAGGACCTTGTGATTGCCACGAGGTGACTAGACTGTAGAGGTGAGCAAGTGAAAACAAATAGTTTATTTTTTCGACTATAGAAAAAACTTACGCAGCCGACTTTAAAGACAATATCATTAATAATTAATCAATCATAATCTGCCTCATTGGTCTGACTGCCGTGGTGTAGTGGCAAAGCGCATCGCTTTGTGATCAAAAGGTCCTGAGTGTGTGTGTGGGTGTGTGATGTACGCTGTTGGCCGCGAGGCCTTTACAGCTTCACCGGACTTAAGGGCGAGCATGCAACCACTATGCTCGAGCCAGAAGGGCAAGGGGTGACATACTCGTTTGGGACAGTCGCTGTAGGGGGACGGGTGCACTACTAAGTGCACCGGTCAACCGCCGGCTATGGGAGGGGATCTACTACTACGTCGTCGTCGTCGCCCGTATTCTGAGCGGAAAGAAGGGATGACAAGGCATCGGGGGGGTCGGTGAGAACATGTCGCGGCCGGCGGTGGCGGCAGGGGTCGGGGGGCTACGATTAACGGATTCGCATGGGTAGATGCGTTCGCGAAGTGACGTGTTGACGCCTTTTTAATAAAGGCGCGAATAGGTGCGAGACCTAGATCGGAGTGGAGGTCGACGTTCCGTACGAACCAGGGGGCTCCTACGGCTTTACGGAGGAAGCGGTTTTGAACCACTTGGAGTTTATCGATGTGAGAGGGGGCCGAATGCCCGAACACAACACACGCATAAGTCATGATGGGTCGAACGCAAGTTTTGTAAAGTGTCACCTTATTTCTAAGGGACATTTTACTCCGCTTGCAGATTAACGAATGGAGACGACCGAGCACAAAGGATGCTCGGTGACGGACCCGCTTGATGTGCGGGCCGAAGGACATGGTGCTGTTTAGGGTGACCCCTAGATATTTGACCTCTTTGACCCAGGGAATGGGTCGGTCGAACATGGTCACTTGGCCGAGATTACTTCTAGGGCGGCGCAGGGAGTGGCGCGGGGTGGCACCTCTGGAGAAGAACACCACAGCGCTCTTGTCCGGGTTCAACTCAATACGCCACTTCCTGAACCAATTCCCTAGGGAATTGGCGGATGCCTGAAGGTTTCTGGTAATGAAACCCTTATTCCTATGCGAGACGTAGAGAGCGGTATCATCCACGAATAGGGCTAGATGCGCCTAACTCGAATGAGGAATGTCGTTCGTGTAAAGGCTAAACAGGAGCGGAGAGAGAACTGAGCCCTGTGGGACTCCAGCACTGATGGAGTGGGAAGTGGAGCGCGTCATTTCGACGCGATAACGCAAGGCGCGATTCGACAAGAAGTCTCGTAAGATGAGCACGAGTCTGTCCGGCACACCCAATTGGTAGAGCTTGTAGATCAAGCCGTTGTGCCAGACTTTGTCGAATGCCTTCGCGACATCTAGGAAGAGGGCGCCCGTGTAGATGGGTTTGGGTCTATTGAGACCGGAGAGGATGTGCTCCGTGATGCGGTGCACTTGGTGGACACAAGAGTGTTTGGCTCTAAAGCCGAACTGCTCGTCGATAAGGATACCCCTGGACGTGACGAAGTCTTTGAGCCTCGCCAGAAGGAGGCGCTCGTATATCTTAGCCAGGCAGTTGAGGAGACTGATAGGGCGGTAGCTCGCGGGGAGATTGTGAGGTTTGCCGGGCTTGGGAATGCCTATGACGTCCGCCTCCTTCCACTTGGCGGGGAAGGTGCAGTTCGTCATGGCGGCGTTCAATATGGCCACTAAGAAGCAGATGAGTTGGGCGGGCAGGCATTTCAGAACGCGATTCGAAATGCCGTCAGGGCCGGGGGCTTTTTTAGATTTGGGACCCATAATCAGATCTTCGACCTCCGTTTGGGTGATAGGAGGCAAGGAATCAACGGGGGGGGGGAGGGATGCCCTGCGCTCGACTTCCCTGTCGACCGCGTCGACGTGGGACTGGTCGACGGACTGAGAGCTGGGGGCGCACTGGCTCTCGAGGGAGTCGGCGAGAAGCTCGGCCTTTTCGTCGTCGTCGAAGGCTGGGGGTGCGCCTGAAGGGCGGGACAGCGGGGACATGTCAGTCGTGGAGTCGGATTTGAGGCTACGCGCCAGCTGCCAGTAGGCCAGATGCGATGGCGCGATGCCCTCTAGGAAGTCACCCCACCGTTCCTCCCGGACCTCCGCGACACGACGCTTTACCTCTCTTTGTAAAGCGCGCATCCGGGCCCGATTGGCTTCGGTGGGGTAGGAGTCGTACGCTCGGATAGAAGCATTCTTGGAACGAATGAGATCCCTAACATCGTCCGGCAGTCGAAAGCGGTTGAGGTAGAGATCTTCCGCCTCGACTTGCTTGGACGATCGACTGACAGCCGTTCGGATGTGTTCGGTGAAGGCATCTACGGCCTGATCGGTGTCCTGAGGGGACGGGATAGAGTCCGAGCTGAGAGGGAGGGGGGGAGGGTTGGCATCCGCCAAGGCGCGCATGCCAATCCACCACCGTCTTTTTGGGTCGCTGAGGGGCGGAAGGAGGGGAACCGAGTCTCATGACTACAGGTCGATGGTCAGAGTCGAGTTCCTGGACTACTTCCAAGGAGTGCAGCCGTAGGGTGACACCCTTCAGAAGCGCCATGTCCACGACGTCGGGTCGGTGGTTGGGAGTGGGTAGGGTGCATAGGTGCGATGACGTCAAAGACGAGAACGTCGACCAGGGCGTCAAGGCTCCTACCGTCAGGGGAAGTGGTGAGACCGTTCCAGGCCACGTGCTTACTGTTGAAGTCGCCCGCCAGAATGACGGCGCTTCCCAGATTGAGGAGTGCTTCAAAGTCACTCCTGAGAACGGATTTAGTGGGGGAAAGGTATACGGAGGCGATCACGATGGGCTGGTGCCCCGTGAGAGAGACGCGACAGACCGAGGCTTCGATGTTGGTGAGCGCGGGGGGATCGAGAGGGATGCAGTGAAGGGACTCCGCTCCGCGGGTGAAGCTCCGCGGGAGCCGATTCTGTCATTACGCACGAGGTTATAGTTTGCGATTTGCGAAGGTTTCCTGCACAAGGAGGATATCAAGTTGGTGATCTCGGAAGAAATCAGCAACCTGATCTGTTGAATAAAACTTTCATGAGTAAATAGTCGAGAACAAAACGAATAGTAAATGGTAACATCAAATAAATATTTGAGAAAAAACATAGTACAGCGACAGACTCTCGAGTTTTAATGTTTTTCTTGAACCATTAACTTCTGCTACATAGATTGATAATATTTTTATTTTATGAGTAACCGTGGAGTTTCTTCCCTTTTTTCTTCACAGGAATGATATTTCGAAGTGGTGGTAGAGACATAGTTACTTTACTGACGATTCATAAATACTATAATGGTTTACAATAATACAAAAAAATATTCTGATTCTGAATCAATGAATAAAAATGACGATACATACAGACGATATATACATTTTAGTCGATGATATAAATGAATTTATTTCTGTTTTGCAAACTTTTACTTAACTTGCACTGTTCGTTTCGTGCGTCTGTTTGTCTATTTTGACCCATTTTACAAGTACGTGGGTGGCTGATTGAGCTGAGATATGCCACGCATATGAAATGAAGTATGGTAACAATGCAATATGGTACCGTAGGGATGGCCACATGATCGACCCAAAAGTAACAAGGATCTCCTCAGTCAAGGAAACAGTTAAGGATCGGAGATATCCCATTTATGATTTGGTTATAATAGGTTGCTTAAAAATAAAAGATCTTTGTAAATTAAAATTATTCATCTGAATTGCCTACTTACTAAGTGGTGTTGTACCACTACTAAGTGGTATGTTAAATCTATAATTTATTTGATAACTAACGTATCCACCAAAACTGATTTCAGACACGATGTCAATAGATTTTGTAGAAACATCGTTGGTATCATCGCGCAGTCACGCACGGCGCTGTACAGCGTCAGTGGAGGCGCCGCCGCGGCGTGCGGCGTGAGTGAAGGCGCTTTATGGCATGAGTGGAGGAGTTCTGTGGCATAGTGGAGGCGCTGCGCGGTGGAAGTAGAGGAAGTAGAGGCGCAGTAGCGCGAGAATGGAGGCGCTGTACGGCGTGAGTAAAGGGGCTGTAGGACGTGAGTGGAGGCGCTTTATGGCATGTGTGGAGGGTTCTGCGGCGGAGTGGAGGCGCTGTGCGGCAGAAGTAAAGGGCGCTGTAGCGCGTGAAGACGTGTTGTAGGCCGTGGGTCGTATCAGGAACATAAGGAGGTTGAGTAGACATCATAATGAATATTTTGTTAATAAATTGAAATTTGTTATAACTTGAGATGAAAGTATGATTCCCCTGGATAAGTACATGCACAAAGGAGTCCTAAGACAATTATGAGTGTCTTGTATTTCATTGAATTGGATCTGCTTATTTTTGTAAGTTGAAATTTGTTATACATTTATGATGAAGGTATGATTCCTCTGGAGAAGTACACGCACAAAGGAGTCCTAAGACAATTATGAGTATCTTGTATTTCAATGAATTGGATCTGCTTATTTTTGTAAGTTGAAATTTGTTATACATTTATGATGAAGGTATGATTCCTCTGTAGAAGTACACGCACAAAGGAGTCGTTAGACGATTATAAGTGTCTTGTATTTTAATGAATTGGATCTGCTTATTTTTGTAAGTTGAAATTTGTTATACATTTATGATGAAGGTATGATTCCTCTGGAGAAGTACACGCACAAAGGAGTCCTAAGACAATTATGAGTATCTTGTATTTCAATGAATTGGATCTGCTTATTTTTGTAAGTTGAAATTTGTTATACATTTATGATGAAGGTATGATTCCTCTGGAGAAGTACACGCACAAAGGAGTCGTTAGACGATTATAAGTGTCTTGTATTTTAATGAATTGGATCTGCTTATTTTTGTAAGTTGAAATTTGTTATACATTTATGATGAAGGTATGATTCCTCTGGAGAAATACACGCACAAAGGAGTCCTAAGACAATTATGACTGTCTTGTATTTCAATGAATTGGATCTGCGTATTGTTGATGAATTGAAATTTGTTATAAACTTAGGACAAAGGTATAAGTCCTCTGGCAAAGTACATGCACAAAGGGCTTGTAAGACAAACATGAGTGTATTGTTTTTCAATGAATTGGAGATGTTACAGAATAATTTTAAATCTGAGATGTTAATTTATTAAAGGAATCTATTCACAAAAGAGTCATAAGACGAATGCGAGTGAGATAAATCCTGAGAATTGAATTAAGGGAAAACATTGTGCATTATTATTATTATTTTAAGATTCTTTTCTCTTTTTTCTTAAACCAAGCGTGACAGGCTAAATAATTTATTCTAAAGTATGGATGACGATGATAAAAATTTTCTAGTGATGCGACAAGTATTTAGAATGATGGCTTTCTGTACTAAATTGAATGTATAAGTTGATGTTTTTAGTATATTGAGGCATTGGAGAAGACTTTTAGAGACTACACCAGTTGATAAGATTACTATTGGAACAATATGCACTATGTCTGCTTTCCACTGTGTTTTTAATTCTAATGCAAGATTTTGGTATAATGTGAGCTCATCAAATGTTGTTGATTGAATATTATGGGGGTTAGAAATGACTATATCAATAATGTATACTATGCTACTGTCCTAAACGAGAAGAGATGTCTGGTCTAATATAATGGATCGCTTTATTTTTATTTATAGTTTTATCCCAGTAATTTTTTACGTCTTTTTTTTTCAAGCACTGTATCTTGTTTGTATTTACAATAAGGGATTTTAAGTGTAAATTGTATTGGTGGGCCATATATTGGGGAATTATTGCTGCCACTCGGTCGTGGCGGTGTTTGTAATCAGTTTGGATGAGGGATTTACATGCGCCGGTGATGTGATATATGGTTTCGGAGGCAGAATGATAGTGTCTGCATGAATCTGTCGGTAAGTTTGAGTCCTTGATGATATGCTTTTTATAGTTGCGAGTGGCAATAATTTTGTTTTGTATTGCAAAAATGAAGCTGTTAGTCTCTGGAAACAGTTATCTTCGTTAAAACCATTCGTTCGACTATATTATCCACGTGTCTTTGACCCCAATCGGATCGGTGTCTCCCGCAAAGTGATTTCCGAGCCTATCTTTGTATTGTGTCACGCATATCTGTAAGTTTTTCTATGGAGGATTTTGTGTGATGCTTCCGATGTGTTGTCATAATTCTGTTTATTATACGCTTCAGTTATTTAAGATCTTACGATGTTTTTGACCTGTATTTATGATTCCAAATAAATAAGTGAGTATTTGGATGGCGGAAGTATTATTGGTCTTTATTATATTTATAGAATTGACGCATGTTTTTGGAATCTGATTCACGCGATATTAAAATTTTCGTGTTAGTTCTGGCTTTGTTTCCTTCTGCTAGATTTTTCGACACTGATTAAATCTTAAATATTTGTATACACTATATTACTAACTGCAGGGAGAATTTTTGGTGATATCTTCTAAGTGAAATAGATCGTTCTTATGGCCAGCATAAATTTTAATATCATCCATGAAACAAAAGGTGAGAATGAATAAATGATGAGTCGAGTCCATGCAAATTCTAGCTATGATTACTATTCTCGAGAAAAACATAGAAAGGATTGAGTGCCAAACAAAACCAAAGAGGACTGAGAGCATCCCCTTGAAAGATGCGGATCGTTTCGGTAGTACCTAATTGGAATAGAACATTTTAGTTTGGTATGCCAATGTTGCATTGATGATTTCAAGAACATAGTAATGGTGGGGTAGATTATATACAGCTGAAGCACTTCTAGAAACCAACTATGTCGAACAGAATCGAAGGCTTGCCTATAATCAATGAATATGCTGTAGATACTATGTTTCTTCCTATATGCTTAGTTTATTGTGATTGCATCTATTATAAGTTGTTCTTAACAACCTTTGCTATTTTTCCGGCACCCCTTCTGTTGTTCTGTAAGTATATGATTTTTGGAAAGATGTTTGTAAATTATCTTACTTATGCATGGTGTGAGTATTTTATTTATTATTTGAAGGCAAGTAATAGGTCGATATTTAGATGGATCCGCGATATTAGTATCTTTAGGTAGTATAAAAGTTATTCCATGTGTATGATGTACTCTGGCATTGTATGTGGTGTCTAAATAAACGTGTTTAAAGGGTTATGCAGTTACGAGTAAGTGGGTGTAAATTTCTTATATCAGAAATAATAGATGTTATCAGATACAGGAGATTTCCAGTTGTGTGCATTTGAGAACTTGTGTGAAAGTTTCTATTGGAATATGTTCGAAATGCATATTTGAAACGTGCACTGTGTTTTCCTTAGCAGTGATTATCTGCTCTGCATTCTCCCAGCCCAAAACTGCCTGAGTACTTCAGGTGAAGGTGTTCTCTGATTTGGTGCATTATTAATACTATTTATATTATAATGAGTTTTAATGCCCCTGTGAAAAATATTACCAAAAATATATATTTATTATTAATTGATTTTGGGATTGTAACTACTTGTATTAAAATGATCTTAAGTGAATTTGCTGGTGAAATTTTTACACGGAGGAGTCATAAGAGAATTCAATCTTAATAAGATTTCAAGAAAGCTATTGAAATATTCATGATCTAGCAATAATGCATAAATACATTTAATGAACAATACATTTTGTTCATATTGTAATCGTACAAGTTGTTGTTCCTTCATTTGATATTGTATTTCAAAAAATAATTGATGGAACAATTAATTTGTTAGATGGCCGAACGTGTTGATTAGAATAGATTTGATTCAAAATGGTATAAAAACTTAGGTTGCTTTTTGTTATTAAAAATAGTATGTATTTATAAATTCAATTTGATTAGAATATATATTTGAACAGAGAACAAGAAATGTTGTCTTTTGGCTAGCAAAAATAATATGTTTTTATGAATTCAAATTATTAAGAAATGGTGGCGACATAATTCTGATTTATTCTGTTTAGTTTCTTCAAGGCATCTTCGGAGTTTGGTAGAGTCTAAAAACTGTTAAACCTATGTACATAACTATTTTGTTGCTTGAATGTGTCATTAAAGAGGTTGTTTTAATGTGTCAAGACATAACGAGAGGACTCTGTTATTTCAGAATGGCCGACTGTAAACATTTTATTAATTATATAACTTATTTTTAGTATCTGTGGTTCTTTTGGCATAATGAACAATTGGGTCGTTGGCAGCACGGGAGTGCATAAAAAAGGTTGGCTGCTCTGGAGTAGCGATGGGCGATTGTTACGAAAAAAACTATCGAATGAATCGACAATTGTAGTTACACACATTCGATTGTCAATTCATTCGTCCTGACAAAAATACATTCGAATAACAATCGACCAACGAATAAAAATCGACGGCGCATCGCCAATGCGCAGGTCACATTCGATACGGGGAGAATGTTCCGATTGTTAGCAATTACTTTTCGTTAATCATTACTGTTGGTAAAGGGCTTAGGCAAAGTAAGTTGGAAATATCGTTTGAATTATAGATAAATTAAAATAAATCTAACGTAGTTATTATCACTATACCTACCCCGCAGGATATCTGGCATGATGATAGAATACCACAAATTCCAAAGATTTTTTTTATGAATTATCATCATCATCATCTCAGCCTATACTTGTCCACTGCTGAACATAGGCCTCCCCAATCGCTTTCCAGCGTAACCGGTCCGGTGCCACCTGCATCCAACGACTTCCTGCGATTTTCACAAGATCGTCGGTCCATCTGGCAGGTGGTCGGCACTTCAGCTTGCTAATCTTAAGGGCTATGTCGGTGACCTTGGTTCTTCTACGA
Organism: Phalera bucephala; assembly: GCA_905147815.2. Classification (NCBI taxonomy): domain Eukaryota; kingdom Metazoa; phylum Arthropoda; class Insecta; order Lepidoptera; family Notodontidae; genus Phalera; species Phalera bucephala. Next base: position 17,127,133 of record LR990622.1, read on the forward strand.
ATCTTCTCATTCCTGATTCGATCGCGTAGAGAAACGCCGAGCTTAGCTCTCTCCATAGCTCGCTGAGCAACTCTGAGCTTTTTTATGTGACCTATTGTAAGAGACCACGTCTCTGATCCATATATCATCACTGGTAACACACATTATGAATTATACCTATTTACTAATAGTAGTATACATATTTACTAAAAGTAAATAAGTACAATTCATAAAAATACTTAAAAATTTATTTTCTATATAATAATTTATGTGTATAAGTAATTATATTTATGTACATCAATTATTTTATAAAAAATTAAAAAACAAGTCCCGATTCAAATCTATCGAACGGTGCCAATATAATCGATGGTGCGTTCGATTCGTGCGTCGATTGCATACTCGTTACTAAATTTACGCGCGCGCGGTAAACGCTAAGCAACAATCTAACAATCGACCAACAATCGAAGAATTATAATTGTCATTCGATTGCATTCGAATAAAAGGAACAATCGAATGATTCGATTGTTTTTAGTAATAATCGCCCATCGTTACTCTGGAGTGACGATTGGATTATGGCAGGATTTGAATAATAGCGTAATTATTAATATTTAACATTGTTATGAGTAACTGGAATGCTTTTATGAAATAATATAGCTACGTTACATCTACACTTCTGAACTCGTTTTATTTTACTGGGTACATTGCTTAACATATAATTATGTCTGCTACTGCTTAATTTATTATATTGTTGTATATTATTTTTAACGAATATAGCTGTCTCGAAAATATAAAGATTTGCTAATGTTAAAATTTTTAGAGACTTGAAGTGAGGCTTACAGTTGTCAGTGGCTTTGTTTGCATATAGCTCGTATGCATTTTTTCTGAGCTTTAAATACAGACTTCCATTCTGTTGAATTACCCCAAAAAATTATCCCATATCTCAACGTTGCTGCTACGTATCCATGGTATATTAACAACTTTAGTAAGCATATGTAAAATATATGTGAACTTACTTAATCTTGTGCAGACACTGTCTATACGTGCCTTCCAATTAGTATCACAGTCAACATTGAGACCTAGAAACTTTGTGACCTCTACCTCTTTAATGTTGATTCCTGAGTATTGAACGTTTAAAGGCTCTGGTGGTTTTACTCTGTTTCGAAATAACATAATATTTGTTTTCTCTAAATTTATAAGAAGATTATTTGCTTCTAACCAGTTAATGATACATGTTATAGAGTCAGTAATGTCATTTTTAAGTGCCGTATAGTTTTTTTTGGAGAATATGGCTGTACTGTCGTCTGCAAAGAGAATCATTGGGCTATTTATTGCTTTTGGGAAATCGTTTATGTAAATTATAAACAATAATGGTCCTAGAACACTTCTTTGATTACCTGGATATAATGCTTTTCGTACTGCATCCCAGCTAAATAAGAACGTAGGTGTGATAATTTTCGTTAAATCTTAGATAGATAGATAGATAACTCTTTATTGTGCACCAATTACATAGATATTAAAATACAAAAAAAAGAACTTAAAGTTACACAAAGGGCGGCCTTATCGCTAAAAAGCAATCTCTTCCAGGCAACCTTCAAAAAGCAATCTCTTCCAGGCAACCATCTTACTTGTGTTACTACTCTGTTGTATTTGAACTAATCTTAAATGACGCTGACGGTCTTTTAATTACTATTGATCATAAAATTGCTATCATAAGTACTTACCGTTCCCCGTCTACTACGAATATCAACCTATTTATAAACGCATTAGATTCAATTTTAAATACACTAGTCAGCTACCGATTTGTATTTGTAGCTGGTGACTTGAATATAGATATTTAATAATCTATATCATCACGCCAGCTCCCTCGCGGGGTAGGCAGAGAGTACAGAGTTCCAACAGGATCTTTCCTTACATACCTCTCTGGCTTCCTCCACTCTCATAGTTCGTCTTATACACACTCGCCGGTTACGGAGACTCTTGACTTGCCCTTCAGCTAAGACACGGTCTATTTGGTCATGGTAAGATAGTCTAGGTCTTCCCCGGCACCTACATCCTTCCACTTTCGCATTGTATATCTGTTTTGTCATTCTTTCTTCTGGCATTCTTTCTATATGCCCGAACCAACGGAGCATACCCTTTCTCATCTTTACACCGATACTATCTTTCAGACTTACTCGCTTTCTTACTACGCTGTTGCGAATACGGTCGGTCAGCGTGACTCCGCACATCTTCCGCAGAGATCGCAATTCGACCGCATTTATCCTGCTTTCGTTCTCCTTCTTACATACCCAACTCTCACTGCCATATAACAGCGTTGGGACAAGCACTCCGTTATGCAAGGCCAGCTGCGCCTTTTGGCTTAAGTGCCGGCTCCCAAGTAGCCTTCCCATCGCACCATTCACTCTATTACCTGCATTCACTCTTCTCTCTATATCAGCGGTGTATTTCCCATCCTTACTGAAGGCGCATCCAAGATATACAAACTCATTCACTTGCTCCAGCACATCGTTACCAACCACAATCCTTGCATTCGTTCTGGTTTCTTCCCGTTCAAAAACCATAATTTTGGTTTTCTTCACATTCAAATGTAAGCCATTGTTCATGCAGTCGTCTCTCATAACTGTGACTAGTGTTTGCAGATCAGTGGCTGTTGGCGCTATCAAAACCGCGTCATCTGCATACAATAGGTGGTTTATCACTAGATCACCCATTTTTACCCCTTCAGTCATCGCATTCAGTCTTTGAAGACTTTTATCTTATATATTTAATAATAATAATAATATTAGCCCTGTTAAGAAACTGTCCTACTGTTGGGCACGGGCCTCCTCTCAAACTGAGAGGGTTTAGGCCATAGTCCACCACGCTGGCCCAGTGCGGGTTGGCGAACTTCACACACCTTCGAGAAACTCTTAGGCATGCAGGTTTCCTCACGATGTTTTCCTTCTTTTTATAGATATTTGCAACACATCAATTAACCAATCATCTGAACTTCTTTGTCTCATGGCCTTTCACGGTTTTCTCCCTGCTATTACCAAGCCTGCGAGAGAACTCTCAAGTCTGGATCATATTTTTGTCAAAAGTAGTACCAAAAGCCTTGGAGCAGTATGGTCTACAAATATTATTGACCATGACATAGTTATAGCTGGCACCCGAATAACCAAATTAACAAGCCCTCAAGACACATGCATAAAATAGACATTGATGCCGTCGTAAATGAACTAGACACAGTAGTATTACGTCGCGAAATATTTTAAATACGTCCTTCGTGTTAAGTTTACTGTAATGGACACTTAACAAAGATTTCCGCAAAACTTTTTCACTTGGAGGTACCTTCTAAACGTTTTAGCACTCAAACGCGGATTCTAAATCTCGAAAATCACTAGTTCCTTCACACGGATATGAACATGCTTTTCAGGGTTCTGATTTATGGGCATGGCATACAACGCACCCTGGCGGGTATGTGTGTGTGTGAGTGATGTACGCTGTAGGCCGCGAGGCCTTTACAGCTACACCGGACTTAAGGGCGAGCGTGCAACCACTACGCTCGAGCCAGAAGGGCAAGGGGCGACATACTCGAGGGCGCCTTGAAGAGGCGCCCTCGGTTGGGACAATCGCTGTGGGGGGATGGGGTGCACTACTAAGTGCACCGGTCAACCGCCGGCTATGGGAGGGGATCTACGACTACGTCGTCGTCACCCGTATTCTGAGCGAAAAGAATGGATGACAAAGCATCGGGGGGCTCGGTGAGAACATGTCGCGGCCCGCGGTGGCGGCAGGGGTCGGGGGGGGGGGGGGATCGTAGTCAGCGGCGGCTACGATTAACGGATTCGCATGGGTAGATGCGTTCGCGAAGTGTCGTGTTGTCGCCTTTTTAATATAGGCGCGAATAGGTTCGAGACCTAGATCGGAGTGGAGATCGACATTCTGTACGAACCAGGAGGCCCCTACGGCGTTACGGAGGAAGCGGTTTTCAACCGCTTGGAGTTTATCGATGTGAGAGGGGGCCGAATGCCCGAACACAACACACGCATAAGTCATGATGGGTCGAACGCAAGTTTTGTAAAGCGTCACCTTATTTCTAAGGGACATTTTACTCCGCTTACAGATTAACGAATGGAGACGGCCGAGCACAAAGGATGCTCGGTGACGGACCCGCTTGATGTGCGGGCCGAAGGACATGGTACTGTTTAGGGTGACCCCTAGATATTTGACCTCTTTGACCCAGGGAATGGGTCACACCTTATTAAAATTAAACCTAGGAAAATTAATGTTGTTGTGTCTTTCCTTACTCTGACTACCTGTCAGAAAAACAAAATAAACTTATTCACTACTTGAATAATTATCTGTATATGATATCATGTCAACATGATAATGTTTTGTTTTTTGACACTAATAAGTTTGTTAGTGGATTTAAACTGACACAGGAAGGTATGTTTCTTCCCAAGAAATGCAAAAAAACAATGGCTACTTTGATAGCATATAATATTAACTCCGTTATAAGTAATATAACGAAAACTAGGGTAATAGACGAGTCAGTATTATATAGTTATTCTAATAATACTGTGATAAACTGTTTAAACGACCGAGGCTGACAACAGAGGTACAGACTAGTATCTCTAGCAAATCACATATTTTAAATAAGGAGGAAGAAAGGCCTGGTACTTTGAAACTTTTCCATCAGAATATACAACGATTTTCTTCAAAATCATTAGAGATAGAGTTATTTTTGGAAAAAACTAAATATGATGTTGTTTGTATTTGTGAACATTGGTTTAAATCGTATGAATTATTAATAAATTATAACAATTATTCCGTCTTAAGTTACTATACTCGTAAATCCAAGCTTCATGGAGGTACATTAATTTTGGTTAAAAAAAATATCAAGTCGAGAGAACGTAGGGATATAGTTGAGCTTTCAGTTGAACAGTGTGTTGAAATTTCTTGTGTTGAGCTGGATAAGTATATTATTGTGTGTGTATACAGACCCCCAAACAGTCAAAATTGTACTACATTTGAATCTGTAATGGAAGATGTGCTGAATAAAACTTTCATGAGTAACAAGTCTGTTGTAGTTTGTGGTGACTTCAACATAAATATTTTAGAAAAAACATCGTATAGTGACAGACTCTTACGTTTATTCAATTCTTTTAAGTTAATTAATGTTTTTCTCGAACCGACTCGAATAACATTAACTTCTGCTACATGCATTGACAATATTTTTTGTAATTGCGATTATATAGATCAAGCAGTAGTTAGTTATCTACAATCTGATCACACTGGGCAAACAGTCACTTTCACTAATATTACACCATTGAGAAGTGTTAAAGTTAAATCTAGAAATATAACACCTGCAACATTGCATACATTTAATACAGCTTTGAGTAATAAATTAGATATTTACACGAGTAACGCAAACGAACCTCATAAACTATATGCTGATCTTTTTTAAATTATACAGGTACAATTTACTAGTAGCTTTCCCATTAAAATGAAAAATATCAAACCCAAGTTCACCTTCTGTGATTGGGCCACCGCTGGAATTCTTAGAAGTAGGGAAAAGCTATATGAATTATATGACCTAAAATCCCAAACGAATAGTGAAAGTTTTGCAAGGTATGTTGCAAATTATTCTAAAACGTTTAAAAGAGTATGTAAGGCAGCAAAAGCGCTACATATAAGTAAAAGAATTAAATCTGCAGATGACAAAATTAAGGCCATCTGGAAAATTGTTAATAGTGAAACTGGGAGGTCTAAGCACCGCAGTGTGGACTTTACTCTAGAGACTGCGCGTGGGCTCATTCAGGCAGATAGTGACGTAGCTCAAGAATTCGAAATTTTTTTCACTAATATTCCGGTAGAGACAACAAAATCCTTAAATTGCTCTTCTTCCCTTGCAATTTCTTTTGTTAAAAGCAACATTACTCTTTGTCCGGTGGAGTTCGGGTTTGAGTACACTAATCCCCGGTCTGTTATCAAAGTCTTTAATGATTTAAAATTAAAAGTAACTGAAGACTTATGGGGAATGTCGGTAAAAGTGTGTAAATCCATTATACATACAATCGCGCCACACTTAGCTGTTATTTTTAATATGTGCGTAGATCAAGGAGTCTTCCCGAATTTAATGAAATTTAGTAAGGTAATACCACTGTTCAAATCCGGCGATAGTAAAGATGCCAACAACTATAGGCCAGTGTCTGTCTTGCCAGTGCTCAGTAAAGTGTTCGAAAAGATAATGCCCTTGCAAATGCTAGATCATTTTAACGCAAAAAACATCCTGCACGATCAGCAATTTGGTTTTACCAAAGGGCGTTGTACTAATGACGCCGGTGTAACTCTAATAAAGCATATCTTCGATGCCTGGGAGAACTCACAGGACGCCATTGGCATTTTTTGTGATCTTTCCAAAGCATTTGATTGTGTGAAACATGAAACACTGCTGCTTAAATTGGAGCACTATGGTATCCATGGTAAAGCACTTAATCTTTTAAAATCTTACCTAGAGGATAGACAACAGTGTGTTCAAATAAATCAAACTAAATCTCTAGGCTCTTTAGTTAAAATGGGCGTTCCACAGGGATCGATACTGGGTCCGTTCCTATTCTTAGTTTACATAAATGATCTACCTGAAGTAATTAAAAATCGAGCGAAGATAGTGTTATTTGCTGACGATACCTCTTTGATTTTTAAAGTAGGTAGACATGTTAATAACTTTGACGAAGTAAATGACGCTATTCTTCAACTACATAACTGGTTTACATCCAACAATTTAGTGCTCAATAACAAGAAAACTAAATGTATAAGGTTTTCTTTGCCAAATGTAAAAAGTACTGTACATGATATTATACTGAACAATGAGAAACTTGAGTTCATTAATGATACATCTTTTTTAGGGATTACGCTTGACTCCAAGTTACAATGGGGTCCTCATATTGAGAATTTAGGTAAACGGCTTAGCTCCGCTGCCTATGCCGTAAGGAAGATCAGACAACTAACTGATGTGGACACCGCGAGGATAGTCTATTTTAGCTACTTTCATAGTGTCATGTCTTACGGTATATTATTGTGGGGTAGGGCAGCGGACATTGAGTCTGTTTTTATCTTGCAAAAAAGGGCTATTAGGGCCATCTATAACTTGAGTAGTCGTGACTCTTTAAGAGAACTGTTCAAAGTAGCTAATATCATGACGGTCCCATGTCAATATATTTATGAAAACATTATATATACTAGAAAAAATTTAGATCTTTTTAATCAGCTAGGTGATAGGCATTGCTATAACACACGACATAGAAATAAATTAGACCAACCGCAGTTTCGTCTGTCAAAAATTCACACGTCTTTCATGGGGCACTGTGTTAGACTCTTGTATGGGTCTGATTCGTCTTGTTGTTTTGCGTTCTGCGCGTAAAGAGCCGGTAGTGACTCTTTAAGTAAGCCTACACTAATTTTCTCGTTATAGCGGGTCGTGACTGTAATAAATTCATCAAAGATCAAATGTATTTCGCAGTGCCGATTCGTCCGAATGTTTCACGTTTCAGTATTCTTCCTCTTAGACGCTCCCTTGTCAAGCAGTGCTGTTCTCGAGTTCAATCTTTTAATAGAGTTGTACTCTAGTTGTATGGCAGTCTGTTGATTATAAATTTCCTCAGACAACTATGACAGGTTGTATGCTAGGTCGCATGGTAGTTATTTGTTAGTGGAAGTATGAAAGTGAGACAGTTACTGGGCAGTTCTGTCCTTCTTAGGCGCTTACCGCAGCGGATTTTACTACGTAAAATCCTTTCTCTGGGAGAGGGGGTATTGTTACGTCGTAACAAAGTTTTAAAAATATAAAATCTTTACACACAAACAAACTAAATAACTAGTTGTTACATCGAATGGAAACCGCGCGCCTTAACTAGTGATAGCATCATAATGACCATATAAGGTATTCGTTGGCATCGGAAATCAAATTCCTTCTAGAACATCTAATAAGAAACGCCCACAACATAGAAAGATCTAGAAATAATACAATAGCGAATAACGGGACAATGATCCTATCTCGCTCGGTTCGATTATTGCGATCTTGGTCCCACAAGAATTTTATAAAAAACAGACAATAGTTTAGGGCGTGCCTTGCTTCGGTTGAGCCGTCCTTTCCATATCTCTGTCCTCGTCTCAGACGAAGGATCAAGAGATCTGGGGAGTGCGCACTGTTGCCTCAGGCAGGAAGTAGGCCGTCCTGAGACAGTATATAAAAACGAATTCACGCAGGAACAAAGCCTTTTTCGACGCCAGAGATCGCACGACAACAATTCAGTTCAGTTCAAACAGTGCTTTATTAAAATAAAAAGTTTTAGATTAGCAACATTTTTCAACCCCCTTGGAAACTGGGGGTCCACCGTACGGGTTGCAAAAGTACGGTGTGGGAGACAGCAGGCCACACTTCTACCCGTCGACTCCCGCTGACCTCGGGCCTGAGGGCCTTCTATAGGGCACCTCCATGTTCCCCACCTTGCCGGTGGAAGCTGATCACCGAAGACCCCCACGCGTCACGGGATCGAACAGCCGAAGTCCCCAGTGATAGTGACGTAGCTCAAGAATTCGAAATTTTTTTCACTAATATTCCGGTAGAGACAACAAAATCCTTAAATTGCTCTTCTTCCCTTGCAATTTCTTTTGTTAAAAGCAACATTACTCTTTGTCCGGTGGAGTTCGGGTTTGAGTACACTAATCCCCGGTCTGTTATCAAAGTCTTTAATGATTTAAAATTAAAAGTAACTGAAGACTTATGGGGAATGTCGGTAAAAGTGTGTAAATCCATTATACATACAATCGCGCCACACTTAGCTGTTATTTTTAATATGTGCGTAGATCAAGGAGTCTTCCCGAATTTAATGAAATTTAGTAAGGTAATACCACTGTTCAAATCCGGCGATAGTAAAGATGCCAACAACTATAGGCCAGTGTCTGTCTTGCCAGTGCTCAGTAAAGTGTTCGAAAAGATAATGCCCTTGCAAATGCTAGATCATTTTAACGCAAAAAACATCCTGCACGATCAGCAATTTGGTTTTACCAAAGGGCGTTGTACTAATGACGCCGGTGTAACTCTAATAAAGCATATCTTCGATGCCTGGGAGAACTCACAGGACGCCATTGGCATTTTTTGTGATCTTTCCAAAGCATTTGATTGTGTGAAACATGAAACACTGCTGCTTAAATTGGAGCACTATGGTATCCATGGTAAAGCACTTAATCTTTTAAAATCTTACCTAGAGGATAGACAACAGTGTGTTCAAATAAATCAAACTAAATCTCTAGGCTCTTTAGTTAAAATGGGCGTTCCACAGGGATCGATACTGGGTCCGTTCCTATTCTTAGTTTACATAAATGATCTACCTGAAGTAATTAAAAATCGAGCGAAGATAGTGTTATTTGCTGACGATACCTCTTTGATTTTTAAAGTAGGTAGACATGTTAATAACTTTGACGAAGTAAATGACGCTATTCTTCAACTACATAACTGGTTTACATCCAACAATTTAGTGCTCAATAACAAGAAAACTAAATGTATAAGGTTTTCTTTGCCAAATGTAAAAAGTACTGTACATGATATTATACTGAACAATGAGAAACTTGAGTTCATTAATGATACATCTTTTTTAGGGATTACGCTTGACTCCAAGTTACAATGGGGTCCTCATATTGAGAATTTAGGTAAACGGCTTAGCTCCGCTGCCTATGCCGTAAGGAAGATCAGACAACTAACTGATGTGGACACCGCGAGGATAGTCTATTTTAGCTACTTTCATAGTGTCATGTCTTACGGTATATTATTGTGGGGTAGGGCAGCGGACATTGAGTCTGTTTTTATCTTGCAAAAAAGGGCTATTAGGGCCATCTATAACTTGAGTAGTCGTGACTCTTTAAGAGAACTGTTCAAAGTAGCTAATATCATGACGGTCCCATGTCAATATATTTATGAAAACATTATATATACTAGAAAAAATTTAGATCTTTTTAATCAGCTAGGTGATAGGCATTGCTATAACACACGACATAGAAATAAATTAGACCAACCGCAGTTTCGTCTGTCAAAAATTCACACGTCTTTCATGGGGCACTGTGTTAGACTCTTGTATGGGTCTGATTCGTCTTGTTGTTTTGCGTTCTGCGCGTAAAGAGCCGGTAGTGACTCTTTAAGTAAGCCTACACTAATTTTCTCGTTATAGCGGGTCGTGACTGTAATAAATTCATCAAAGATCAAATGTATTTCGCAGTGCCGATTCGTCCGAATGTTTCACGTTTCAGTATTCTTCCTCTTAGACGCTCCCTTGTCAAGCAGTGCTGTTCTCGAGTTCAATCTTTTAATAGAGTTGTACTCTAGTTGTATGGCAGTCTGTTGATTATAAATTTCCTCAGACAACTATGACAGGTTGTATGCTAGGTCGCATGGTAGTTATTTGTTAGTGGAAGTATGAAAGTGAGACAGTTACTGGGCAGTTCTGTCCTTCTTAGGCGCTTACCGCAGCGGATTTTACTACGTAAAATCCTTTCTCTGGGAGAGGGGGTATTGTTACGTCGTAACAAAGTTTTAAAAATATAAAATCTTTACACACAAACAAACTAAATAACTAGTTGTTACATCGAATGGAAACCGCGCGCCTTAACTAGTGATAGCATCATAATGACCATATAAGGTATTCGTTGGCATCGGAAATCAAATTCCTTCTAGAACATCTAATAAGAAACGCCCACAACATAGAAAGATCTAGAAATAATACAATAGCGAATAACGGGACAATGATCCTATCTCGCTCGGTTCGATTATTGCGATCTTGGTCCCACAAGAATTTTATAAAAAACAGACAATAGTTTAGGGCGTGCCTTGCTTCGGTTGAGCCGTCCTTTCCATATCTCTGTCCTCGTCTCAGACGAAGGATCAAGAGATCTGGGGAGTGCGCACTGTTGCCTCAGGCAGGAAGTAGGCCGTCCTGAGACAGTATATAAAAACGAATTCACGCAGGAACAAAGCCTTTTTCGACGCCAGAGATCGCACGACAACAATTCAGTTCAGTTCAAACAGTGCTTTATTAAAATAAAAAGTTTTAGATTAGCAACATTTTTCAACCCCCTTGGAAACTGGGGGTCCACCGTACGGGTTGCAAAAGTACGGTGTGGGAGACAGCAGGCCACACTTCTACCCGTCGACTCCCGCTGACCTCGGGCCTGAGGGCCTTCTATAGGGCACCTCCATGTTCCCCACCTTGCCGGTGGAAGCTGATCACCGAAGACCCCCACGCGTCACGGGATCGAACAGCCGAAGTCCCCAGTGCCCATAGGTATTTTTTTGTGTGACCAGAAAACCCCCTTGTGCCGAGAATTCACACCCCGGGTGTAAAAAATTATTTCCTTTTTTTTTTTTTTTTGTTTTCTTCTTTTTTGTGATTTTTATTTGTTTTCGTTTATTAAAATATTTTTTTTTTCAATAAGCAATTGTATTTTTTATAATTGTGTTTTTATTTGTACCCGCCGTCAGGCGGTCGTAACACACTTCCTGAACCAATTCCCCAGGGAATTAGCGGTTGCCTAAAGGTTTCTGGTAATGAAACCCTTATTCCTATGCGAGACGTAGAGAGCGGTATCATCTGCGCATAGGGCTAGATGTACCTTACTCGAATGAGGAATGTCGTTCGTGTAAAGGCTAAACAGGAGGGGCGAGAGAGCTGAGCCCTGCGGAACTCCAGCTCGGGTGGAGTAGGGAGTGGAGCGCGTCATTTCGACGCGATATCGGAAGGCGCGATTTGACAAGAAGTCTCGTATGATGAGCACGAGTCTGTCCGGCACACCCATTTGGTAGAGCTTGTAGATGCCGTTGTGCCAGACTTTGTCGAATGCCTTCGCAACATCGAAGAGGTTTGGGTCTGTTAAGACCGGAGAGGCTGTGCTCCGTGATGCGGTGCACTTGGTGGACGCAGGAGTGTTTGGCTCGAAAGCCGAACTGCTCGTCGATAAGGATACCCCTGGACACTACAAAGTCTTTGAGCCGCCCCAGAAGTAGGCGCTCGTAGACCTTAGCCAGGGAGTTGAGAAGACTGATAGGGCGGTAGCTCGCGGGGAGATTACGAGGTTTGCCTTTACTAGGTGATTACGTGGTTACGAGGGCTTGGGAATGCCTATGACGTCTGCTTCCTTCCACTTAGCGGGGAAGGTGCAGTTCGTCATGGCGGCGTTCAATATGGCCACTAAGAGGCAGATGAGTTGGGCGGGCAGGCATTTCAGAACGCGATTCGAAATGTCGTCAGAGCCGGGGGCTTTTTTGGTTTTGAGACCTATAATGAGATCTTCGACCTCCGTTTGGGTGATAGGAGGTAAGGAATCGGCGGGGGGGGGGGATGCCCTGCGCTCGACTTCCCTGTCGACCGCGTCAACGTGGGACTGGTCGACGGATAGAGAGCTGGGGGTGCATTGGCTCTCGAGGGAGGGAGGGCGAGAATCTCGGCCTTTTCGTCGTCGTCGAAGGCTGGAGGTGCGCCTGAAGGGCGGGACAGCGGGGGCATGCCAGTCGTGGAGTTGGTTTTGAGGCTACGCGCCAGCTGCCAGTAGGCCAGGTGCGATGGCGCGGGGCCCTCTAGGAAGTCACCCCACCGTTCCTCCCGGACCTCCGCGACACGACGCTTTACCTCACGTTGTAAAGCGCGCATCCGGACCCGAGTGGCTTCGGTGGGGCTTGGAACGAAGGAGATTCCTAACATCGTTCGGCAACCGAAAGCGGTTGAGATCTTCCGCTTCGACTTGCTTAGACGATCGACTGACAGCCGATTGGATGTGGTCGGTGAAGGCATCTACGGCCTGATCGGTGTCCTGAGGGGATGGGATGGAGTTCGAGCTGAGGGGGAGGGGGGGAGGGCCGGTATCCGCCAAGGCCGTGCTTAGCGCATGCCAATCCACCACCGTCTTTTTGGGTCGCTGAGGGGGGGGGGGCACCCTCGCGGGGTGGAGGGCACAATGCCAACTCATATAGAGGTCAAACCTCTAATCTTCAGTAAAAGCAGTACTACCCAAAGGGCAAAACTTCATTTCGCAACCGAGGCTCTATATGCCATCTCAATATAAAGCTTCCAGTGAGGTAAGTAGTTTTATTTCAGGGAAAACGCTATAAAGATGAAATAATCATAAATAGGTCCCACCCCCGATTGGGGAATATAGACGTGACAGTGTTTATCTAGATATTCTATCCTTACTAAATTTCATCCAAATTCGTTTAGTCGTTATGACGTGAAATAGGAATTGTTAATGTTTCAGTATTGATTTATTAATATCGACAGTAGGCGATAGGCGCTGTAGGACATCAGAAGCGTAAAATAATGCATATTTAAAATACAAATTAAAGCTTTAAACTCACAGTTAATTATCACCGTATATTAATTATATGACGTCAATAACGTATATATTTAATGTTAAATCCATAATTTTGCTGCGAAGCTTCCCTTTAATATAATAAGGCAATAAATACATACGTGTAAACTGATAATTCAGGATTTTTTACTCCTCCTTAGGTTGTCCTTGATTTACAAAATACAGCACAGCACGACATAATTTCACTGTATTAAAGTATGTTTACTTATCACAATAATTTTCATTTATATTTTAACCGCTGAAACGGACGGGGCGCATTTGTTATGGCCCAAACATAGGTCACACCAGGTTACCAAGCACACGTACAGGGCGACGTTGCCAACCTTACAATAGATTTCTCATTCACTCAACATGGTGATCCGTGTAATTGAGAGAGAAAAAAGACAATGTGTTGAACGATGACCGGCGGAGCGGCAACGTCGTATGACTCCCTCCAGGTAATTTTACCTTCATGGTCAGCCATGTCGAGAACATTTGTCATGCAGTTCTGGCTCTACCACCCGCGTGTTCGGTCGTGTTACTGCGCAGCCCGCCCGCTCGCTATCTCTTGCGCGTATTGAGTCTCGATCTATTTGCGTAGTTGGTCTCGCCCACGCTTGCGTGATTACGTTTTTTTTACATTTGCTCGCGCATATGTAATTAAAGTCTTTGCGTTTGGCTCGCGCGTAATTAATTACGTGAGTCGACAGGTAGACGCGCCGTTCTAACGGCGGTCGGCCTTCCCGCGTTTTCCTAACGGTTTTTCGGGTGCTTACGTAGTTCGTCTCGCCGCGCTTACGTGCTTGCGCAATTACGTGTTTTCATTCGTTCGCGCGTATGCAACTACGTCTTTGTGTGATCACGTCTGTGCGTTTCGCTCGCGTGTAACTAATTACGTGTGTCGATAGGTAGACGCGCTGTTCTGACGGCGATTGACCTGTCCCGCGTTTTTTGTAACGGTTTTCGGTTAGGTAGTAGTGTTTGGTTTTAAAACCACGACCTTTGTCCGTTCGTGGTAAGACTGGTGGACGCCTAACGGTGTCACTAAGCCAGTCTTGAACGGGACCCGAGCGCTCGCCTCCCTCCTTCAGAGGGCGGCCAAGTTGGAAGGGCTTGAGCTCTGGCTTTGGGGGCTTCCCTAGCCAGGGCTCCTGATTGCTCCAGGACCTTACCTACACCCATCCCGCCATCCTATTCTCCGTGCGGCGGTTCTCTTCGCCCCGGAGCAGCTAGGGTTTGGTGCTTGCCCATTCGCCCATAAGGCGAAAGGACACACCTGGTCTCTCCGGTGGTACCCCTTCCCCAGCCACCCGGTGGGGGGATCTGGGCACTATCGCCCGGGTCATAGGACCCGTTAAGTCCACCCGCCCTGCCATTTCCCCTCAGGAAATGGCGGACGAGTTCTCGCCCGAGTTCTTGAGGGAGTTCCTTAGGTACGTCGCGGCGAACTGCCTGGACATCGTTCGGCAGTTCTCCACGACGTACTCGCCCGCGCACGCGTCGCCCCCATCTCCCGAGCACCCTGCGCCGTCTGCGCGCCCCGCGACCCCATTCGCCGCGCCGATCACCGCGCCACCCCCGCCCCCCGCTGCCCGCCCCGGGTCTGCATGCGGGTCCGAGCCTCACTCGGACTCTGACATGGAGGTTAAGCTCGCGACTGCCCGCCGCGCAGCCCCCCCCCTCGTCACCTTCGTCATCGCTATCCTCGTCGGAAGACGACTTTATTCCCATTACTAATGGGAAGCGAGCGCGTCAACCGCGTGACTCGGCACCTCCGAAAATTCAGAAGGCCGGGAACGACGTCGTTCGTCCCGGCCCCTCCACCCCTCAGCCGTCTCATAACACGGCCGCGAGATTTTTACTCCCCCGCCGCTTGTCATTCTGGACAAGAGCGCCTGGGAGCGTATATCCAAGGCGATTTATAATCGTCAAATTAACTACACCCATGCGCGTTAAACCGCGCAAGGCATAGCCGTCAAGGTGGCGTCCTCGGACGACCATCGACGGCTATCTGCGTTCCTGCGATCTAACAAGGTCGCTTATCATACTTACGCGTTAGAGAAGGAACGCGAAGTTAGGGTGGTCATTCTCGGTGTCCCTAAAGAGCTGGACACCGCCGTCATTAAGGAGGACCTCCTGTCCCAGGACCTTCCTGTGCGCCAGGTGCACAGGATGGTCAATGGCCGCTCTAAGGAGCCCTACGACATGGTGCTGGTCGTCCTCGACCGCACCGAGTCCGGTCGTAAGGTATTTAACCTTACGGCCGTATGTCATATTTCTGGCCTCACAGTGGAGGCCCCCCGCAAACGTGGCACGGCCGGGCAGTGCCACAATTGCCAGCTCTACGGGCACTTTGCCCACAATTGTCACACGCGCCCTCGATGCGTAAAATGCATCGGGGACCACGTGACGTCCTAATGCACCCGCTCTAGGGAGACGGCGGTCGAGCCCCCCAGCTGCGTCCTCTGCGGCGCCGAAGGGAAAACGCCGCACTAGGCGCGGCCGCCGCCGCCCTCGCGCGGATGCCCGTCCTGCCTCAGCGCAACACCCCCCCGCTCCCTCAGCGCACCCCCATCCAGCGCCTTCAGCGCCCCTCCCCCCAGGGACCTTAGCCCGGATGCGCGCTTTACAACGTGAGGTAAAGCATCGTGTCGCGGAGGTCCGGGAGGAACGGTAGGGTGACTTCCTAGAAGGCCTCGCGCCATCGCACCTGGCCTACTGGCAGCTGGCGCGTAGCCTCAAAACCGACTCCACGACTGGCATGCCCCCGCTGTCCCGCCCTTCAGGCGCACCCCCAGCCTTCGACGACGACGAAACGGCCGAGCTTCTCGCCGACTCCCTCGAGAGCCAGTGCACCCCCAGCTCTCTATCCGTCGATCCGTCGAGCGCAGGGCATCGCTCCCCCCCCCGATTCCTTACCTCCTATCACCCAAACGGAGGTCGAAGATCTCATTATGGGTCTTAAAACCAAAAAAGCCCCCGGCTCTGACGGCATTTCGAATCGCGTTCTGAAATGCCTGCCCGCCCAACTCATCTGCCTCTTAGTGGCCATATTGAACGCCGCCATGACGAACTGCATCTTCCCCGCTAAGTGGAAGGAAGCAGACGTCATAGGCATTCCCAAGCCCGGCAAACCTCGTAATCTCCCCGCGAGCTACCGCCCTATCAGTCTTCTCAACTCCCTGGCTAAGGTCTACGAGCGCCTACTTCTGGCGCGGCTCAAAGACTTTGTAGTGTCCAGGGGTATCCTTATCGACGAACAGTTCGGCTTTCGAGCCAAACACTCCTGCGTCCACCAAGTGCACCGCATCACGGAGCACATCCTCTCCGGTCTTAACAGACCCAAACCCGTCTACACGGGCGCCCTCTTCTTCGACGTCGCGAAGGCATTCGACAAAGTCTGGCACAACGGCTTGATCTACAAGCTCTAATGGGTGTGCCGGACAGACTCGTGCTCATCATACGAGACTTCTTGTCAAATCGCGCCTTCCGATATCGCGTCGAAATGACGCGCTCCACTCCCCACTCCACCCGAGCTGGAGTCCCGCAGGGCTCAGCTCTCTCGCCCCTCCTGTTTAGCCTTTACACGAACGACATTCCTCGTTCTAGTAAGGTGCATCTAGCCCTATGCGCGGATGATACCGCTCTCTACGTCTCGCATAGCAATAAGGGTTTCATTACCAGAAACCTTCAGGCAACCGCCATTTCCCTAGGGAATTGGTTCAGGAAGTGGCGTATTGTGGTGAACCCGGACAAGAGCGCTGCAGTGTTCTTCTCCAGAGGTGCCACCCCGAGCCACTCCCTGCGCCGCCCTAGAAGTAATCTCGGTCAAGTGACCATGTTCGACCGACCCATTCCCTGGGTCAACCGACCCATTCCCTGGGTCAAAGAGGTCAAATATCTAGGGGTTACCCTAAATAGTACCATGTCCTTCGGCCTGCACATCAAGCCGGTCCGTCACCGAGCATCCTTTGTGCTCGGTCGTCTCCATTCGTTAATCTGCAAGCGGAGTAAAATGTCCCTTAGAAATAAGGTGACGCTTTACAAAATTTGCGTTCGACCCATCATGACTTATGCGTGTGTTGTGTTCGGGCAATCGGCCCCCTCTAACATCGATAAACTCCAAGCGGTTCAAAACCGCTTCCTTCGTAAAGCCGTAGGAGCCCCCTGGTTCGTACGGAATGTCGATCTACACTCCGATCTAGGTCTCGAACCTATTCGCGCCTATATTAAAAAGGCGACAACACGACACTTCGCGAACGCATCTACCCATGCGAATCCGTTAATCGTAGCCGCCGCCGACTACGATCGCGATAGCGCGCTCATTCACACCTGTTCCCGCGCTCTCTCACTCAACTCATATGCTTATCGCTTTGCTATCCCGCTTACGTGTAAGGGTGGAGGAATAGCGGAATATTTAATATCGCAAGATTCAAAACTTCATACATTCGTAAGTTAACAGTCCTAAGCCTGTAAAAAGTATGAATGGAAGATACCAATTCATCACTTATATATCATTAAATGATAAAATAGAAAACAAATATTAGTTTATTTAACCAATTTCGTGCAGAAATATCGAATCTAATAAAAAAAAAAAAAATTGATTCGATTTTGAAACATCCATTTTCTTAAGTGTTATAATGACTACCCGTTCTTAACTAACAAAATAATTTAACTTTCAATTAATTCAAATATCGATAATTCAATATCAGGATTTGATATAGAATAGGCGGATTGAGATCACTAAGGAACGGTATGTGTATGAGATCATTGAGATTAGGTGGATTAGGTGGAATAAGTATTTGGATTAGGTATTTATGCAGACTAGGAGCAGGTGTACTTAGTACCTGATTTACCTAATACGACCCATGTCTAGTGCGGGCCGAAGGTCATGGTACTGTTTAGGGTGACCCCTAGATATTTGACCTCTTTGACCCAGGGAATGGGTCGGTCGAACATGGTCACTTGACCGAGATTACTTCTAGGGCGGCACAGGGAGTGGCGCGGGGTGGCATGTCTGGAGAAGAACACCGCAGTGCTCTTGTCCGGGTTCACCTCAATACGCCACTTCCTGAACCAATTCCCTAGGGAATTGGCGGTTGCCTGAAGGATTTTGGTAATGAAACCCTTATTCCTATGCGAGACGTAGAGAGCGGTATCATCCGCAAATAGGGCTAGATGCACCTTACTCGAACGAAGAATGTCGTTCGTGTAAAGGCTAAACAGGAGGGGCGAGAGAGCTGAGCCCTGCGGGACTCCAGCTCGGGTGGAGTGGGGAGTGGAGCGCGTCATTTCGACGCAATATCGGAAGGCGCGATTTGACAAGGAGTCTCGTATGATGAGGACGAGTCTGTCCGGCACACCCATTAGAGCTTGTAGATCAAGCCGTTGTGCCAGACTTTGTCGAATGGGCGCCCGTGTAGACGGGTTTGGGTCTGTTAAGACCGGAGAGGATGTGCTCCGTGATGCGGTGCACTTGGTGGACGCAAGAGTGTTTGGCTCGAAAGCCGAACTGTTCGTCGATAAGGATACCCCTGGACACTACAAAGTCTTTGAGCCGCGCCAGAAGTAGGCGCTCGTAGACCTTAGCCAGGGAGTTGAGAAGACTGATAGGGCGGTAGGTCGCGGGGAGATTACGAGGTTTGCCGGGCTTGGGAATGCCTATGACGTCTGCTTTCTTCCACTTAGCGGGGAAGGTGCAGTTCGTCATGGCGGTGTTCAATATGGCCACTAAGAGGCAGATGAGTTGGGCGGGCAGGCATTTCAGAATGCGATTCGAAATGCCGTCAGAGCCGGGGGCTTTTTTGGTTTTGAGACCCATAATGAGATCTTCGACCTCCGTTGGGGTGATAGGAGGTAAGGAATCGGCGGGGAGGAGGGATGCCCTGCGCTCGACTTCCCTGTCGACCGCGTGGACGTGGTACTGGTCGACGGATAGAGAGCTGGGGGTGCACTGGCTCTCGAGGGAGTCGGCGAGAAGCTCGGCCTTTTCATCGTCGTCGAAGGCTGGAGGTGCGCCTGAAGGGCGGGACAGCGGGGGCATGCCAGTCGTGGAGTCGGTTTTGAGGCTACGCGCCAGCTGCCAGTAGGCCAGGTGCGATGGCGCGATGCCCTCTAGGAAGTCACCCTACCGTTCCTCCCGGACCTCCGCGACACGACGCTTTACCTCACGTTGTAAAGCGCGCATTCGGGCCCGATTGGCTTCGGTGGGGTAAGAGTCATGCGCTCGGATTGAGGCATTCTTGGAAAGAATGAGATCCCTACCATCGTCCGGCAGTCGAAAGCGGTTGAGATCTTCCGCCTCGACTTGCTTAGACGATCGACTGACAGCCGATTGGATGTGGTCGGTGAAGGATGATTCGTCGCATTGATAAACCTTTGTTCAACATGCTTATGACAGACATTTTGATCCGCTAACAACTCTGTACATAAAGCTATGAGAATATAATAACTACGTTTTCTCTCACATCATACATTCTCTTAGAAGAAGAACACCGTCACGCCTATATTCCCCAGAGGGGGTGGCAGAGGTGTACTGAGTACACCCACGTTTCGCCGACGACGTTAGGTCCCATGTAATAGCGAGCCTATTGCCATATACCAGGCACAATTCCTGACTCCGGACTCATACTGGGAATTTTTCGTTAGAAAAACTACATTTGTCCGACCTAGGATTTGAACCCAGGACCTCGTGATCACAAAGCAATGCGCTTTGCCACCAGACCAACGAGGCAGTACATTCTCTTATTTTCGTTTTTAACCTCTATGCTCACTAAGTCACAAATTTGTCCCCCAAGTACTGCTGGTTTAAAAAGTGCATTCTAGTATAAACACGTGACCTTGTAGACATACGGTTTGTTAGGACGAAAGATGGCCGAGTTTACGTTCTTTATTTTGGTGTATAATACTTGTCATAAATGTCTGTGAGCGTCGGCCATTCATTTTTCAAAACTCGTTAGAAAAGACGCGTGTCAACAGTTTTTACGAAAAAATACAAAAAATTATTTCGATTAGAAGGTGAGTGAATTATGTAATAACTGTATTATAGAAATATGTATTGGACGTTCAGGTAAGTTATTTTATATAATTTGAATAGAATGTGCAATAAAATGATTTTTTTTTAATTTTCATTGTAATGGTAACGGTTTCTTTTGCGTTCAGTGTTTTGCCGGGTATATTTTGACGTAAATAAACATTCGTTTGTGATATGAGTGGCATTGTAATTGTAAAATAATATCCTTCTTTATATTTTTGCCTACATTTATCCTATAAGTTTCAAGATCATAAATTACTTGATAGTACAAAAGGTATCTTGCCATCTTACCATCAGAAAAAGGCCTTTCTTCTCTAAGGCGTTTAGGGCGATTATTTTGTTTAAAAGACATAAAACTAGATATGCAGATTTTTTAGCTACTTATCCTAGATTACAAAAAGCATAACTTGTTATTCCAAAGTAGTGTAATATTTTCTAAAAAAAATATTTTCGTAAACACCCATTATTTTTTCTCGTGTGTATTTTTTAGTCTGCAAATGTAATTGTTTAGGGTGATGACTCAAATAAATGTATATACAAATAAGACACAGTAACATCATAGATGAAAATACTTTTTATTAGCAAGCACAAGCCAAAACATTAGGTAGTTTTGAATTATCGTCGTTTTTATAAACCTCGGCAAATTTCTGACCGCGGGACCGCGACCTTAATGAGCATACTGGTATAACGTCTTTCGTCGCGGGTGGAGCAGAAGGGTTAAATGAGAAACTGATAAAATTTAGCGTTAAGACGTGATCTGATGCACTTAGGCACACAATATTTGTACACTATAGCGTAAATTATTTTGTATATTAATGCATACGATACGTAAACAAAAACTTCTCACCCAAACAAACTTTTCTTTGACGGGTGGAAGAAAATGGCCGCCAACTGGTAATGTGTGTTAGCGGGGCGAAAAAGGCAAGGGGTGGGGTGGAAACGTCAAATTCAATCCTAGCACTGTCATTCTCTAAGGAACAATTTTTTCTTCGAGCATTACCTGGCCTGGCAAAGAGTAGGTAACGTAGTGATTATATACTCTTTGGAGTAGGCTCTCTCTGTGATAATTATCACGGTTTCAATCACATATTTTGGAAGAATTAGAGAATTTGAAATGAGGAGTTATCTATTGTAATTTATATACATTATAAGATAAAAATTACAATGGCTTTAATATCACCATCTTCGTACAAAGTTATGAAGACCCTTTTGGTTTTGGATATAAGAAAGTGTGGATATTTGCAAGCAAGAAAGTGTAACTCTTTAAGTGTAGAAACAAGTTCTGATCATGATGTATTCCAAAAAACTACTGAAGACATGACTACTTTCACACCGTATTTCCCAAAAACATTTAACATAGCAGCTTATGTAAATGGTTCTGATACATTACAAAAATTGGTAAATCTTAATGTTGACTTATATAAAATAGAAAAGAAACCATATGTTGTAGAAAAAATTCTAAAGCTGGATTTTGATAAGAATATGAAAAATCACATTCTGTTTATCAATGATTGTGTTGGCATGGATGAAGTTGGGAGTTTTATTACAAAAAATCCAATGATATTATGTGAACCCCTAGAAAACCTGCATGTAAGGGTTAATTATTTGGAGTCTAAAGGATTCTCTGGTGATCAAATCAAAAGGATAATTGTTAAAAACCCATTTTGGTTGATGTATAGGTAAGTACATACAATCCTATTTCCCCATCATAAGAACTTACTGGCATGCGTTAAACCCCCACTTTTTTAAACAATACACTTTTTTTTATTAAAAATATTTTGATAAGAATAAAAGAAAATATGTGAAAAATGAAGAATGACCATGCCTTTCAGATAAAGACTAAAAATACTTCATGGAAATATGGTTTGTCCCATTTTATGACATAAAATGTATTTTTATTCATCCTTGAATGCATAGCTTTACCATTTTACATCCTTTAGTGCTGTTTGTTTAACCAATGTATTGTGAAAGACTAATTGCTTACTGCCTTCTTGGTCTAGCGGCTAATAATGCAGTTTGCGATCATGGGGTCCTGGGTTCGAATCCTAAGTCAAATGTAGTTTTTGTGTCGAAAAATTCCCAGTATCAGTCTGGAGTCTGGAATTGTACTTGGTATATGGCTCACCCCCTATTATATAGAACCTAACATCGTCGGCGAAAAGTGGGTGTACATAGTACACCTCTTCACCCCTACTAGGGGAACATAGGCATGAAGGTGTTTATTTTATTTATGCCCCATTGCTTTTTTAGCCATATGTATGTTCTTTATAGGTTTACAAACCTGTAGAAACCTTTTGTCCAGGAGTTGGTGATAGTGTCTTGATTGCCCAATTTCTCTAATCAATTGCAATGTGGATTTGGACGAAAATATTTCGACTAGAATATGACATAATGGTACTTAAATCAGTCAATGCATTGCATGCCGTCAATGAAGCAGTGCCTACCACATAAGAATTCAATTACACTGCCTTTGAATATTACTAAATAAATAAAATTATACATAGGTATAAGTGATGATAGCATCATACTTAATTAAGTATAATATATATCACAACTAAGCAGCACCTACATTTGGTAAATATACTGAGGTATAAACAGCACCGTTTAATCGTCTAAGTGCAATGCATGCCACTAACTGAAATATATATCTCCCTATAAGTCTTATTTTTAATTAGCTCCCTATAGCTATCTTAATATCACTAGGTTATATATTTGTTGTTTTTTTCACTTAACAGCAAATGTGTCTATTTTATTTTTCAGTACAATTCGGATTGATAGAAGATTTGGATATTTTCAAAAAGCTTTAGCTTTGAAAGGAACTGAAGTAAGACAAATTGCTACTAAACAGCCAAAACTTATCACATATAATCTACATCATATAAAAACAAACTTATTTGTAATAAAAGAAGAAATGGGATATCAGGATAGTGAATTAAAACAAATAGTTTTGGAAAAACCTAAAATTTTAATGTTAAGTAAGTATAATTTTATTTATGAAAATTATCAATATTTTTTGTTATAAGTTCTTACACAGTATTTTCCTTTTATACGGCGAAACAATTTCAGATGCCAGATGCAATGACGATAACCAAACATAGATAAATATATAATCATCAACTGATCACGACCTCGTTGATTTCGCGTGCGAACATTGTACTGATGATCACATCCATCCGCAAGATGCGTTGCTTATAATATGGACATATTATAAGCACATGGTGGCAAGATTTCTCGCACAAGATACAATTTTGTCGGCCCTGTATACAAATTTAAATAGTCTCTTTTATACATCAATACAATACAATTCTTGAAGTCTCTTGTCAAACTTTTGTCACAGCACGCCATGCTAGTACACCGTTTGACAAAACAGCTATCTCACGCCGGGTTAGGATTAGAATGACCACTTTCCTAAAATGACTACTTTATCATATTGTCCACTTCCCATAATGTCTAGTTCCCATAACGACCACATTCCCATAATGTCTATATTCTCATAACGTCCACATTCCCATAACGTTCACATTCCCATAATGTCTACTTTTTCATGTTGTCAACTTTCTCGAAACGCATGTTTTCCTTGCGCATGGTGGTGAGGTAGGCAATCTGTCTCAGCGAAGGCTCGACTGACTATTTACAATGGCGTGTTCATACCTACGCTTATTGTTTACGGCAGTGAATGTTAGGTACGCAGAAGAGGTTTGAAAGTAGAGTGAATGTTGTGGAAATGTGCTCATGTATTGTGACGTAATAAAACAATATACACGTAAATTACTCGTTTGTAATAAATAGGCATTAACAATATTCCGTACAAACTGGCATTCCCAAATCTGTCTTTCTATCTATATCATCACGCCAGATCCCGTGCGTTGATCCATTTCCAAATAACAATTCAACATTACAAACTATAGTGCGACATGGATATTTTGTTGATGACATTGACAGGGCGTTGGTGGGGCGTAGGTGAATTTCATAACATTAGCAACTTTGCGCCTGTCATGAAGTGGCACTTCAGCTGATGATAGCGTTTGTACCGATTTTTGTCGCGGGCCAAAAAATCCTTGTACGACTGTATCAAACAATTCGTATTTAAGTGACTCTTGTCACATATCGTACGGACTTAAGAGTTTCTTATGAGCTGTTTATTATTGTCTTTAGCCAATGGACTGCATATTAGCGCATTGTATTGGCTTAGTATAGTTTTAGGAAAATAGTCAGATTTACCAAGTAGTCATTTTAGGAAAGTAGTCATTTTAAGAAATAGTCATTATGGGAATGTAGTCATTTTAGGAATTGGAGTAGTCATTTTAGGAAAGTCGTCATTTCGAGAAAGTGGTCATTCTGAGCCTAACCCCTCACGCCTAGAGTGGTAAAAAATTCGTGTAATATGTCTTGTCGCGCCGCTCCCGTTCTCAATCTATCCTTAAAAGTTTTTGTCATAGAACATCAGATTATAATACATGAAGTTATTATGTACTACATTATAAAGAATACATCTGTATACTATATGTCCTATGCAGAATGGAATTTATGGACGGGACAGTAAGGGTAGCTACAGAAAAACGGTCTTAGGCGATTATCCTTAACGCTTTAAGACATTTTGAACTGCATTCACAAATTTCGTAAAAATGTAGTCAGCAAGAAAATTAAAGGTGTTTTTTTTTGCAGTTACAATGGAACGGTAAACCTTAGATAGATAATCATATTTTATATGGCATCAAAGATAAACATACCTCTCGGAGACATATTGCCCTTATTAAGGGAATTAAATGTAACCTATATACTTTTTAACATTGATTAATGTGTTCAATAATTGGTTTGTGTACTATTTAGTTAAACTAACAATATTTTTGTAAAAGTAAGGCATATCTACAGCCTCCAAAAAAACCATAATTCCGACCAAATCACAAAAGATTATCATACGTCTTGTGGACGTACAACATAGCTATATCTAGTTACTAAGAGTGCTTGTCGTACCGCCAATGCCATCTCGGGCAAACTTTAGCTGCCCATTGAGTTGGTTTAAACAGGCTGCGGTATATAATATTAAAGCTGTAGCAATGATTAACTGGGCTTTACATCTCGTAGACATAGATTATCGTCCTAGGGTTAGTCCCTGCCCTTACTGCTCTGTCCAAAAAATCCATCCTGTATATATCACATTGTTAAGCTATTAATATTTCCTATTTTTCAGATCAAAAATCACTACTGGAGAGATTTAATTACATTCATAACACAATGAGAATACCGCATGCAGTCCTATTGAAAAATCTGGGTATATTGTTTTGCAGAAATTTTAAATTAAGGCAAAGACATCTGTTTTTGAATAAATTGGGCCGTTCACAATATGATCCAAAGAAAGAGAATTATGTACCATTAATACCCTTAGTAGAAGATAATGATGCCGAGTTTTGTAAAAAGTTTGCTAAATGCACTGTCCAAGATTATAACATGTTTCTGAAAACATTGTAAGCAATTTTACCCAGCTTTTCCTAAGACTAATTTATTATGAAATGCATTTAATGAATGATATAAGAGAGCATCAATAATACCCGCTACAGTAAAAACCCCGCCAATAATTGCGCAAATATTAGTTGCAAAATGACCAATAGACCTGGAAATAAAACAACAAAATTAGTAATAAATAAAATAAAAGTTTTCTTAAAAAATATTACCGAGGTTCTTTTACTTACCTATCTTTTTCAGTGTATTTTACCATCAAAGGGGAGAGTTCATAACTGAAAAACGCTCCAGGCATTCCAGATTCAGTATTAATATTTGACACTGATTTTTGATGTCTTGTTACTGAAAACTGGTTGGTGTGCAAAATGGTGCGATCCAGTTTAACATACACCGTTGGTACTATTTTTAAATAATATTGAAACATCACAGCACCTAAAAAAGTAAAATAATTTTACATAGTGTTACATGAAAATGAATAGTAGAAATGAATCTTGTATCGGGTTAGTTTTTATGAACTTGTGGTCTAAGATGCCAGACCGGCAACACCTACATCTATTTATTTTTTTTAAAAAACGTAGCCCCACACTAGGATTTATTCCTGTGTCGTGGGTGCGTTTACAAACATGAAAGTTCACACAGACAAATACCCAGACCGAAACAAATAATTGTGGATCACACAAAGATTTGTTCCGTGCGGGAATCGAACCCGCGACTATTAGACACAGTGGGCGGAGCGACTTAAGCTCTTAACCACTGCGCTAAATCGTCCGTCATACATCATTTTATAAAAGCTAGAATTTTGTGAATGAATAGTTTAATATATATACAAAGTGTATGGTAAATAACGCAAGACCTCAGACACCCCGATTAGATTGCTTTACAAATTCAATACGAAAACCAATTTTCCAGATTTAAAATTTTTAACCCCTTTTTTAAGCACTTTTATACCCCAATTAACAATGAAACTTGTACGTGTATGTGTGCGTATTGAGAAATACGTTTTAGAAATGCATTTGAAATGTCCATACTGCTTTGAATCAATAATAATTTTAGTTAAATATAGCACACTAAAGGCATAACAGCATTTTGTGCAAATTGAAAAACAATGTAGTAAACATTAAAAATTGTTGGAATCAATTCAGTTACCAATTTAGAACAAATAACTTTCAGGTCTTGCGTTTAGTTTGTTACACCTTGTATATATATACTTTAGAGGTAGCAGGTACAAAATGTGTATACATTGGTGCTAACTGACGTTATAGAATGAAAGCTATTTTTATACTCGTATATATTACGCAAAATATTGTCAAAACCTAACATTCCCTACTGCCAGACACTTCGTGGGCCTAAACGTCTGCCAGGCGCTTCAAAGGTCTTATCCGCGAGTGCCTACTAGTATTTTATAGCAACTTATCTCGCTTAGTCCGTGTAGCCATTATAATTTTATTTTGTGTTTTTTTTTAATACGTCCCTGATTTTATTAGATTTTGTAACGTCTAGTGTGACTACGTTTATGCTCAAAATGACAACCGTTCACAAAACGTATTTTGAAGAAGTTCCAAGTTCCAGCAAAAGCTTTATGCAAAGTTAGCGTTTTGCGAAGTTGATATTTTAAGTATAAACGATTTCTTAGTTGTAGATTGGCACTCGCCTCAGACACAATGTAGAATGAGCTAAGTAAAGCAAAATAAACATATATTCTATCACTAGAAATCGGTGCACTGTGTTCGAATCCTAGGTCAGACGTGTTTTTTTTTGTTTATGGCATCACGACGACGCGTATTTTGACAATGTAAAGTATTATAAGAGTAACAAAGTTAGGGAAACTATAAACCATAATAAATAATTTATAGCAATATATCGCAAAAATAATGATTGGCGTAGTTAATTTACATTACAATGTATACAAACCAAATATTCTATTTGAGAAAACAAGAAAAACATATTTGAAGAGGTATAAAATTTCATTTATGTTTTTAAATTATTTACTTATATAAATGAACGTGTTGGAACTCTGTACTCTCTGCCTATCTACCATCCTGCCTATCTGCCACAGATAGATATTGTTATTATTTGAGCTAAGTAAGTTGACTATAGAAGTAGAGGGAGGAACATTAAGGGATAATTAAAGAAAGTATTAAACGCAAAACATTCAAGAGGAAGATCATAGTTGGAACAAGGAAAAAAATTATGATTGAGATCAGCTACATCCGCCCCACATGTACAACTGGGGCTATTTATAATGTGGTGCCTGGCAAGATGTGCTGAACTGCACGTATAGCCAAGCCTCAATACGTATCATAATGCTAGTAGCGTCTTAACGCTACTAGCGACGTAGTACCTAATGGCTTCGCAACGTATCTGCCAGCAATTTAACGTAAAACAGATACATAGCTACAAAATTAAATTTTCAGAATCTATTATACTCGATGGTCTAGCCTAGAGGTGACTCGAGGACCTGGGTTCAAATCCTGGGTCGGACTAAAAGTAGTTTTCTATCGGTAAATTTCCAGTATCAGTCCGTTCACTCTGGCATTGTGCCCCATATAATGGTAATAGGCTCACCCCCTACTACATGGGGCCTAACATCGTTGGCGAAAAGGTGTACACAGTACACCTCTGCTTTGGGAATAAAGGCGTGACGGTGTTTGTTATCCATGAAGTAGGCCGTCGTTATTTTAATATAGTAATAATGTCACTTATTTACATTACTACGAAAAAAATGGTAGCTACATGTGGTACACGTCTTTACGCTAAGCATCCGCGACCCGCACTGACAATTGTTTAATGTACTCTTTGTCGCGCTGATGGCCGCGCGCGCTTTTATATCGCTCGTGCGAACACATATACAGAACTCCATTAGTCGCATCCGTTCAACGCCCAAACGTCGTGGGAAAATAGAACAAGCGCGATTAAAATCGGACGCGACAAAAAAGCGCTCACGTGTGAACGCAAGTACTTTGCATGTACTGTTTTCAATTTGTTTCATCTCGACGCTTTATTTCAGCGTTGCAACAAAGCGCTCGTGCGGACCCCCCTTATACCTATCCATAAGGCAATTTTGGATTTAGAATATGGCAACCCACAACTGTCAGTAACAGCAGTAAGCTAAAGTGACATTTAACGACATTGTCAATAAAAGTATTATTTCTTTTTATTTACGCGAAGTGAAGAAATACTAAAAATAATATATCCAAAATGCCCGTTCCTGGTGGAATGTATCAAAGTCAAGGACCATCTTGTTTCGACAAAATGAAAATGGGTTTTATGATTGGATTTTGCGTTGGAATGGCTAGTGGAGGACTGTTCGGAGGTTTTACTGCTTTAAGGTTAGAAATGGCGATCTGTTTGTTTTACAGGCACTTACAATATTTATGTAATCTAAATTTGACTTTCAGATATGGAGCTAGAGGAAGAGAATTAGTGCATTCTGTCGGAAAAGTAATGCTTCAAGGTGGAGGAACATTCGGTACTTTTATGGCCATCGGTACTGGGATACGTTGTTAGAGCAGGGATATTAGTTCGAATGATTATTTTGTATATATATCGTTATATAAACTAGTGCTTAACTTAAAAATGGCTTTTTGTTTTAATTAAATTATAAGTACATTTTTCGTGTAATTATTAAATAAATAAATTTTGGGACTTATTATAATTACGATTAATGTCACAGCAAAGTGGGCTAACACCAGGTTGTATCAGAAGGTTCAAGTTGGCAGTACAAACAGTATCCTATTCATACTTTAATAATATTATAGTTACAATGCTAATTTAACAGCATAAGTGTCTCTTGGATTCTCATCACATTGGACTAATCTTTGTTAGACCTACAGATATGTGTTTGGTTTCGAGTGGTCTAGCAGCACATGAAATATATGTTTTAAAATGCATATAAGGCGGAGCAGCGGACGGACGGCATTTTTATAAAAGAACGAGACTACCTAAGCTTCCTTAAAGGAAAACTATACAAGGTGTAACATACATAATGCAAGACCTGAAAGTAGTTTGTTCTATTTCGGCTACAAAATCAAGTCCAACTATTTTTTAAAGTATTTAAAAAACTTTTTAATATCAAAAAATGTTGTTACTTGTTCAGTCTGCTGTATTAAACAAAAGTTAATAATTATTTAAAGCAATAAGGCTATTTTAAATGCCTTAATTATAAAAACCTTAATATGTATACAAAAGTTTAGGTGTTGTGGTTATTTGATTTGACCAGTGCTTAAAAATGGTAGAAAACTCCTTAAAATTTTAAGGAGTTTTGTACTATTTTAAATTCGGCCCTTATTTCTACATTCATCCTGTTTGCATACAAGGTGTAACATATACAATGCAAGCCCTGTCTGAACACCCCAATTAGATTATTACAAACTCAATATGAAAAACAAACCTCCAATTGGAGGTTTGATTTAAGAATAGTAACTCATTCACGCAACACTGTACCATCAATCCAATACAATACTACTTCCATTAATATGCTGCTCCAAAATGTTTAATTTGAGGAACAAAATTGAATCAAAAATCTTAGGGATTCAGCTCTCCTCTTTATTTTGGAACGACATTCTTGACCTAAATAATGACTAATCTCTACGTTCTCTTCGTGACAAGCAATCCCTCAGCCAATACAGTCTCTCAGTTGCCGAATCCACTCGAAACTTATATTAACATTCAAAATCTGCAGATTAAAGAAAAAGAAGTTTATGAAGCAATTATATTGTTCCTGAGCGACTCTGTCGGCGGTATTAATAACATAACTCCACATCATTTAAAAGGTATGATTTGCGTGTCTGCACATAACACCGGTGGAGCTCTTTTAAGTTGCCTAATTTGTTCAACTATGTTTGCCGGCCGCGTGAATTTTTTCTCTACCTATGTATATGAAGCGCTATTCTCTGCCAGATAGCAAATACAATTGGACTATGTTGTGCAGAAATGTTTCAAACTACCAAAATATTTATAGGAGTTATTCAGATTTTAAAGATAAATAAATGCATTTTTTTGTGACGGAAGATGGTTACATCTTTCACCATTTCACTTATAGTATCAGTTGTCAGAATGAAATGAATCTTTTACTCATTAGAATACAGATCATTTTCGATAGTTTAGCATTAATATCTTTATTTTGGCTAGTTTGTGGGTTGGATCATTTCTGCACAACATGGTCCAATTATGGGTGGGGCGTAACGTCCCTCTCGCCCTGTGTCAGCCCGTGCAGTGCCACGCTTAATTGTATAGGAAAATCTTATTTCATCATCTCTTCGTATTTGGTTTGTGATGATGGGAGATTATGCGCCTTTAATAGAAAAGATGGTGGCAATGGAAATGCATTTAATTCTTTAGATAGGACAGCTTTGCTGAGCGATGTGGCTTGGATCACTTTCCCAAAATTTATTGTTATGTTTGGGAGTGCTCTAATGTACCTTTAAAATTTGCTTTTCAGTGAACATTCCATAGATTGGGCAGTTGGCGTTCAACAAGGTTCAATTCCGTCTAGATTTTCACCAGCATATCTCTTCTCTAAATTCTAAATAAATGTGTGGTAGGTACCATGACACCTTAGGAGGCAAAACTGGTACAATTTTAAATGATTTAATCAAAATTAACCATGAATTTATGAATTTAGGCCTGGAAGTGTTTTTCTTGGACACTTACACGGGATCTGGTTCTTCCAATATTTGATAATTTCAATAAAATTGCAAGAGGTATCGAAATTCTCTGTAAAGAGTCACTTTGCCTTCTTGCTTCCACTCTTCTTGACGAAGGAGTCAAACCTTTTCTGGTGACAAAAATTAAAAACTGACAGGATATTTTTTTCAGGTTGGGTATCCCAAAACAGCATTTCGCATTTACAAGAATACTATCATTTTGAGCCAAAATATTGCTAATTCAATGCGCGCTAACGCAATTAGCAAATTTCGGACCATTCTCCAACAAATTGATTTGATACCTTTAAAGAAATTCTCAAAAACATAAATTTACCTTTAGTCGATGCATCCTGGACCTAAGCAACTGTTCCGATTAGACATGGTAATCTCGGCGTTCGAAAAATTTCTAGAGTCACTTTCAGTAAAGTGTCTTTCTAGCATCCGTGCTCAGCGTTGTAAAGCTTTGCTCAGAAATTCTATCTGACACTTATTCAGTGGCTGGGTTTCGAAGGCTTTGGAGACTTGGAAAATTATTTGCCCCAATGTCGATGTCCCAAAGAAATCAAAGGTTGGATATGTGCCATTGGTATAGATAACAAAAAAATAATTTGGCCAAAATTAACATCAGTGACCGTGATCGTGCGACTTCTAAAGTTAAGTCAAATCGGGCCATTAGGTAGCCAACCTCGGCACCCTAATGGATGATGAAAGCTTCCGGGTTGCGGTGGGTATTTTTTCGGGCGCGTCAATTTGCTGGGAACACGGATGTCCGTGCGGATGGATAGATCGGTCAGGTTTTCAAGGACTGTGAGCCACAAAAGTTTGGCAGGTTTTTTCGTCACGGTTCCTTGAATTATATTATTAAAAGGACTCTTGCCACCATCAAAGTTCCTTCATTCTTGGAACCGGTGGCAATGTTCCGTGATGATCCTCTAGAATGGAGAGCGGGTCTTTGTTAGGGACGTCACGTGCGTCAATACACTGGCACGTCCCATCTCAGAGAATCAGTGTCTAAAAGGCGGGAGCTACGACTGAGCACACATAGTAGTAGTGTTTGTGCCGTTTGCTGAGGAGAGGCCCTAAGATTAGAAACACTACATGTTCCTCTTGCGCAAAAGATTTCTTTGAAGTAATAATACCGTGACTGATTGCCTATACATGTGATCAGAGAGCTGGCACCCCACTCAGAAAATTAGCGTAGCTACAATGAGGTAACGCAGTCAGCGCTCTTGCAAATCTAACACAAAATTAAAATTAACGAAAACTTAATAAAATAAAAAGAACACAAACCTTAAAACACAAAATTTTAGTCATAAGGTTGCGGGTTGGTTTTAAAAAAAATCGTCAAGGTTACATTGTGCTTATTTAAATAAAAAAATATCACTATTACTACATATTATAAAAAAAGCCACCCCGCCGCGTCGGTCTGTCTGTCTGAACGCGATAAACTCAATAACTACCGAACGGATTTTCATACGGTTTTCACCAATGGACGGAGTGATTCAAGAGGAAGGTTTATGTATATAATTCACCCGTGCGAAGCCGGGGCGGGTCGCTAGTATATAATACAATTGAAAGCTTGCTATGATGCTCAAAACTCAAAAATGTCTTAATGCCTAAACGGGTTATGATGGGATTCGGCAGAGGAATAATTAATAGCTGAAACAACATACGCTTGGTATATAAATTTGGTTAAGATGTTATGGTATGGTTGATGTACCTAGTGTGTGTGAGTGAGGTACGCTGTTGGCCGCGAGGCCTTTACAGCTTCACCGGACTTAAAGGCGAGCGTGCAACCACTACGCTCTAGTATAGCACTAGTATAGTCATGGTTAAATTAGATCTTGTGTAGTAGTAGTAGTAGTAATAGTATTGTGAAATTACTTACCTTCCTTTGCTACACCTTTTACTCCATCCAATGGTGCAGTATTGGCACCCTCAATGTCGGTTCCAAAGGATAAATGATTAATAATATGTGTCGTATTAAATACAGATGAAGAATATGGTTGTACATCATGGACATGTACATGATTAATAGTAAAACTTTTTCCTGGAGCTATATGAAAACTTCCTCCTACCTGGAAAAATATTATATATTTTTATAAAATTGTTAAGGGGCCTTGAATATTTTGTAAAAAAAATGAGCTTCGCCACAATGGAGATTCCTAACTCATAAACAGAGAAGAAAAAAAAATGTTGATAAATATTAGATTACATGTTAAGACAAGATATATTTTTATACATTTAGTAATATAAGTTTACATATACATACTCTATTTACTTCCATATATCCATATATTTGGCATCCTTCTTTGAGAGCAAGATTGGTTTTTTCAATAGAATCATCATTTTTACACTGCTCTATTGTAGATAAATTTGGTAGGGCCCATCTTCTTAATCTATATGCTTCCTTCACATCCTCACATGTATTGCAACACCTGAGTAGGTATGATGGGAATATTAGTTGAGTAGTTAAAAGCTTAAGTGTTTGATCCCCGCATGAGTCATATCTTTGTGTGACTCACATTCATTTGTTTTAGTCTGAGTGTTTCTGTATGTGAATTTCATATTTGTTAATGCACGCACGACACAGGAATAATTTCTATTGTCGGGCTAAGCTATGTTTTTTTTAAGAAATAAGATATTTTAAAAACATAATTATACATATATTAACAAATGCTCATGTGGTACCCATAGTTATATGGTAGTAAGACTCGTACTTCAGGTGGGCTACTATGGGGGACTAATGAAATAAAAATTATTTGATTTTAATTGACCAGTATGTCATGACTATCTCTTACATAGAGATTATCTCTTACTATATAAGTGGTTGCTTAAGATCATTTGATGAAATCCGGACATTTGGAATATTGTGATATGAAAGTAGCTGACCAGTCTCACTGGGACAATATTTATCATGGAATATATGTATGTAATAGAAGTAGTTACTACTAATAGTAACAAAAGTTTAAGTCATCATCCCTTCAAGTTAAGAGTTTTAAAAGTAAAAATATAGAGCAAAAATAAATAAATCAGAGACTACATTCTCGAGTAGAGGCTGCATACCAGTCTAGTGGCTGATTAAAAAATGTTAAACTGGCAATTTGCAAGTGCCCTTGGAGGGTTGGGCCATGCTATTTGCCAAATAGAATTATGAAAGTGTTACTACTCAACAGTCTTGACACCTTACCTATTACTTAGACAACTTAAAAGAGTATGCATTATCATTGTACCTTGCATACTCGACTGAACTACCTTGGACAGTTAAAAATAAATAGCATTTATTCACGAATTTGTAACAGCAATACTACTCAATTTCTTTGAACCTCAAGCTAAGCATAGCTTGTTTTGAGACTCGGAGCTCAAATTTACCAAAATAAAACAATTTTACATGAAACAAATTGTATATAAAGTAAATTGTATATCAGAACCAACCAACATATTAAATTACATACTCAATTGAATAGAATGTATAAGTAAATATTGTTTTTCAGCAGGTCATAATCTAATCATAGTTAAAATATATATTAATAGTTTAGTATTTTTTTAATTATGTTCATCTAAAAGCTTACTGTGATTCATTATATGCAGCTCCATAACAGCTTCCACATGTGAATGTTGCCAATTCAGAGGTGTTTTGTTTAACCTAAAAATAAAATGAATTAATTTTTACTATCTTAAGTTACATATTAAATCTTACCATACTCTGCCTAACCTGTGAGGGTTCTGGTGTGATGATGTGATATGAATGGAAAAATTAGATGGCATGTATCTATCTATCTATAGCATTATGCTAGTTCCCTTGCGGGGTAAGCAGAGATTAAAGAGTTCCGACAGGGTTTTTTTCTTACAGACCTCTCTGGCAAGTATATTATTTTATATTAAACCATGTTTTACCAC
The DNA here is from genome assembly GCA_905147815.2 of Phalera bucephala. Classification (NCBI taxonomy): domain Eukaryota; kingdom Metazoa; phylum Arthropoda; class Insecta; order Lepidoptera; family Notodontidae; genus Phalera; species Phalera bucephala. The sequence continues at coordinate 17,162,524 of LR990622.1, forward strand.
AATAGTATACCAATTAAATTAAATAAGTCAGTAAATTATTTTAATAAATATTACAGCGGTAGAATTTAAGTTATTAGCAAAAAATTGACAGATTATCCACATACATTTAAAATGACAGCGTATACTTAATATTATAAATGTGACCGTAACTCTGTCTGTTACTTCATCATGCCTAAACCACTGAGCAGTTATTGATAAAATATGGCAGAGGTCAACTACTACTATGATATAAATAATCATTGAAGGTGTAACATTCTTCAATAAGAAATACCTTTTTTGTATGGATGAAGATGAAGTTACGGTTGTCATATAAAATAAGTGTAGTGGAGGTAAGATGCAGACTTGAGGATAAAAAGTGTAACTAACTCTGACTGTGGTGGACCCATTACAACATTATTTAATTCTAAGTCCAGGTGCATTTACATTATAAATGGATTGTACCTCAATTATAAGCATATTTTTGGAGCATCATTGAATGGGTTAATGTTAAGTGAAATTTTAGTTTTTATTAGTTATTGTTCTTACTGTTGATGATGTTGCAATTTCTTCTTTTTTAGGTTCTTCTATTGGAATTCCATTTAAGTCTAGTCTTCTTTTATGAATATTGTGTTCCATTTGAAGATGCTGTTCTCCAGATGAGTCCATTGCATCTAGCACCAGGTCTAACAGATTTTTTTGATAAAATATTTTGTATTATAATAAAATGTTACTTAACATACACTTGTGTAGTATAAAATATAAATTGAGATTTAATGACATTTATGTTCCAATACTGAGCATTTAATTCTAAGTTAAAAGCCTAGCCCTCTTGAGTTTCTCGGTGGATCTTCTCAGAAGAGGCTAAGTTCCAACCCAGTGGTGGTTGTACAAAAAATGTACTAGAATTTTCTGGCCTATACAAGTAAAGACTGACTTTAAAATACTACATATATTAATATTGATAAAACAGAAATCTACTGTGCTTCATTCACATTCTGCTTCGAAGCCTGTGTTTTTAGGATTTGTTTTGTCTACATATTTGACCAAATTATATAGAGATGTATTAAAAACTATACTATTATACTTACAATTGCATGAGATTGTTGGTACAATTATATCTAAATTAATACGTAGCTTATGTCCCCTTGACGTGTCTACAAACAATTCTTCCGAAATATTAGGGGACATGTACGTGTACAATTCGGAAAGGAACAGTAGAATCATAATAAGACCACCAGTCACTGTTACTGAAATAACAATAAAATTAATAAATATACATTTTAAAATGAGTAAAACAAGAAATTACCATAAAAATATATAGGTATGCAATTTACTTGCTGCGCCGGTAGCGGTTTTAATTCTAAAATCTTCTAAAGTCTTAGCATAGGCGTCTAACTGCTTAAACTTATCAATTAATTGAGACGACATAGTGTCCGGGTTACAATTTCAAAGAGATTGCTTGTATTATTTTACTTCTCTTACAAGAAAATTTTATGTACACATCAGTGTTTACACACTTGTATACACTTCCAAATTTATGAGAGAACCAGCTATGTGTCAGTTCTCTGTCAGTCGTCATGCAGTGTTGGCCAAAGAGTATATAATCACTACGTTTTAGTGTTGGCCCCTTAGGGTATAAGGGTGCGTTCGCACGAGCGCTTTTTTTAACGTCGAAATAAAGCGTCATAGGCGATATTTCAACACTTGCAAAATGGGTGTTCAAACAAGCGTTAAAAATGACTTGAAAATGTTTGTTGGTGGAGACGTATCAATGCATAGACGAAGAATGCCTAGACACCGCATACCGCCGCAGTACCGTGTCAATTTTATGTCGGTGTGAGTTTGTGATTCTGCGTTAGTGTGCGTGATTAGGCACGTGATTACTAGTACTGGATTTATCGATAAGGAAATACAATTTATGTTTAAAAAATATTTACTTCATGCAAAATCGTAACTGACACATCTAAATTATGATTTCGAATTACTACGAGTAATTTTTATAAGTTTACACATACGTATTATAATACAAATCTTAAAAACGAATCTGTAATCATCGATATTAGTATGCACAATTTAATACAATAGTAAAGCCTCATTGGTAATGCGCATAGCGATCACAAGGTCGTCGGTTCGAATCCTATGTCGGAAAATAGTAATTATTCGATAAAAAAAATCTAGTCCGGGATCTGGCACTGTGCTCGGTATAATAACAATAGACTTATCCTCTACTACATGAGACCTTACATTGTTGAACGACAAGTGAGTGTACACAGTACACCACTCCCACTCCCGCTTGGGGAATATAGGCGTAGCGGTAGGATTCTAAATCACGAAAATCAACAGTTCCATCACACCGACATCAACATGCTTTTCAGGGTTCAGATTTAATTACATACGGGCATAGCATACAACGCAACCTCGCGGGGTAGAGGGCACAATACCAACTCATATAGAGGTCAAACTTCTAATCTTCAGTAAAAGCAGTACTATCCAAAGGGCAAAACTTCATTTCGCAATCGAGGCTCTATATGCCATCTCAATATAAAGCTTCCAGTGAGGTAAGTAGTTTAATAAGCGTTTTATTTCAGGTGAAACACCATTATAGTTAAAGATGAAATAATCATAAGTAAGTAGTAATAAACTAGATATCCCACCCCCGATTGGGGAATATAGACGTGACGGTGTTTATCTAGATATCCTATCCTTACTAAATTTCATGCAAATACGTTTAGTCATTGTGACGTGAAATAGGAATAGTTAATGTTTCAGTATTAATTTAGTAATATCGACAGTAAGCGATAGGCGCTGTAGGACATCACTAGTGGAGAAGCGTAAAATAATGCATATTTGGAATATAAATTAAAGCTTTAAACTCACAGTTAATTATCACCGTATATTAATTATATGACGTCAGTGATGTATATCTTTAATGTTAAATCCATAATTTTGCTGTGAAAGTTCCCTATAATATAATAAGAGGCAATAAATACATACGTGTGAAATGATAATTCAGGATTTTTCACTCCTTCTTTGGTTGTCCTTGATTGACAAAATACAGTACAACACGATATAATTTCACTGTATTAAACTATATTCAGTTATCACAATGATTTTCATTTATATTTTAATCGTTGAAACGGACGGGGTGCATTTGTTATGGCCTAACCACAGGTCACAACAGGCAACCAGCACACGTACAGTGCGACGTTGCCGACCTTACAATAGCTTTCTCATTCACTCAAAATGGTAATCCGTGTAATTGAGAGATAAAAAAGACAATGTGTTGAACGATGACTGGCGGAGCGGCAACGTCGTATGACTCCCCCCAGGTAATTTTATCTTCATGTATCAATGAATTCCGCCAAGATGCTAGCAATAACTTTTGTAGACTACGGAGACGATTATGACATAAGTGAGAATTGGAATAATCAGGCATAGTATTATAATAATTGTATTTATTATATTTAGGTCCGTTTATGTTTATTTACTTACTATGATAGATTTACAAACTATAATATGATACAAAGTAGGCGAACTATGGGAGTAGAAGAAGCATGAGAGGTCTTTAAGGAAAGAACCTGTTGGAACTCTGTTCTCTCTGCCTACCCCATGAGGGCTCTGGCGTAATTATATAGACGGATAGAAAAGTAAATATGTCGATTCATTGTAAATAAAGCAACGTACTAAAATCGATTCTTAATCGAATTCAATTAATCAATTTGAAGTGTACTGAATGTGCCGATTGAATACAAATATTATCTTTTAATTCCACTGAGTACCATTTAGGTGCGCTTTCAATTCGAGATCATCGAAAAGACAACAGACTTTATAAATCTTACGTTTAAAATTCTTGATATACCTACCTGCACAACTGGAATGAGTAATATTGTCGATTAGTACTTTTTACCGTGAATCGATTGCTTTCCGGACGTTCGGAATCGATTTCAGACTAGATCTTTCTAGATTCAGACGTGGCTTATTATGCAAATACATATATTATGTAATGCAATATGGGTGTCACTTTTGGGGTCTTAGGGGATGCTGATTACGTATATAGTGATAATTTTGAAATCCAAGATAGCGGATGCGACTTTTTGTGTAAAATCAATATGGGTATCACGAATATTGCGTTAATTTTTAAATCCAAAATGGGGGACGTGACTTCGGTTTTAGAGAATGCTGATTAAGAATATATGATATAATCAACATTGGAACTCTGTATAGCTTGGCAATAAAGAGTAAAAAAAATTAAGGCCCCTTTAATGCGCGCATGTGACCACCCCATATACTACGACTCAAAGCGTTAAGATACTTGTTATTTTTAGACTTTTCCTGTACCTTTTAATTGTGTCACTGTGAAGCTAAGTAGGTTATTTAACGACTCAGAAAGGTCAAGAATACTACTGAATAATACACAAAATAACTAATCATAGGATATGTTACTTACTTAACGAAATCAATCTCTACTCCGGTCCCCATTTACAAAATCGTCTTAATAAGAAGCCTAAAACATATAACCCGTGACGAACTTGGCTCACTGTATTATTAATAATCCTATTGTAAAATTAATTTTTAACCTCTATAATTGAGAAGACTAGTCTCGCAGTGGGGCAGTTATGGATTGCGTATGTTTTGCGAGGTAGGCAGATTGGAATATCAAGAGATTCTTACAGTATTTTATTGCTACCTCCACTACCATACTTCATTTCATATATTGTGTAGGTTGATATGATAATAAGTGTATAGTAATAGGGAAAATGAAATAACACGTATATATTAGTTTTCGTTTTTTTTTTTTTTAAATAAGAGTAAATCGGAGTCAAAAAGTTCTCATCTAAATATTCTTCTCCGAAAGTCTATAAATTGTCTTGGCTTCCCGCAACATAATAGTATCTAATCTTCTGAATCGAATGACTCATTAGTGCAATTAACGCCTCTAAGACTGATATCGAATTCATTATAATATATACCCATCTCATAGTCTTCTCTCATAATGTTCTTTTTTCATTACCATGCTCACATGAACTTTTCCAGTCAATATCTGTTATTTTGAGAAGCTTGCTTGGCTGCCTCCTGCTGAAAGAAAATTATATTATCTATCTATCTATATCATCACGCCAGCTCCCTCGCGGGGTAGGCAGAGAGTACAGAGTTCCAACAGGTTCTTTTCTTACCTACCTCTCTGGTTTCCTCCACTCTCATAGTTCGTCTCATACACACTCGCCGGTTACGGAGACTCTTGACTTGCCCTTCAGATAAGACACGGTCTATTTGGTCATGGTAAGATAGTCTAGGTCTTCCCCGGTACCTACATCCTTCCACTTTCGCATTGTATATCTGTTTTGTCATTCTTTCTTTTGGCATTCTTTCTATATGCCGGAACCAATGGAGCATACCCTTTCTCACCTTTATACCGATACTATTTTTCATACCTACTCGCTTTCTTACTACGCCGTTGCGAATACGGTTGGTCAGCGTGACTCCGCACATCTTCCGCAGAGATTGCATTTCGACTGCATTTATCCTGCTTTCGTTCTCCTTCTTACATACCCAACTCTCACTGCCATATAACAGCGTTGGGAGAAGCACTCCGTTATGCATGGCCAGCTGCGCCTTATAGCTTAAGTGCCGGCTACCAAGTAGCCTTCCTATCGCACCATTCACTCTATTACCTGTTTTCACTCTTCTCTCTATATCAGCGGTGTATTTCCCATCCTTACTGAAGGCGCATCCAAGATATACAAACTCATTCACTTGCTCCAGCACATCGTTACCAACCACAATCCTTGCATTCTTTTTGGATTCTTCCCGTTCAAAAACCATAATTTTGGTTTTCTTCACATTCAAATGTAAGCCATTGTTCATGCAGTCGTCTCTGATAACTGTGACTAGTATTTGCAGATCAGTGACTGTTGGCGCTATCAAAACCGCGTCATCTGTATACAATAGGTGGTTTACTACTAGATCACCCATTTTTACCCCTTCATTCATCGCATTCAGTCTTTGAAGACTTTTATCCAGATGTACTATAAACAGTCTTGCGGACAATACGCAACCCTGCTTGACGCGGATTTTAACCTACTACCACCTACCCGTACGCATGCCATGCTGTCCACATAAGTGGACTGGACGGCTCGCAACAGAGTGCCGTTTATACCATACTCTGGCAAAATGTCCCAAAGTCTCTTTCGCACGGCTCTATCAAATACCTTCTCTAGATCCACAAAACCGCAGAAAAACATGCGGAGATACTGCCAGATGCTTTTCTACGATGTTGCGGAGGGAGAAAACTTGATCCGAACATCCTCTTCCAGACTTGAAACCTCCCTGTGCCTCGCACAACATTCCATCGGACTTCTCGCGCATTCTCCGTTCAATAATTTTACCATAAATCTTAGCTGCCAGGCTGATCAAACTGATGGCCATGTAACTGCCGCAGTCACATTGTGAGCCCTTGCCTTTATACAAGGGTACTATGTCTGCGCGGCGCCAATCCGTAGGGGCTCTACCGGTCTTCCAGCAAAGATTTGCAAGGACCCAAAAAGCGTCCCGGACGCAAGTTCCACCATATTTAATAATCTCCGCAGATATTATGTCTATTTCGGTTCTGTGCCTTCGGCCTGACCCTTTGAGATTACCTCTCCTATTCACGCTCACGAAGTGGTGCATGTATCCTATACCTATCCCATTCAAACCTATACTTACTGTATGCTGTCTCTGTCTCATGCTGCGTTTGGCGGCTAGGTGGCGGGCTGAGCCGCGTAAGGTGCGTTCCGCCATCTTTCCTCAGTACGCTTTTATTTTCGCAAGCGAATGGTGTATGTGCAGAGTAAAACTATAATAGAATCCAATAAACGTTGTGTAACGTTCGTAGTAAATGTAATGAATATATGATAACCAAAGGTGAGTTTGTAATGAATATTTTTTTTTCAGATCTGTCTCTTGAGTGTGAAAATTTCATACGTCTCGGCACCATGCCAAACGTAGGTAATTTATGGAAGACAAACGCAACCCCCTTTAGGTGGAGTACCTTTGACTCCGATCTCAATGGGATAGTCTGATCTCAAGGGGACACTGTGGGCCCAGTCCGGCGCCTAACTTGGTCCGACCGGGCCCTGAATGTGATCCCCTTTGACACCGATCTCGGGTTCAAGCCCAGACGGTTATAGCCAATCTTCAGTCAGATATGGCTGGCCTGACCGGGCCCCAAAGTTGGTCCGTCCGGGCGCAAGAGTTGACCCGACCGGGCGCCAGAGTTGGCCCGACCGGGTCCTAAAGTTGGCATGACCGGGCACCAGAGCTGACCCGACCGGGCGCCAGAGTTGGCCCGACCGAGCGCCAGAGTTGGCCCGACCGGGCGTCAGAGTTGGCCCGACCGGGCCTCAAAAATGACCCGACCGGAAGCCAGAGTTGGTCCAACGGGGCGCCACAATTGGCCCAACCGCGCGCCAAAGTTGGCCCGACCGGGCACTAGGGTTGGCCCGACCGAGCGCCAGAGTTGACCCGACGGGGCGCCGTAGTTGGCCCGACCGGGCGCCAAAGTTGGTCCGACCGGGCACCAGAATTGACCCGACCGGGTGCTGAACTCGGCCCGATCGGACTCAGAGTATCGCATAACCGGACCAGTTGTTTGTTGACCTAAGTGTCTGTACATAGTGAATATGTCAGCTTAACTAACTGAATTATTTTCTACCAATTCGACAGATGGTCACCTCTCAAGAGTTCATCATACTCGGAGAACTGTTCGGGAGGAACTACGAGGAAGAAGATGAAGAACCACTTGCTTGAGTTAAATCAATAATAAAGTCCCTCTCCTAGATGGTTGGAGGGACTGGAAAGACATTGATTGGCCCAAAGATGAACTATGGGGCAAAAGAATAGATCATAAAGTTATAAATAAACTGCAATATGCTATTTCATCAGTGGAGCTTGTAAACAACTACTATCCTCAGCGCAAGCAGAGATATTCTACAGGGCTGTCGAGAAAATTAGAGGGTCCATTTATTCCAGGGAACAGATCTCATGCTCTGATAATGGATGTTGACTTACATCAAAATATAATATTAAACTATTCTAGATCCTGTTCGAGAAACAGCACAAAACCTTTGAAGCGCACAAGACGGTTATCGTCTTCTCAGGAATGGAGTAGATCAAGGTTAGCGAGATGCCACACACACAAGCGCGGGTACTATTCAAGACTCGACAGAATGGAGGGCATGATACAAACTTTATTTTTTAATGTAATGAGCGCAAGCAGCGCTAATGAACATGAATTTTAAGAGTCAAGCTGGCAGGCCCTAAGTGTACTGCCAGATTTACCCTCTCAAATTCCGAATAAGGAGGACAGTAACAATTGGGACATTTTCTTGCCGGACACAAAGGAGTCAGAGCCAGCTATCCCCAGAGCCAATCCAACTATTGCACACCAAGGCATAAATATGAGATGTCAGAGATTGGAGAAACAACATGAAATAAAATTCGATATGCAAAGTCCCAGAAAATACTTCAGGCATCTCCAGTATTCCACTGCTGACGAGTGAATCCAACTCTTTACCAACATTCAAGTCCGAGTCAATTGAAAGACTTACTTGGGTAATGCAGCTCAGCATTTGGCACAATTTCACATGGTCTTTTAGCGCAACGCCAAAGGCTTCAAGAAGCCCTTAAAAATGTAGGAGAATAGCTCTCAGAGGCAACAGAAAGCCTGTAGGGGATGCTCGTGTTGTGAATTTCGCACAATATAGGACGACCTGCTTCAATATAACTGCGGCAAACGTGCGGAAATTATCGATTTGCAAAGAAAATTTTATGAGCCAGAAAATGGCTATTACCGATCGATCCTTAAAGAAATCCTACCATTATCAACTCATCTATGGTATGAAGAAAAACTTCAGGATGCGATCAAAATCCACGGTATCTCAAAAAGGCGAGGCCGAGACGGCGGTAACTTTGACTGCGTCAGTTTTCGAGCGGGACAACTAGCCGATCATATACCGGTTTAAAAAAAAAAATTAGGTGCATTAAAATCCATCATAAGCATCATACAGGGCTACGTCATCCCGTTCGTAAAAGAACCTCCAACATCATTCCTAACGAAGGAATCATTAAAGAAATTTCAAATACCCGTGTTCTCACAAATAGACAAAGAAACTACAAATATGATAAGGATAGAGACCTTAAAAAGAATAAACTGCAGCACCGGTTTTCTCTCAAAAATGTTCCTATACCAAAGTCGGATGGAAAATGGAGCACTGTTTTCAACCTAAAAAGACTGAACAACTATGTGAATGTACAAAAATTTCGTTTAATGAACCACCGACAACTACAGTTTTTTCTTCAAAAAGGAGACTATATGGCGATAATAGATCTATCACAGGCTTATTATCACCTACCAATTATAAAAAGAGATTGGCGGTACCTGGCGTTACAGTACCGAAACACAACCTACGCAGTAACGGGGCTTCTCTTTGGCCAGAGTTCCGCACCTCAAATATTCGAAAAAATAACAAAATGGGTAGCCAAGTTACTAAGGGAACGCAATATACGTCTGTTAGTGTACTTAGACGAGTTTTTAATTGTAAATCAAAATCCAAGGACTCTAAGAAAGGAGGTGTCTGTAGTCTTAAAGACCCTCGCAACTTAAGGCTTCATTATAAACTGTAAGAAATCAGAGTTAAAGCCAACAAGAGAAATAATCCTTCGGGGAATAAACTGGAATACAGAGTCAAATCTGAAGAGCCTACTATTAAGAAAAATACAAAGCTTACGAAAATCAATTTAAACACTCTCGACAAACGGAAAATAGAATTGGCGACAAGCAAAATCATTATTAGGCAAAATGGAGTTTGTTTCGTTTGTGATTCCGCTAGGACGACTTCACCGTCAAAAAATTCAAAGGGCGGTGAACCGCTTACCCGAATTAAGACCCTTTCTCCGGATCACAATAAATGCAGACATTATAGTGGAAATGCAATGGTGGACAGAAAACCTAGGTCAAGGTTCAAACATAATCATAGAGGAACCAGAAGTATATTTGGTAACCGACGCCTCGAACACAGGTTGGGGAGCAGAGTTGGGGGACAAACTATTAGCGTGCAAAGGATATGGCACATAGAAAGGAAATGTTTGTGGTTTACAAGATGTTATCAAGTTTCCAATCTTTACTCCAAAACAAAAGTATTCTAGTACAATCCGACCACAAAACAGTAGTCGCATACTTAAAAAACCAAGGTGGAACCAAATTCATGGCACTACTGAAACTGGTAGGTGATATCTTAAACCTAGTAGAACACAAAAACATAACAGATTCGAACAGAACATATCCCGAGCCACTACAACGTAATATCAGATCACCTGTCAAGAGGCAAAAGCATACCGGATGGCATCTATCCAACTTGGTGTTGAGGATGATTTTCAGGAAATGGGGTACCCCCTGTTTCGATCTCTTTGCAACACTGAAATCGGATGTAACTGCAAGATTTGTAACATGGTTCCCATGCAAACAGGTAGAATTCGTAAACGCCTTTACAAGAAGATGGAGTTACGAACTGGAATGGATATTTCCTCCACCACCATTGATACCCAGGATATTTCGGCACCTCAATCATTGTCAAGAGGCATTCATTTTGGTAGTTCCCAGATGAGTAGAAGGTCTTCTCGCGACCGAACCTCAAGAAAAGAGCTTTCGACAAACCTCTCTCAAAACGGAATCTAGACGACCATCTCACAGACCTTCAAACCTATCGGAATCCCCCCAGAATATAAGATTTGTACTTGGAGGCATGGAAAGTACTGGGTGGGCCAATTTGGTAGAAAAGTGGTATATCAAAGAAACAAAGACCCAAGAAACATTATGACGTAAGTCATCTCTGCGCACTTATTCGACGGCATAGAAGAACTGGTGTCAGTGGGCTAAAGATAAAAAGGTCTCAATAAATGACCCTATTCCAACAAAAGTGGCACGGTAGCGTTTCCTATATTATAAGAAGAAATTAATATAGATACTTGCCTATGACCCATCTACTTACACAAATCAACAATTGCAACGTTTTCGAATCCCCTTAACGCCGATAAGGTATCCAACAACCCCTTAATTAAGCACATCCTGAAAGGAATCTCAAGCTCAAATCCTCGAATCTCTCAGTTCGTCGAATAAAAATCTGGGATATTAACAAATTATTAACTTAGGTACAGGACAACCCTCCAGATCCAAACAACCTATTTCAAGTCACTAAACATTTAGCAACTCTGCTGCTTTTATCATCTGGAAAAAGAGTGCAAGACTTGACACTCCTCAGGATATATTCTGACGGTTCGGTGTCACTGTCATTAGATTTTATCTTTTCCATTCTGGAGCCTGACGAATCACCTCGAGCCTTTCTCACCTTGCTCCAAAAGAGTTTGGGGTTGTTGTCGAAGTTCTTCGCGAGCCTCTCCTCCTCAATCACACTAGCTTTTTCACGCTTTTCTTTCACTAAAGTTTTGGTAGCATTCTTGCATTGCCGGTATATTTATTTCTTTATCTCTGTCATACTGTCATTTAGATTCAAAGAAGAAACATAGTCCTACCACGCTTTCTTCTTACTTTCTACAGAGCTTTTTAACTCTGCGTCCCACCATGCATCCCCTTTTGCTGTGCTATGCTTCTTTGAGCAGCAACATATTTCTTTCGCTGATTCTACCAAACTCTCTTTCAAACAATTCCAGCATTCATCTATGTTTGAGTCCGAAGAACCAGCTGTCAAGAGCTTGTCCCGGACTCTGTTTTCATACATTTTCCTCACGCTCTCATCTTGCAACTTTTCAACTTTGATTCTTTTAAGCCCTCCGAAGGGGATACGCTCTCGCCAGTGCCTCCACTTCCTAAACAAACCACTAAACCGCGCATTTACAAGATAGTGGTCCGATTCAAGAGTGGGGCCTCTATACGCACAAGTATCTTGAAGTTTATTTCGGAGCCGGTTATCTACCAGGATTAAATCTATCATGCTTTCCTGTTCGTTTCGTCTCCACGTATACATATGAATATCCTTGTGTTGGAATATTGTATTAGACCCAAGGAGGCCCCTTTCCAAACATACATCCACAATGAGCTTACTTAAATCATTCACTCTCTTATCACCATAAGGACCAAGAGCATCGTCGCAAGTTTGCCGCCTGGTTCCCACCCATCCGTTCAGGTCGCCACACAAAATCATCTTTTTATTCGCATCAGCCAGATTCAGAACTTCCCTGACATTATCCAAAACTTCTCAAGGTCCTGGGGTGTCGACGAGCTTACGGGAGCGTAGGCTCCAACCAAAAACACTCTAGTGACACCCAGTTTTAAACGGACCCAGAGAAGTCTCGCATCATGCAGGCCATAATCTCTCACTCCAGAAGCCAGGCGACGGGACAACAAGATACCCACCCCCATGCTGGCACGATCGCTTGGTGGCACTCCAGACCACAGAGCCATCATGCCATCAGGGAGATCACAGGTTTCACTGCCCCTTCGCTTAGTCTCTGTTTGACACAGAGCATCCAGGCGTCTCTCTTTCATTACATCAATCACCTCATGCATCTTATTTTCCATACCACCTCTTACATTCCAGGTGCCTATTCGGCACTCTGCATCCCACGACTCGCCAGTTCGGGCCCGGCGTGATGGGTGGCAGCCTCCATCGCCGCCTCTGCCTATGTTCGTACCGACGGGGGCGGGCCGGTACGCGTCGCCTCGGGGGGACACCCTAGACTGCACTGCGGTACTTCCTCGGTCCAAGATTGCAGCCATAACGGCTGGCAGGGGTCGCGACGACCACGCTCTTGGACAAGACCCCCTAAGTACTACATGGTTTATTATATCTTCGAATGAAGTTACTAATATAATACCAATCGAACTTCACTTTAAGAAGTTCGTTTGATTTTGTATTATTATTCTGTAAGCAAGACAAATAAAAACAAATATTATCGATAATACTGGGTATTCAAAAAGTAATATGAAGGTATTATTGGCTAGGCGAAGCTAAATATAATTGATAAAAACCTTTTTTTTTATCGCGTGGTAAACTCTTTAACTCCAGGTCTTCGCACTAACATCAACACACTCGGATGATGAAATAGAGGATATGTACGAAGACATATCCAAAGCCTTACACAATACCTTCAAGGCCCACTTCAACGTTGTCATGGGGGATTTCAACGCAATAGTGGGAGTACAAACATGTAGCGAACCGGTAGTGGGTCGACACGGATTCGGTAGCAGGAACCATATGGGATAAATGCTCGTCAACTTCCTGGAAAAAGAGGGGCTATTCTTAATGAACTCTTTCTTTCAGAAATGGCCCCAACGGAAGTGGACGTGGCAAAGTCCCGACGGTAACACTAAGAACGAGATCGACTTCATCATAGCGGACAAGAAGCGCTTATTTAGAGATCTCTCAGTGGTAACAAGGTTTAAAACCGGTAGCTACCACCGGCTTGTGCGAGGCACTCTGCTCTCTGCTCCGATTCGCTGCTCTGGAAAACACAATTGATGACGATATCGATGAGGAACTCGACCAGGTGGTTGACATCCTAAGGGAAGAGGTAACAAGGTTCTGCAAGATGCGGCGCAACGAAAAGAAATTGAGACATTCAACGGAATGTCTGCAACTCATGGAGAAAAGACGCAAAGACCCCGCATTCACTTCGTCAGAACAACGGGCATTGAATAAAAAGATCACGAAGCTGGTAAGACGAGACGTCCGACGCTCTAACACATGCCAAATAGAAAGAGCGATTGAGCGGAATCGGGGGTCAAAAGTCTTCGCACTGTTGTGCTTGGCCGAAGCCATCTGACGAAGCTGACCACTCAAAGCGGAAGAGTCGTCGTCTCAGTGCCAGACATTCTCGCGGAAGTCGAAAATTTCTATTCCCAACTTAACGCCACGCAAGTTAACCAACCGGAACCCGACATAAGGGATTTAAGAGCCAACACAGACGAGCTGCCAGAAGTCAGCCTTGACGAAATCGAGATGGCTCTAAAACAACTTAAAAATGGAAAAGCCCCGGGTCATGACGGAATTACTACGGAGCTTCTAATGGCAGGAGGTACTCCTATGCTCAAACAACTTCAGCGTATATTTAATTCCGTTATCTTCTCTGGGAGAACTCCAAAGGCATGGAACAGGAGTGTAGTCGTTTTTTTTTCAAGAAGAGAGACAAGATCCTTCTGAAAAACTATCGACCGATTTCCCTCCTAAGCCATGTCTACAAGTTGTTTTTTAGAGTCATCACAAATCGCCTAGCGGGATGACTTGACGAGTTTCAACCAACGGAACAGGCTGGTTTCAGGACAGGATATGGCACCATAGACCACATTCACACAGTGCGGCAGATTATGCAAAAAACCCAGGAGTATAATCAGCCCCCGTGCATGGCATTCGTGGACTATGAGAAAGCCTTCGACTCCATCGAAACCTGGTCTGTTCTCGAATCCCTGCAACGTTGCCAGGTCAACTGGCGATACATCCAAGTGCTGAGATGCCTGTATGACGCTGCAACAATGACCGTCCAAGTATAAAATCGGCGGACTAAGCATATTCCCCTGCATCGAGGAGTGAGACAAGGCGATGTAATCTCACCTAAATTGTTTACGACTGCACTGGAGGATATGTTTAAGACGCTGGACTGGAAAGGACGCGGCATTAACATTAACGGTGAGTACATCTCGCACCTAAGATTCGCGGATGATATCGTCATTATGGCGGAGACGGTGCCGGAATTACAACAGATGCTGTGCGGTCTAGCTGATTCTTCCCAACGCATTGTCCACCGGATGAACATGAATCAAAACCAAGATTATGTTCAATGAACATGTCATTCCGGAGTAGTTGTAAATGCAACTACTCTCGAAGTTGTTCGAGAATACATCTACCTCGGACAAATACTACAATTAGGTAGAAACAACTTTAAGAGAGCGGTCCGCAGGAGGATACAGCTGGGCTGGGCAGCATTTGGGAAACTTCGTCAAGTCTTCTCGTCGCCAATACCTCAAAGTTTGAAGACAAAAGTCTTTGATCAGTGCGTCCTATCTGTCATGACATACGGAGCCGAGACATAGACACTTACGGTAAGACTAATCCACCAAATGAAAGTTACTCAGCGGGCTATGGAGAGATCTATGCTCGGAGTTTCTCTGAAAGATCGAATCCGGAATGAGGTGATCCGACAGAGAACCAAGGTCATCGACATAGCTCACAGAATCAGCACGCTGAAGTGGCAGTGGGTTGGCCATATTTGCCGAAGGACCGATAACCGCTGGGGCAGACGTGTTCTCGAGTGGAGACCGCGGCTTGGTTTACACTTGGCTTGGACACATTAATTTTACACAAATATTCGCGTCCGTCATCTTGGATTTCAAAATAATACCCCATATTCTTAATCAGAATCCGCTAAAACTGATACCCATATTGATTTTACACGAAAAGTCGCGTCTGCCATTTTGGATTTTAAAATTAACCACATAATCTTAATGAGCATCCCCTAAAACCCCTAAAACGATACCCATGTTGATTTTACGTCATATATTCTTAATCAGCATCCCCTAAAACCGAAGTAGTGTCCTACATTATGGATTTCGAAATTAACGCAATATTCGTTATCAGCGCATCTCCTAAAACTTCAAAAGTGATACCCATATTGATTTTACACAAAAAGTCGCGTCCGCTATCTTAGATTCCAAAATTAACACTATATACGTAATCAGCATCCCCTAAAGCCCCAAAAGTGACACCATTGCATAATAAGCCACTCCGCCATCTTGTATCTAGAAAGATCTAGTCTGAAATCGATTCCGAGAGCCCTGAAACCAATCGATTCACGAATTAATGGTAAAAAGTACTAATCGACAATATTACTTATCCAAGTTGTGCAGGTAGGTATATGAATTTTAATAATCGTCGAACATGTATATTGTTAAAAATAAGATTTTAAAAGTATGTTGTCTTTTTAATGATCTCTAAATCGAAAGCATCCAGAAATGGTACTCGGTCACTGGAATTAAAAGATAACATTTTCATTTAATCGCCATAATGATCAAGAATCAATTTTAGTGCGTTCGTTTATAGATAGATAGAATACTCTTTATTGTACACACCAAATGCATTATAACATAACAAAGTAGTTGTTGTAAAATAACAAGTACAATTGGCATAGCCTTATTGCTAAAAGCAATTTCTCCCAGACAACCAAGTCAAAAGAAATACAACAAAAATAAAGGGCAGTTGGTGGCGTACATTTATTCAGAATAAAGTAACTATACATATACAAAATATGACATACATATATAGTAAGAAATATATTAAATTTATACATAGTGCAATAGAAATAAACGTAACGTATAAATAAGGATAGGTAAATACAAAAGGTTAGAAGTTATGACAGCGTCTCACTATTGACAACAGAGAGGAAGTGGTTCTTAACCATCATTTTAAAAGTAGCCAATATGTGTGCACGTCTAATTGACTCAGGTAATGCATTCCACAAGCGGACAGCTTGAACTGAAAAAGATTTATCATAGAAATTTGTGGAATGCATCGGTGTTTTTAGTCTGAGATTTTCTGATGACCTTAGGAATCTTGAATGTGTTTCGTGAAGAAACTCTAATCGTTCTTTGAGGTACAATGAATCGACATATCTACTTCAGTACTATCACTCATGGGGTAGGCAGAGAGTACAGAGTTCCAATAGGTTCTTTCCTTAAAGACCTCCCTGGCTACTTTGTTAGTACTCATAGTTTGTAAATCTCTCATAGTATGTAAACATAAACGGGACTAAATATAATAAATAAAATGATTATAATATCCCCGATTATTCCAATCCTCATTAATGTTAAAAAGATTCATGTTTAGATCATCTTCTTAGCCCATAAACAACTATTGGTATATAGGCCCCCACTGCTCGAAAAACATTTTCAAGTATTTTTTTAACGTTCGTTTTGCAAACGTTGTAATAATAATAATAATTCATTTATTCGCGCAGACAACACTGATCCACTATCCGTTAGCAAGCTTAAATTCTAGGAGTTAGTAGAAATTAATCAAACTAAAACAAATCAAATCAAATCAAACCAAATCAAATCAAATCAAATCAAATCAAATCAAAATAAATTAAATTGATTCACTACCATGCATCTTTTTATTAAACATTGCCAGATAGGGGAGGCAATGTCTTCCGCCACAACCTTCAGTATGCTGTTGGGACTGCGCCTAACCGCTCCAACTAATGTTGCCGTCTTTTTCCTGATGATGGCTGAAAAACCATCAGTTTGGTACTGTGCAAACATCTCCGAGGCACTGCAAAACCGGGGTAGTCCCAGCAGCATTCTGAAGATATTGTTATATTGGATACGCAGGGCATCCGTCGATCTTTTGGTGTGGCTAACCCAGAGATTTCCCGAGTAAAAACCTTGACAGTACGCCTTAAAGAGCGTAATCTTAACGTCGTCAGAGCA
The DNA here is from genome assembly GCA_905147815.2 of Phalera bucephala. Classification (NCBI taxonomy): domain Eukaryota; kingdom Metazoa; phylum Arthropoda; class Insecta; order Lepidoptera; family Notodontidae; genus Phalera; species Phalera bucephala. The sequence continues at coordinate 17,179,976 of LR990622.1, forward strand.
ACGGTAAAATCTACGGGTCAGCATATTACCTCTGACCGATAGCGCTCTGCGCTCTCTCTCAATATCCATATGGTCTTTAAGGTCGTCGGTAAGAATGTGCCCCAGATATTTGAAAGTTTTTACATGTCTAATATTTACTCCATTTAAGGTGAAAATGGGTAAGGACGGGGTAAAACGCTTACCGGCGGCCCCAAAGACCATATATTCACATTTTTGCACATTGTATCGTAGCCCATGCGCACCAATATATTTCTCACAAACTTTTAACATCTCCCTGATCGATCCAGCACTAGGGCCCAGCAGTACCATATCGTCTGCGTAACTGATGTTGTTAACGCTTATACCCCCTATTCGGCAACCAACATGCATACTGCTGAGCTCCACCAAGAGATCATTAACATAGAGGTTGAAGAGTCTCGGCGATATCAACTATGACGTTCTATTTCGGTGCTGAAAAAAAAAGCGTTCGTGCGTATGCCCGCTTTGTCACTTCCCTATTAACGCATACTAACGCAGATCTACAAATTCACATCGACATATAATTGACACGCTACCTCAGCGATACACTCCGCCCATGTATCAAACGTCCTTGGTCTGTCTAAGAGGGTGATTAAATTTCCCGACCCCGACTCCGACCGGCCCTTGAGAGGCCACTTCAATCGCGTCAGGTCGGAGTCAGAGTCGTCGTGTAAAAAAATAATGTGGAAATGAAAGTGATTGATGATGTATCGTAACATCAATATATTATTAAGTTTTCTTTATTCGTATGTCTCTCTGTCTTTCCGGTCCTGATAAAATAGAGAAATAGGTAGACTGAATATAATAATAAAATAATTATCTTCAATCAGTCAGCGCGCGCGCTTCTTCACTGAGGGACGTGTACTCTAAAGATATATCGATGTTTTAATAGACAAGACATCAACGTTTTAAATTGCAAATTATTTATGTATCGATTTCGCGTTAGGTTAGTGCAATGCAGGCAACGGATGTAGAGTGTTGCCATAGATACATTTAAGGAGCTATATTATTGCATTGTCACCGAATTTATATTCGTATGCTAAATTGCAGATCATGCAGATGCCCGCAAGTATTTGAGAAATGGATCACAAATTTTGAATGAACAGACGTACGAATAAAAAAAGTATAATGAAGACTTGTAAAACATCGATTTATCGATAAATCGATATTCGTCTAAGATAACGATGACCGCATCACTAAATGTCCTAAGTTGGATTCGACGCATGACTAGCTTCCAACCTGTCTCTACTCCCGACTCCGACCTGACGGCCTTGTAATGGCGTCTCAAGGCTGTCAGGTCGGAGTCGGGGTCATGCAATGTGATCACGGCTTAATGGAAACTGAGTGAGGAAAAGCTTTTATTTAACTTGCAATGTTCGTATGTCTGTCTGTCTTTCCGGTTAAAATCTTTGATTTTTTAAGCACTTGCGGGTATTCGATTGAGCTGAAGTTTGGCATAAGTATGTAAAGTCGATGACAATGCAATAATATGGTACCATGGAGCTGGTCTGATGATGGAGTCGGAAGGAAACCATAGGAACTCCTCAACTAAGTTTCGTCTGTCAAAAATTCACACGTCTTTCATGGGGCACTGTGTTAGATTTTAAAACAAAATTCCAATTTACGTCACTAAACTTAGTGAAAATAAGTTCAAAGCTTGTGTAAAACGAACACTTTGTAAGCAAGCTTATTATTCAATAGAAGATTGTTTAAATGATAAAAATGTTTGGATAGATGCTATTCCAGCTCCACTTGAGTCATGACAACCTATTCAACTGTTTTTAGTTAACATTCCCTCTTCTTCTTCTTCAAGTTATGGCTTCACAATAATTATAAGTGTATTTTGCCAGTGTCCAGTGAGATATATAATCGTGTTTGTTTAAGTTAATTGGACTCCCCGATGCATTTGATGACAACGATGATAATGAAATTAATGAAGTACCACACCCTGGATAGTAAAGCGGTGGATACTTTACATACCAATTGCAACGGCCGTTTTAAGGGAAGTCGAAAAGGCACGTTTTATCACTTTGTTACAATAACCTTCACTCATGCACATATAAGAATACATAATGGTTAATATTCCACTAACATTACACATTATTAGTTATAACACAAGTTTTGGAAATTAAAACAAATTGTCAACATCACTCTTCGACTTCCCGCCAAAATTCCTCCTAACATTCCCTCTCTTCCTTCTATTAATTTAACACAATGTGTACTTGTTTTGCAAATGAGGGAACCATGTAGCCATTTTCATAAATAGTATTATTCGCTCTTTTAACTTAGACTCACCTGATGACCAACCTACATTGTTCTTCCATACCCCACAACAGAATGTAGATGAAAAAGTTTGTAATTTTTTATTTTAAAAGAGTAACCTCCACGGTCTTGCCCTTCTTCTCCACAGGAATGACATTCCGAAGTGGCGGTAGGGTCTTTGTTACTTTTCTGTCGATTCATTAATACTGTAATGGTTTACATGAATAAAAAATATTCTGATTCTGATTTTGAGTCAAGCAAGATATTTTCATAGTGTGTTTTGCTATAAAAGCTTGTTTTTAAAAAGGTCTTCTTCTTCTTTTTTAAGTTATGAATTCACACTAATTTTAAGTGTATTTTGCCAGTGTCCAGCTCTGTCGCTTCCGAAAAGAGAATGAGTCCGTCCCCGCCCTCTGTGTACCTTTTATCCTCGTACGAAAGTTCTAGAATGGACGCGAACCCTCTAAGTATATCGATAGAAGTACATCGAAAATTAGCCGGAAAGCCCCACAAAGCGGTATTATTATTATATACCTATTTGTACGTGAACAAGTAGGTACTTGTGTATCGTGACAGCGCGCCGGCAATAATTAAAGGGGAGGAGCCTTCTAGACATTTAGCACTTAAGCGCGGATTCTAGATCTTTCTTGACGGATCGACAATCCTCAAACCTAAGGGTATGTAATGCATTTTAAAATTAACATCCCGATAAGGGGTTCATGAGATATCGGGGTGTATTGGAGTCGTATCATTATTATTTAAAGTTTTCATTAGTTGGCAATACTGTAGCAAAACGGCTGCTCCATTATAATACCTAGTAACGTGTTAGATGATGTCAAATGGACTTTTAATATAAAATCTAACACAATAGGTGCTCCATGAAAGACGTGTAAACCTTTGACAAGAAACTGCGATTATCACCTTGCTGATTAAAGGGATCTAATTTTTTTCTCTAATGGGTACACAATGTTTTCATAAATATACTAACAGGCGACGTCGAGTTATTATCTTAAAGAATCGCGACTACCTAAGTTTTAGATGACCCTAATAGCCCTTTTTAGCAAGATGTATTGGTACAATGTAGAAAAGAAAGTACCAATGTTCCTTAACAAAGGCATTTCTTGGCACCTAAGAACAATCTTCTTCAAATATCACTCAACATCACCGCTCACGCCTGCTCCCACACGTCTCTATCAGTATGTCTCTGTCAACCCCTACCAGAAAGAACCACCATCATCAAATATCTTGGAGTACACGTAGACATTAATTTTTAAGGCTCACATTGACGTTCTACAAATACTTTCGTAAGCTAAATCAGAATATTTTTTATTTATGCTAAACTTAAAACACATATTTATGAATCGTCAGAGAATGGTAGAGTACATGGTGATGGTAGAGTCTAACGATGGGCGATTATTACTAAAAACAATCGAATCATTCGATTGTTCCTTTTATTCGAATGCAGTCGAATGATAATCATAATTCTTCGATTGTTGGTCGATTGTTAGATTGTTGCTTAGCGTTTTGACCGCGCGCGCGTAAATTTAATAACGAGTGTGCAATCGACGCACGAATCGAACGCACCATCGATTATATTGGCATCGTTCGATAGATTTGAATCAGGAGTTGTTTTTTAATTTTTTATAAAATAATTGATGTACATAAATATAATTACTTATAAACATAAATTATTATATAAAAAAATAAATATTATAAGTATTTTTATGAATTGTACTTATTTACTATTAGTAAATATGTATACTACTACGTATACGTAAATAGGTATAATTCATAAAAAAAAACTTTGGAATTTGTGGTATTTTATTATCATGCCAGCCAGATATCCTGCGGGGTAGGTATAGTGATAATAATTACGTTAGATTTATTTTAATTTATCTATAATTCAATCGATATTTCCAAGTTACTTTGCCTAAGCCCTTAACCAACAGTAATTACTGATTAACTAAAAGCCATTGCTAACAATCGGAACATTCTCCCCGTATCGAATGTGACCTGCGCATTGGCGATGCGCCGTCGATTTTCATTCGTTGGTCGATTGTTATTCGAATGTATTTTTGTGAGGACGAATGAATTGACAATCGAATGTGTGTAACTACAATTGTCGATTCATTCGATAGTTTTTTTCGTAACAATCGCCCATCGCTAGTAGAGTCTTTAACTTCGGAATGTCATTCATACCTGTGGAGAAGAACGGCAAGAATTATTTGCTCTTTTTTAAATTTTTTTTTTCATCTACATTTTGTTGAAGGGTATGGGAGAACAATATAGGCTGGTCTATCAGGTTGGTCTAAGTTAAATAAATATAATTAACTGTTCAAATAATGGCTATATAGTGAACACATTTTACAAAAAGAAACGAAAAAAAGTAATTGTAAATTAAAAGAAGGAAGAGAGGGAATGGTAACTAATAATAGCTGAACTATTAAAGTTATCTATTACTCAAGTGGAGTTGGAACAGCACCTATCTTAGCATTTTATCGTTTAAATAATCTCTCTCTCTCTCTCTTCAATTGTTCCCTCATGACTGCTAATCTTGACTCCGTTGCTGGACTTCTTTTATAATTCTCTCCATCTGCTTCGATCACTTGCCAGGTGGAGCGCCGTGCTGACTGGTATCTCGAGCTGTTTGGATTTCTGATCCGACCATCTCTTAGGGCTGCGTCCCCTTGGTCTCTTCCCCTCTATTTTGCCTTAAATAATCTATTTTTGTATAATAAGCTAGCTAATAAAGAGTTCGTTTAACAAAAGCTTTGTGCTTATTTTTAGTAAGCTTAGTGACGTCCAGTGGAATTTCATTAAACTCAAACTCAAATAAACTCAAACTCAAATAATTTATTTTGTATAAGCCCTGCGGAGGCGCTTACAAATAGTCAATTTACATAAATCTAATTTAACTACTAATCTACCACCGGATCGGAACGAGGCCTCCACTGAGAAGATCCGGCGAAGAAACTCAGTGGGCTTGTCTTTTTAAGGTTTCGTACCTAAAACGAAACCCTTATAGGATCACTTCGTTGTCCGTCTGGATTTGAGTTGGCGAAAAATGTGGAACGCGGCTGTTTAAGTGAAATCAATGTTGTTATAAATTGCATTTATGGGTTTTTGAAGGTGCTCATTACGAATATGGCATTAATTTTGAATTCCACGATGTCGGACGCGACTTTTGATTTAAATCAATATGGCGTTAATTGCTAGATCCAAGATGGCGGTTGTGACTTTTTATTTAAAATGAATATGAGTGTCTTTTTTAGGGTGTTAGGGGATGCTGATTACCTGTGTGGATTTGCTAGATCTCCCATCGGGCGCGTCCCCGGGTGGTGGATAGAGGAATGCCTCCCAGATATGGGTGGTACCGGGGAAATGAAATACCCGGCTCGAACCAAACTGGCTACCTGGAGAGCGCCAAATACTCCTGAGGGTGGCACACTACAGCTTCTTCAGTACTGGGCTGGAGCTGACTACGACCGCGTGATCCAAACAGGTCCAGTACAAGATAGCGGCCGGCGTACCTATTCGGCGGGTGTACTGTAGGTTAGAAACATAAAACGATACCTATAAGGAAGGTAAGGTTTAAAGGGAATCTACCCCAAGGAGGCACCCGCAAAGCTGGAGAATGCCCTCCCTAGCACAGCTCGGGCAGATGCCCTACGTATTCTTGGGCGCAAGACACTGCCAACATCACCGGACATTAACCCACAAAACGACACACAGCTTTGCAGCATACATTTTTGGGAGACTAGGCATCCAGAGGACGCCATTCGAAAAAAGATCGATAACGCTTTCTAGCGATACGCCAAGACAAGAATAGACAGCACGGGAAATAACAGAAAGAAGCGAATCTCTTTTTGTTATTTCCGGTGAAAGAGACTGGGAGAAAGAATAGCAAGAAGGGGATAAAGGCGCATGGACACGGCGGATGATACCACAATTAAAACCCTGGATTCTACGAAAACATGGAGAAGTAGACCGACTGCTGACGCAAGCCCTCACAGGACACGGGGTGTTTAACACGTACCTCCACGCAATAGGCAAAGCGGCCAGCGACACATGTCCTTACTGCGACGAGCTAGATACCCCGGAGCATGCGATCTGGCATTTAGCCAGGCATTCAAGAAAGAGAGAAGAATCGCCGAGGGGAAGGATGAACTCATCAGTCCCGAAAACTTAATACCCAGGATGATCTCAAACCCCAACAACTGGACACGCGGTGCACAAATGATTAGAGGCATTCTAAGGACAAGAGAAATTGATGAAATGGAAAGGCAACAATGAAACCATTTGACGGACGATTTAGCGCAGTGGTTAAGAGCTTGAGCCGCTCCGCCCACTGTGACTAATAGTCGCGGGTTCGATTTCCGCACGGGACAAATCTTTGTGTGATCCACAATTATTTGTTCCGGTCTGGGTATTTGTGTATGTGAAATTTCATGTTTGTAAACGCACCCACGATATAGGAATAAATCCTAGTGTGGGGCAACGCTTAAAACAAAAACCCCCAACTACTCCTTGAAGTAATGCTAATCAGCGGTACCAAGAAGATAGCTAAAGAAGGGAGGAGGTTTTAGTCCGTAGGTCACTGAGGGACAACATAAATCTCGGTGGAGTCGGGCATGCTGTATGATGCGGGTCATGCCGTATCCATGAGGATTTCCTCCTTCCACGCAAAAAAATACAAGGGGATGCTGATTACGAATATGGCGTAAATGTTGAAATTCAAGATGGCGGACGCGACTTTTGATGTTAAATTAATATGGACATCACTTTAGGCGTTTTAGGGGATGTTGATTACGGATACAACTACTCACCATAACCCCGAAATATTGGAGCTCCTTGGATTTGTCTTGACAAATACCATTGTTTACGTATTATTAAATTGTATTTTTTAGTTTAATATAAACTCGCTAGATGGCGCTCATTGCGACGCCTGGAGTTGTAAATCGCGGTATTAAGTTTTTTATATAGTTCATATACTCGATAGTTTTTTTTTGTATTGTTAGATCGTAAGCACAGATTACAAGGTTACCGCTTCTGGATCTAATATAGATCACGGTATCCTAATAGTTAGTTTTATTACCGCATCCTGTAGGATCTACCTAGCACTTTAAGTCTAGACCCCAGACCTTAATTAACCTTAGTACTTGTCGGTCTCGGTTGTGTTTTTGCCATAGGGCTTTTGCTATAAAAGCTTGATATCATTTATTATTTATGAAACATTTTGATGATTCTTTTTGCTTAGTGTGTAGTTCCATCCATTTTAATTACATTGGATCTTGGGATTCGAAAATACACCAGGGAACTCCTTAACGACAAACAATACGAAGGTGTAGATTCAGTTAGTTTGAGTTTATGACCATCCTATAGGCACTTTAGGCACTTTACTATTGAACTAAACAAAATATTAACGGACGCCAAAAAGGAAGGTTCAGAATTAATCTGTATACATATTTTTTATATATGTTTGACTATAACTTCTTCGTTTATAATCCCATATAATGTTAATAAAAAATCTTTTAAAAAACATGCTTTTATTGTGACAATACGACGGAAATATTTTATTCAGCCGAGGAGTTACTTTCGCCTCCTTCCGGCTCAGACCCTGCTCGCCACCTAGGTATATGGTCTACATAAATTAAACGAGCCCAAATACGATAGAGTTACGTAATATATTAGGCGAATTCCTATAGGTACTTTCTGTCTCCACCACCAGACTCTGGCAACTGTAGTCTATAGAAATTTAAAAAAAAACCAACAAGCCCAAACATGATGGGGCTATCTTGTTTAGTTGAAAAGTTTTTAGGGTCACTTAAAACTGTAGTACTAATCAAGACAAATCCAACAGGCTCAAACACGATTCCAGTGCAATAGATAAGAATTAATTCAATGATAGATTTTATCATCATTATATTAATACGTGAAGCAAAAACTGCGTTTTTTTACGAAAATTACGCGGACGGAGGAGTATAAAATTTTCCACACTCATAGTTTATATAGAGAAGGAGTGCAGAATGCGAATTTTTTTATATTGAGTTCTTAGATTTACGCGAATATTACACATGAAATAAAACTACTTTACGGATTTTATCGCGGTTTATTTATTTTTTTATTTTTAGTTCCCGACGTTTCGAGTGCTTTGCAGCACCCATGGTCACGGGAGGGACTGAGGTGTTAGACGTCCAAAAGGCATAGTTGTTCCGGGGTACCCTCAAACTTCTTAATTATTTTTATTGTTGTTGGTCCGATCTACGCAGAATGAGCTCACGGTGTCTTGAGGTCTTGCAGTGTTATGCTTGGTTTTGGATTTGATTATATTAATTACCGGATCCCAAGACGATGGAAGCACCCAGCCATCTTCTCTTTTGAAATTAGGATGTTTTTTAATTTCAATAGCCTCGCGAACCATCCTTGGTAGGAATCGGTGTTCTTTTACGAGGATTTGTGGTCTATCAAATCTGATGTTATGGCGGGTGCGGTCAAGGACATGTTTTAGGTCAGCTATGTGTTCTTTAACCCGAGTTTTTACCGGTCTTTTTGTTTGTCCTATATAAGAGAGACCACATTCACAATCAAGCTTGTAAAATCCTGCATCTTGTAGAGGGATCTGACACTTGACAGATGGTAAAAATTGACTGATCTTCTTCGGCGGCTTATAAAATGTTTTAATCGAAGCACGCTTCAAGATGTAGCCAATCTTGTCCGTGACTCCTCTCATGTAAGGTAGTACAGCAGGGAGACGCTCAACTGTGGCTGGTTTCACTCGGTCACTGTGACGTTGGCGTGGGACTCGAAGCTTATTGTCGCGCAGGACTTGCTTTTGGACGTCTAACACCTCAGTCCCTCCCGTGACCATGGGTGCTGCAAAGCACTCGAAACGTCGGGAACTAAAAATAAAAAAAAAAATAAACCGCGATAAAATCCGTAAAGTAGTTTTATTTCATGCGAATTTTTTTTTTAATTATGCATAAAAGATACATTAAATCAATAAAAAAACATTACACACCTTACCATGTTTCTGACACACACACGCATATATACTCTTTTGTTTATTGTTGAAGTCTGTGATCAAATTGAGAATTGATTCTTTTCTTCTTCTTCTTCTTCAAGTTATGGCTTCACACTAATTATAAGTGTATTTTGCCAGTGTCCAGTGAGATATATAATCGTGTTTGTTTAAATTAATTCAACTCCCCAATGAGTTTGATGACAACGATGATAATGAAATTAATGAAATACCCCACCCTGGATAGTAAAGCGGTGGATACCTTACATACCAATTGCAACGGCCGTTTTGAGGGAAGTCGAAAATGCACGTTTTATCACTTTGTTACAATTACCTTCACTCATGCACATATAAGAACACATAATGGTTAATATTCCACCAACATTACACATTATTAGTCGAAATAACAGAAGTTTTGGAAATTAAAACAAATTGTCAACATCACTCTTCGACTTCCCGCCAAAACTCCTCTGAGAATAGATTATTATTGTTCGTCTTTAATATTGTTCGTCTATAGTCTTACTGAATGTCAAACATAACCAGCAAACGATGAAAGAGTTTTTACAAAAAAGCATCGTTTACAGAGAAGTTTTGTATCATTAATTAAATTATCGAAATATGTATGTCAAGTTCAATGACAGCATTCTCTTTTTGGTTTTTTGTTTCAATAAAAAAAAGGTATTCTTTATTTTAATAATTTTTTTTTTTTTTTTTTTTAATTTCATATAATTTGTTTGAAAAAAATAGGCAAATTAACCTTGGCGTCTGTGATTATAGAAGTATAGTCTTTAACAATAGAACCTTAATAATGTTAAAACTTATAATTTAAATTAATTTTGGTATCTAAGGAAAGAACCTATTGGAACTCTGTACTCTCTGCCTACCCCGTGAGGGAGCTGGCGTGATGATATAGATAGATAGAATTTTGGGCGAATTTCGACCAATGGGCGACCACTAGTTAAAATAAATCGACATACCTAGACCACAGTTCAGTCATTTCGATACTGGCCTATAGCGCTCAAAGGCCACCGAAAGCTCACGAACGTAGTTTCGGTTTCGGCCCTAGTTTCGGTTTGATTTCTGTCGAAACCGAAAATATAATTATGCGCTGAAACTGGCTGAAACCGAACCCGAACCCGGGACCCTCAGAGCGTGAGTCCTACTCACACTTGTCCTGTTAATTTATTTAATTCTCTTTCTCTTTTTTTTAATCATATTGTGTGGATACAATGTTTAGGTTACAATTAAATAGTTTTCGATCTGGCTCCAGTGTGATGCCGTACGACCGAGATATGAGACGAATGAAGTTATTTATAAAGAGTGTCTAAAGGATTGCAGATGGACCAGTCCCCACAAGCAGCATCCGTTCACAAGTATGACTATTGGAACAGCCATCACTCCCCCCAGTAAAAAAATTAACCCAGTGATGTACACATGTTGCGGATCTAAGACTACCAAAATGGCGCAACCTGCTGACTTCCAGTCAATAGCAATTCACTTCTTGGGGTGGGCAACGCTAAGTGCATCTTCTGGAAATGTTGGAAGTTAAGAGAGCTTTACTGAAGCCTGCAGCTGGATTGACTTTTAGTTATCGAACCATTGATCTGTACAAGCGCTGGGATGTCTTTGCTGAGACATACTCTTATTCCATCTATAATAAGTAAAAAACATACACAGTTAAAATACGTCCTAATCTAAATAAGGATAAACGGAGAAAACGTAACGTTTGTCCAACTGAATCTCGTTACACGAGACACTCGCATAGATTCTATTGTTTCGTATATCCATTGGGGAGGAAATCTGTATAATAAAATCAACACCTCTTTGACAATATACCCATTGCGTAAGTTAGTATGTAAAACTACGTTATGTAAATGGCTAAATCCTCTTGACTATTGGGCAACTGAAAGTCTGCTTAAACTAATCCGCTAATATTATTAATACGTACGCTAACACTTACGTGCACGTAAGCATATTCATACACACATACACACACGAACGCACACATTCACACGCTCTCGCATACACTCTTTGTATGTATATCCCCTCTGCTCTATAGCTGCGCTCAACATAAACTTTATAAATTTGTATATTTAAAATTCTATCACACTAAAGTGTGTTTATAGTTGACCTAATAATATGTGTTACCTTTTTGCTACATTTATGTTTAAAAACAGTTAAGTTTCATGATATACGAGTAGGTATTCTTGCCTCCGCGAGACAGGCTCTACCTAGTGTGGAAAGCATTAGTACAATCATATTCCCTTTTCTTATTCTTTTTTTTAACGATGTACATAATTGTCTTAATATTTATTATAATCTTAAATATTTTAAATTATTATTGCTGTTCTTTGTTTCCTAAGATTTCCAAAGATTAGGGTCTACCATAGATTCCATAGTGCTCCAGTTGCTGGTTGCTCATGTTGTTGCTGTATCTCATGTTCAATACAATCAAATGCCATGGAAAATTCACAAGAAGTGCCTTGATGTGAAAGATGATTACTGCTTCAGCTTCTTTACAGCTTTACCAGACAAGTCGGCGGTAGTAGAACAGCGCTCTTTGGTGAAGCCAAATAGCTGTATCGTGCAGGTCCCTCATTCGCTATGACCGAACACGGCGCGTTACGATAACTTCGTGAAATGATCGTATAATGGTATTCTGTATGCCACTTGAGTACAATGAATGAGGGCGCAGGATGTAAATCGTATTAAAATTATCTAACATTTAAATAAGCATTATTTTCAAACGCTTTACTGAGTATTGGCAGAACAGAGGCTGGCGTATTTGGGATCATCAATTAAATGACAGGTTGTAAAATTAAAAATTTATTGTTCATAAGTTGGTACTTACATTACTATGAAACATCAGTTTTACCTACATTGGCCATAAAAAGTAACGGCAGTATGTATACATATAAATGATGGATAAATTAATTCTAAAGGTCAACTCATATAGTAGTAGGCATGTAAACGGATATCACTTTTTATATCTAAACATTCGTCACCGTACGATAAATTATGGAGTAAAAAATGATAAATTTCACTCTGTTCGAAGACGCCCTGCCACATATTTATAATAATTATTACGGCAATTATTATTAATATTATTGAGTATTATTTACATGTGTACAGTCTTTTAATTTATTTTAAAGAGATCACTTCTTAACATTGAAGCCTTCTCCCGTGGGATCTAAAATCCACGGATAGTTGTTGGGGCATTCCATGCAAGTGAACAGACGTAAAACCTCCCCTGGAAGTTCTCTAGTTGTCAGGGGGCAGGCGTTAGGAAGGGAACAGAAAGGTTGACCTTTGACATCACATTTTTCTTGTTTCCATTCTTGGAAGTCTCTGAGAGATGACAGTTCCGTTGGGTTTTGCATCCACTGGATAACTTGGATCAAGGATGTGAAGTAAACGTCGTTCTTTTCCAACATCTCTTCAATAAATTTGATGAGTTCATCCCTAAATTCTTTTTTGGATTTCAACCATGAAGCGTGGAAGTGAAGACCGAGTGGGGCACGGTTAGTTGAGTAGTGGCGGTTGAAGTTGTGACGAAGAAGACGCGCGAATTGATCGCCAGTTTGAATGTTAGAACAAGAGTCAACCACGTGACAACCGGGAAGAGATTCGTCGAATGTTGGGTCATCACGTCTGTCCAATTCATTCATGACCATTTCCCAGACTGGATGGCTTCTTGATGGGCAGTTGTGAGCATTACCGTTGCACTTGTGAGGCATTCGGAAATACAGTGTGTAAGGCCAGATTGGTACACGTCCGAGCGGAGCGGTAATAGACGCGTCGTATACAAAGTACTGGTCCGCCATCATTTCGAATTGTTTGTTTCCACCCACACGCAAGTAGGGTGCACGCATACCAATAATGGAAGAGTCAGTTATGTTAGCGAATCGTTCAACAATTAGACGGGCACCTGCCATTTCAGCGAGCCAGTCATCGTAGCTTCCTCCAGACCAGTACAGTGGGTCGTCTTTGTGTGTAATGGAAAATACAGAGATCTCATGACCTTTACGATGTAATTCTTGTACCGCAGCATAGTTGGTATATTTGTGGGATACAAAGAATGTACCACGAACTTGGCAACCGTTGGGGTTGTGGCGGTTTCCGTTAAAGATTTGCTCATAAAGGTCAATGTTGTCAACGTTCACAGCGCCGTTGAACGTAATGGTTATCATTTGTGGCACTTGATTGGGCTCTATGCCTCCAGGAATACGAGTTCCGTCGGCAGAACAGAAACAGTCGGGAAGTGTGCACTGGTTAGGATCGCAGTCAGGGGCTCGGTTAGGATCTACATCGACAGCTGTAAAATAAAATTAAAGAATTAGATCAATCAGAATATTTGTGTAATTAGTTTCATGTCCGGTTAATCAAAAGTTGCGTTTCCACCGCGGGAATTTATTTATGAGCATTTTCTCACGATCGCTGGGAATTTTCGTTGCCAGTGTTCGTTGGAACGTACTCACCAAAAGAAATTTGCACTCACGTTCGTCATTAAGATGGCCAAGGCATACATAAGGCATACATACTGTCCGAATTCTGTTAGAAGCATGTTCATTACGCGCGAATTCTGGCGGTGGCGACGCAATTAAAGAGGATTGTTTCTTGAAACTTACTGCAGGCATTTTCGTCAGATTCATCTTTGCAGTCGGGTTTTCCGTTACAGAATAATTCCTTTTCTATACAGTCACCACTTCCACAAGCCAATTTTCCCTCAGGACAGATAGGTTCATCCGTTTTCAATATAGGCAACACCTTCCTTGGTTCTGAAAAACGGTATTTATTGTAAGTTTGATGCCTTTGGCATTTGTTCCTAAAAGGGTAGAAATTACCCCGGAAACTGACCGTATCTTTCGGTGCTCATTTTCATAAAGAGCTTAATCAGTGTTCTATATGTAATAGTGTTTCGGAAAGTCGAAAAAAGAATAGAAGGAAAAAGCATGAAAGGATGAACAAGTTACCATAAAAGTAAATAATGAGAAGGGATAGCTAATATATAAGTAATTAGATTTATATGTAAAAGAATTATGATAACGAGTAATTATTAGTCATGGAACAGTAGGTACTTCGTAGAATTGTATAATAGGAAAATTAAATGGTAAAAGTATACGAAATAGAGTCGAAAATGATATTCGAAGATTTATATTTATAATTCTGATGAAAAATATCAATAGCTAAAGAATTATATATTTTCCTTCCAACCTCATAACAATGATCAAGCTGGATTAGTACGTAATTTCTAAGAGTTAATTTGCTTTTTTTACTACATTTTATTTATAATTAGATCATATTTCACACGAATAGGTAGTACACGAGTAGGTATAACATTGATTTATTTATTATATTTTACACAATAATAAGCTAAAAAAATATTTTACATGCTAATCCAGTTTTCTGAAATGTTTTTAATTTTTCAGAAATGTTACAGGACAGAAATCTTAATTATATAGGTATATATTTATAGCAATGGTTAGCTATTTAAATCGATAAAAGCAGTTTTGTGTATAATACATCATGTAATGTCGCGACTAAGTGCTGCACTATGAAATAATATTATAAACATAAGGTTAGTACCTACATATTATGCTTCAAGTTTCCTTTATTAGTAAGTAGTTTTAATGGTAATGAAGCGAAAGCTGTAAGTTTGTGAGTTTCGAAAGATCAGGTGGTAGAAGTGTATAGTATAATACTGAGATATAAATAATTCGTAGTTTTAAAGAGAAGTCTAATTCAATGTCGTAATTGAATATTATTAACACTGGACAGTGTATGTATAGTCATAGCTATCGGTTCGCAAAATATGTTGCATGATTATAAAAACATTTTTCATAGATTATTAAAGTCTATAAATTTCATGATTAAAGCAAAAATATATATCACATGTCAGGACCACGCATTTGGTTATATTTGTACTAAACACATGTGAAAACTTTGTGCATAGGTATTGTGTACAAAAAGTAGATGTGGTGTGATAATTTGTCAAGAGACAAATATGGAATGTTGAATATATTGGTGTATTTATTGTTGTATGGATGATGTTAATGTGTAACAAACGGGTCGGTCCACGACGGGCCGCTCCCTCTGACAGGGGCCTCATGCAATACACCTAAACTACAGTGCTACGCGGCCCCTTCACCCAAGCCTAGTTGCTCGCTACGCGCCAATAGCTTCATTTCGGCACTTACTCTCGAGTTTGTCACAGTTGTTCACTTTACCCTTCCAGTCGCAGGTTTGTTTATCAAGATCGAAAGCCAGTCCAGACGGGCAAGTGATTTGTTTAAGACCTGACCTAGTGCACCTGCGTTGACAAGAAATGTGACATTAAGTAAACGCATGAGAGCAGGAAGTGGCCATTCGGAAGGCTAACGAGTATTCCGGCTCGCGACACTCGACTGGCTCCATAACGGAAGTTTAGCCCTCCGCAAGACCACTTCCTCTGTTCGGAGGAACTTACTTTCTATTTTATCGCAATTCTTAACATTTGTTTTCCAGTCACAAGTTTGACGGTCGATATCGAAGGCGAGACCGCCGGGACAGCGCACTGAGGCGAGCCGCGTCACGCCATTTTCACTGCCCATGTCGCACCTGTGTACAGCGAGATTGTCAGCATCGGGACACTCATTACGTGCGTGTGTTGTAACTCTATCTACTAATTAGGATATGGCCTTCATTAATAAAGGATAAATAGTCACGGCCACATCTCTATGATCAATGAATAACAATTCATGGAGAAGAAGTAGATAGTCTTCTATCGATGTCTATACTATAGATATGTCAGTAATCCTCAAATCATTTATGTAAGTACGTAGGAGTGTCAAAGCAAATCTTTATTCACAAATAACTTTTTTTAAAGACGATGAAAAATATGAAAGCCAGAGGGTTCTGTGAGATAAGAACCTGCTGAAACTCTATACTCTCTGCTTTCCCAGGAAAGAATTTGAAATGATAATATAGATAGATCTATCTATCTATATTATCATTCCAAATGATAATTAAATTAATAAATTACTTTGTTTTGATTACATTGACGGAGATTCCTATAATGCGAATAATTTTTTTATTTTTTTTTTAAACGTATTTCCACTCTAGGAATTATTCCTGTATCGTGGGTGCGTTTACAAACATGAAATTCAAATGCACAAACATCCAGACTAAGACAACCATATGTAGGTCACGTCACACAAAAGTATATCCCGTGCGGGGATCGAACCCGCGACTGTTCGATCCATTATGCGGAGCAGCTAACGCTCCTAACCATTAGGCCAAACCGTCGTCAGTGGTGTTACTTAGCAGCTAAGTTCATTAAATGGATTAATTACAACATAGAGAACCCACTGTTGACAAATGTGTTAAATGGCAATTTTAGGTGATCCAATTGACTGACTTTGTAGTAAAACTTACCTGAAAGTCCTGGTCCTGTACCGGATACCTACCTTAAAACCTGTTTTTAAAAATTAATAATAGCGATAAAACAGAATGTCATTTAAGTTATAGATTAATTTTAAGTTATTAATGCATTCATTGTAGTGCAGGTATACCTTTGAACTTATCAAAGTTTTTAGTAGGTACCTGCGTAATAATATTCATGGCACGAGGTTGACCGTTTTATTCTCAGACTAGAATATCAAGCCACTGCTCACTGCATACTAAACAGTCCTTATAAATAAAACAAACGATAGCCAACGTGCCCCGGCAACACATGAAGCTTACAAAAGCTAAGTAGGTAAATATATGCATAATAAGTTTTATTACTATTCTCTTACAAATTTTGATTGTGGAGTTTTTTAATTATACGTCATGTATTTTGACTATAATATATGTGACGTTAAAAGATGGAGATCGACATAAACATTTGTCAATTATACTACTCCTATAAATTTGTCCTTGCAAGCTTTCATTACTTACAATACAACCGATGCGTGAAACACGTTTGTTTGGTTACCAACCAGTTTTCTCTAAGCTTCTAATGGAAACATGACAACGCTATGACGACAGAATAACATTGCAACTCGGTCGCTTATATTTCGAAACAGCTATAACACAGTACGATAATATTATAATAGATTTCTTAAAGTCTCGTAGCGTGAAGTTACCTGACTACATCACGACAGTCTCCTTCGGTGGTGAGACGGAAGTACTCGTCAGCAGGGCGCCCATCACATAACTGCTCCGGGTTTACCTCATCTCCGCCGTCATCCTCATTCTGCCGCTTAACTCGCTCACCGCTCACTATATCGTATAATAATTAAATATTATGAAAAATATTTTAAAGAACTAATAAGTGAAATATATTTATGTATTTTTGTGGAATATGGTGTCGGTTTTAGCATGCATATTAGGTAACGACTTAGCGTAAGCAGTTATTACAACACCACTGGCTGGTGAAGGAATGTAGTACTTGCAGTTTCATTGCGCTGTATATGTGTACACGAAACGCGCGCTTTAATTGCATTTACTAAGCATAGGTAGTTTTTATGTTCCCATATTGTGGTACGTAACGCCAACTCGAATTTACGTAATACTAAACAAAGCAATCCAGTGAATGCTTGAAATTATGTCGTGAATTCTTTTAATTTGATATAGTTATCAAAGAAGTTAATTATTTATAAGCAGGTATCTACGTTCTTGTTCTATTTAATTGCAATGTTAATGACTGCTTAGCTTTTAAAAGGAAGTCTAAGTTTAGAATTTTCTGAGCGAATTGCAGGTCCGTTCCAAGTCGGCATTGAAAGTTGAAACGTTGAAAAGAAATCGAGGTCAAGCGAAGTAAACGAGCCACGTAGGTAGCCGGCGTTCTTTCTTTGTGCCTTAAAGTGAACTTTAACTTATGTAAACGTATTTCTGAATACATAATAAATTTTATAAAGTAGGTTTTATGATGTAACAATTTAAGTTATGAAATAATAAAATTAATAAAAAAATAATTCAGCACCTAAATAGTAATCAACTAGGTACCAATCTACTATGAAGTGATTTAAGTAGTCGATTTAAAATAAAGTAAATAATCAAAAACTGCAAATAAGGTACTGAGGATATAAGAGTACTGAAAATTAAGTTAAATATAAATCTTACTGGACACTAGGTTTTTGTACTTTATTTTTATTAATATATATGATATAAGAAAAAATAAACAGATAATAAAATTATCAGAATAGAAAATAAAAGAAAATGTATTTATCAATGGAGCACCTACATCATTTTAAAAATAATAAACTATTGAGATATTATTGTGTACTATATTTATAATTATAAATTATTTTTAAACTCTTAGAAGTAACAAATGAATAGCGTATAGGTACTCACCGAGACAGCTAAGCAATAACACACCGAGACACAGATACGCGTGTCGAGCCATGACGCTCGGCGAGGACTGGGCGGTTCGACGCGCGCCGTCAAGAAAGTGCAAGAGGTCTCCGCTGCCCCTCTTTACCTATTTGTATTTATATAACCAGGCAGCGCGAACTCGGCACCCAGCACGCTCAGACACATCAGCCGTCCTATAGGTACTGCACCTCCGGCGGGTATAACTGAGCGTACATCCATCACAGCTTTTAAAAAGCATTCGATGTCGTTATTGGAAACAATACGCAAAAATGATAATGACGACGACTGCTAATGATTATGATGAATCATATCGAAAACTTTCTTTTGTATTGATAATGTAATTTTCTTTTAGTGTCCTATGAGACATTCACTTAACAAAATTTTATGTGTCAATTCTCCATTAGATATAGGTAGAGGTCATATTTAAAATATTAGAAACACCTACGCGTTTCATACTGAATCATATTAGCTCATTTATAATGTTTTTCTAAATTGCAGCAATCTAGTAGCTTCTTATAAAATTTTAAAGTAGGAAGTCATTCTGCAGTGGATGCCAGACACGCGGAAGCTAATATTCATTTAGCTACGCTTACAACATGTCTTCGCAGACCGAAACATCACATACTGATAGATTATTAACTGATTATTAGATAATATTCATGAAATTAGTGCCTAAAACATAAAACAAGCTAAGTTTCGGAATAGAGTGTATTTTATAGGTATGTAAGGTATACATAGATACTCGTAGTGTCAGGTCATTCATGTAATCGACGGATTCTCTACGTAACTCACACGCTTTTTACCTGTATGACTATTAAATGTCATTCAATTTTTGAATTATTATTCATTACGAAAGATAACTGTTTTACGTTATTCCTTATGAATTCCAAACGCAAGTTCTTGATAGCGGCAAGGCTCAAAATAATATATTTTTTAAAATGTTTAAAGGAATACTTCTAAGGCAATATGAATTATTTAGGCTGTGTGACGGATCATAGCAAGTTTAGGTTTCCAACGCTAACATAATAATAGTGTCAGAAATTATGGAAAATTTGCGTCATTTTCCATCAGTCAAATAGTTGCACAAAAATAAAGTCCCTACAAACGTTGTACTCAGATTTCAGAGCCATTCAGACTGACAAAAATAGTATGTCAAACTATGCAAGTGAGCGTGGCAGGAATCGAAGTATTAGAAAATGACCACAATCACTCAAGTAACAGGTGCTGCATCTTTCAAACCCTGCCTGAACACCCCCAACTTCCTTCTACACTAGGAAAATTTTGCGGAAAGCCGTGTGACGGATGATAGCCCTGATGGTGTAAAGGATTATTTTTTGTAGATAAATATGTTTTGTAGATAGATAAATATGCATCTTTCCTAAATATGCATCTTTCCTAAATACTTTACAATTTTGCTTACGAATGTCGATTGATTGCCATTCCAGCTAGCTGTTTTATACATACGTATTAGACTGTATTATAGGAGCGATTATATAGACGTAAGATGTAAAAAATAACTTGATATACATAAGCGTCCTTATTTGTTTACGGGAATTTTATTTATTAAAGTCTGTATAGTAATAATATAATATAATATCCGTATAGTAGTAATTAATACTAAACAAACTTGTCAAATATATTGTTATCTGCTTGCGTATAAATGATTTTTGTAAGACAGCGTGATACTGTAAGTCTACTTACTCTTATTATTTTTAGTTGTGATATAAAGTAGATTTTTACAGTTTCAACCGCTTCGACTTCTAATAATAAGCATGTAAAAAAAAGAATTGTGTAAATGCTAACTATGAACGTTTTTAGCTGGAAGATATATAACGGGGCCCCTAACGACATCATTAAACTTGTTTGTCGAGTCGAAGCTTTAGTTGGGTACACGTAAAGAGTATGTATCGTAGGCACCTCTACGGGTTTTAAAACATGAACATTATTTATGATATAAAATGTTTTTCTTTAAGCGCAGGTTGTAAATCTTCATAGGATTTTTAAATATTGAAAGTAAGTAGAAAGTAAAACACTCGTTTTCGCAAAAGGGTACATAATATGTACATGTCTACTTATTATGAACAGAAGAAAGTCACGTAAAAATGGATATTGCGTTTTTTGTTTTAAAAATACAGACCATATTAAAATGAAATACCGTTCTTTGGATAGATACAATTTTTTATTAACGTGAATCGTTAGACCTTCAGAGACGACTCGTTATTTTTTATAAAATTGTAATCGCTGTATATTATTAAGTTAGTTTTTTGCATACTTGTTGGGTGAGACTCACTTTCGATTATCGAGGGAACTTGTTTCAAATAAATTTATGTCAATGTCAGATAAAGGTGGAAAGAAGATCCCGATTTAATATAATGTATGCAAATAAGCACGAGATTGACTTACTAACATTTAAGCTATCTGTGTAAAATAAGATATTTGCAATGCTTTTTGTATAATGTGTTTCGGGTAATTTAATGTTACTCGTACAGTAGTAGAGTAAATTATGTAGAAACTGAACTCTTTCAAAATACTTACATAAAATGAGTTTCTTTGAAAATGTCAATGTATTCAGAGGTCATGCCTATTTAAATAAATATCCCTCTTTACTAAGTATCTATATCTATCAAAAGTCAAGGCCACAGTATTATTGGTATCATTCGGAAAAATTGAATTTTAAGTGTAACATTTGCGTACAGATTAATGTTGTTTGACGGCTTAAGTCTGTAAAATATTCATAATATTTAAGAGTACTTATTAGGAAACAGATATGCGCGTTCATATTTCCAATACCATTTATCGGAGGATGTTGAAAAGGTATTGTTAGTCCCTAAGTCCTAAACATTCGTAGAAAAATCTATAATCTGCGCCGACTACTAGACGGCTTTCCACAATTACATATCTTTTTTTAGGTATGTACTCTCCTCTGTCAAGGTGAAATAAATGCTGCGCGTCAACAGTGAATTTAAAAGGAGGTACAGGAGAGGGATGCTGGTACAATGGGAATAGCGAATAGATCTAGTGACCGACCGCATTAGCAACAGCATAGTAAGACAGCGAGTAGGTATGAAAGATAGTATCGGTGTAAAGATGAGAAAGGGCATGCTCCGTTGGTTCGGGCATATAGAAAGAATGCCAGAGGAAAGAATGACAAAACAGATATACAATGTGAAAATGAAGGATGCAGGTACCGGGGAAGACCTAGTCTATCTTACCACGACCAAATAAACAGAGTCTTATCTGATGGAAAAGTCAAGAGTCTCCGTAACCGGCGAGCGTGTATGAGACGAACTATGAGAGTCGAGGAAGCCAGAGAGGTATGTAAGGAAAGAACCTGTTGGAACACTGTACTCTCTGCCTACCCCGCAAGGGAACTGGCGTGAGGTTATAGATAGATAGATCTAGTGACCTAAGCTAATCTAACCTAAGATAATAAAAACACAAAAAATTGTAAAGACAGATTTTTTATTAAAAATATTAATTTAAATAAGGAAAGGTTGCAGCTCATATATAAGTTAGATTACTGTGTATCAAATTAGAAATTAAAATGACCAAGTATAATACTGATTCTGAACTTGCAATCAGAAATAAATAACTTTTAAGATAACTTAAAAAAATATGACAAAATATTATGAAAATTCAGAAAGTATTTGCGATGAACGAGCTAGTTATGTGATAGATGTATAAGCTTGACAAAGATAGCCTAAAACATCAGTAGCCGGATCGTTCATCGCCTATGCTTCGAAGAATGGACACTCACATGCCATATCAAATAGCCCCTCTTCTACCAATTCCCTTATAACAGCTATAGATTTAGATACCTCCTTAATTAAAACCAAACCTCATGTAGTCATACAAAACAAAATTATTCTGTTTAGTGATGAAATTGGTAAAGATATGGGTACTCTTTTGTCAGTCAAGGGCCACTCCATTATTAATTATTGCTTCCCAGATTTATCTATTATATATAGGGTGGTTTCTCTGTTCTCTCTAAAGCGCGCAGTGAAAGCTACTGGAAGCTACTTGTAGAGAATTCCTTGTTAGAGGAAAATAGAATAAAACGTCTGAACACTTTTCCATTTAGACATTATAAATAATATTTACACAGCGCTTACATTTGAGGTAAAAGGGTTATGAAACATTCATGATAATCCCTATAAATATACAAATACTATTATTACAAACTTGGTAAAGTTATTTCCACCATTAATATACTGTTTGACTCGACTGACACCACGCCTCTAAATTTTGTCAAACAAAATTTTCTCTTAAAATTCTGTGACATATTCGAATTCAAATTTACAACATCTGTCATATGTGCGCGTAGTGGTATTATAAAAAAAAACTAAAACCTAATAGCAAACCTCTTTGATTCAACATATCATACCAAGACATAATACAAAAACGAGTGAGCCTTACAGTAGTCGTGTAACATCTGACATGTTATCATAGTATGAAATTGAGATGACTCATTTGTCAAACCAAATAGCGCGCGCTCATGGGTCAAATAAAATAGCGCGCGCTTCCCGGTTCCATCGCGCGCGCTCATTGGTCAAATCAAATAGCACGATCAAATCAAATATAAAAAAATTGAATTTCAATTTAGCCCCTGCAGTACACTACTTATATTTATTGGAAAAAGGGTATTATAGTTTAATAATAGTTGTAGACTTGCCACTTAATATAAAGGTAGCAAAAATTGTATTGTTTACATTTCTCTACTGCAAAAGCTTGCCTTAAGTGAAAAATGAAGCTATTTATAAGCTGAATATGACAATGCACAATTTAAAAACACAAAATAACTATAATTATAGTGACAAAATTCATGTCATAGATTTTAACAGTTATGTTAACATGACAATTTTTGACAAAAGATAATTTTTATCTTTTAAAATATTATAAAAGACAGATAGCTGGTTTGCTATCATATGCTTTCTATACGTCAGCCACGAACTTGGCTGATAAAAAAGTTGATTCTATTAAGCAATGTGATATTGACACGTGTAATTTAAATTCTGACACTATGTTCTGACGTAATATTTATTAATCAAAATCTTGACATTCAAAAAAATTAAATTAAATTCAAAGCCAATAGAGAGATCCTCTTGCTTTAATATTAATAAAATAATAAATAAACTTTAATTATCCTGGTGCATCAAAACTTAATGTCAGGCAAAGATTTGGAAATGAATTGGCTTAAAAGTAACCAAATCATGTTCAATTTCTCTAATCACCAGTTTGCTAGCTCTTTCAACAGGCATTATTTGATACATGGTGGTTCTTTAGTAATTATAAATAAGAACATCTAATATAAAGAACGTACGGATATTGTGCACTTCTCTTTGGAAAGAGTTATTGATATTGCTTGGGGGCCAATCTTCGGCTAATGATGATTTTGAGAAATTTATGCAGGACATTTTATTTAAGATCTCCACTTCTAATACAACAGTTGCTATCTGTAGAGACTTTAATATTAATTTAGTAGAAAACAACAATATGACTCAGAAATTTTTATCACTCATGAAATCATATAATTTGAACAATGTGTTTTGGAACCTACTAGAATAACTGCTACTAGTGCGACATGTAATGATATTATTATACAAATGTAAAATATTTTTACAAATGAGAAACCTAGGTCTTAGAATATCTTAGTCTTAGAATCCGATCCTTGTGGTAAATTGGTTGGATTCCCTAGGACTAGTAAGATTTAAGAGAAAAGGTTAGCTTTATTTCAATGAATGTTAGCCATTTGGAGCGTTTTAAATGTAGCTTAAATGAAAAAGTACCCAAGTTGCCATCACAGGATGACCCGAACGATTAATACAACTCGCTGTCCCATCTGAATAGCGACGAATTTAGTAACATTTTTAAGCCCAAAAATGTTATATTACATATATTAGTCAGTGATTGTGCTGGTTTGAGTGCATGGGCAACCTGTAGTATTTACACAAGTAGACGGAGGTTATATGAACTTTATGATGTAAAATCTTATAAACAAAAGCTAGAATTTAAAGAATATGTCAAGAACTACTCGTATATTATTAATAGTTTTATTTCGTAATTAAGTCGATTTATTTAAGAAAAAACTTAAACAATCCGGTTATGTAATTTATAAAATGACTTATAGGAATATTACTAACAGTGTAATCGGTAGGAATGCAGTGCGAAATAGAGACTTTAATTTGAAAATTGGTGATAGAAGTGTGATGGATGATCCGGAAGTGGTCAGTGAGTTTGAAAGTTTTCCCAATATTCATTTGTTAACAACTGAAACTCCGACGTCGTCTTGCACTTATACTGAGTCGCATCTCAAACTCAGTACATTAAAATGCAGCACATCCTTTGAATTTTCGGAGGTCAGCAGGAAAGATATTATGAACACTTTTAATAAATAATCTTAATATTAAAAACACGGCGGACATTTCTGGAGTGTCTGTAAAGATGGTCAGTTCTATAATCAATTTTATCGCCCTCCCACTTGGCATATGTGTTCAATGACTGTATTGCTTGTGGTGTATTTCCTGATTTTATGAAACTTAGTACAGTGATTCCTTTGTTTAAATCGGGTAACACATCGGATCCAAATAATTTTCGGCCAATTTCTGTGCTACCGACGCTAAGTAAGAAATTCGAAAAGGTTGTCTTGAATCAGATCTTAAGCCACTTCACTGTACATAATATATTTCACAAAAATCAGTTTGGCTTGAGTAAGAATCGCTCAACTACTGATGGTAGTGTTTAATCAATAAGAAATGTTTTTGATGCCTGGGGAAACCTGCATCAAAAACATTTCTCTCGGTCTATTTTGCGATTTATCTAAGGCTGTTGACTGTGTGCATCATGAAACTCTCCTTAGGAAACTTCACCACTACGTCATTAGTGACAGGGCTCTCAACCTCTTTTATTTCTTTTTTTATTTATTTATTCAGGTTTGCTAACAGTTATTACATTTTATAATTAATACATAGACATTCTAGGAGTTTTATTTTAAATGCATAACCAATTATAAGCAAACACCACATGCGCTATGAGCAGTTGTATAAAAAAAAGAGAAAATATGTAAAATTATAAAAAAAAAAATAAAGCAAAATGTGGAAAAAAATCAAAAAATTAAAACGAAACGTGCCAGTAGTAAATAAACATTAACTGGGGTTAGCAACCTTTGTGTACATCACGTATACATGAGGAGACTACTTTTTATTTTATATTTAAAACGAAGGAAAGTGTTATCAAAGAAGTCAATTTGGTCACTACAGTGATTGGCCAGCTTACACATGCGCAGGATGGGAGAATTAGTACCTAAGACTGTTTTCCTAAGAGGAGGGTGAAGGTAAGTAATTGGAGCACGAGGATATTTGGCTGGCGTTCTAAAGTTTATTTTTTTAATAAGCAATGGGGAGTCAATCGTATGATTTAGGATCTTATACAAGAACAAGAGATCCAAAATATCTCTACGTTTACAAAGAGACTCGATTTTAAAATGAGCAAGTCTTTCTCGATAGGACCTCTTTGTTTTCGCAATTCCCGTCGAATAAGATAGATGCCACAAAAACCTTTTCTGTATGCGCTCGATCCTTAAATCATGTCATTGACTTCTTATTTGTCTAATAGAATCCAAAATGTCGATTTTAACGGGAAAATCTCTCACAGTACTGCCGTGACAATGGGCGTGCCCTAGGGTTCAATTCTCAGTGCATTTCTATTTCTGGTATACATTAATGACTTACCCCACTATGTAGGGGACAATACAAACATTGTGTTGTTCTCAGATGATACATATTTGTTATTCAAGTTTAAAGGCAGCTGCTCAATTATGCATCGCACTGTCTAAGGTTGTTAATTAGTTCAATACTAATAATCTTCTTCTAAATAAGAAGAAGCCAAAAAGTATTAAATTTACTACGCCAAATGTAAGACAGGTAGGAACTAATGTACAAATGAATGGTGTAGAATTAGACCATGTAGAGTCAACTGTATTTCTAGGTATCACTATTGATGCCAGGCTATAGTGGGGGCTCCATATTGAACAACTGTTTAATAGGTTAAGCTCAGCGGCATATGCCGTAAAGAAAATTAGGTTATTTACTGATATTAAAATTAGCAGAATTATTTTATTTCGCGTATTTTCATAGCATTATGTTAAATGGTATTCTGCTTTGGGGATGTTCAGCTGAACCGAATATCATCTTCGTTCAAAAAAGGGTTATTCGCGCATTATACATATTGGCCCCAGAGCTTCCCTTAGAGAAAAAATCAAAAAGATAAATATTCTAACTGTTTTCTCCCAATTTATATATGAAATTGTATGTTTAAAAGATAATCAGTAACTTTGAAAAATAAAGCGACGTGCATCATGTTAATAAACGAAGCAAAGATGATCTTATTGTACTCGTTTCCATAGAAATATAATTATTTCATGGGGCAATGTATACGCTTCTATAACACATTACCAATCAAAACTAGACTGTGTAAGAAAGGGTATTACAAAATTTCGGATTATCTTGACCATAAAACACATTGGGTTTAAGCAGCTCCTCAATCGGCAAAATTAAACATTGCTGTGTAATACAATTTTGTAAAAGAAATAGTTATCAGAAAGACCAAACAAATTAATCACCCTAAACAGTACCATGTCCTTCGGCCCGCACATCAAGCGGGTCCGTCACCGAGCATCATTTGTGCTCGGTCGTCTCCATTCGTTAATCTGCAAGCGGAGTAAAATGTCCCTTAGAAATAAGGTGACACTTTACAAAACTTGCGTTCGACCCATCATGACTTATGCGTGTGTTATGTTCGGGCATTCGGCCCCCTCTCACATCGATAAACTCCAAGTGGTTCAAAACCGCTTCCTCCATAAAGCCGTAGGAGCCCCCTGGTTCGTACGGAACGTCGACCTCCACTCCGATCTAGGTCTCGAACCTATTCGCGCCTTTATTAAAAAGGCGTCAACACGTCACTTCGCGAACGCATCTACCCATGCGAATCCGTTAATCGTAGCCACCGCCGACTACGATCTCCCCCCCGATCCCTGCCGCCACCGCCGGCCGCGACATGTTCTCACCGACCCCCCCGATGCTTTGTCATCCCTTCTTTCCGCTCAGAATACGGGCGACGACGACGACGTAGTAGTAGATCCCCTCCCATAGCCGGCGGTTGACCGGTGCACTTAGTAGTGCACCCGTCCCCCTACAGCGACTGTCCCAACCGAGGGCACCTCTTCGAGGCGCCCTCGAGTATGTCGCCTCTTGCCCTTCTGGCTGGCTAGAGCGTAGTGGTTGCACGCTCGCCTTTAAGTCCGGTGAAGCTGTAAAGGCCTCGCGGCCAACAGCGTACATCATTCACACACACACACACACACAAATTAAGTAAAAAAAAATGGGACCGCTGAGTTCTCGCCGGATCTTTTTAGTAACCTAGCCAGGAAACCGTACTTTATAAGAACTCTAATTCCTGTGCTTGAAGAACAATTAAAGAACCTCGAAGCAAGAATTAATGGGGTTGTTTAGAAGACGGAAATCCTGGATGCAAAGGTTATAAAGGCAAAATACGTCTCTTTCGAATTGGAGAAATACGAAAACCGCTGGTATTTTTGAACATGGAGGTAATATCTATGTCGCAGTAAAATGCATTTCCTTGATACATTCCAATTCTATTAATGTCAATCAGCAATATAAGCCTTTATAAATTCCAGGTTTTGAACAAACAGCAGTAATTATTTTTAATGGCTGCACAACTACGAACCTGGTTTCTGCCTGCCGGGTGGCCCAGCAGTAAACACTAAGCTACTAAAGGGGTCTAAATTCGGCAAAGATCTTTAGGATGTCTCGCATGTGAACGACAAAGTACCGTGCTGCCAGTGTAGTTCAAAAAGTGAGAATTGAATAATTAATATCTCGAATCAAGGAATCTTGCGTGATGATATGGATAGAGTGTCTAGCAAAAATATTTTTTTTTTCAACAAAGTGCCCGGATCTATCATACCGAATGTAAAGAGAGAGGAGCGGTAAGCTACAGGGCTAGCAAGGCAAGACAATCTCGCGGGGCTCTACAAAACAAATGTTTACTATATTAAAGCACAAGAGCAAAAAATGTAGTTGTAACAAATTTTGTCATTGTTCACGAAAACAATCACAAATACTTAAATATTTTTAGGAACTTACGACACCGGCGAAATTTGGACGCCCAAAGTACACCTATAGCGCAAAATGAGGTTGTGCAAAGTACACATCTGTCACCGCCGGATGGGAAAGCGTATCGCTTTGTGAACACGAGACCCTGGTTTCAAATCCTAAATCAGATAAATGTAGTTTTTCTAACAAAATCTTTGGAGTGTGAGTTCGAAGTCTGGAATTGTGCCCGGTATATGGCAACAGGCTTACCCCCTATTATATGGGACCTAACATTGTCCGTGAAAAGTGGGTGTACTCAGTACACCACTACCGCCCCCGCTTGGGGAATATAGGCGTGACGGTGAAACTCAGGGCCGTGGTCGCGAATGAATCGAAACTGGTATAACAAACGCACAAAAAAAGGAGAGTCTATCAATCTATATCATCATGTCGGATCCCTTACGGGGTAATAGGATCGTGAACACGTAGTAGGCGTTAGCCCCGATGGAGTGAACTATCTGTCTATAGTCTAACCACCATAATTTATTGGGCACAGTGGGGCAGCTTGGCCCTAGAAAATGATGCACTGCTATGCAAGTCACTGCACTCGGTGCTAGGTGACTTCTTAAGACTGAGATGCTAAAAAAGGGCTAAGACACTAAGAAATTCACTGACACAGGGAGCGAAAGAGATAGCAAAAAACTACTAAGCCATAGTATATTTCAGCAGACAGGCCACTTAACATAGTATCCAGTAGATGCTTTAACAGGTTGCCTTTTTTACAAACAAAAGAACGTCATGGAAGATGAACCTAGCCAGCGACATAGTATGCAGAAGCTGTGATACAATAACAAAATGAAACTATGAAGCATGTCTTCGACGCATTGGCAGGGCGGGGAATGAATCTATTGCGGTAGCTTATCTTTAGAGGAATGCAAGTTTTTCCTCCCTGGTGGAACTTATTTGTTTCGGGAGTATTTGGAGCACCAGATACGTTACGGGGGTACGTACTCATGGGGTCGGAGTGCCACCAACCCACATACATACATGTCAACTAAGATAAGATAAAGTGGCTTCTTGGTTAAGGTAAATTCTTGGCAGTGTTGCGACCGGCATCTCGCAGACAAGAAAACCTTCACTAAAGTGCGGCATCAGTTTCAATGGCTACGTTATCGGAAGGATTTTGAGAACTGTTGCCCGTGAGTACACTTGTGAAAGGCCAGCAGATGAGGATGAAGAAAGGGATAAGGTTACACAACATCGGAATATCTCCAAACCACATCGCCATAGATGTTCGATGTGACTATGCAAGAATTCTAAAGAAGGAAGACTTAAAGGAAGAGGCTTCCAGTAAGTGTGATAACAGGCAAACAACATACTTATCAAAACTAAGCCTGTTACGGAACACGTGGAAAATCTTCAATACCAGGCGAATAAGATGCAAAGGAGGACAAGGGAGAATTGTTTGAGAACATAGTGTACAACGCTCCATTATGATTGATTATGAGATGTCAAAGGAGTCGTGGAAGGGACACTAAAGATCCTACACTGTAAAGTCAAGGATTTACGCCTTGATGCACGGAAGTTATTTTTCGGAGGCGACAGCATTTCGCCTGGAAGCGAAAAAAATGGAATACATTGGTAACCTTAACGACAACTGACATACGGTCAACGATGCGAAACGGAAGACGTTACTATTGAATAAGATACGAAGAGAATACTATTGTATGATTAGTGCTAAAATAGTATATATACAAGGCACTAGCCTTGTGTGTAGTGCTTATTAAGTAGGCGCAATGTCTGGCGTTTTATTAGCCACAGTCGCAACATGATTTTAATTTAAGTTCTATCTAGTGTTAGACGCCTTCATTATTCGCTTGTAAGTATATAAGCAATTGCATATACTTATAGATTTTATAACCCGGAATTCCGGCAAAACTTATCCGTCATTAAATGAATGCTTTTATTAATCTATACTACTCCGCTGTTGGTACTATAATTACATGTTATATGTTGTTTTAACGCCTTTCTAGTAGACATGGCATGAGAAACTTCCTATTGATTGTCACAAATAAATACATGTCTTCATTTGTTTTATAATTGTACAACTCAACTGGGTGTTTGCTATTGCTTTAGATTTTCCGAAGGAGAGGGCTATCTGAACCGCATGTGTTGCTGATATCTTAGAACATATTCTATTTGCGGTTAAACTAAGTTCAACAAGTTTAGATGCCTGCTATAAATATTTATTTTATGATACCTGAAATGATGTGGTTATTATCTACCTATAATATCTATCTATGATAATAATGTACAATAATAATAAAATTTCTTACTACATACTTGCACTATTTTTAAATCAAATACCTGTAGTATCTATATCATCACGCCAGATCCCTTGCGAGGTAGGCAGAGAGTACAGAGTTCCAACAAGTTATTTCCTTACATACCTTACTTCCTTAGATACACTCTTATGTAGTAAGTAGTTGAAATTATTATTGAACTGTTCATTTTGAAGATAGGTATTTCTTCTTTAGTGAACAAGTTACTTAATAATTGGGGGAATATGAATATCTTTATATAAATTTTACAAATTTGGTAGAGATGACTGCAACCAAATGCTAGTCAACATATCGACGGCCTTGCGGCAACATCCGGGTGTCTCAATTATGTAATGTATGAGGAACGAGGCCCACGAGCGGCGCGGCAAGGCGGGCGGGTGGCGGCGGCGCGCCGCGGCGGCTTGCGGCCCGAGGGGTCACATGCCGCGGCGGGCCACCACGACACGCACTTAGGACTTTACCACATTGCGATTACGATGGGTCGCAATCGAAGAACATGTTTAAAATAAGCTTTTATAAAATAGAAAGGTTAATTTAGGTGATTAAAAGCAACGAGTTCTTTTTAGAGTCTGCGTAATCTTCGAGATTAATTCATCCTTTAGGGGTCGATATTTACGTAATTCAAAAATCCTTATAGGTTATATAAGTTGCATAGGTGAAGTTTAAACATAAAATTCTATTACGAGAGTAATTAATAATTTAAACTGTTTTTCAATTGAACCTAGCGCTGGACTGCACAATGTGGGTAAGCCTTTATAGTGAGGTAGCTTGATACGGCACTGACTGGTACGGCACGTACTGGAGGTATCAAACGCGAAGCGCTTAAACCTTTCGACTGGTGACCGTTGACCGATGGTTCTAAAATGAATGACGAAATTCCAATTTCGATAATAGTGTATAAAATTTTAGGACAAATATAAGTTTTCCCACATAGATCAAATGCCATGCATGATTTTGTTCATTTGTCCGTTACATATCTGATAAGCTGATTTTGAGTCCCACTTTGCCACGCTTTTGCTGGTTATTTGTTCTAATTCATTTATTGCGATTTTTTGGACAACTTAGGGTTTCCCGGGACTCACCGCGAGTCAAGATTCGGTGCCATTCGTGGACATTGGTGGTTTCTGATTTAAAAAAAGTTAAAGTACTAAAATATGCAGCGGGTGTACCCTAAAATATACATGTAGGGGAATAAACTCATATAACACGTACCTACAGATTGAACGAAGTTAGAAATAAGTTGGCTCAGAAAGATTATTACATTATAAATAGACATAAATGTTTATTTCTCTTTTATAATGTTAACAGAATATTATTTCGAGTAATATTTTCTAGATTATTACAAGATTTATTAGACCCTATATCATTATTATGAATCTGCAAATTACAAACAATAAACGACATAGGTAACCTAACATTTCATAATAATTATTTCTTCTTCATATATGCTTGCTGAAGAATAGGCATTTAAATATAAAAGTTAATGCATTTGATTTGCATAGATGCAGTCTGAAAATTATTCCAATTATTTTTGCTTACATAGTCATTTACACTTTCGTGAGATGTGCTGTTTGTTGCGTAAGTTTCTGAAGATTTAACATTTAAACTGCCAATTGGTTACCGATATGCGGGTTGTTACGTGCATAGCTGACCTGGATGTTAGACTTACTTCAAGTTTCAGATATGCAATATTTCGTGGTTGATATTTAAATGAATTTTATATACTACTATTAGTCTGGCTATAGCATTCAAAGGCCAATCGATTAAGGAAGTAGGTCTATCTACAGTGGAATAAGTAAAAGCTGGCAAAGACATCATGAAAACCAAAACTTATTTCACAAAATAGATATTAAGTAACATCTGAATTCTCCCGATTCTTATATGCATATGGCTGTTAGACCTGCCCAAATTGTACCCGTTGTATATGTCAAAGAAGCATGGAAAGTTATATGATTAATCTAATACCGAACTTATACTTATTATGCTACTGGCTCTACTTCCCACATAGAGCAATTCCGTGATGGCGCCGACGCAACGGTTCAGAATTTTAGGCAACAGTCTTGTTTCTCTTTACATTTACGAAATCTCTAATGATTTCATGTTTTTTTATCTATCTGATACTTCACCTGAGGCATCTTAAGTCACTTTTTTATTTTATTTAAGGTTTTTCTCCAAAAAAATTGTTTTTTCTAAAATTTCAAAAATGCCGCAAACGAACACCACTCGGCGAGTAATGAACGCCATATAAACACTGAACCTCGCTCTGTCTGCCTCTGGTATAAAACCGCAATTGGAGACTTTACATTATTGAGTTATCTTCGCCTTTCGAAGCTTATGCTTAAGT